>CAUDMG010001957.1:877500-1512500 GCA_958450375.1 Homarus gammarus | reverse complement strand
TTCCATACACTTTAATGGTCTACGATAAGATACAAGTGATAGTGGAGCTAAACGATAGTTAACTGGTAAGACAACGATGACGAGTAGAGAAGCACTGGGCAGACTGCAGGGGAAGTTGTGTTTTCTGATAGCCCTAAGTACACTAGCTCTTAGTATACTCGTATGTAGCAGCACCACTAGCCCTAGGAGAGAGAACAGAGACTAGGCCTTAGGGAGGAAAAAATAGAAGGAGGTTGAGAGGACAGGGAGGGAGGGAGGGAGGAGAGAGCACAGAGACGTAGGGAGAGAAGGAAGGGAGGGAGGGAGAGAGGGAGGAAAGAGCACAGAGACGTAGGGAGAGAAGGAAGGGAGAGAGGGAGGAGAGAGTACAGAGACGTAGGGAGAGAAGGAAGGGAAGGAGGGGGGAAAGAGAGAAAGAGGACAGTGATTCAGGGAGAGAAGAAGGAAAGAAAGGGCAGGGGGGAGGAAGGACAGAGACGTAGGGAGGGAAGGGAGGAGGGAGGAAGAGATAACAGGGAAAGAGGTAGGGAGAGGGGACAGAGGCACAGGAAGGGAAAGGGAGGCAGAGACCAAGGGAAAAAAAGGAGGCAGGAAGAGGGGGTCAGAGAGGAAAGGAGGGTGAAAGGACAGAGACTCAGGGAGGGAATGAAAAGGGGAGGAAGAGAGGAGAGGGAGGAAAGGAGGGAAGAGAGGACAAGGAGGGGAGATAGGACAGGGAGAAAGGAAGGGAGGAAGGGAAGGAGAGGACAGGGAGGGAAGGAAAGAGGAAGGTAGAGAGGAGAGGGAGGACGGGAGGAAGGGAGGAAGGTAGAGAGGAGAGGGAGGACGGGAGGAAGGGAGGAAGGGAAGGAGAGGACAGGAGGGAAGGAGAGGGAGGAAGCCGTTACCCAGCCTGCCTCAACACAGCGTCTGTCTCTTCAGTATAAACACTCACTCACACAATAAACTCCTCCCTCACACACACACAGCCCCACGCCGCACCAAGCCTCACACGCCCAACACGCCTCACACTCCCATCACATCGCACACGCCCACCACGCCTCACACATCCACCACGCCTCACACATCCACCACGCCTCACACGTCCACCACGCCTCATACGCCCACCACGCCTCACACGTCCGCCACGCCTCACACATCCACCACGCCTCATACGCCCACCACGCCTCACACGTCCGCCACGCCTCATACGCCCACCACGCCTCACACGCCCACCACGCCTCACACTGCACCCACCTCTCTATAAAATATAATATGGACAGATATATTGCTACGCATCATAACACTGTATCAAAGACTGTAATAAAACAGAATCGTTCAGGACGGTGACAGGACAGCTGGTATATGATGTTTCAGCCTCACCTTGCACAAAGTAAATATATCAACCACTTTGTAAACACTATGCTATCAAAAGTCTTCATATTACTGAGTACCACAATGGCCTGACCACTGGGGCCTGATAAAGACCTCTGCTCTGTAATCCTTTTGTTCTCCAGCTCACAGGAGGAGTGTTGGGGTGCACGATAGCTTCTTCCTGAGGTAAAATGACAAATATAACCATTTATCTCTGTGTATATATATATATATATATATATATATATATATATATATATATATATATATATATATATATATATCCCCTCAGTCCCGCCTCTGAGTGCCTACATCATTCCTATCATCCCTCCTGCTCTGAATACCTCCTTTCCTCCCCCTACAGCTCCTGAGTACCTCGAAACTGAGTCAATGTGTCGTCATCACTTGCTCGGAAACTGTGGTGACCCACACACCTCACCTGGGGAATTTGATCATGGCATACCTCACCTGTCGAGAGACAGGCAGACAAACAGTAGGCAGAGTCAGGCAGGCAGGCAGGCAGGCAAGCAGATAGACCGATAGACAAACAAACAATCAGAGAGAGAGAGAGAGAGAGAGAGAGAGAGAGAGAGAGAGAGAGAGAGAGAGAGGCGCAATCATGTACAAATAACCCGCGCCTTATATTGTCTAGGACAGGTTATGTGGTTAAGAGAGCCGTGATAACACCTCACTGGGCTCACTCCTCTTACCACATGTTGATACGAGATGTTTATTATTACAACTTGGAAACACGAGTTAATGGTTAACCATTCCTCTAAACGGGAAGCTTCTCCAACTGTTAACCATTCCTCTAAACGGGAAGCTTCTCCAACTGTTAACCATTCCTCTAAACGGGAAGCTTCACCACACCGTTTACGTACCATTCCTCTTAATCCATTTGGCAACCTTCATAAGCCAGCTGATACGATTTGGCAATGGTTTATTAGCAAGGCCACACTCACACACTGAGGCAACAGCTGGGCCACACTCACACTGAGGCAACAGCTGGGCCACACTCACACTGAGGCAACAGATGGGTTACACTCATACTGAGGAAACAGATGGGTCATACTCACACTTGGCAACAGCTGGGTCAAACTCACACTTAACAACAGCTGTCACATGCACACTTGGTCAGACTCACACAGCCGTTCTTGTGTTGTCAAAGATGCACTTATTGGGGTTGGCGACCCCGGCGGAGTTGATTATGAGTTGGGGATCCGTGCATGAGAGCCTCTGTGCGTGTGTGTGTTTCAGGGTAAGACGTTCATAACAATTTACACGACATTTATCAATATAAATCCTCTGGTCGGGTCGGTCAAACCATTATGTATACCAATTTACATAAAGATACCGTTGATATAAAATATGATGCGCGTAAATACTATAATATCATGAGAAAAAAACACACAATAATTTTCTCCAGTGAAACTTATATCGAACAATTCAGTATTTCAGTATAATACAACTTAATGGTAAAATACTGAAGGAAAAGTTGAGTTAGAGAGTTACAACTACCTTATTTTAATGGTATCGTTAATAATAATGTGCAGTGTTTGAATATTTGTTCGTCTAGCAATAGATGTGTTCGTGCAAGGTGGCCTCTGTTACACTATTTTGAACAACAGATAAAGTTTCTTCTTGTGTTTACTGATTTCATAAATATTATCCAATTTACATTATAAAGACTTTATGTTCATAGTGACAAAAAATTTATTTTCTCTCACAATGTTATTCATATAATGTGAGTCGTTGTTCAATAGGCTATAGCTTTAAATCTTAATACCTGTAAATTAATGTTTTGTTCAGGTGTCAGATGATTAAGCGTTAAAACTCAACAGAATCTTGAAAATAAGGATAAGTCTTTGTTATTATTAAAACTCCATGAGATTTACTGCATCTGTGGCATGTTCGACTGTTTTATTTCACAATTTACAAAGTCCTTCATTGTCTTAACCTAACTGAACTTTCCCTAATTTAGATTAGCTTAGGTTAGGTTAAGTTAGGTTAATTTGCGTAAGGTTAACTTAATTTATTACTGATATTTACTGATTCTATTCACTCTTCATATGTGTTATCTGCATGACTGAGCCTACAGTATGTTGCCACACTCCTTGTACATACACACGTTCACTCTTGCCATTACATTCGACTGCCATTTTCGCTTTATATCGTAGTTATTTTGGGCTAAAACGCAGCAAAAGTTGGCCCGAAAACGCTTGATATATCCTGAATTCTGGGAAGCCAAGAATTAGTGGCAGCGAACGAGGTAAACATTATGTCGTATCAATCAATGGCTCGGACAGGGGAGGTCAGCTGTGCAGTGTAGGCGCCAGAGCCTCGTGCAGGGCTGCCAACCTGTGTAAAATATTATTATTGTACACACGTGTCATCGCCTCTGGGATATATGAAAATCTAATATCAAGAGTGTCGGCCCCTGTAGATATCCAATGAATTATCAGATACTGATGATCACATTATGATCTTACTGGTACGTAATATAACTTCAGAGACACTGCAATACTTTGGCTTGTGCATTGCAGCATTACTACTGTTACTGTAGTCAGTCATAGCGTCTGCCACACTTAGTACATGTTTTACTCTTTCTCTGTGTACATGAACTAATATAATATTTCACATGAGAGCATTTTTTTCACATGTGATTTGGAGACATGCATTTACCACGTGAACGAAACTGACATCATACCTGAAGGTGGACAAACACTCCGGCTGTCCCCTAGAAATACAATAAAACAACATATGTTGCCATTCCATGGTTGTTTTAAGACACATGTGCCATATTTTGATGCCGAGTCAAACCCACGCTGATCAATCTTCTTATTTTTGTCTGAAAAGACTCAACACACTTCATCATGTTTGTTCTCACAGCGTCAGTGATGGACAGCTGCGTTCCCACCTGAACTTATATACTATTCTAACCAAGCATACATATATACAAACATGGGAATAGACACATACAGTATGTGTATATACACAACTATGTTTGTGAAAACACATGTTTCAGCCTGTTTATCCTTTCCCATTTTCCTCTCTTCACCTCTACCATGGTTTATTAACAACCCTCACCAATAAATAAGACAGTGTAATGACTGATGATCAATCTAAAACTGATACAATAGTGAATATTGTAAATAAAAGAGAAATGAGAACAATGTATAAGAGTTGACCAGTGAATAGTCAGTCGAAACCACAGCCAAGGGTGGACGACACCAGAGGGATAGTCCGCTGTGTCGTTGTGCTACTAAAATCCTCTTAGCAAGAGGCACTCAGCACACTGGTCCTCTGAGCTTCCTCTCATCACTGAGTTCAGAACAAAGCTGATGCACAGTCCTCACTAATGCCACCATCCACCACCTCGGTTCTTCGTACATGTAATGCTGTTCAACACAACCAGCATCAAGCCTACGCCGCCTCACCACCTACACCGACTACAATAATAATTATCAGTGACTCATAGTTAACTTGTATGTTCACTGCATGCTGTTTCTCCCTTTTAACAAAACATTAGCAGGCATTGTTACACTGATAACTACCACTGAACTTCATCTTGGAGTGTGTTGGACTTTCGGATTTCACCGAGATTCAGAAATCTATGATCTGTCGCTCCTTTGCTATTCACGTCAGGTCGTCCAACAAAACTTATGTTGCTTCACTCTTTCAGTTAGTCTCATTTTCGTTACCATTCAAGTTTTCCATTTGTATTTACTGTATGCTAACCATCGCCCGCCATCTGTTCTGCCCTTGAAGCCTTCCTATAAGAAACTAAACTAACCTAAGCATGTACAGTTTATTGTTCTATATTTCTTTTGCTCCATTAAAGACTTTTTGTAAAAACTCTTCCAGTTCCCGCTTCCCCTGCCAGCCTCCTTATAAGACGCCACACTCACTCAGGGTCATGTCAACAAAAGTGTGTCTTCTGTCCCTCCCTCCCTCCCTCCCTCTTATACTCAGTCATTTCCTCCCTACCTCTCTCTCCCCCCTTCCTTCTCTCACTCCCTCCTTCATCTACTCCCTCCCACCTCCTTCATCTACTCCTCCCCTCTACTTCCTCCCTCTCCCTCTTTCATCTCCTCCCTTCCTCTCTCATCTACTTCCCCCTTCTGTCCTCCGTTTACGGAGGAGGAACTCGCGGGACTGATGAAGGAACCCGCGTATAAAAATCCTACTGGAATAAGGGCTGTGAAGAACATTATCAGGAAATCCAGAGGTACAGAAATTGGAATGGTCAGCTTATTGGTCAGGCTGATCTATGAAGCCAGCGTGCGACTCTCTACGTTAAATTCAAGGTGGGAAAAGTAACACGAACGCTTAGGTTCATTTCATGGAACATCCGGAGTGTTAATCGCAGAATTAATGATCTACAATGGTTTGTTAAAGTTTTTGACATTGATGTAATTGGCTTACAAGAACCTTACACGTCCAGCACCCAGAAGAAAGTTGCACCCAGGATAGCTGGGTTTACAGCATATAATAGTGGAGCAGGAAGTGGCCTGCTCACATATGTAAAGAATGGTCGGGTCTGTAAATGGATTAAAACTCAAAATGATGAAAGTATTCACTATCAACAATTTACAGTAAAGACAGCAAACAGTCAATTTTCGCTGTATAACATCTATGTTCGGTGTAATGAACTGCGAGCGAGCGTGTTACCAAAGCCATCAGGTAACAATGCTATGCTGTGTATGGGTGACTTTAACTCTCGTCACTCTGTCCTCGGTGATATCCAGTGTAACTCTAATGGGAGGGTGTTCGTGAATTACATCAATAATCATAATATCACTGTATACGACACAGACAAAGTGACACATCTGATGGGGGGCAGACTTGATTATGTGATTGGGTATAACCTAGTAGACAGTAATGTCAAGGCTAAGGTCATCTCAGACTACCTTGTCAGTGATCATTATGCAATACTTACTGAATACACTGTTGCTGATGTCAAGTGTGAACCCCATCCTAAGCTCAGAATTAATATCCCAGATAATCTTAAACTGCACTTCAAGGCCTACATCCACAGATGGTATGCTGGATATACACCTGGGTCAGTGGATGAATTTTGCTGTGATCTTGTAAATGTCATTACCACATATTATACCACCTGGGTTAAGTCAAGGAGGAAGGGGGGCAGCACTAAACAACCTCTGTGGACACATGACCCCATCCTCACCAAAGAAGGAGAGAATGTAAAACAGCTTGCCAACACTTATAAGCAAAATAAAACTAGTGATAACCTCTTGGCATTCCTCAAAGCTAACAGAGAATTTCGTGAACTCAAAGGTCAGGTGAGAAACACCTATTGGGAACAATTCTTACAGGGGATTAATAGAACAACCACTCTAGCAGAAATGTGGAAGAAAATTAGAGCCATTACCAAGTCACCCACCCCAGTCCAGCTTCATCACAGCCCTGCAGAATATGCTGACATGCTATTAGACCAATGGTCTAGTGTGTCACGAATCACTTCCCTGCCTCCTGACATACAACAATATCTTAACACCTTACACATTAATAGGGGTTTCAATATTGAAATAGCCTGTTCCTCACCAGACCTTACCGACCAGTTTCCTATAACGCACCACGAACTAACAACAGCACTAATGAAAGGTGAGTCTTCCTCCCCTGGTGAGGATGGCATAACCTATAACACCCTGAGATTGTTGAATGAGATCCCTAACCATCCACTGCTTGACCTGTATCAAATGAGCCTCACACAGGGTATTCTGCGTAAGACATGGACTCATGGAAACATAGTTCCAATCCCTAAAGCTAATTCTCCAAACTTCAGGCCAATTTCACTTACATCCTGTATGTGTAAAGTCCTTGAAAGAGTTGTTCTAAACCGTCTCATGTTTCAAGTCAAAGACAAACTCGCCCCTAATCTGTACGGGTTCATGCCCGGGCGTAGCACACAGACATGCTTTGCAGAATATCTTGTTCACTCAAAAGATAAGGCACAAACAGCCTTCATAGACCTTAAATCAGCCTTTGATGTAGCTAATAGAGACATTATACTTGAGCAACTAGCTAATTTTGGCATACAAGGTAACCTCCTGACATGGATAAAGGGTTATCTGTCCAACAGGTATGCCAGTATTCTGTTTAGGGGAGTTAAAAGTACCAGAATGAGATCATTTGAGCTGGGCACGCCTCAGGGAGGAGTGTTAAGTCCTATGCTCTTTAATATACCGATGCACAAGCTTATTGCTGACATTCCAGTTCAGCCAAACGAAGCCGTAATATGCTATGCTGATGATATCTGCATTATGACACAAACCAAGCTCAGGCTCCAAGCCTTGCTGGATGTATTTGCTCGGAGAACTGTTGAATGCGGTCTCATAATATCTGTTGACAAGACGAGGGTCCTCAATCCTCGTCCTGCTCTCCCTCTGCCTCTTGACTATAACATTAACAGCATGCCCTTGGAACTATGTAGCTCCTATAAATATCTTGGAATTTGTGTGAATGATGCAAACTTTGTCAGCAACCTTCGTGACAAACTAATGCAGTGCATTAAACCCCTCAGAACCCTTGTTGGCAAGGGCTATGGAATTAACATCACCTATGCTCGTATTTTCTATCTTCACTTCATTCGTTCTGTAGTTGACTATCATGCTCTCCATCTTGTGACTATTCCGCCTAAACAACTCAACAGCCTTGAGGTAGTGCAAAATGAAGCCAGGCGCATCATTCTAGGTTGCCCAAAATCAACCAAAATTGTAAACATGAGGAAAGAGCTCGGGCTGCCCACCCTATCTGAGAGGATAGCCCTACTTAATACCATGTTTTGTGTCAAAGTTTTGAAGAACAATAGTTCTCAAACTACAACTCAAACTGAGTTGATGTTCTATCTAAGTAATCCCGACCATCTCGCCAACCTTTCACAAAAGACTCTCTTTGGGGCGTGGCTTCATAAAAGTGTTGCAGATCTCCTGAAACTGAATGTCCCAATCACCCCAGACGAACCTATTAATGCCATTCTTCCTTGGCTGGACATATCAGTTCCTATTAATTACACTCCTGTTGGTAGTAAGCAAATGTTAAACACCGATGTGGTGAGATGTGTCACAGTAGAAACTATTAACAGACACATAGAGAGTATTAAATCAAGTGAATGTTATGCTTTTACTGATGGTTCTGTGCAGACAAACACAGGTAGAACAGGCTGTGCAATTGTAATATATAAAGAAAAAGAGATGATAGTGTCAAACAAGTGAAGGCTGAACAACTGGGCCAGCACAACACAAACTGAACTAACTGGAATCTACTTAGCCACAGACTACCTCAAAGAAAATGGAGGTGGGGTGATATTCTGTGACTCTTAAAGTGCTTTGAAATCAATGAACAGCCCGTCAGGCTCTATGTCTAAAGTTGTATGTGATATTAAAAGGAATGTGATAACTGCCAATGAGAACAACTTTCGTATCGAATTTGTGTGGATTCCGTCCCATGTTGGAATCAGGTATCATGACCGTGCTGATAGACTGGCCAATGAGGCATGTAAGAAAGAAAATGTTGACCGTGACCTTGGCCTGTCTAATGCTGTAATTAAAAACATTCAAGTCAGAATCATGAACTCTGATCTAGAAGAAGTGAGAAATGCAGAGAGACCTGACAGTTGTAGCATTTGTAAATATGACAAATTTTGTAACAAGAGGTACCGGTATGGCCAGCATAAGGACAGAACCAGACAATGTGATGTAGTCGTGGCCAGAATTAGGCTAGGATACAGACACATCTGGCAAGTTAGTAACGCTGTACCCATACCGGAACACTCAGCATGTAAACTTTGTGATAAACCTTTAAAGCATACACTTGAACACTATATTATTGAATGTGACACTGTCAAAGACTTCAGGCCACCTGACTTACTGTATCTTGAACTATGTAATTACTTCATTGAATCAGGTGTGCTTGAGGACATTCTTGCTGTTTATCCCAAATTTGCTAGCCCACACTGATTAGTCTTCAATTAGAATATGACTCCAATGTATGTGATCCACTGACCCATATATGCTGCTGGTGAATGTGATGTATTTCCTTCTTTGTGTACGAACCTCTGTCCTGCAGGGCAGTGAACAGTGGCATTACCCACATGAATCTGACCTATATATAGTGTCAATGAATATGATGCATTCTTTGTGTACGAACCTCTGTCCTGTATGGCAGTGAAAAGTGACATTACCCACATGAATCTGACCGACGTATATGTATGTATGTGTGCGTGTGTGCACGTATATGTACGTGTACATGTATATGTGTATGTATATACGTATATGTATGTATATGTGTGTGTGTGTGTGTGTTTACATATATGTATATGTACTGTCAATGAATATGATGCAACTCTTTGTGTACGAACCTCTGTCCTGCATGGCAGTGAACAGTGACATTATCCATATGAACCTGACCTCTATACATTTATAGTTGTTAATGAATATGATGTATTTCTTTGTGTGTGAACCTCTGTCCTGCGTGACAGTGAGAAGTGATACCACCCTCAGTGTCAAGACCTGACTGAATTACTCGGAATAGGCAAACTGTACTACAAGCTCTGCCAATAAATTTGTTAAACTAAACTTCCGTCCTCCACACAACTTGAACAAAGAGCTCAAAAGGAGGGAGCAGCCATGGCCAGGGTTCACATCCACAGAGGTTCTTACGGTCAATATTCCTCTTAAGATGTAAGGATGCACTAGATGCTGGCGCTCTTTTGCCTCTGGGTGGCTGAGTGAGCCAGCATCCTGAGTTAACATTCACACACGTTCAAACGATGAATATTTCTCAGAACTGAAAGTGTAAGAATGGACCTGATTGGGTGATTTAACTTGAAGCACAAGAAGATCATTTAGTTCCAATGAGTCTCTACCATAGATAAATTCTCTCAACACCAGTTAACAAAAATTAACTAAATATAAAGGGTGTCCATAAATGATTACCCTGATTAAAACACGAGAGCATACTGTTTTAAGGTAATCATTTATGGACACCCTGTATCTTTACCTAAGACACTATTCATTAATTGTATCTCCTAACAGATCCTCAGGGAACGCATCGATTTAAGGCCGAGTCTTAGCTTAACGTGAAGTCTATATTGGCTGTCATCGGTGCTTCAGTGAGCCAGGTGTATGCGTGCTCACATCTCCGGTTAAGGGGACAAATGTACCGTAAGAATGTTTGAAAACCCTGAAGGAGAATGTCTCGGGTGATTTGTTGTATCCTGGAAACGGCGGCTCCTGTGTTATGGCGATGTCCATGTTGTTCACACTGGGTGGAGGGGAATTATTAGTTGTGTTGGTACAGCATGTGTTGTGATCACCACGGCCAGGAGGCACCGTCTATAACCCTCGGTCATTAGCCGGGGCAACAAGCAACTTCTGAATATTAACTGATACTTGACGGCCAGAAGAGAGAGAGAGGGAGAGAGAAGCTAATTATTAATAGCTTGAGTTTACACAGAGTTTGGTCCAGTACTGACGGCCAAGCTGCCACGATTACAACGTACAGGGAAAGATATTACCCTCATGTCGTACAATGACCCGTCTCTCTCTCACACACACACACACACACACACACACACGACTACATAATGATCGCTATAAGAACAGCCCAATCCCAACCATTATAAAAGTTATCAGCAACTTGTAGTCAACCAGTGTGGTCACTCTCAGCCAATCTCTATTTTGCACTGTTAGTATGTTGAACATCTCTGTTGTATGACCTCCCCTCCCCTTATAATATATCATATTTGTATCACTTATGTTACTTGTATATTATTTGCCACTCAAGTGAACCGTTCCCCAATTATATAACTTTCATCATCTCTGTTGACTATATTTTCAACCTTTGAGCCGTCATGCTCTTGTAATAAACCGTTTATTATTATTATTATTATTATTATTATTATTATTATTATTATTATTATTATTATTACAACTCCCACAACACACACATTAATTACGAGGGGATATCACCGATGGTATAGTGTGGGAGTGAGGGTATACCAGAGAGGGAGTGAGGGAGGGAGGGTATACCAGAGAGGGAGGGAGGGAGGGAGGGTATACCAGAGAGGGAGGGAGGGAGGGAGGGAGAGTATACCAGAGAGGGAGGGAGGGAGGGAGGGTATACCAGAGAGGGAGGGAGGGAGGGAGAGCATACCAGAGGAGGGAGGAGGGAGGGAGGGTATACCAGAGAGGGAGGGAGGGAGGGTATACCAAAGGGAGGGAGCGAGGGTATACCAGAGAGGGAGGGAGGGAGGGTATACCAGAGAGGGAGGGAGGGAGTGAGGGTGTACCAGAGAGGGAGGGAGGGAGGGTATACCAGAGAGGGAGGGAGGGAGAGTATACCAGAGAGGGGGGGAGGGAGGGAGGGTATACCAGAGAGGGGGGGAGGGAGGGAGGGTATACCAGAGAGGGAGGGAGGGAGGGTATACCAGAGAGGGAGGGAGGGAGGGAGGGAGGGTAAACCAGAGAGGGAGGGAGGGAGGGAGGGTATACCAGAGAGGGAGAGAGGGAGGGAGGGAGGGAGGGAGGGAGGGTAAACCAGAGAGGGAGGGAGGGAGAGTATACCAGAGAGGGGGGGAGGGAGGGAGGGTATACCAGAGAGGGAGGGAGGGAGGGTATACCAGAGAGGGAGAGGGAGGGAGGGTATACCAGAGAGGGAGAGAGGGAGGGAGGGTATACCAGAGAGGGAGAGAGGGTATACAAGAGAGGGAGGGAGGGAGGGTATACAAGAGAGGGAGGGAGGGTATACCAGAGAGGGAGGGAGGGTATACCAGAGAGGGAGGGAGGGAGGGAGGGTATACAAGAGAGGGAGGGAGGGAAGGAGGGAGAGTATACCAGAGAGGGAGGGAAAGAGGGTATACCAGAGGGAGGGAGCGAGGGTATACCAGAGAGGGAGTGAGGGAGTGAGGGTATACCAAGGAGGGAGGGAGGGAGGGAGGGAGGGTATACCAGAGAGGGAGGGAGGGAGGGTAAACCAGAGAGGGAGGGAGGGAGGGAGGGTATACCAGAGAGGGAGAGAGGGAGGGAGGGAGGGAGGGAGGGAGGGTAAACCAGAGAGGGAGTGAGGGAGTGAGGGTATACCAGAGAGGGAGGGAGGGAGTGTATACCAGAGAGGGAGGGAGGGTATACAAGAGAGGGAGGGAGGGAAGGAGGGAGAGTATACCAGAGAGGGAGGGAAAGAGGGTATACCAGAGGGAGGGAGCGAGGGTATACCAAGGAGGGAGTGAGGGAGTGAGGGTATACCAAGGAGGGAGGGAGGGAGGGAGGGTATACCAGAGAGGGAGGGAGGGAGGGAGGGAATACCAGAGAGGGAGGGAGGGAGGGAGGGTAGACCAGAGAGGGAGGGAGGGAGGGTAGACCAGAGAGGGAGGGAGGGAGGGAGGGTATACCAGAGAGGGAGAGAGGGAGGGTGGGAGGGAGGGAGGGTAAACCAGAGAGGGAGTGAGGGAGTGAGGGTATACCAAGGAGGGAGGGAGGGTATACCAGAGAGGGAGGGAGGGAGGGAGGGTATACAAGAGAGGGAGGGAGTGAGAGTATATCAGAGAGGGAGGGAGGGAGTGAGGAAGGGTATACCAGAGAGGGAGGGAGGGAGGGAGGGTATACCAGAGAGGGAAGGAGGGAGGGAGGGTATACCAGAGAGGGAGGGAGTGAGATTATACCAGAGAGGGAGGGAGGGAGGGAGGGAGGGAGGGAATACGAGAGAGGGAGGGAGTGAGAGTATACCAGAGAGGGTGGGAGGGAGAGAGAATATACCAGAGAGGGTGGGAGGGAGTGAGGGAGGGAGGGAGGGAGGGTGTATTGGAGAGGGAGTGAGGGAGGGTGGGTGTACTGGAGTGGGGGTATAAGAGGGAGGGAGGGAGGGAGTGGGGGTGCAAGAGGGAGGGAGGAAGTAAGTGTGTACAGGGGAGGGAGGGAGTGAGGGTGTACCGGGGAGGGAGTCAGGGAGGGAGGGTGTACTGGAGGGAGGGTGTACTGGAGAGGGGGTGTAAGAGGGAGGGAGGGAGTGAGGGTGCAAGAGGGAGGGAGGGAGTGAGGGTGTTCCGGGGAGGGAGGGAGTGAGGGTGTATCGGGGAGGGAGGGAAGGAGTGAGGGTATACTGCAGAGGGGGGGGGTGGGTGGGTGGGGGGGAGGGAGGACTGCCGGCAAGGTTTACATTACCCTTTAAAATACTTCACCAGAAACACCGACCACACGTTACCTGCCATGTTAAAGCCGACGACTCACCCCTGGCCCACCTGTCTGTCTGTCTCACTACCTGTTTGTCTCATCATCTGTCTGTCTCACTATCTGTCTGTTTCACCACCTGTCTGTCTGTTTGTCTCATCACGTGTCTGTCTGTCTGTCTGTCTGTCTCGCTACATGTCTGTTTGTATGTCTCTTTGTCTGTTTGTTCCACTGTCTGTCTGTCTGTTTGTCCCACTGTCTTCCTGTCTCACCACATGTCTGTTTCACTATCTGTCTGTCTGTCTCACTACAAGTTTCAATACCTATCTGTCTGTCTGCCTGTCTGTCTGTCTGTCTATCTCACCACCTGTCTGCCTATCTGACCACCTGTTCGGTCAGATGGTATGCAACAAGCTCAGCCTTTTCGTTCTCCCAGCTGGTCTTCTAAACAGCTGTGCCCCCCCCCCCCCCCATCTCTCTCTCTCTCTCTCTCTCTCGTGAAACAGCTTGAATATTAGATCAAAATTACCTAATCAACAGGTACATCAATCATGGTGGAAAAAAATCATTAGTTAGCTGTCATCATCAGCTACAGTGACCTAATAGCTGTCGATAATAATTACACTGACTTACTAAGCTGTCACCCACAATGAATTGATAAGGAAGCGATATAGAACTGATAAGGTGCGGTAAGCCGATGGGTAAGGGTTGAGAGGGTCAGGGGTAAGGGGGTAAGGGAGTGAGGGTAAGGGGTGAGGGGTAAGGGGGTGAGGGGTAAGGGAGTGAGGGTAACGGGTGAGGGGTAAGGGAGTGAGGGTAAGGGGTGAGGGGTAAGGGTTGAGAGGGTCAGGGGTAAGGGGGTAAGGGAGTGAGGGTAAGGGGTGAGGGGTAAGGGTTATGAGAGTAAGGAGGTGAGACAGTATGGTTAAGGGAATAGAGGGTGAGGGTGAGAAGGTAAAGGGAGGCAGTTCCGGCCATGTTGTGAGGTAAGTGTGTCTACAGATGGGACAAGTTGGCAGCGAGGGTGAGAGGGGCCGCGACGTGGGTTGAACCAGTCCGTCACTCACACACCCTCCACCACCTGTCTCCCATAAACTTCAAGTTAAAGTTTCTTGTTAAATAAATTGATAATCTTGGTGTAAGTTTTGATTTGTCTTACTTTTTGTTGACTTTTTTGTTTATCATTACGCAAGACCCATAGCATAAAAAAAGGGAAAACTTCAAAGTATTATTTTTATTTTTGTTTTCCCAGGACCTACATATGGGATATTTTGGGAACTTTTAGTATATTGTTCCAGGGTAAATTATCCATCGTTTACACTATGCTGAGATTATGAACTATTTCTGACACAACCTTAACCTAAAACTACCGCACTACGAGAACACTAAAGTCTTGATTCACTTCAGTTCACTATTTGGTGTCGCGAAAATATTCTCACTGACGCCAGATATGTCGAACGAAATATAAACCAAACGTAAAGAAGTAAAAGTTATACAATAAAACGCATACGGGAAAGAGAGGGCAGACATACAAACTCATAAACATTACTGATAAATAAAGTACAGTAACGGACAGCAATGATTAAATTATGTCTCTCCTCTCATTAGCTCCCCTCTGCCTCTCCCCTCCCCTCTGCCTCTCCCCTCCCCTCTGCCTCTCCCCTCAGTCTCTCCCCCCATCACCGTTCCTCTTTCTGTCCCCTCGTTCTCCCGTCTTACTTCATTATATCCCCTCATATCGAAGTTCTTCCTCGGATTACTTTCCCCTCACATCAAACCATCTTCCTTGATTACTTTCCCCTCAGATCAAACCATCTTCCTTGATTACTTCCCCCTCATATACACGTCTTCTTCACGCTTCCCCTCATTTTCAGCTTTCCTCAGTCACCTCTCCATTATCTCCCCTCACAAACAACTTTCCTCTCCTCATTATTGCATTATACCAACCTCTCATTTCCTTGCTAATTCCCCTCATTCTAACTTTCCTTACTCATAATCTACATGTATATCATTTTCCCTCCTAACAGCTTTTAATTGTTTCCCCTCATATTAATCGTACCTCACTAGCTCCTCTCTCCCCACAATTTCCCCTCATAACCGCCTCTTCCCTCACAATTTCCCCTCATAACCGCCTCTTCCCCCACAATTTCCCCTCATAACCGCCTCTTCCCCCACAATTTCCCCTCATAACCGCCTCTTCCCTCATAACCGCCTCTTCCCTCATAACCGCCTCTTCCCTCACAATTTCCCCTCATAACCTCCTCTTCCCCCACAATTTCCCCTCATAACCGCCTCTTCCCTCACAATTTCCCCTCATAACCGCCTCTTCCCCTCACAATTTCCCCTCATAACCTCCTCTTCCCTCATTATCTCTCATTCGTATTTGCTCCTCATGTTAATTTGCCTCTCCTCATACGGTTACTGTTTCCCTCACAAGTTCCCCTCACTAGGTTTTATTTCCTAGTGTTTCCTTATAGATTTCCCCTCTTTCTCTTGGGAGTATATTAACATTTTCCCCTTCTTTTCATTTCTTACCTTAATGACTTCCCCTTTCCCCTTAATGACTTCCCCTCTTCCCTTAATGACTTCCCCATTTCCTTTAACGATCATCCCCTTCCCCACCCCTTCCCTTAACGACCATCAACGATCATCCCCTTCCCCACCCCTCTTCCCTTAACAACCACCCCCTCCTCCACCCCTCTTCCCTTAACGACCATCAACGATCATCCCCTTCCCCACCCCTCTTCCCTTAACAACCACCCCCTCCTCCACCCCTCTTCCCTTAACGACCATCAACGATCATCCCCTTCCCCACCCCTCTTCCCTTAACAACCACCCCCTCCTCCACCCCTCTTCCCTTAACGACCATCAACGATCATCCCCTTCCCCACCCCTCTTCCCTTAACAACCACCCCCTCCTCCACCCCTCTTCCCTTAACGACCATCAACAACCATTCCCTCCTCCACCCCTCTTCCATCAACGACCATCCCCCCCCTCTTCCCTTAACGACCATCAACAACCATTCCCTCCTCCACCCCTCTTCCATCAACGACCATCCCCTCCACCTCTCTTCCCTCAACGACTTCCCCTCATTCATCTCTCCCTTCTCCCTCCCCCCTCATAATCCTGTCCCAGACCAGTCACGTTGCTGCAGACAGACCAAATATTAGTCTTGTGAGGCTGCCGGGCTATGAGCGGAGGCAAACAACCCGGCAACAAGCAGGGCATCAATATTTCAGCGGGAGGAGGAGAAGGAGGTAAAGTGTGGGGGGGGGAGGGAAGAGTGTGTGGGAGGGAAGAGTGTGTGGGTGGGAGGTAAGAGTGTGTGGGTGGGAGGGAAGAGTGTGTGGGAGGAGTGTGTGGGTGGGAGTTAAGAGTGTGTGGGTGGGAGGTAAGAGTGTGTGGGTGGGAGGTAAGAGTGTGTGGGAGGAGTGTGTGGGTGGGAGTTAAGAGTGTGTGGGTGGGAGGTAAGAGTGTGTGGGTGGGAGGGAAGAGTGTGTGGGTGGGAGGTAAGAGTGTGTGGGTGGGAGGTAAGAGTGTGTGGGAGGGAAGAGCGTGTGGGTGGGAGGTAAGAGTGTGTGGGAGGAAGGTAAGGTTGTGTGGGTGGGTGTGGGAGGAAGGCGTGTGGTGGAGGTAGAGGTGGGCGGTAAGTAGGTATGTGGGTGGGAGGTAAGATGTGGGTGGGTGGGAGGTAAGAGTGTGTGGGTGGGAGGTAAGAGTGTGTGGGAGGGAAGAGTGTGTGGGAGGAGGGTAAGGTTGTGTGGGTGGGAGGTAAGGCTATGTGGGTGGGAGGTAAGAGTGTGTGGGAGGGAAGAGCGTGTGGGAGGGAGGCAAGACTGTGGGAGGGAGTCAAGGCTGTAACAATAGGCGACAGACACCATCAGTACTAGTGGTTGGCGCCACAGCAATAGGGAGGGATGAGTAGTATTATTAGTGATTGGCTCGACTGGGTGAATGCCTGAACATTGTCCCAAACTATCGTACAGCATTGATACTAAGGGAGGCTAAATATTATCCTGGGCCGAGGATTGATATATTCGACAATAAATATAGATGATTACTGTACTGTATTACGTAATTGTATCCAGAGAGAAATGTAATCAAGTTTCTGCGTAATATTCTAGTACACAAAGATTTAAGTACTGTACGCACTAACCTCAGTTAAGACTCTCAAAAGCGAAATTGCCCCGTCACGGACCATCTCCCAGTGACAACAATTCCCTGTTTAGGTTAAATTACAAACTCACGGCAATTTGTTTTTTTATGGGATTAACCCACCCGGGCACAGATCACTGACCCACATCGCGGCCTGGGGGGGGGGGGGGGGGGGGGGTGTAATAATATTAATAAATAATTTATAGTAAATAAATTTTATAATAAAAAATAAAAAATGAAAATAAAATAATAATAATAATAATAATAATAATAATAATAATAATAACACTGTAATAATAATACTAAAGAACCATAAAGAAATACAAAAATGAAAAAAAAATCGAAAGTGAGAAATAATGTATGTATATTGTGTTGTCAATAATAAGAATTTACTCTCCTTCCTCTATACACAGACCACACTATCGAGGTTCACCATTCACCCATAGATTAAATACCTCATTATCAAGGGGATATGTGTTGCTAAAGCGTAATGGTCAGTAAAGTAAGATGATATTGAGAAAACAGTGACTTTATCCTGGCGTGGGTGAGACCATAAATAATACACGTCACTGTGAACACAAAAACAGAATACGAAGAACAGTGCCTTGAACACGTCCACCACTTACATCTTATCGTATTCAAGTCGTGTGATTTATAATGCTTAGAAATATTCACAAGTATTCACAAAGGTCAACTTGGAAACCAAACGCACATTAAAAGATTGAAACATATCAAAATATTACAGAGTTGATGGCTGCTGACGTCTCCTCTTCACTCTGAACTGAGGGGTGTCAGCGGACACCCTGACTGTATTGTTTTGTTGAAAGTTTCTTTGTTTTAATAATGTGGGTTGAGTTTCTTTGTTTAATCAAGTTATTATTGCCAACGTCCCAGAGTTCACAAAACACCAGAGCACCACAGAGCGCCATAGAGCCCCACCAACCGCCACAGAACGCCATAGATCTGCGGTGCAACTAATTCAACGCAGCTAGGATGGCTACTTACGTATGTAGTCGTAGTAGTAGTAGAACAGTAAAAATAATATGAAACAGCAGTACTCGCAAAGAAGGCAACACCACCAACAGCAAGCACTAACAGGGGTGAGTACACCAGAAGAATACAGTAACATTCAGAGATGGTCAAGTGGAGTCTTGAGTTAAGAGGCTGTGTATTAATGAGACAACTGCTTCATTAACTCTAAGATGTCCTGGTAAAATATATATACACATACACATACGAAAGTGAACTATTACATATAGCCTATACAATAGGGTGTGTCATACGGAGACGAATTTTTTTTTTTTTTGAGTTTGAAAAATCGGCCCATGGTATTAATGATGTAGTTCTATGTGCAGAATCATGTGATATCTTCAGATTTGAAAAGTTTTCATTTTTTGCTAGGTACATTTTAACTTGAAATCTTATGAAAATTCAGTATTCCCACCCTTTTACCAACACCACTAAATAGCTTATTTAAAGTAAAGTAAATGTATCAGGTTAATTTATTAGGATGAAAATGATCCAGTATAGTGAAACGAATGATCTTGACACATTTATTAAATTTAATATTCCTTTAAAAAACAAAATCATCAAATACAAAAACCGGTTTTACTACTACGACCCGGTGTTGCTGCACACCATAGAGAACATGTCTTTCTTGCTTCTGTTTCTACTCATCACCTCCCTGCTGACCACCTGAGCTCGGATGTAGCCTTCCCTCCTCTCCTGGCTGTACACGTGACTGCTGGCCTCGCTCACTTGCTGTACACAACGCTCTATACTCTGGCTGTGCGAGGGCCAGGCAGGGACATGCATGGGGTTGTCCAGGAAAGCTCTGACTTGAACATTGGTGAGGCTGCAGGTAAGAGGGGGCTCACTGCCAGCCTGGATGTTATCCAGATCTATGAGATCAGTGAGGGTCTTGGCACCTAGATTGACTTCAGGAGTCTTCCTGACCCTGAAGGAATCGTCACCAACTGATTCGTCATGCCCAGATCCTCTCATAAGTCTCATAGCCAAGATCTTTTTGACTGCCACTCTTCTCTCCTCCTCGTCCTTACTGCAGAGCATTGTCTGCAGAACTGCCTCGGGATGAGCATACCAGGAAGATCTCCTCACAGTCTGCTCCACAATCTGAACAACCTTCCTTGGCTGACTCCTCAGGAGCTCAAGCTGGAAGAGAACATGCCTCGGACCTTCGGAGAACGATGACTTGACCTTGGTGTTGAACCAATTTGGCAAGTAGACACTCACGATGAATTGGACAATAAGTCTCAGGTTGTGAAGCTGGTTCCCTTTCAGTTTATGATGAGCAACCCAAATTCTGCAGAACCTGAGAGCCGTTGTGAGCCACCTAGAATGTGAGACTGGACCTATCTGCAGGTAAGCAAGTCTATCAGGCATGACCCCAGTTTTGATGGCACTGCAAATCATGTAACCATAGTACTGGTCAGTACTCAGGTAGTCAATGACAGTATGTGCAAGCTCAACGAGTGGAGGGCCAACTGTGATTTTTTCAAAGCTCGGATTTATTTATAACTCAGTGGCAGAGTCCAGCATCTTGCCAAGAGGACCAGACCATCTGTTGTTTGAAAGAATCTTGCCATCCAGCTCCTGGATCAGATGTCTGAGTGGCAACTCGTTGGTGTGGAGGTCACAAACAATCCAGACCAGCTTCCTCCCAATCTTCCGCTCTATCCACTGTATGACCCCCCCCTTGCCACCCTGTGTTCGTGTTGGTGCTGTCCCCTCCAATGGCCTGCAGGGTCTGGTCTACATTCCTCTCACTGAGCCCGTTCACAATGTTATCTGCTACTATCTCAGCTGGTTTCCT
Source organism: Homarus gammarus (assembly GCA_958450375.1). Classification (NCBI taxonomy): domain Eukaryota; kingdom Metazoa; phylum Arthropoda; class Malacostraca; order Decapoda; family Nephropidae; genus Homarus; species Homarus gammarus. The sequence goes on along the minus strand of CAUDMG010001957.1, from coordinate 1,491,973 downwards.
GATGTCATCTTTCTCTGGAGTGAAATGCCACAAATACTTCCCTCCTGGTTCACTGCAGCAGGAGTAGTGTTCCTCCTTCGCCATGGCAGGGAACAACTTGTCAGAATCTCCAACTTTCATGGACACTTTAGTGTCATCCCTTCTCCCATCAAAGAACAAACAATTGATTCCATTTTCTCTTCTCCCCGTATCAAACTCCTCTTCTAGGTTACTGACAAGTTTCTCCTGAGCTCTCCTTACTTTGTTATGATCTATCACCAGGTGAACATCATCAGGTGTTATCAAACCACCGTCAACCCAGGCAGCTGTTGCTATCTCTGCAGTTTCTCTGAGACCAGTGTGGTGTCGCATGCTGGCCAGAGCTATGCTCGGGATATCTTTCCTATTTCGAATCTTATGCCTGGAAGGTTTGGGATCATTATTTTCTGGGTTAGGGACAAAGTCACCATTCTCCAGGTCAGCACTCGGATCAGCCATGGGGAAGTCATTAAACTCTGAATCAGCTTGACTCCAATCATTGGCCTTTTTTACCTCACCCTGGGCCTTCTTAAGTCTCTTTTCCTCGGCAACTCTTCTCCTCTTCTGTCTCTCTGTGGCAGCCTCCTGTCTCTTGGACTCAGGAATATCTTGGCTAGAAATCATGAGAGCCCCTATACTGCCAGTCTTCTCTCTCTGTGCTTTGACAAATGCCAGTTCGATCACAGGAATCTTCAGTTCACGCTTGCAAATACAGGAGATGTGGGCCTCGGATTTACAGTCACGATCGCATCCAAACTCAGGACAGAGAACAATTGGGCACTTGCAAGTAATTATGTCAAATAACTGGTCCAGTTGCTTGGCAAAGCTGTCCTTAACTGCAAGTTTTCCCCTCCCAAGAGAGATATCTCTTGCCTTTTCCCAACTGGCTAGCAGTCTCTCACTAATCTTCTTCTGACTTGTTATGACTGGAGGCTTGAACTGAGCGTTAGCCAGAGTGTACTGTGCCAAGACAGCTTTGGTCATATCACTGGCAATGTCTTTGTTTGTGTAAGTTCTTTGGTTCTTTTCACCGATTTGCCTGATTAAAACACCGTATCTCAAAGCATCTCTCAATGTAGGCAACTCCGACTTCAGGAGCTCTCTCCCAGACCCAAGATAGTGACTGAGATGGCTGGATTTTTGGTTCCTCGTCCTGGCACAAGCAGCCATCGCAAATATTATCAACTTATAAATGCATCAGAATCTGAAACAGAAAAAAATATTGTTAGTTGGGTTGTTAAAGAATGAAGTCAGAAAGCAATGTTCACTATTTAATTATAATGCACTAATGCAGCTGTACGTTAGATTTTCGATAAATTTCACGCTAAAATTTACCAAGCAAAAGGTTGCAAAATATTGAAACTGAAATTATTTTCTGTTTATATACACTAAAATCTACCAAAAAAGTGATGGGCCATTAGTTTTAGCTGATCTTCCCTCCTATGACACACCCTACTATACAAGAACACGAATACATACAAACGACTCGTACACAACAAACCCTTATACCAACGATAACAGCACCTTTTTCAGTGACCTACTCAAACGACACCACATACATGACAGCCACAAAAGCAGCAGCAGGACCAGAGGAACAGCCACACAACAAACTCCTCCGGCAACATCTGCAACACACACGGGTCCCAGCGGCAAGAAGTTTTTTTGACGAACAATTTTAAAACGTTTATCAAATTTTTGGTGGGCAATACCCGCTCTCCTCATATTTCAATTCAGTTTTGCAGTGAAAAGATCAAATAATTTTTGTTCCTACCCTTCACTCGTTATCACATCGGAATTTTACGTTTGCCTCGCTTGTCAAACACATCTGCTGATTAATAATTCCATGAAATTTCGAACGAGCGTAAAAAAAATTGTTCCCAGGAGTGGAAAAACTCGGCACGATATTTGCTGGTTTCGTCACATTTCCGTCAGTAAAAGGCTTTTAGAAATGTGAGTCAGAGGGTGATTTATGGTCTTATAATACCCTCATTCACTACTAGTAACTCGTGTAGGACTGAAGTGCTCCGAGGTGACTGTTAATAACTTGTCCCTAATGATGATGAGGAGGAGATAGATAGATAGATGAAAAGAGAGAAAAGGATATCTAATAAAAGAGGAACAGGAAGAAAAACAGAAGACGAAAAAACTCAATAAGAAGGAAGGACGAACGTAAACAGGAAGCGAGAAGAAGGTGGTAAAAGAAACAGATGGGTGCAACAGGAAGAACAACATCATCAGGCTAGAACGAGGACGATGGGGGGGGGGGGGGGGAGGAAGGGGAAAAAAGTAGAAAAGGAGGACATAGGAAGAGAATGAGAAAGAGAGAAGTTGCAAGTAGGAGGAAGAGAAGTTACAACTCTCCCCTTCCCAACGATGACCTCACACTACCTAGACAAACACATCATAATTATATCACAGGTGTTTTCCCCATGCTTCAGGTGATGCTCGTTAACTTTCCTGCTGTAAAACCTTGAAGAGAAAAAAAAATGCTTAGTTTTTCTTCTGCAAAGCCATGGAAAAAAATTGTATCCTCTATTGTATGACCCTGAAAAAAATGCTTCGTTTCTCCATTGTAAAACCAAAGGAAAAAAATACTTAGATCCTACAAAGTGAAACTCCGAAAAAGGCTTACATATTGTAAAGTAAACGAAGGGTAAAAGGCAATAATAATAATAATAATAATAATAATAATAATAATAATAATACTAAAATGTCTCTTCATAAACACGAATACTCTTACGACAAACATTCCATCACCCAAGTATAATGTTGTTTTACACGAGAGTATTGTATTACGATGGATGGAAGAATAAGGTCACTTCCACCTCTTTTAAAGTCACGTCACAGTTCTGAGATACACTGAAAGGAAACAAATCCAACGCCATCAGTTTGTAAACACGTCTACAATTGCCCCCACACGTCTATAAATGCCCCCACGCGTCTACAAATGCCCCCACGCGTCTACAAATGCCCCCACACGTCTACAAATGCTCCCGCACGTCTACAAATACCCCCCCCGAGTCTACAAATGCCCCCACACGTCTACAAATGCCCCCACACGTCTACAAATGCCCCCACACTCTTACAGTTTATTCTTGGGAAGGTAAATAAATAACTCTTCCTTTCTGCGATCCAAAAAGTGTATGATAGAGACGCCTCGGTGTATGTTCCCTCGACCTAAATGTCTCTGGTTAATGTTTCATTTTACGAAGTAGTTAAAGGTTATAAAATTAAAAGGTTATCATCATGGTGGTAAAAGTGGTGAAAGTTAGTTCAACTCAGGTTAAGTCAAGGACAGCACACCGTTTTTACACACACACACACACACACACACACACTCGCATCCAGCCCATACTTAATCACGTCACTCACACACACACACACACACACATGTATGTGTGTGTGTGTGTGACGTGATTAAGGCCAGCCAGCAAGAGTAAAGGTGAGGGTCGGATGAACACAACTCACATGACACTCGCCCCACTTGGCGTGCTTCTGTGTTACTCCATCCACTCTGCCCTAAGTTGATAACACGCACTACTGGACGCTCATCCAAGTACCCAGCTGGAATCTAAATTATTAAACGTGTACACTATCTGAGACGCGCCCACCACACACAGAGCCAAAGTAAACTAAATATACTCGTTGGATAAATTATTCACATCCCCCAATGCAATTTCACCATCGAGTCAAGCATGAAAGAGTTTACCCATCAAAATGAAACGTGTTGACTTAAATTCCACGCGCTGTAATGTTACCGCTGGAGTGATTTAATGCGGTGCTGAGATGTAAGGTTGAAGTTTAAGACTTGGGTGAGTACCTAGATGGGCCGCAATAGTGTGGCGTCAACGTTGAAAGGGCAGCTGAAGCCTACTGAATCTAGAGAGAGGAAAGTGTATTAACTTATTGTCACGATGCAAATAGGCGTATTGTGCAATCTGCTTAACAATATTTTAACATTAATGCTCGAGCAACATTTATATAACGTTTCGAAAATTCCAAAACGACCGAGTATTCAAGGAAATATTAATACCGTGGACCAGGAGGCACTGTGCCCGTCACACTGTCTCCTGGAAGATCAAACAGAGGATAATGTTTGCCATTTACCAGTTGGTGCAGCTCTCGCCTGCTGTCCTAAAGGTGACTGGTTCGTGCTCTGGACACCCCCAGTTCACCAAGCAGCAAAAGGGTACCTAACTTTAAAGTTAGGGAAATGAAGGCGGCCGTGTGTAGTGCCTGTTATATTGCTTAACATGCTGTTTGCTGTATCCACGCTGGCCGTCAGGATTATGGGGCCCACTTTCATTTTCAGTGTTTACAGCGTTGGTAACGTCATGAGAACTATACTGAGATTAACAGAGGAATATATTGCACTGACTCTACTCTTTCCATCCCTCCAGTCATCACTCACAAAACAGAAATCGCTGAGAATGTTACAGGTATATATTACGTTTCAATTACAAATGAAAGGTAATTCCTGTTTACAAACAGGAGGTAAAGTGCAAGAGCTAAACCCTGGATACAAACTTCAACAGTTACGTGCACTTATCGACAAACCTTTCGCTTCAGGAAAAAAGCCAAATTACTGGTGAAAACAAACGGGTTGTTGGATGTGTCTCGGGTGAGGGTCACACGGAAGGAGACGATTTTCCTGCTAGTGATCAACAACAACAACACACACACACACACACACACATAAAAGATCTACTAGCTGGGTGAGATACTCTGAATTCTACCAAATTTTTAGAAGTGAACCAGTTTACGAGGCAGATATTTCAAGTATCATGAAACAAGTCGAACACATGCCAGGGATACTGAGTGTAACAAGGTGAGGGAGGATCCTGATAATGCCCTCGGGAATGTCGCCAAACACCACCTACTGTAAACTTGAGCGAGAAGCTTCGTGTCCAGTTTAACAGCGTATACGAACACAAGCCAAGCAAGCTGTATGAAGATATGTTGTTTGAGAAAAAATACAAATAAATCAATAAAATCAGCCTGTTAAATTTGAAAGGTATAATTCAGTTCAAATAATAAATTCAGTTAATTCCTTAAGGACTATGGTGTGTGTTCCTCTAGTAGAGTCTAGTGGGAAGCAAAACTTAAGGCACCTGGCTATTTCTGGGCTAGATTTTTGTGGCGCATTTTTTGGACAAGTGTCAAAGTAATCTTGGCGAGTCGTTTACATGTCATTCTTTTAACTCGCTACACTACTCTCACGAGGAAAAGGGAACGAGAGAATGATGACTTTGGTTCAGGTGACAGTTCAGGGGAGTGAAAGGAGGAATGGTAAAAAGGGCAGATGAAAGGAGGAAAAACGGAAAGGTAAGGGAAAGGGTAGCAACTATGACTTAGGGTTGGGAGAGGAAGCATATGAAGGATGGGTGATTGAAGGAGGGAAGGGGGATGAGTGTAGAAAAGGTGGGGAAAGTAAAGGGAAGTAGTGTAGGTTAAAGAGGGAGGATGGTGAAGAGGTGAGGACAAGGTGCACACACGCACACACACAGGACTATCTACAACGCCTTTATTCTCCCCAAACTAACGTATGCATCACCAGCCTGGTCGTCTTCTCTCAACTCTACCCAACAACGTCAGCTAGAGAAGGTACACAAAGGGCCTGCAGAATCATGCTGGGCGCAGACTACTACGGCGACAACAACGCTCTCTCCACCCTGGAAATGCCATCCCACAGTGACCTCCACCACCAAGCACTAGCAAGGTTTGGCAGTGGACTACTGCACCATTTTCGTCATCGCCACCTCCTGCCACAGGCAGCCCCCCACCCACCTCGCGCAGTCTGCCACTACAACAAAATTCAGCCCATAAGAACCCGCACTGATAGATATAAGAATAGCACCATCCCATCTATTGTTAAAATAATAATCAACTCCTGATTTATGTATTGTACAGCCCTGTAAATGTATTCAACGCATATCATTATGTCTAAATCAAATGTAAGTTTGTATATTTTCAGCCACAGGCTGCAACTCTATTAATAAACCGTTTACTATTATTATTATTATTATTATTATTATTATTATTATTATTTATTACACACACACACACACACACACACACACACATTACTGCTGTTAATGCTTGAAAATAGTTAATATGTTTTGCAGTTGTTATTGCTATTGTTGGTGTTGTTGTAGTAGAAATTATTCCTATTTTAAGGTTTGCATTATTGTTACAAGTGTAATAGTAGTAGTCAATGCTGTGGTAATGTTAAACTGCTATAGTTATATACTCAGATAAACAGTGAGAGAAACATATAAATAAAACTGGGAGAAAACTTGTTGCTTCCCCACGTCGATACAGCCAAAACGTCTTCCAAGTGAGTAGCGAGGAAACGTACCAGGATACAGGCAGAATGAGGTCGTGCAGCACAGAGGGTCATGCGGAGCGGAGGAGGAGTGGAGATTGACAGCGTAATACAGTAGTGCTGAGACCCCGTCACGAGGTGGAAGAGGGGCGGACCGACACCTGAGAGCGTGTTGTTGTGATAATGTTATTAGTGCGCTTCAACAACAAAGGTCTTTAAGCGCGTAACAAGGCTAGTCCAGCAACAATAGATAGAACTCTGTGTACGAATGGGTTTCTGTACTCAGTTGATCAGAGTGGGTTCTGTACTCAGTTGATCAGAGTGGGTTCTGTACTCAGTTGATCAGAGTGGGTTCTGTACTCAGTTGATCAGGGTGGGTTCTGTACTCAGTTGATCAGGGTGGGTTCTGTACTCAGTTGATCAGGGTGGGTTCTGTACTCAGATGATCAGGGTGGATTCTGTACTCAGTTGATCAGTGTGGGTCCTGTACTCAGCTGTTGTTAATGGTGTTCCTTAATTAAGCTGAAACACCTCCCTCCCCCACAGCTGTCACTTGACTTAGGTCGAGGATATTAAACTACCAACCACCACACGACCACCACCATCACACGACCACCACCACCACACGACCACCACCACCACACGACCACCACCATCACACGACCACCACCACCACACGACCACCACCATCACACGACCACCACCATCACACGACCACCACCATCACATGACCACCACCATCACACGACCACCACCACCACACGACCACCACCATCACACGACCACCACACGACCACCACCATCACACGACCACCACCACCACACGACCACCACCATCACATGACCACCACCATCACACGACCACCACCACCACACGACCACCACCACCACCATTACACGACCACCATTACATGACCACCATCAACACTACTGCAAGTGAATACATACTACCTACTGGAATAACGAGAGAGAGAGAGAGAGAGAGAGAGAGAGAGAGAGAGAGAGAGAGAGAGAGAGAGAGAGAGAGAGACTCCTGCTAATATTAACACAACAATAAGAATGCTGATGGAGTGACATATCATTTCACCCTTGTCAACTTCACTCTCTCAATTTAGTCCCATCAGCCTCGATCGCCCACTCCGTCCACCGCGCCCAGTCCAAATCGTCCCGTCCACCTCGTCCCGTCCACCTTGCCCCGTCCACCTTGCCCCATCCACCTCTTCCCGTCCACCTTGCCCCATCCACCTCGCCCAGTCCACCTCTTCCCGTCTACCTTGCCCCGTCCACCTCGCCCCGTCCCGTCCACTTTGCCAACGTCACCCCACACGTCACACTAAGCTTCAATCATCTAACCATTTATTAAGCCTTTAGTTTTTTTTCCACTACTGACATTATTATTATTATTATTATTATTATTAAAAAATAAATAAATAAAGTCAAGACAGTGTTTTAGTTACCTTCCTGCCCTGGTACTACCATAACTAGTTACCTTCCCGCCCTGGTACTACCATAACTAGTCACCTTCCTGCCCTGGTACTACCATAACTAGTTACCTTCCCGCCCTGGTACTACCATAACTAGTTACCTTCCTGCCCTGGTACTACCATAACTAGTTACCTTCCTGCCCTGGTACTACCATAACTAGTTACCTTCCTACCCTGGTACCACCATAACTAGTTACCTTCCTGCCCTGGTACTACCATAACTAGCTACCTTCCTACCCTGGTACTACCATAACTAGTTGCCTTCCTACCCTAGTACTACCATACCTAAACAACCTAGTTACCTTCCTACCCTGGTACTACCATACCTAAACAACCTAGTTACCTTCCTACCCTGGTACTACCATACCTAAACAACCTAGTTACCTTCCTACCCTAGTACTACCATACCTAAACAACCTAGTTACCTTACTACCCTAGTACTACCATACCTAAACAACCTAGTTACCTTCCTGCCCTGGTACTACCATAACTAGTTACCTTCCTACCCTAGCACTACCATACCTAAACAACCTAGTTACCTTCCTACCCTAGTACTACCATACCTAAACAACCTAGTTACCTTCCTACCCTAGTACTACCATAACTAAACAACCTAGTTACCTTCCTACCCTAGTACTACCATACCTAATCAACCTAGTTACCTTCCTACCCTAGTACTACCATACCTAAACAACCTAGTTACCCCCCTGCCCTAGTTACACCTAACAACCATCATAACCGTAATGCCAACAGACATCTCACTCCGCGTCTTCCTGGTCTTCTGTTATTCACTTCCCGTCGAGAAAAGAAAGAAAAATAATATCCAGTGTAAAAATATTTATACGGCTTTAGTGGCAGAAAAGCTTTCCATAAAACATTAACTGGTAGGATACCTATACCAAACCACTGAAGCCATTTGGGTGTGTGTGTGTGTGTGTGTGTGTGTGTAATATAATTAGTCACACCGATAAACAATGCCTCATTCCAATAACTCAAGAGAAGTTAATAACCATTTATCATCACAGGCTGTTAATCCCGTGTTAATTCCCGCTCTTCCATTATCACCTGTCGTACGTGGGGCTTGAAGTATTTGTTGTAATAAATCGTAATATAATAAGGTAACAGTATGAGTTCATTAGTAATTCCCTACACAAGCATATACGATCACCTGAAGATTAGGCATCTCAGCTTACTTCAGCTGAATATTAATCAGCTTAGAGCTACCTGGGGGAGGGGGGATTAAGTTATGTTAGAGTACGGTAATGATAGCGTTAGGCTAAGTTAGATTAAGTTTGGTTAGGTTAGCATTAAGTTATAATAGGTTAGCAGCAGCATGTTAGGTAAAGTTAAGTTAGGTTAGGTGGTAATTATTCGGATAATGGCCGTCCGCTTCTTCTTTTTTTACTGCAAATGGGTTTAAAAATACCCAGTTTTCACCTATTTTATTAGGAATTACTATATTTTGTTGAAAAAAAAAATGGTGCTAATCTAACCAAACCTAAGAAAAGTTGACCTGACCTGACCTAACCTAACCTAACCTGACCTAACCTATATCCTAATTCGCTTATATCCCGAAAACTAAGCATTTGCCCGAAAAAATGAATAGAAGTGAAAGTAATCAGCGTATTAAACTGTCTACTCCCCCCCCCCCCCCCCATAATTACCGAACCACTGACGGTCACCAGTCGTATATTAGCTGGTCAGGTTAGGTTAGCCTGAATGTTATGTTGATTAATCATCAGATGAATTAAGCTCCCTGCCAAACCTGGAGAAGCTCGTGTTGTGTGTCTGGAGAAGCTCGTGTTGTGTGTCTGGAGAAGCTCGTGTTGTGTGTCTGGAGAAGCTCGTGTTGTGTTCTGGAGAAGCTCGTGTTGTGTACTGGAGAAGCTCGTGTTGTGTACTGGAGAAGCTCGTGTTGTGTTCTGGAGAAGCTCGTGTTGTGTTCTGGAGAAGTTCGTGTTGTGTGTCTGGAAAAGCTCGTGTTGTGTGTCTGGAAAAGCTCGTGTTGTGTTCTGGAGAAGCTCGTGTTGTGTTCTGGAGAAGCTCGTGTTGTGTGTCTGGAGAAGCTCGTGTTGTGTGTCTGGAGAAGCTCGTGTTGTGTGTCTGGAGAAGCTCGTGTTGTGTACTGGAGAAGCTCGTGTTGTGTGTCTGGAGAAGCTCGTGTTGTGTACTGGAGAAGCTCGTGTTGTGTGTCTGGAGAACCTCGTGTTGTGTGTCTGGAGAAGCTCGTGTTGTGTGTCTGGAGAAGCTCGTGTTGTGTGTCTGGAGAAGCTCGTGTTGTGTACTGGAGAAGCTCGTGTTGTGTTCTGGAGAAGCTCGTGTTGTGTTCTGGAGAAGTTCGTGTTGTGTGTCTGGAGAAGCTCGTGTTGTGTGTCTGGAGAAGCTCGTGTTGTGTTCTGGAAAAGCTCGTGTTGTGTTCTGGAGAAGCTCGTGTTGTGTGTCTGGAGAAGCTCGTGTTGTGTGTCTGGAGAAGCTCGTGTTGTGTGTCTGGAGAAGCTCGTGTTGTGTACTGGAGAAGCTCGTGTTGTGTGTCTGGAGAAGCTCGTGTTGTGTACTGGAGAAGCTCGTGTTGTCTGTCTGGAGAACCTCGTGTTGTGTGTCTGGAGAAGCTCGTGTTGTGTGTCTGGAGAAGCTCGTGTTGTGTTCTGGAAAAGCTCGTGTTGTGTTCTGGAGAAGCTCGTGTTGTGTGTCTGGAGAAGCTCGTGTTGTGTGTCTGGAGAAGCTCGTGTTGTGTGTCTGGAGAAGCTCGTGTTGTGTACTGGAGAAGCTCGTGTTGTGTGTCTGGAGAAGCTCGTGTTGTGTGTCTGGAGAACCTCGTGTTGTGTGTCTGGAGAAGCTCGTGTTGTGTGTCTGGAGAAGCTCGTGTTGTGTGTCTGGAGAAGCTCGTGCAGTCCACTAGTTATTATGTTACTATATGCATGAAAATCAACTGCAATTTCCGGGTCTCACACACACACACACACACACACACACACACACACACACACACACTCCAACACAAGAACTGAGACAAAAACACACTGCTTAACGAACCTTAAACAAACAAACAAACAAACAAACACAACACGAGAGCTTTCATAAGACTTCACACTAAACAAATAAAACCAAGACCAACGCCCTGATGAAATGTAAACAGTTGTTGTGAGGAAAACAAAAACACTCGATAGTAAATGAGGAGGAAGATGCTGGTAAGAGAGGAGAGAGGAGGAGGAGGAGGAGGAAGAGAAGAGGATGGTTGTAGAGAGGAATGAGAAGGTATAGGGAGAAAGTGGAAAGAAGAGGAGGAGGAGGAAGAGGGGATAGGAAGGAAGAGAAGGAAATAAGGAGGAGGATGAAGAAAAGGGAAAGAGGAGGAGGAAAAAGAGGATGAAAGGAAGGAGGAGCAAGAAGAAAGGGGAAAAGGAGAAGGGGGAAGAGGGGAAATAGGAGGAGGAGAAGGGAAAGAGGGAGAGGAAAGAGGAGGTAAAGAGAGGAAAGGAGGAGGAGAAACAAGGAGGTAAAAAGGAGAAAGGAGGAGGAGGAAAGAGGAGGCAAAATAGGAAGAGGAAGAAAAGGGTAAGAGACGGAGGAAAGAAATGAGGAAACGGAGAAAAACGAAAAAGATGAGGAGACACAGAAGAAAAAATAAGGCGGTGGAGGTTGAGGGAGGAACACAAGAGACCTGTCCACTGCTGTGTGTTATTGACCCCGTCCTTAAGAGCCACTGTATATTTTAGTCAATTAGTCTGTCTATCCATCAAGATTGTCTCGATTGATATTATATAAGTATACTACTTTGCTGTCACTCGGAAACTAGTATGACGATCATCCAGCTATGATGAAATGGTATGAGTTATTAAGGATGTCACCTTCGAGGTAAGCTCTGAGGTGACTCGAGAGGCCGAAACTGGACCGGCAGGATCGTCCACAGATGTTGCACGTGTAGAGGGCTACAGCTAGTGCGGGAGGGGCGGCGGCAGCGTCTTTCCGGCGTTGGCACTTGTCTGCCTCGGTATACAGTTGGACTAACTCGAAAGTATTGACACCTTCTTGTGTGGTGCTCCTCCAAGGGTTACGATGTTGAGTAATCGTCTCCCAATTGAGGGGATCGATTTGGCACTTTTTTCAGATTTGTCCTTACACCTTTTCAGTTGCCCGCCAGCGTTACGTTTACTATTCGTTTCACCTAAAGAATATACAGTATATACGGTACTTCTAAAGCAGATCAATCTATTTATCTAACCATCTCTATCTATCTCTATCAATGTATTCCTCTATCTGTCTACCTTTCTATTTACCAATCTCGATATATGTGGCAATCATCTCTCTCTCTCTCTCTCTCTCTCTCTCTCTCTCTCTCTCTCTTTTACCCTCACATCTCAAACATCCACTAAATTCTTCTGGCGAAAATATCCCTGACGCGTTTTTTTTTACAATATTTCACCATGATTTAAATTCCATGAAATATTGTTCACATAAAATACTTGTGACTCAGTTAAAGAAAATACGACGAATAATAATAATACAATAATAATAATAATAATAATAATAATAATAAAATTTATACATTTTGGCAACGTATATTCCAGCGAAATTAGAAAGGTTTGCATTAAGGTGGAGTCCAGCCCTCGAATTAGTATTCATGAGTGAGCGCTTGAGGCCAGGCTTGAAGATAAGGGTCCTTTGGTAGGTTTTATCAAGTTGCATGACTGCTTCACGCGGGTGGTGGGAGGGCTGATGACTTCTCCCCCTCCTTCCCTCTTCAGTTCCACCACCACCACTACCATCAAAACTACCACCACTTTCAAAACCACCACCGCCATTTCCACCACCACCACCACCACCATCACCACCACCGCCACTACCACCACTTCCATCACCACTAGCACCACTACAACCATAACCACCACTGCTACCATCATCACTCCCACCACCACTTAAATCCCGACTACCACCAATTTAATCACCACTACCACCACTGCCGCCACCACCACCACCGCCACCATTATCACCACCACCGCTATTATCACCACCATTACTACAACCACCGTCATTACCACCATCGTCATTACCACCACCATCGTCATTACCACCGCCACCAGCACCACTTCCACCATAACCACCTCCGCTACCACCACCACTACGACCGGAACTACCACCACATCTTTTTATCTATTTCTTGTGATGCTAAACTCCTTGGAGGACCTCTGACCCAGATTCTCATCTCGGTGGCGTCGTCAGGTTCTCGATAATTGCCGTAAACACCTCCCGGAGAGCTGAGTGGCCCGGCAAAACTGTGAAGAGGGAGGTGGTGAGGGGGTGTGTGGAGGCGTGTGTTTAACTGTGTATACGTGTTCGTTCCCGTACAGATGTTTGATATCTGTAATAATAATAACTAATAATAATTAACGGTTTATTGAAAGAGCTTGGCAGCCAGAAGGCTGAAAATATACAGTTACATATTTGGGGAATGGGTTTCGAATTACAAATAATATACAAGTAACATAAGTGATACAAATAAGATATATAATAACTAGATGGGGAAAAGCTCAAACTACAGTTCATTTCAACATAGTGACAGTGCAAGGAGTAGTGTTTACTGGGAGTGAATACACTGGTTTATTACAAGTTATTGATAATTTTTACAATGGTTGGGACTGGGCTGCTCTTATAGCGATCAGTTCGTGCACGTATGGGCTGGATGCGGTTGTGGTGTCGAACAGCAATTCTCGGGCTAGGGCTGTACATTCATTTGTGTGTGTGTGTGTGTGTGTGTGTGTGTGTGTGGTGGAGGGTGTGTGTGTGGTGGAGGGTGTGTGTGTGTGGAAGAGGGTGGGTGTGTGTGTATGTGTGTGTGAGAGAGAGAGCTCCTTATAGCCCACATAGACGCCACTGAGGATCGATTGTTAAGTAAGAGGAACAACTACTGGATTATGCCTGGTCCATAAACAGCTGGTGAGTGGCCCTCCTCCCCCCCAACACATCCTTCTCCTTCTCACCCTCCAACACATCCTTCTCCTTCCCTCCCCAACACATCCTTCTCCCTCCTTCCTACCTCCCAAGGACACCCTCCATCTACCCAACACACCGTATTCCCCCCACAACCTCTACCTCCACACACCCCAACTCCCCAACACACATACACACCCCCTTCATACCTCAAAACACCCTCTACCACACACACACACACACACACACACTATTTCACCACCTAAAAGTACCTCTGGCAGTATGCTCCTCAGGCAGATGTGAGCAAAACTAAATGTAAAGTGTGTGGCCAGACATATGGCCACACACTCCAACACTACGTCTTAGACTGTGAAAAAATAGAACCTTATAGGGATAGATCCAAGCACACTGTGTATGTAATGGTACAGCACTTTATCTTTGATGACAAGATAGCTGATATACTAAGGCTGTATCCACACTTTGCATCTAGTGCCTAATTAAAATTCTATGTACCGACATAAACAAACAATGTACTGGAAATACTTTGTAACATCATTGCCATAATATGAAAATCATTGGGGTCCGATAAACACCCTTTGTGGCCTCTACTCTGTAATCTTTTTTGCGCTAACGCTCACAGGATGAGTATGGGGTGCACAATACACTAGCTGCTGTCCGCGGCAAAACTCCTTTCGGCCATAAAGAGATCGCCAGTACCAGCACTCAATAGCGCCAAGAAGGTTTTATTCCGTTCATTATTCCACACAAACACAAGGAACTTACGCCAGACGAAGATATTCCCGCCTTCTACCAACGCTGGCAAGGTAAACACCTGTCCTTGGTACTTCCCCCTAGTAAGACACCTGCCCTTGGTACTTCTCCCTGGTAACACACCTGCCCTTGGTACTTTCCATGAGTAAAACACTTGCCCTTGGTACTTCCCCCTGGAAACACACCGGCCCTTGGTACTTCCCCCTGGTAACACACCTGCCCTTGGTACTTCCCCCTGGTAACACACCTGTCCTTGGTACTTCCCCTGGTAACACACCTGCCCTTGGTACTTCCCCCTGGTAACACACCTGCCCTTGGTACTCCCCATAAGTAACACACCTGCCCTTGTTACTTCCCCCTGGTAACACACCTGCCCTTGGTACTCCCCATAATTAACACACCTGTCCATGGTACTTTTCCTCTGGTAACACACATGCCCTTGGTATTTCCCATAAGTAACACACCTGCCCTTGGTAACACATCAGCCCTTGGTACTCCCCTTTGGTAACACACCTACCCTTGATATTTCCCCATAAGTAACATACCTGCCCTTGGTACCTTCCCTTGGTAGCACACCTACCCTTGGCACTTTCCTTGGTAACACACCTGCCTTTGGTACTTCCAATAAGTAACACACCTGTCCTTGGTAATTTCCCTTGGTAGCACACCTGCCCTTGGAACTCTCCCTTGGTAACACACCTGCCCTTGGTACTTCCCCCTGGTAACACACCTGCCCTTGGTACTTTCCCTTGGTAGCACACCTGCCCTTGGTACTTCCCCTTGGTAACACACTTGCCCTTGGCACCTACCTGAAGTTGATCCCCAAGGTAGACGAGCACTTCAATTTACCTGAAACACAAAAAATAACAATAATATATTCAGTCCTGGAAAACACAAATTGGACCGCAGATCCCACTCTCATTTCTCTTATCTAAAAGCAGCAAACATTTTACGCGCAAGTGAGAAGTAAAATGAATATAAGATTCCTTTTTCATACTATTCAAACTCGTCGACCATTTTTTGTATGCTAATTAAGTGAAAATTTTTCCACTCGGTTAAAAACGAACACTTGCACACAAACTGGAAGGTGGTCCATCGAGACTATAGTTAACCTGGAAATATGTAATGAAAGAATTCTATTATGATTTTATTTACCAACACTTAATTCACTGTCATACAATGTGGGGACCTCCTGGACTACTAAGACACAGCCTCTGCTTACTGCCCAGAAGAAAGCTGTGCAGACAATTATCTACCCACACAAACCACCAGTTTCCTAAATTGAAGATGTTAAAATATGAGGACATTTAAATTTATTGTTGTTATGTATCTACTTATAAATCAGTTAATTTCCAGATAGACAATAACAGTTTCCAGTTTCGGACAAACCAGAGTACAACTTAAGACACCCAGACCTAATAACACAAAATGCTCTCCTCTCAGTCCCAGACCTCCATAAAACATCCTAGTGTAAAGGTGTGGAACAACTTACCCCCACCCGTCCCAGCAAAGACTACACACCCTTCCTCTGAATCACCTCTTTAAAGACATCTACAGTACTGTCTTAATAATAAGTGCTTTATCATTACCTCATCAAGACCATTATGAGGGATACTGATACCTTGATAAACTCACCATAACTAACTCTTCAGTGACCCTGACTATAGCTACTATGTTAATGTGTTACTTGTTGTCTTACCCATGTTGTATTGTTACCACTCACTGATCACCTCACTGTATATCACTAACTCTATAGTAAAAAAATAAATAAACAATAAATAAAATGTAAAAATAAATATACAAAATAAAAAAAATGTGAAATAAACTGATTCAATTTTAATTTCAAGTTATACGTTTTATTCCCATGTAAATTAAAGTTGTTATTTAATTCCTTACACTCGGTCAACATATAAACATATTTACACACAAACTGCTAATAACGAGTGTGGTCCAACGAGGTTATAATTAAAATTTATATTATACACGTAAATAAATTATCCAATTACTTTCCTGCTAATCAAAAGGACATAAATGCAGTGAGTGAGTGTGACGTAGCCACCACTCCCCGGGGATAACCAGTGTTAAAGGCCCTTCATAATTATTAAACCTCTAATTAATCTAGACAATCAATTTCTACCACTGAGATAATAATTGCCGCCGACAACTAGTTTCTTTATACAGCCAGACCCACGATAAATTAATTAAATAATCCTTCGGTTATAGGAGTGTTATAGAGCCTCGTAGACTTATTCTTCACGTAGATTGTTGTTTATGTTCACTCCGGCTACTGGTGGGGGGGGGGGGGGGGGGGGGGGGGGGGGGGGGACTGACAGAGCCAACCAGGAAACATGGACGAAATATCGAACTCATCAATAAAAACTAAGGGGTCACCTGAACATTAAGCACCCCAGCTTTTTTTCACCTCATGATTATTTTTTTTTAACTCTAACGAAGTCTAACCTAACTAAAAACTTTAAATAGTGCTGTTTGGGTGTTTAAACCTCAGTTGAAATAAGCTGAGGTGCCTAATTATCAGGAGAAATAAGCTAGGGTAGCTAATCATCAACTGAAATAAGCTGGAGTACCTAATCATCAACTGAAATAAGCTGGGGTGCCTAATAATCAGGTGAAATAAGCCGGGGTGCCTAATCATCAACAGAAATAAGCTGGGATACCTAATCAACTAAAATAAACTGGGGTTTCTAATCATCAGCTGAATTAAGCTGGGGTGCCTGATCATCAACTGAAATAAGCTGGGGTGCCTAATCCTCAGGTTATCCAAACAAAATCACATCGCCGTGTACCAATAGTGGAAGAGGTCTAGCCACTGACAATCAACAAGACAAAACCATAGCAATAACTTCCTAACACCAAGTAACACAGAAAAACAAAATCAATAGTAAGAAAAAAATCCTCTCAGTATTAGGACGAAGGAATGAACAGTAAGAAGAAACAGAACAGCGAGAAAGATAACATGTGCAGAAGAGTAGTGCATTTACGTTGGTGGTGGTGGAGAGAAGAGAGTAAGGGATGAGACAAGATAGAGCAAACTATGATAAAGGAAGGAAGAGAAGACGTGAAAAGAAGTGAACCAAAAACAATAATGTCAGATTAACTCCAATAATAATAATAATAATAATAATAATAATAATAATAATAATAATCACAGATGACATACCACACTTCACCCCGGACTCGTTATTGCCACTGGAACGCGAAATCCCGAGCGCTCATGACGTTATTTCACTGCTGTTGCTTCCGCTTTAACTTTATGAACAGATGAAGGTCCTAAAAAAGTCTGGTCACCAAACTTGAAGAGATTTCACCCAATAGTTTCTGAGATATAATTTTAAAAAAATCAACTTCATATGATCATTGTGACTTTGACCTTTGACCTATCAATGTTAAAACCTTATGTGGCACCCCAACTGGTCTCAGAAGTTAATACGTAAAGGAGATATGATTTATGATGCATCCAAAAAGACAGTTTTATCGACAAATCGTCATCCTCGACGTTATGATCATAAAGAATAACGTCAATCACACTCTTGAGCCGTACTGTACGTGGAGGGAGGCAGTATTACCACAGGTCTTCTCCGATGCCTCAGTCCACAGTGATCACGAAGAAGTGTTTTGTGAACTTTGGATGACCTTCACCTTGAGTTTGACTTCCCCAAAATGTTTTATGTTTACTGTATAACAACTTAGTTCATCCTGGACGTCTGGTCAGATAAAGTGTTGGTATGGTTGGGATATGTTTCACTACAGTATATAGTAATGGTGCAGAAACAGATACAGACAGACAGGAACATTTCAATAACTCGCAAACCTCTTGGACGAAAGGTAATTATAACATCAACACCAATAAAATTAACAAGAAGTACAATAACAATAATAATAACAACAAATTAACATAACAATAGACTAAAAAGGGCGAAAATTAAAATATTGTTTATCACTGAGCCAAAATTTTGTTTCTTGGAAAGACGAAGATTTTATGAAAACCTCAATGTTTAAACACCCAACAACACTGATAAGAGCCTGGTGGTGGTGGTGGTGGAATACGAAGGGGCCTGAAACAAGGTGATTACGACAATAAGTTAGTAATGGTGATACTGATAACTGTAAAAAGATGGTGAGGGTGAACACACACACACATCCCCTTCCACGACCACCATTGCCACCTCACCACCACCACTGCCTCTCACTACTACTACCACACCAACACAGAGCAAGTAGAACTAATAGTTATGGTTTACGGCATAAGTTTACACATAAATTCAAAAGACAAGTTTACAGCTGACGTTTACAGTGAGTGTGTACATATACCTCCCACCTTCACCTTTAATACGCCGAGTCAACAGCACTTTTAATATTTCGGATAAACTTTTAACATTTCAGATTCACTTTTAACATTTCAGAAAATTACTTAATATCTCAAGTAAAACTATAGTAATATTTTAGATAAACATTTAAAAACAAAAAATCCAAATGTGTTAAATTTAAATGAAGCTTCAAACTAAAATAAAATTAGAATATGTGAGGATTTCTTGTCTTAGTTATTGTCAGTTATGAAGTGCCAGTGAAAAATATAATTATCATAATGTGAAGTCGCCCTAAGTCTTATTGTGATACATAATTTAGTTAAAAATCATTGGTATTTGTTCGAGTTACTGTACTGACAACGTTGGCTACACGCACCCCCCTCCCCTCCCACACACAGGACAGAAGCACATAAACATATAAACACGCAACTGGTAAACACAAAACACAGACTAAGATTACCTGGAAGGGCTACAGTAGGTTAGATTAGCGTTATGGTGGTTAACATTCAACTAAAATAAGCTGGGGTGTCTAATCTTCAGGTGAAATAAGGAGTGTCTAATCTTCAGGTGAAATAAGGAGTGTCTAATCTTCAGGTGAAATAAGGAGTGTCTAATCTTCAGGTGAAATAAGGAGTGTCTAATCTTCAGGTGAAATAAGGAGTGTCTAATCTTCAGGTGAAATAAGGAGTGTCTATTCTTCAGGTGAAATAAGGAGTGTCTATTCTTCAAGTGATCCGGAAAAAACTAAAAACAAAGCAAACAGGACAAATTAACAATGAAAATTTACTTACGTCATTAGTACATAATGTAAAGGTAACACACGAAGATATAAATCAACACACCCCAACACCCTGGTGTGTGCTGCCAGGCTTATGGGATCTGGTCCCGCTACACCTTTATAGCTGTGTTGTGCCGTACTGTACCTGCTGGCTCTGTTACTTATATACCTGACTTTATTAGTGTTAATCTTTTTTTTCGATATTGTTATTATATATTTGTTACTTTAATTACGATTTTTGTTATTATTATTAGCTTTGTTCTTATCATTATTATTATTATTATTATTATTGTATCACGACTTGAGGATATAGGAACGGTGTAGTACTTACTGTACGTCCTTCCATCAGCCCATCCGTCCTCTACAGTGTGACAGTCACGCACATCGCACATACTAAGCTCGCTCACCTCCGACTTTGAGGGAAATTAATCCATTTTTAACTTATGTACCAGATATCGTCCAGTAAACTAGTTAGCACCGTTATAACAAGGTGCCTGCAGAGGTATAAAGCCTTCAGTCACCGGAGTAACAAAACACATAGTAATTCCCCAAGAGAGAGACAAATGATGACTGTCATAATACGCGAGATGTTACCGAGTTACGTTCACTTGCCAGGTTTCATAGACATTCATTTCTATTTGCTTAAGTTATCGTACACACAAAACGGCCGGGAGGGAGAAACGAAAGGATACTACATCGTTGTTCCCCGCCGCTTGCCACCGACGCGACAGGAGACAATTAAGGGACTATAAATAAAGCAGCAAGACCAGTGCTGGAGACCACACAGTGAAGGCACCAGAGGAGGGAGGCAGCCACACACACAACGAGGCCCAACACCACCAATAAGCTCAAGTGGACGCGTGTGTCCCAATACCCCGCCACCAACCACTGTGCAATGCAACAATCCTACCACCAACCACTGTGTGATGCAACAATCTTACCATCACCAATCACTGCCGCAACAATCCTACTACCACCAACCACTGTGTGACGCAATA
This sequence comes from Homarus gammarus, assembly GCA_958450375.1. Classification (NCBI taxonomy): domain Eukaryota; kingdom Metazoa; phylum Arthropoda; class Malacostraca; order Decapoda; family Nephropidae; genus Homarus; species Homarus gammarus. Next base: position 1,471,346 of record CAUDMG010001957.1, on the reverse strand, counting down.
ATCCTACCACCAACAACCACTGTGTGACGCAACAATCCTACCATCAACAACCAGTGTGACGCACCAATCCTACCACCACCAACCACTGTGTGACGCAACAATCTTCCCACGAACAACCACTATGTGACGCAACAATCCTACCACCAACAACCACTATGTGACGCAACAATTCTACCACCACCAACCACTATGTGACGCAACAATCCTACCACCACCAACCACTGTGACGCAACATTCCTCCCACCAACAACCACTATGTGACGCAACAATCCTACCACCACCAAAGACTGTGACGCAACAATCCTACCACCACCAACCACTTTGTGACGCAACAATCCTACCACCACCAAAAACTGTGACGCAACAATCCTCCCACCACCAACCACTGTGTGACGCAATAATCCTATCACCCCCCCCCCCCCCACACACACACACACACTCCTACCGCACACACACTTTCATCACGGCAAAAATCGTCAATTATCCAATGATAAATTATGTGCTCATTCCATGTTTCTTCATTTTTACTGAAAGCTTTTATATTTTCAACGAGCCTTTACTTACCATTAACATCAATAGAGCAGAGAGCACTATAAGAGTTCCCCCGTCCTAAATAACACGCAGGTACAGCCTTCACTTACTCCCTTCCCCTCTCTCTACTCTCCACTTTACTCCCCCCTATCTTCCTCCACTCACAACGTAATCTCTTCTCCCTTCCCCCTATAACACCCTCTTTCTTCTCCCCTGTCCCTTCCCTCTCTATACTCCCCTCTTTTTCTCCCATCCCTAATACACCTATCACCACTCCCTTCGTATCCGTCCCTCCCTAACACACCCGATCACTACTCCCCTTCTACTGTTATTCCTTCACTCAAACACACCCTCTTTCCACTCCCTTCCCTCCATCCTTGCTGTATATTCCCTTCTCCCCCGACATACATAATGGATACGCCCACAACCAAATAATATCAATTTTCCCTATTACCTAACGAACGATGACGCACGGACTTTTCTCATTGCTTATCGACCTTCCCGTGTGGCGTGATGTAAGTCTGGGCGACCACACGGAGCCGAGTCGGGAGGGTGAAGGCTGGCCCCGTCAGAGAGGCTCTAACACAATGTGTGGCAGACAAAATTGTCCGTTGGACTTGTTTGGCGGCTGGGAGTTTTGTGCTACTTGTAGTGTTATTTGAAGAGAAAAAACACCCTGGCATGAACGTTAGTATTGACAGTAGCACAGAGACACGCTCACGGCATACACACACACACACATACAGATACACATGCAAACATACAAAAGCCCACAAACTTATAACGGTACCCGCATAGCCTCTCAGATCACATTACAGACATTCCTAACTTCGTGCGTAGTATCCACCCACCTAGCGGAGAAGATCCTCCCACAATGATCCAATTTTCATCGAGGCGGTCACCCCATGAGAGGACGCAAACCTCATCAACGGCCACACCAACATTCACACCGGACCACAAAAAAGGCTAATATGGGACAAGCCTATCGGAGACAAGATTACCTCAGACTTGCTCGAGAGGGCAACACATAATTCAGAGAAGCCTCACCTACGAAAAGTGCTCCCCATGCTGGGGACTTCCGACAAGCAATCCCGAACTCCTCCTACATACCCTTCTCAATTTAAAGGCTATTCGACCTCCCCCATCTATACTGTACATAAAGTGTCTCTTCGGCAATGAACGGACACATCATCGTGACATTCATGCCCTCAACTGTGAGACTCTGAGGGATGGTATGAATGGCACAATAATGTAATTCTAACTACTACTTACTACCTAACACAGAGGAACCTAAGGTCTATAAACCCAACGTCAGGCACCCACAGGGTCGGGTGTTGCTCATGTGCTTCCCTGCAGCCACAGCGGGGATGACGATAAGCTTCAGGGGAAAACCATAATATAAAGAATAAGAACCTCAGCTGCCAATACTACTTTCTCCTAAGAATCAAATAATCTGGGAATCTGGAGCAATGATAAACTGGACTCCACTCACTGACACCACTAGACACACCAGGGCATCCAGCTACTTGTTCCAACACCTCAGCGTAACAATACAAGGGGGATGTCTGCTGGGTTATTTACCTCGTGTCCCTCACCCGAGGAGCTCGAGGGAGTCTTCAGCATGTGATATTTTAATGTTCGAGTTATTCGCTTGTACTGTACCTCTTGATGATGCCAACATATAATGTAGATATAAATAAGTAATAAAATAAACCATAATAAAGGGCGGCAGGAGATACTACCTACACGCAGTTCATGGAACAATTGTCCCATGTCGAAAATTTATTTATTTATTTTTGGGGGGTAGAAGGAATTTCAAGAAATAGGATGGGAGGAAGTAGTGTTGGTCTGACCATCCTGCCACAGACTACCCAGGGTATGTGGGTGTATGATAATGTATAATGTACACAAGTATTTGGATGAATAAAGACTTGGATTGATGTATACACTAGCAGGAGGCAGCCAACCGTATTTCATGTTCAATGGTTTTGATGCCATATTTCGTACTCTGGTGACCCGGTCGGAGGACACTGGTCCAGGAGGTTGTCTTCTGCCGAGCTCTGAAGATATTTCTCTGAAGCGATGTGTCTGTCGAAGCTAACTAATCAGAGCTATATACTCGTGTGTGTATGTATATATATATATATATATATATATATATATATATATATATATATATATATATATATATATATATATATATATTTGATGGGTGGGAAGGAAATACAGAGTTGAGCTGACTTACTTTATTACTCTAACCGACGTTTCGGGCTACACAGAGATAACACAACAAGTGGAGGAAGTCAGAGACTTATGTACCTGGGATGCACCTCGCCACTCAGGGCGCCTTGTCGTGTCATAGCCTGATTGGCTGTCACTTACCTGACCCGAGTACCATACTGTGTGACGCCAATGCTAGGTCCGCGCAATGCTTTCACCATCACATAAAACCCTCCCTTTGGATTGTTACTTTATTTCTACAAATATATGCTGCTTATATGGCCTCTTTTGATCCCCTTATCTAACCCCTGCCACTTTCGCAAGTGTTGACATTGTTTAAAACGCATAACTAGAGCAATTGAGGTGTTATATCTCGTACATCTGTGTTGTGTTCAGACACTCTTTTCATCAAGCTCGTCTAGTCTCCCCTATATACACCTTTGTGCGTCCATTACAGGGTCTGCTGTAAATAACACAATCCTCGTTTACAAATTTTTGCTGCTTTAAATTTACAATTTATCTAATTTTTCTACCAGATGTATTAAGAATTTTCAGCCTGGAGCCATATTTGAGTTGGGAACAGATACATACCTCTCCGACACAACGAGTCCTGAAAGGCGAGGTGCACCCGGGGTATATGAGTCTGACTTCCTCCACTTGTTGTGTTATCTCTGTGTAGCCCGAAACGTCGGTTAGAGTAATAAAGTAAGTCAGCTCAACTCTGTATTTCCTTCCCACCCATCAAATAAATAAATAAATAAATAAATAAATAATATATATATATATATATATATATATATATATATATATATATATATATATATATATATATATATATATATATATATATACACAACGTATACGGATATACTGCATGTATCCACCATCCGTGTAAATGTCATTAATATGGGTCTTCAGATTTACCCTTGTGTGTCACTACCATAACTGATGCTGAAGAGTTGAGTACAGTATATAATGTGCACCATCATCCCCAGCTAGGCCCCTAAGCCCTTTATTTCCCCTTACACCACACCGACAACCCTTCCCCTCATGCTATAGATATCCCTCTCTCTCTCTCTCTCAGCTGCCTCTCCCTTTCGCTCTCCTTCTCTCTATGAACTCTCCCAGCCTTTATACACAACACTCCACCTGCCTCCCTCTCCCTCCATGACCACACAAGCCTCTCCCTCACCCCCTCTTCTCCCCAGTGTCAGGCCCAGTGGGAGCCTCACTGGTGGTCGTGAATGACGCCTTGTGTGGCTCACGGCCTGGCTCTCGTCCCCCCCCCCTTCGAGGGCTAACCCTCCTTTTCCCGGTTCCGTTCACTACTACCTCTGCCCCACCCCCTTCTACGTCACTCCTCTCCACTCTCCCACACCCCTCTCACAAACCTATCAAACCCCTCTCATCAACTTCCCACACCCCTCTCACAAACCTATCAAACCCCTCTCATCAACTTCCCACATCCCTCTCATCAACCTCCCACACCCCTCTCAGCTCTCTCCCACACCCCTCTCATAACACACACACAGTAACACCTATATACCTGTAATACACAGTGGGAGAAGACCTTTATACACAATCAGTAAACAGATTAGGCAAGTAAACTTTCTCAGAGCCCTCACATCCCTCTCCAAACCTTCTCATCACTCTCCAAACCCCTCTCATCACACTCCCATACCCCTCTCACCAGACTCCCACACCCCTCTCATCACTCCCCCACACCCCTCTCATCACTTTCCCACACCCCTCTCATCACTCCCCCACACCCCTCTCATTACTCTCCCACACCCCTCTCACCACTCTCCCACACCCCTCTCATCAGCCTCCCACACCCCTCTCATCACTCTCCCACACCCCTCTCACCAGCCTCCCACACTCCTCTCATCACTCCCCCACACCCCTCTCATCACTTTCCCACACCCCTCTTATCACTCCCCCACACCCCTCTAATCCCGGGCATTAGGAACCTTGAGTATAGAGACAGGTTAAAGCATCTTAATTTGCACTCCCTCGAGAGACGCAGAGCGAGGGGCGACCTGATAGAGGTGTATAAGTGGAAGGCAGGGCTAAACAAAGGGGACATTACAAAGGTACTCAAATTATCCAACCAGGAGCGAACTCGTAACAATGGTTTTAAATTAGACAAATTTAGATTTAGGCGTGAAATAGGTAAACACTGGTTTGGAAACAGAGTAGTGGATGAATGGAACAAGTTACCAAATATCATCATTAACTCGAATACGCTGAATTGCTTCAAACATAGGTTGGATGCTCATATGAGCAATAGGGGTTGGGTGTAAACGGGACTGCCCAGTATGGGCCAATAGGCCCGCTGCAGTTTCCTCCAGTCTTATGTTCTTATGTTCTTATGTACTCTCCCACACCCCTCTCATCACTCTCCCACACCCCTCTCACCAGCCTCCCACACTCCTCTCATCACTCCCCCACACCCCTCTCATCACTTTCCCACACCCCTCTTATCACTCCCCCACACCCCTCTAATCCCGGGCATTAGGAACCTTGAGTATAGAGACAGGTTAAAGCATCTTAATTTGCACTCCCTCGAGAGACGCAGAGCGAGGGGCGACCTGATAGAGGTGTATAAGTGGAAGGCAGGGCTAAACAAAGGGGACATTACAAAGGTACTCAAATTATCCAACCAGGAGCGAACTCGTAACAATGGTTTTAAATTAGACAAATTTAGATTTAGGCGTGAAATAGGTAAACACTGGTTTGGAAACAGAGTAGTGGATGAATGGAACAAGTTACCAAATATCATCATTAACTCGAATACGCTGAATTGCTTCAAACATAGGTTGGATGCTCATATGAGCAATAGGGGTTGGGTGTAAACGGGACTGCCCAGTATGGGCCAATAGGCCCGCTGCAGTTTCCTCCAGTCTTATGTTCTTATGTTCTTATGTACTCTCCCACACCCCTCTCACCACTCTCCCACACCCCTCTCACCAGCCTCCCACATCCCTCTCATCACTCTCCCACACCCCTCTCATCACTTTCCCACATCCCTCTCATCACTCCCCCACACCCCTCTCATCACTTTCCCACATCCCTCTCATCACTTCCCCACATCCCTCTCATCACTCCCCCACACCCCTCTCATCACTCCCCCACATCCCTCTCCCACACCCCTCACATTCCTCTCCCACACCCCTCTCACATACACCTCTTACCAACCTCTCACACCCCTCTCATTACTCTCCCACACCCCTCTCACCACTCTCCCACACCCCTCTCACCAACCTCCCACACACCTCTTACCAAACTCTCACACCCCTCTCATCACTCTCACATGAATCTGACCGGCGTACATGTATGTATGTATGTGTGCATATATATGTACATGTATATGTGTACGTATATGTGTATATGTATGTATATGTGTATGTGTACATATATGTATATGTACTGTCAATGAATATGATGCATCTCTTTGTGTACGAATCTCTGTCTGCATAGCAGTGAACAGTGACATTACCCATATGAATCTGACCTCTATACATTTATAGCTGTTAACGAATATGATGTATTTCTTTGTGTATGAACCTCTGTCCTGCGTGGCAGTGAGAAGTGATACCACCCTCAGTGTCAAGACCTGACTGAATTACTCAGAATAGGCAAACTGTACTACAAGCTCTGCCAATAAATTTGTTAAACTTAAAAAAACTCCCATACCCCTCCCACCACTCTACCACACCCCTCTTATCCCACTCGGAGGGAATATATAAGCAGGTCAGCTCTTACTACCTGAAAGAAGACAGTATGGAGTATTGTTAACGCTAAGATCTGGTTACCTCCCCTACGCTAGCTGCTGAGGGAATTAGAGTCTCTCTCTCTCTCTCTCAGTAACGTCTATATAATACCTGCAATATACACTGGGAGATTAATCTTACACACGCTAGGGCCGAGAGTAAATCGTACAAATAAAACTACTAACTGGCAACGTGTATTTTTTTTTATAAGTAAAATTGCCTCTGACGGAATAGCAATATTGGTGTAGGGGAAGTTAATAATGGCCTGTGTAAAAAAATATGGCAATAACAGTACTAATGCAAGTAATAATAATAATAATAATAATAATAATAATAATAACTACAACGACAACAATAATAACTCCTACAACAACAAGAACAATAATTATAATAATAATAATAATAATAATAATAATAATAATAATAATAAAGTACCTCACATTAATGGTACACAAATACATTGGAACATCAAACGCGGTCAAATTCTGAAGAGTAATGACTGTTTAAACTTAAAAGGGACAACAAGACGCCTTGTTACAAGTTGTCCCTTGAGCACCAACTGTCCTCAAGCTACAACAACAACAACAAAATATTGGACATTTAGATAATAAACAAAAAGTATGGTATTTTAGACATGGAATTAGGGAGGTGAGGATCATGGCAGAGATATTAGAAGTTAAAACTGAGGGTAGGAGAGCCAGGGGGTGGCTGGGTGAATGACATTAAAACCTGTGGTTCCCTGAAACACACAATCTGGGAGGCCTGGTAGAGAGACATCACGATCAAGTCAGTATCGCAGGGTCGTGGTCGATAAGGTACAGTAACCAGGACACTGAGTTGTGCTTCTGTTGTTATTATTTTGAAATCATTTAATCTATAAAAAAAAGAGGAAAATTAAGCTTAGATTAAATTTCTATGTTGATTGTGATTAACTAATGACTAGCCCCCAGTTTATTTCACGTGATGATTAACCACACTAACACTTCCTGGGAGGGTTAGGTTAGGTTAGATTAGGTTAGGTTAGACAACATGATGCAATATCTCTGCATCTGTGTCACTGTATCTGAATGAATGAAATGAAACCAGGTGTGAGGCAGGTGGGTGGTAATTACAGGATGTACAACAATCAAAATATGCCTCGTTTCACCATCCTACCGTAAACAAAAAATTAATCAACTAATTTAACTACCGTAGATCAAAGAGGCTAGGCCGCTAGACGCTTCAATATAGGTCCTGTTAATTAGTGATAATCGTCCAATTAAACCCTACAACACAACTAATGACACTAGAGCTAAGTATCTCATTTGTCATAACATTGGAAATGAGTTCACAAGTAGTAATATTTGTCCTATTTCCCTGAAGGTGTCGTTAAGAAATTATACACAAGTTTGGTTAGGTTAGGTTAGGTTAGGTTAGGTTAAGTTAGGTTAGGTTTGGTTAGTTAGTCATTTTGTTACACATATAAAATTTGCATTATGATTATCTACAGGATCGTTATTATGTACTGTACACACTGCTACAGTATAGAGGTATTATCGCTACGTTGTAATTCTTGCTATTCACACACACACACACATCACACACACACACACACACACACACACAGTATTGCACCCACCTATGACTCATTAATTACGCTCACCACCAACTAGTTTATTCAAGGACTTCTCAGTTACTCGACTGGTTCTCAACTCAGCTGGTCGCTTACCCAACATTCCTGCTGGGCTTAGTATGTGTCACTTAGCTGGTCGTCACAGGACAGCAGGTACAGCGGGAGGACTCTGAGGTAGACATGGTCAGAATATATCAGTGGATTACACACCCCAAGTGCTTATTATGGTGTAGTGACTCAACCCGAGTGTATTGATCACCTCCACTGCCACCACCACTACCACCACCACCACTATCAGTACTTCCACTACCACTGTTACTACCACTATTACTATCATTACTACCAATCTGACACTACTACCACCACTATTACTATCATTACTACCACTGCCACTACCACTATAACTGCCACCACAAATGTCGCTACCACCACAACTGCCACTACCACCACCCAGACACACACCTGGGTTAGTTCAACACGGCCGCCATCCCTCCCCCTGCTCCTGACAGGTGCCGCGTCACTTGAGATAATACCTCGGCGAATACTGATCTTTTTTCCTCTTTTATTCTTTGTTCCTCTCTTATTTTCTCATTTATTTACTTACCTAGTACTTACAAATTATTTAGTGCATTATTTATGTACTAACTATACTTAACTATGTGTTCGCTTATTTAAACCCGAATGTTTGGCGAATATGGTATATTATTTGGCGATATATTATATATTCCCCAAACAGAGACCGTGAAGATAACAGACTCACATTAGATGAAGTCCAAACTGGCGTCATAACTGCACCGAGACTCCATTGTAAATAGCAGCATTGCCTTATATTTACTGTAGTTACCTATTAACTCACGAATCTAGACCCTGGACATGTATTTTCAAAGACATACAAGTTCATTTTAACAACAAAAATGATAACAATACATTTATTGATGGTAGAGACTCAGTGTAATTTTTAATCCACCAAGATTCTTCCTCCAGTACGTACGATCTCTCACCTTCAGTGAGCTAAGCTTACAGGAAGTGTTTCATGAGGTAAACACTCGAGGCCCTTTTCTGTGTGACAAAATAAGAAGTGATTTCCTGTGTCATATAACCTCGCAGAGTCTCTGGCAGGAGGATCATGACGCCTCGATGTACAGACTTGACAACCACGCTGGTCTCATTTCTTCCTGAGCCGTTTATCAAAAAATATAACTAAAAAGCGACTGTCGCTCAGCCCAATTTTACTCCCCGCCGAGTCCTTCTATCATAATATGGGAGGATAAAGTAACAGGTACCGGGTGTTACGTCCATCCATCCGTCCAGGAGTCAGTTCCCGCCCGGAGACGGTACAATGACGGACCACTGAAGCCTCGCCCCACCACACCTCATCTCCGGTGAATGAAACAAGTCATGTACAGTTACCGACAAACTCAAAATACTTAACAAAAATAAATGAAGACAAAATTACCCCTTCCACTTCCGTCTCACCCCACCCCACTACCCTCTCAGCCCACCCCACTACCCTCTCACCCCACCCCACTACCCTCTCAGCCCACCCCACTACCCTCTCACCCCACCCCACTACCCTCTCACCCCACCCCATAACCCTTCCACCCCATCCACTACCCGCTCACCCCACCCACTACCCTCTCACCCCACCCACTACCCTATCACCCCACCCCACTACCCGCTCACCCCACCCACTACCCGCTCACCCCACCCCACTACCCTATCACCCCACCCCACTGCCCTATCACCCCACCCACTACCCGCTCACCCCTTCCACTTCCTTCTCACCCACCCACTACTCTCTCACCCCACCCACTTCCCTCTCACCCCACCCACTACCCTCTCACCCCACCCACTACCCTCTCACCCACCCCACCACCCTCTCACCCACCCACTACCCTCTCACCCCACCCACTACCCTCTCACCCCACCCACTACCCTCTCACCCCACCACACTACCCTCTCACCCCACCCATTACCCGCTCACCCCACTGCCCTATCACCCCACCCACTACCCGCTCACCCCTTCCACTTCCCTCTCACCCACCCACTACTCTCTCACCCCACCCACTTCCCTCTCACCCCACCCACTACCCTCTCACCCCACCCACTACCCTCTCACCCCACCACACTACCCTCTCACCCCACCCATTACCCGCTCACCCCACTGCCCTATCACCCCACCCACTACCCGCTCACCCCTTCCACTTCCCTCTCACCCCACCCACTACCCTCTCACCCCTTCCACTTCCCTTTCACCCCACCCACTACCCTCTCACCCCTTCCACTTCCCTTTCACCCCACCCCACTACCCTCTCACCCCACCCCACTACCCTCTCACTCCACCCCACTGCCCTATCACCCCACCCCACTGCCCTATCACCCTACCCACTACCCGCTCACCCCTTCCACTTCCCTCTCACCCACCCACTACCCTCTCACCCACCCACTACCCTCACCCCACCCACTACCCTCTCACTCCACCCACTTCCCTCTCACTCCACCCACTTCCCTCTCACCCCACCCACTACCCTCTCACCCCACCCACTACCCTCTCACCCCACCCACTACCCTCACCCCACCCACTACCCTCTCACTCCACCCACTTCCCTCTCACCCCACCCACTAACCTCTCACCCCACCCACGCCTGCGAAAAATTGAGCCACATACGCACAGGTTCCAAGCATACTATGTCTCCACTGCTACAAGGCATAATACTCGAAGATGCACAAATATATTAAAACTATATCCACATTTTGCACCAGTAGTAAAGAAATTTTTTACCCACTATGTATGAAAAAATGTTGTATAATACTCCCAAGCCTCAACACCGTGTACACAACAGGGAAATAAAACATCCCTTTCTGACCTCGGTAATTCATTTGCACTTTAACAATAAACTAGACGTTGTTTGGTGTACAATACAGTGTAAGTTAATTAAATATATTCAGTCTTTTATGCTAGCCGCTCCCCTCTCATTTTCAGTTCCCTCTCATTCCACTCATTTACCTCTCATTCCATCAGCCTCCCTCCCATTCCATCTGCCTCATACTCATTCCACTCATTTACCTCTCATTCCATGTACCACCTCTCATTCCATCCATCTCCCTTTCATTCCATCTACCTCCCTCTCATTCCACTCATTTACCTCTCATTCCATCTGCCTCCCTCTCATTCCATGTACCACCTCTCATTCCATCCATCTCCCTCTCATTCCATTTACCTCCCTCTCATTCTATCTACCTCCCTCTCATTCCATCTACCTCCCTCTCATTCCATCCATCTCCCTCTCATTCCATCTTCACCTTTCACTCCAACCATTCTCCTCATCCCACCCACCCCCTCTCATCCCACTCATTCTTCTCACATTCCTACTCATCCACTCATCCCCACTCACCCACTCACAACCCCACTTACTCCATACCTCCCGCCAACGGCCTCAGAACACCAGCCGCTCTTTTCCTTCTACACATAAGCTTTTATTTCCCTCAAAAGAGTTATTACGTAAGCAAGAGACCTATTCAATACACCTCTTTAGAAACTTAAAGACCAAACACTAAGACTTTTTTTGTGGAAGTAGAACCATAAAGATTAGGGATGGAACAGTGACTCTCTCTCTCTCTCTCACACACGGGATCTTCATTTTTTCATCTGGTTAATTGAAAGACTGTATTTAAAGTCTTAGTGAATCATTTTTTTTTCTTACCATTTTGAGTTTCATAATTTCTCTTCTCACATAAAAATCTTACACAGTGGGACTTAATCCTCAGAGGGTTCCAACGTTTGGGGGTTTTCTCAACTACAGACGTAAGAACACACGTTAGGGGGACTGAATATAAGAAAACCTCTAAAATAACGTCCAATGGCAATAACAAATAGAAGTAATTTAACACAAGAGAGAGAGAGAGGTATTTAAAACAATGAGTGAGCGAGAGGGTGGGGAAAGGAGAGGGAGAGAAGAGGGTGCCACCACTCTAGTCATTGTCTTCTATTCAGTAGGACAAGTGTCTCTCACCGGGGACAAAAGATGACAAGCCACGAGTATGTCAATGACCTCCTCCCCTCCCCTCCTTCAAGGCCCTCACTACCTCCTTCCACGCCCACTTCACTACCCCCCCCCCCTCCCGCTTTCATTATCTCCCATATAACCTCACTACCTTCACCCATACCATCAATATCTCTCTAATACCCTCTCTACCTCCCCCCACACCCTCACCACCCCCACCACCTCTTATCACCCTCACATCACCAACACACACCTTCCTTCGTAACTCTCACACCGTCCCATCGACCAATCAGCTGATTTCATGACCCATCTTCATATATTTCCGCCTTGTCCAGCATCACCCTGACATCAACATCCATCACTTGCATTATACTTAGGCGGCGGCAACAGTCTGTTTGTCAGTGTTGCTGGGATAACTTCTGTGTTGATCAATGTTGCCAGGGGGACGTGGTAGTGTTACCAAGATGGGTGTGTCAACAAGAGGTTGCTGCTTCATCAACACGAGTCGTGACGGACGGGGTGAGCCGCGAGACTATTAATCAGTTTGGAGTATCTTGTTAGTTTCCATTAACCCCTTGACTACGACGCCGAGCCCCTGAGTGCTGTGAAGTAGTCCATCGTGTACACTGACTTAATACTTAGAGCATGATGATGTCTCATCCCCATGAATACGATGAACTAGTCCTTTGAACAAGATGACATTGTATCCCGGAAGTTAAGTCATCATACAACAGGAAAAAAAATAAAAACGATATAAGTAATCTGTCTGTACTCTGGCAATGAATACCCACAGAAATAATCACTCTACAGTAAAGTCCAATCAATCCTTACACTGCACGTACAAATTTGTTCTTGTGCATTTTATTACATCAAGAAGTTACATCATGTTCACCTTGGAGGGCCACTAAACCAAAACAAACCGAGGAACGCACTATACAGGGTGACCCAAATGTTCGTACTCAGACACCGGCGAACTGAAGAACAACACCTTTTCGGAATTTTTCATTAAGATCAATACAGAGGAAATGAGAAACATTCTGGAGGCATTACAGACAACAACTGATATCTGTACGCCATGTTATGCAAATCGAATGTTTGATGAATTAATAAATGTTAATGGTGAATTCTGCCTATTAATACCGACTTCTAGGACACCCTGTATAGTATATTTACCGCCCACCTCCTTTCTATTCACGTCATCGTAAACAAATTAGTTGATCCTCCGCAGGGCTCGTGGCTACAGGTGTTTCTTTATACACATACCTGTCTAGAGTTCCCCCCTAATCATCTTGTTAACTCCTTTAAGATATATTCATTAAAGTTATCCCGTATTCTCTTCTATCTGTAAGAGATATCCTGTCATCTTCCTTCATTTTGTTACTATCAGTGCAAATAATCTTTACCATTATCCTGTTGCACCACATTTCAGAGGCCCTTAACCTACTGCTGGTGTACACGTAACACATCATCATCCTTGTTACTACACTGTTACGGATGGTGATGTTACCTTCTTCCCTGGAGCGTGCATTTGATTCTCGAAATTAAGTTGATTTGTTGGTTGGATATCATGACTACACGTAAAGGTTCACTTGTTTGATGTGATGATTACAACATGTATGGCGTCTCTCTCTCTCTCTCTCTCTCTCTCTCTCTCTCTCTCTCTCTCTCTCTCCTGTTGCTCGTTATGTGTGTTTGTCTATTACCATCGATAATGTGGTCGCGTTATCTCGGCACCTATAACTCACACATGTTTGCCTATTCCTTCCGTTAATGGCTACTGAACATTATGGAAAACTTCCATTAGCCTTGAGCTTCAACATAAATATTTATTGCTTATAAATATTAATTAATTTTCCTAGTTAATATGGTAATCATAATAGATCTAATAATTTTTAGAACCTTAAATATAAAGGACCAAAAATAATCACCAGAAGATTAGACACCACAGTTTATTTCACCTGGTGATTAAACAGGTTACCAGGTAGGTTCATTTAGATTAGCGTTAGGGTTGTTTGATCATCTGGTGACTAATCTTCAGGTGATCTAAAAACTTATTAAAATTACGATCTTCTAAACGTGTACCTGACCTAACTTGACCCTGTAATGAGGGGTAGGTGAAGACGCTTATAGACAGGAAGATAGCGCACGTTTTTCACTTACCAAAATGACTGTGAGTGGAAGTATTGTATCAGCAACACCTGTCGTTATCTATTAACTGGGGTGAAGTTCAGTGGGCTGGTGTTAAATGTAAAGCATTGTCTTCCAAGGGTTAAATCATCGTCCTCAAATGGCTAAACAACTGTCCTCACCCAAGGTTAAGCCATTGCCGTTAAAGGATTAATCTATCGTCCTCAAATGTTTAACCCATCGCCTTCAAAGTTTGCACCACCATCTTTAAAAATTTACACCACCGTCTTTAAAGGTTTACACCACCGTCTTTAAAAATTTACACCACCGTCTTTAAAGGTTTACACCACTGTCTTTAAAGGTTTACACCACCGTCTTTAAAGGTTTACACCACCGTCTTTAAAGGTTTACACCACCGTCTTTAAAGGTTTACACCCGTCTTAAGGTTACACCACCGTCTTTAAAGGTTTACACCACTGTCTTTAAAGGTTTACACCACCGTCTTTAAAGGTTTACACCACTGTCTTTAAAGGTTTACACCACCGTCTTTAAAGGTTTACACCACCGTCTTTAAAGGTTTACACCACCGTCTTTAAAGGTTTACACCACCGTCTTTAAAGGTTTACACCACCGTCTTTAAAGGTTTACACGACTGTCTTTAAAGGTTTACACCACTGTCTTTAAAGGTTTACACCACCGTCTTTAAAGGTTTACACCACTGTCTTTAAAGGTTTACACCACCGTCTTTAACGGTTTACACCACCGTCTTTAAAGGTTTACACCACTGTCTTTAAAGGTTTACACCACCGTCTTTAAAGGTTTACACCACCGTCTTTAAAGGTTTACACCACCGTCTTTAAAGGTTTACACCACTGTCTTTAAAGGTTTACACCCCGGTCTTTAAAGGTTTACACCACCGTCTTTAAAGGTTTACACCCCGGTCTTTAAAGGTTTACACCACCGTCTTTAAAGGTTTACACCCCGGTCTTTAAAGGTTTACACCACCGTCTTTAAAGGTTTACACGACTGTCTTTAAAGGTTTACACCACCGTCTTTAAAGGTTTACACCACCGTCTTTAAAGGTTTACACCACCGTCTTTAAAGGTTTACACCACTGTCTTTAAAGGTTTACACCACCGTCTTTAAAGGTTTACACCCCGGTCTTTAAAGGTTTACACCCCGGTCTTTAAAGGTTTACACCACCGTCTTTAAAGGTTTACACCCCGGTCTTTAAAGGTTTACGCCACTGTCTTTAAAGGTTTACGCCACCGTCTTTAAAGGTTTACACCCCGGTCTTTAAAGGTTTACACCCCGGTCTTTAAAGGTTTACACCCCGGTCTTTAAAGGTTTACACCCCGGTCTTTAAAGGTTTACACCACTGTCTTTAAAGGTTTACGCCACCGTCTTTAAAGGTTTACACCCCGGTCTTTAAAGGTTTACACCCCGGTCTTTAAAGGTTTACACCCCGGTCTTTAAAGGTTTACACCACTATAGTAAGCTTTGTCAGATCAAACTATGCCAGTAGAAAAACATACATCTCTAGGGTTATAATTTGTAAAATGTAAGGATGCATTATCGCCTCAGGGACTATATTAGATACTGCACATGATGTTACTGTCTACGTTAAATGTATCATCAGTTCTCTGAGCATGAAAGCTTTGGTCTTGGCGGGAGGTGTAGTGAGGGGTTGTCAGACCACAGCTTACATCGCAAGGAAAGCCAGACTTGACCCGACATTAGGGAGGTCAAAAGTGTAGGGTATCTCTTGCGGCTGACCAGGGTTGTAAATCAGCCAGGCTCCCCCCCCCCCCCCCCCATGTCACACATGTAAGGGGGCACCGGCCGGCTCTCTCCCAATATACACAATATCCTACACCGCAGAAAGAAGTCCAGACCTGACCTCACATTAGCCAGGTCAAATGTAACCCTCAGAGCCCAACTCAAGGGGCCACAAATCAACCAGGGCCTCTCATGTCACAAGGCCCCACCTGATGACTTCTCCAGAAAGTACAACTTACATCTCAGAAACTCCAGTCTGACCCGACATTAGGGAGGTCAAGTGTAGGGTAACTCTCACGGTTGCTCTCCCAATATACACACGGCCCCACCTGATGACTTTCCCAGATAGTTTCTGAAAAAGTCCAGACCTGACCTGACATTGGCCAGGTCAAATGTAAGGAGACCCTTCGCCGCCCCCCCCCCCCCCCGACCAGCTGAACCTGACGGCTCGCATCCCAATATATAGGACGTCCTAGTCCTCCCTCAGAGAATTCGCAGAGAGAGAGTTGTCTTGTAACAAGGTGGCCAGCTACGACGTCCCCGAGTCCTGCTCGAGAGAAAGTCAGGGGCCGGAGGCAAGTCGCCTCCGGTCGCCTCCAGTCGCCTCCGGTCAGGACCGAGACTTCCCTCCGGTGTCCCGACACCAGTGTCCCCGCTAAGCAGTCGCCCTCCCGACACCAGTGTCCCAGCTAAGCAGTCGCCCTCCCGACACCAGTGTTCCAGCTAAGCAGTCTCCCTGCTAGGCCTTCCCTAGGTCATGTGAGTGTTTGTCAGAGCTTTCCATGGGATGAGTTACCTACGTGGGAAGTGTATTCATTTCATGTCCGTGTCCGAGAATCAGTGTCTAGTAACGTAATATAATGTCCTAGTAACTTCAATAGAAGGTGTTATTAATGTGTCCATGTCATGTTCGTAATTAATAAAGAGTTGTAACGAAGCAGTGTTTGAGAAGTCGCCTCTTAAGACGTAATAGATGTATCTTGACGTAGAAGATACGATAAGTGTACTGACAGTGTAAATAACTATCACGGCCACGCTACCAAAATCTTCCTCTCTTTATACTCCTATACAATCAATATTCTACCTATATGTAATCATCTTGTGAGTTTTGTCTCATTACACCACCGTCTTTAAAGGTTTACACCCCGGTCTTTAAAGGTTTACACCACTGTCTTTAAAGGTTTACACCCCGGTCTTTAAAGGTTTACACCCCGGTCTTTAAAGGTTTACACCACCGTCTTTAAAGGTTTACACCCCGGTCTTTAAAGGTTTACACCACCGTCTTTAAAGGTTTACACCCCGGTCTTTAAAGGTTTACACCCCGGTCTTTAAAGGTTTACACCCCGGTCTTTAAAGGTTTACACCCCGTCTTTAAAGGTTTACACCACCGTCTTTAAAGGTTTACACCACCGTCTTTAAAGGTTTACACCACCGTCTTTAAAGGTTTACACCACCGTCTTTAAAGGTTTACACCACCGTCTTTAAAGGTTTACACCCCAGTCTTTAAAGGTTTACACCCCGGTCTTTAAAGGTTTACACCCCGGTCTTTAAAGGTTTACACCACCGTCTTTAAAGGTTTACACCACTGTCTTTAAAGGTTTACACCCCGGTCTTTAAAGGTTTACACCCCGGTCTTTAAGGGTTTACACCACAGTCTTTAAGGGTTTACACCACCGCCATCAAGGAATAAAGACACCACAGCCACACCACCACCATACATCGTCCTCAAGGATCTTCTACCAGAGATCCCCAGATTAACGAACGAGGCGCCTCCACCCAGGGTCCTCACTAGTCCTACAATATAATATACAAAGTGTCTATCTGTAATAAGTCGCAATACGCCATATACAAACTGTTGATAAGAGTGGAAACGCCAATCATCACTACAGTTGAACAGATCACTGCCCAATATTGCTCTCTCTCAAACAAAGTGATCGAAAAGTTCCAATGCACCGATAATTATTAATATCGTTAATTACCTTGTTCTACTTAAGAATAAATAATGAAAATGGTGACGGTAAAAGTTAGTAGAGGATATATCGTGTAAGTAGAGAAATATATATAACAATGAAGGTACGTATATAACAATGAAGGTATAACAAGGAACAACTGTATTGTTCATTCTTGTAGGTAAACAGGGATTTTTCGTTACTATATAAGACGGGATAGCACAAGGCACAATTATCCCCAGAGTTAGATGTTAATGTTCTTCCTTCTCTTGTCCCATTGTATTACTCCATCTCTTTTGTTTATACCTTAAAAACATACATCCTGTTCTTTGTGTGTATCAACTAAACTCACCCCTTGTATAATTTATGTAACAATATTGTGTCTTATCTTTAGTTTGTTTGGCGTGGTCTAGTGTAAGTAAACTGTTTATTAGTGTCCAAGCTTTGCGATGTATGTTGAAAATTCGTATAGGAATCCTTCAGACCTCTACATAGTAAATAACAAGGCTCTACGAGGTGATACCATCCTACAGTCGACCGAGGGAACAACACAGGGGGACCCCGTTGCAATGGCAATGTATGCAATTGGCCTATCAGTGCTCCAACAAGAAATAAAATTTGAAACAACTGGGGTCAAACAAGTGGCATATGCTGATGACCTTACAGGAGCAGGATAAGTGGAGTGCATCAAAAAGTGGTGGGACTTGGTAACATCGCGAGGTCCACAAATAGGGTACCACCCAAACGCCAGCAAGTCCTTCCTCATCGTGAAGCCAGAACATTATGAACGGGCATTGGAGGTTTTTGGCGGAAGTGAGGTCAAAATAACTAAGGACGGCCAAAGACATCTAGGCGCAGTAATTGGCACTACGGACTTCAAGACCGAGTACGTGGCGGGAAAGGTGAATGAGTGGGTTAGTGAAATCCAAGCTCTGTCTGAGATTGCTAACACAGAGCCACATGCGGCCTTTGCAGCATTCACCCATGGAGTCAAGCATCGCTGGAACTACCTGATGCGTACCATCCCTGAGATCGGACCCCTCCTCCACCCTCTGGAAGAAGCTATCAGTGTCAAGTTCATTCCCAAACTAGTGAAACACCCTGACTTAACACCAGCAGAAAGAGCACTTCTTGCACTTCCATCAAGACTGGGAGGGATGGGACTAAGTAATCCAGAGGAGATTGCTGCCACTGAACATCAAAATTCACTTAAGCTCACGGCAGCCCTCACGGACCACATAATAGCCCAAAATGCAACAGGGGAAGTGGATACCAGAGAAGTAAATAAGATTCGTAGGTCCATTACGACAGATCGACAGCACTGCCAAAATGAAAAGTTGCAGCAACGATTGCTGCAGGTTCCAGAAATTTGAAGAAAAAAAAGTAGCTACAGCGCAGGAGGTGGGCGCCTCGAACTGGTTAACTACGTTACCGATAAGGGCAAAGGTTTCAGTCTTAATAAACAAGAATTTACAGATGCCATTGCTCTAAGGTACGGTTGGCCAGTAGAAGGTTTGCCCTCCCAATGCGTGTGTGGCTCTTCCTATGATGGCGATCACGCCATGGTCTGCAAGAAGGGGGGCTTCATATGCACGAGGCATGACGAGGTAAGGGATCTCACAGCAAATATGTTGAAGGAAATCTGCCGGGACGTCAAGGTAGAACCGACCCTCCTTCCATTGGATGGCGAGATCTTCCAACACAGGACTTCAAACACATCTAACGAAGCCCGCGTGGACGTCAGTGCTCGAGGATTCTTCGACATCAGGATTTTTGATCCCATGGCCGCATGTCACCGTAACCTAGCTCTCGATGCTGCACATAGGAGGAACGAGAACGACAAGAGAAGGGCATATGGGGAGAGAATTCAAAACGTTGATCAAGGTAGCTTCACTCCTCTAGTATTCACAACCTCTGGTGGGATGGGCCCAAGTGCAAGATGTTTCTACGCCAGACTCGCGGAGGTGATCTCCGAACAGAAGCAGCAGCCCAGAAGTTATGTTACAGCCTGGATGAGATGTCGACTGTCTTTCTCTCTCCTTCGGTCGGCTTTGCTCTGCCTCAGGGGAACGAGAGCTTCTGCCCCTACTCCGACAACTGCTGCAGATATTGACTATGAGGCTACTTTCACTGAATGCCGCATAGATCTGCGGCTCAACTAATTTAACACAGATAGGATAGCTTCTTATGTATTAGGATATTTAATATTAAGGTAAATAAATGGTGGCGAAGGTGTGGCTATTGGGGGAGGCTGGAGGCCACGTTTAAAAAAAAAAAAAAAAAAAAAAAAAAAGTAGTAGTAGTAGTAGTAGTATTCAACAAGCCTCACTAACTTCCCACGACCTATTTCTCAACTATTAACAACCACAAGCATTACCTCTCACCATTCACCACCATCGGAATGTTTACAACAACAACAACAACCACCTCCTCCTCACATATTCTCCTTCACTTCCCTGTTATTCTCTCTTTGTTTAACACACTCCCTCATCCGCCTGCTTACCTGCTGGTGCTCCACGATCTCCCGATACGTGAAGGAATTAAGCAGAAGTACTGGGCCTCATCCACACCTGAAAAAAAAATAGAAATAAAATAAAATAAAATAAAAATCATCAGTAAAGGGGAAAGAGAATACATTAAATATTTGTTTAAGAAATTATTACCTTAAAGAGGGAAACACAACTATACAACGCAACAGTCAATTATAATACACGTCTTTGGTAACAATTATACAACATGAATATAAAACCCAACACGAGTACACTAATTTGACCTAACAGTAGATACCGAGTTGTTAATTATATAATGTGTTGTAAAAGGGTCATAATTATAGAGATGTGTGAGGGAGTGTATACTGCATGCCCACCACTCTCATGGTAGTACCTCTATACATAATACATAACACCATATTCACTGTAGATCATGTGTATTGTGTCAACTTCTATACATAATACATAACACCATATTCACTGTAGATCATGTGTATTGTGTCAACTTCTATACATAATACACAACACCATATTCACTGTAGATCATGTGTATTGTGTCAACTTCTATACATAATACACAACACCATATTCACTGTAGATCATGTGTATTGTGTCAACTTCTATACATAATACACAACATCATATTCACTGTAGATCATGTGTATTGTGTCAACTTCTATACATAATACATAACACCATATTCACTGTAGAGCATGTGTATTGTGTCAACTTCTATACATAATACACACCATATTCACTGTAGATCATGTGTATTGTGTCAACTTCTATACATAATACACAACACCATATTCACTGTAGATCATGTGTATTGTGTCAACTTCTATACATAATACACAACATCATATTCACTGTAGATCATGTGTATTGTGTCAACTTCTATACATAATACATAACACCATATTCACTGTAGATCATGTGTATTGTGTCAACTTCTATACATAATACATAACACCATATTCACTGTAGATCATGTGTATTTTAACATTATGAGGAAGGACGACATGGCAGACTGGTTGACAAAACAGAGAAGGCTATGATAAGCGGGACATAGTCTAATCTTTTTGGGGTGTTAAACAAGTTTACATTAATTAAGCACACAGTTCAAGTATACAATGGTAAACAGTAAGGTGATTCAACCAAGGACTGAGTGACAATAAGAGATTAACTACCATAATGCAGGATGGGTTGACACAGTATATTCCATATTTTTATTTTGTCTATAAATTCGTAAACTCATCTCTCGTGTGTACAGCTGAGGATAAAATTCGCTCGACACTCTTGCCACCATCTGACACCTGCTTCAGATTTTAACATCAACGTATTATGATTTAGTTTTGTATTAAGATGTGTTTTTTTTTGACGTTTTGTTATTCTGTCGTAATTCATAAGTTACAATTTATGATTCACAAGTAGATGATAGATATTATCAAGAGAATTTTCATCGTATCTACACATATTAATCTGACCACTGTAAAATATTGCAGTGTCTTCAGTATATTCAGTAACGCGTGGCGTTCATGAGATAATTTTTGTTTAAATATTATCATAACTTATATGACATGAAGCTCCTACAAGAGGCGGCACTACAGTAAGGACTTTCTACATGAGTGAGATCAGTGTTCAACCTATTCGAGGCATCTGGCGTCATCACACGAATCCTTAACCTAAATATTTTAACCTGAGTCATTACCCAACCCACTCCCATACATGATTTCCTAAGGGTGATATTATATACACGTCTTACCAGTCATCAAACAATACAGAGTATCTCAAAAAATTTCTACACATTAACTTACAGATATTCCTGGAGACCGTATGTGTGCTGATATTACAACAACAATACTGTCACCACATCAACTCTTGTAACAAAAACATTCACGTGATATCCACCTAACTCTATAAGTCAAGGTGTGCACAGTTTTCTAAGACACCCTGTATAGTTTACTAATATTTTTTAAAATCGTCCTTTTCTTAATTTGGTAGTCAATGACTTTCAAACTCTGACAATGTAACTAAAAATCTCCATCCTATCCGTGTGAGCAGTGCATCCCAGACACCCCGGACCAATTGACATAACCGTCGAAAGAATTTTTCCAAGGGAAGGAAGCAAAATGTAAGGCCATCCCCATGTCAGATTCAGCAAGTTTTTCTGCTAGACACAGCTGTCTATCTCTCTACCTCCCCCCCCCCCCTCCTCACCTACCTACTTCCTACGATTTACAGAAAAAAGTAGGAAATTCATAACAAGGCAAGAGAGCTGAGGTGTGTGTGTGTGTCCTTCACACACACACACATTATATATATATATATATATATATATATATATATATATATATATATATATATATATATATATATATATATATATATATATATATATATATATATATATATATATATATATATAGGGATAGAGAGAGAGAGAGAGAGAGGTGGGGGGGATTAACTAGACGAGTCTATGGGGTGTTCAACTGGCGGCGACAATGAAGGAGGGAGTCTATGGAGTTCACTACCCAGGGTTCAGTAGGGGGCCAAGTGACGCTCACCCGGGAGGCGGGAGGGAGGGAGGGAAGACCAAAAAGACAAGAGGAGAGAGCAAAGTGGAGAGGGTGAGAGAAAGTAACGAATGCAGGAGAAAGGAAATCGAGAGAGAAAGACAGTAGTGTGTCCTGGAGACTTAAAAGACTTAAACACGGGAGGTGAGTATAGATTAAAAAGAGAGGATGAAAGGGAGGGAAAATGCAAAGAGTAGAGAGGAAGGATATAAAGGGTGGGAAGAAATCGACACAATATTGAAGTAATAGGAGAACAAAGAAAGAAGAAAGGGGGAAGAAGAGGAATAATTACTGTATCAGATAATGATGAAGGAGTGTGAGAAGAATTATTGACGTTATAAACTTATGACGAAGTTATCGGTACTTATGGTGAAAATTAGGCAAAGTTAGGTTAGGTTAGTGTAGGAGAGGCTTGTTTAGGTTATGTTATGTTATGTTATGCTATGTTGTTATGTTATGATGTTATGTTGTTATGTTATGATGTTATGTTATGTTATAATATGTTATGTTTGGTTAGTTTATTATAGGTTAGGTCATTTTAGGTTAGGTTTGGTTAATTTAGGTTAATACAGGTTAGTTTTTGTTATTGTTGGTTAGGTTAGGTAATCTGCAGGCCAGTCACGTATATCCCCATCTTTGATTAGAACCAAGAAGTGTGGAAAACCTTGAAAAAACTCACTACACAACCTCTGATAGGAGAACCCCCCCCCCCCCAGATCTGACTCCCTGTACCTGGGTAATACAGTCCTCAAACGTGAACACACTACTAAAGTCCTTTGGGTTGTTGTTGATGATAAACTAAAATGAAGAAACTACATTCAACTGTCAAGTCATTCACAATAAAATCAATAAACAGTGCGGCAACCTGTACCACACTCGCCAGCCATTCATTCACTACTGCAGTAATAAAAGAAGTCTATTATGATCTTACTTACCAACACTTGATTCACCGCCATACACTATGGGGCCCTCTGGCACTACTAGGACACAACGTCTGGTTATTGTCCAGAAAAGAAGTGAGACTTATTTAAGAAAATCTGACCACACAAGCGACCAGTTTGTTCAATTAAACATATATTAATATTTACTACTGTGCTGCACTTGTTTATTATCAGTTAAACATTTGATTCAGAATAATTATTTCCAGTTTCGTTAAACCAGAAGTACAACTTAAAACAGACAGACCTACGAAAGACCCCCCCCCCCCCCCACGGCGTTCCTCTCAGTCCCAGACCTCCATAAACCATCATGGTGTGAAGGTTAGGAACATTATACTCCCACCCATCCCAACAACGATGACGCTCCCTTCCCTTATATCATACCTTGAAAGACATCTACCGTCTAAATATTAAAATAGTTGTAATATTTACTCTCTTACGTGCAGACTATATCATAAAGACTCTAGGATGAGTTGACAACACTGGCCACTACGGGTGATCCTCTTTACCCTCACCACATGACCCCGAGTGAGGTCGTTTTATTGTTTCACTTTAACATAACCCAAGTTGTATTGTCATCACTTTATATCAACAACTCTATACTAAATTATATATACACAAACAATAAATCGCATATAAAATACAATATAAGAGAACATGGTAACAATCTGATATGTAATAACTACCATTATGTAATCCTGATGATTTTACTGTTATAGAATAATTTCCTTGAGATAATTGTTCAGTATTTATCAGGCGCCACTAAGACTGCCTCGGCTCTCACTTGGCTCAGCCGTGTCAATATTGTTGTTACTCTTCACTTTCTGGCTAAATAAACTGTTCCAGATTTTATTTTTATATATCCTTCAAATTGAAATGTTGGAGGAGAGAAGACCAGAGGGACCACTTGAAGGTTACGACCCTTGCTTATTTTACCTGACTATTTAAACACCATAATGCTAAATAGGTTAGGTTAGGTTAGCATCAGGCGAATAGCGTTTATATTCGGTGTCTATCAGTTTCATATCTACCTCAGAGCAGATGTGTACCAGCGCCAAGAAGTTACCAACAGTCATCCAAACAGCCCGGAGGCGAGAGGGTGGAGAGTTGAGAGGAAGGGGGGAATATGGAGGCCAATATGGGTCAGAATCACACAGCCGAGCTCAAAATGGTGATAAAAAACGCAGCAATAAAAAGTTGGAGCGAAGACAGTGTTATCCCATGACTCTTCAGGCATAGTATAAGGGGGGAAGAGGTAGGGTAGGGGGTAGACTGAGTAATGGAGTATGAAGTGTAAGGGGGAGGAGGGATGAGGGTGAGCGGGGAGGAGGGTGGGTTAGAGGATTGGGTAAATAAGGGGGCAGGGAGAGGAAGAGGGTGGATTAGGGAAAGAGTGAGTGAGGGATTAGGGTGAATTAGGAGAAGGTTGGATTAGTGGGTTAGGGCTAGTTAGGGTTTAGAGTGGGTTAGGGAAAAGGGGTAAGGGAGGGTCAGAGGGACATAACATACGGTTAAGTTCAACGCAAATCAGAGTCGCGTGCCATGGCTTCTATTAGCACTGTCTTACCCCAGACAGGACGGCCGCCATCCCCAGAATAATCCACACCTGAAGTAGATCATTAAGCTCCCACGAGAAGTCTATCAATTGTTTAGAGTGGCCAGCAGCAACCTCTTAATTAACTCCTACAACACCTCAGGTACTAACGGTCTACTGGTGGCTGGCGGGGACACAACACCTCAGGTACTAATGGTCTACTGGTGGCTGGCGGGGACACTTATTGCCACAGATTCAAAATATACCACCAAGAGTCTTGTTGCTTACCTCCATCATTAGTATTTCACGACACAAGTCTCCCTCGTGACAAGCAATCGTCAAGTTACCCAACAGTGTTTATGAATCATCCATCACTGTCTAACACATTTTGCTACTCATTTTCTTATCTTGTTTTATTGTATTTTCCTTTCGCTGAAAAAGGATAAATAATTTATTTTCCCATTTATTAAACGGAATATTTACACAACTTCCAAGAATAATTCCCAGTTAACCGCGTTCTCACAACAAAGGTCTGAGGGAGAATGAACGCGAGGGTGAGACTTCTGAAGCCAGAACTCCTTTGTACTCTGAGGGTAAAAGTAACCCTGCCTCTATGTAGCTCACTGACTGTCGTGAACATGAGTTAAACTGTTCTGTCACAGATGACAAGGCTTTGTTGTGGGCAGCTATACGGTAAAAATCACTTTAATTCGTGTAAGTAACGTTTTAACTCTTCAGTAAGACTAGTTAAAAGCCGGAAGTTAATCTGAGAGTCAGAAGGATTTAGCTCGACGAGCCCGACAGATCAAAGAGGCAGCAATACAAAAGGAGAAAATAAAGTAAAAATTATGAAAATAAGAATTAGAATGCATGTATGTCCGTGAGTTTCAAAGCCGATAAAAGTTACAAAACCATCTGGTCTGACCATTATCACGATATACAGTATGTACCATCACTAACAAATCCTTCTTATTTGCAATGCAAGTAGATTTAACAGAGTACCCGTGATGGACAGTAGGGAAGGACGGACGGACGGATTAACTAGCCGGCGGACATGCGGAAAAAAGAACTATATCAGTGGTTTTTAGCCTTGGAGCTGTGCCCAACCCCCCCCCCCCCCCCCCGATCCCCCAAAGAGTCGAAGAACATCTTTTTCAAGTTCCATTTTCACCGCCTTTAACCCTTGAGAGAACAGCCCCACACTCAGGCATTTTATTCTGGCTAACACTAGACGATTTTATTCAGCTGTCCTCTAAAGGGTTAATGCATTTCTAGATCCATATAAACAAACAGGGGTTGAATTGACAGGGGATTGAGTTGACAGGGATTGCGATGACAAGGATTGAGTTGACAGGAGGTAGGAGTAGACATGGGGTTGAGTTGACAGGGGGGTAGAATTTGACAGGGGGTTGAGCTGACAGAGGTTGAGTTGACTGGTGATTGAATTGCCAGGGGTTGAATCGACAAGGGTTGAGTTGACAGGGATTGAATTAACAGGGGTGGAGTTGATCGGGGGATGAACTGACAAGGGTTAAATTGACAGGGGATTGAGTTGACAGGAGGTTGGATTGACAGGGATTGAGTTGACAGGGTTTAAGTTGACAGGGACTGAGTTAACAAGGGTTGAGTTGATGGGGGATGAACTGACAAGGGGTAAATTGACAGGGGATTGAGTTGACAGGGGTTAAGTTGACAGGGACTGAGTTAACAAGGGTTGAGTTGACACATTGTTTTTTTTTCATCTCCTTTTACATTTTTGTGTTAGTCTGTCTGTTACTGTCTCTCCATCTCCGAAACATGCCACATTATTCTCGTGGGAGACCCTGCAATACAATGACATCTCTGGCAATAACTATGCACTCCCCAACCTACACCTCCCATCACTCCCCAACCTACACCTCCCATCACTTCCAAACATATCCTCCCCATCACTCCCCAACCTACACCTCCCATCACTCCCCAACATACCCTCCCCATCACTCTCCAACTTACCCTCCCCATCACTCTCCAACTACACCTCCCACTCCACTCCTCACCAACTTACCCTCCCATCACTCCCCAACCTACACCTCCCATCACTTCCAAACATATCCTCCCCATCACTCTCCAACTTACCCTCCCCATCACTCTCCAACTTACCCTCCCCATCACTCCCCAACCTACACCTCCCATCACTTCCAAACATATCCTCCCCATCACTCTCCAACTTACCCTCCCCATCACTCCCCAACCTACACCTCCCATCACTTCCAAACATATCCTCCCCATCACTCTCCAACTTACCCTCCCCATCACTCTCCAACTTACCCTCCCCATCACTCCCCAACCTACACCTCCCATCACTTCCAAACATATCCTCCCCATCACTCTCCAACTTACCCTCCCCATCACTCTCCAACTTACCCTCCCCATCACTCCCCAACCTACACCTCCCATCACTCCCCAACATACCCTCCCCATCACTCTCCAACTTACCCTCCCCATCACTCTCCAACTTACCCTCCCCATCACTCCCCAACCTACACCTCCCATCACTTCCAAACATATCCTCCCCATCACTCTCCAACTTACCCTCCCCATCACTCCCCAAACTACACCTCCCCACAACTCCCCAACCTACCCTTCCCATCACTCCCCAAACTACCCTTCCCATCACTCCCCAACTACCCTCCCCATCACTCTCCAACTTACCCTCCCCATCACTCCCCACAACTCCCTAACCTACCCTTCCCATCACTCCCCAATCTACCCTTCCCATCACTCCCCAACCTACCCTCCCCATCACTCCCCAACCTACCCACCCCATCACTCTCCAAACTACCCCTCCCCATCACTCCCCAACCTACCCACCCCATCACTCCCCAAACTACCCCTCCCCATCACTCCCCAACCTACCCCACCCCATCACTCCCCAACCTACCCACCCCATCACTCCCCAAACTACCCCTCCCCATCACTCCCCAACCTACCCTCCCCAAACTACCCCTCCCCATCACTCCCCAAACTACCCCTCCCCATCACTCCCCAACCTACCCACCCCATCACTCCCCAAACTACCCCTCCCCATCACTCCCCAACCTACCCTCCCCATCACTCCCCAACCTACCCCACCCCATCACTCCCCAACCTACCCTCCCCATCACTCCCCAAACTACCTAACCTACCCTTCCCATCACTCCCCAATCTACCCTCCCCATCACTCCCCAAACTACCCCTCCCCATCACTCCGCCAACCTACCCTCCCCATCACTCCCCACAACTCCCCAACCTACCCTCCCCATCACTCCCCAACCTACCCTCCCCATCACTCCCCACAACTCCCCAACCTACCCTTCCCATCACTCCCCAACCTACCCACCCCATCACTCCCCAAACTACCCCTCCCCATCACTCCGCCAACCTACCCCACCCCATCACTCCCCAACCTACCCCACCCCATCACTCCCCAACCTACCCCACCCCATCACTCCCCAACCTACCCTCCCCATCACTCCGCCAACCTACCCTCCCCATCACTCCGCCAACCTACCCTCCCCATCACTCCCCACCCCTTTCAACTTCAACTTCAGTTCACTTGTATCAAACTTCTATCACCATGACCTAGTTTTAGCTTACAACTATCACCACCAACTACTGACCTCCAGTCGGTGACTGTGACCAACTCGATGTTGTCTCCCCAGCAAGATGTTGTCTCCCCAGCAAGGTGTTGTCTCCCCAGCAAGGTGTTGTCTCCCCAGCAAGGTGTTGTCTCCCCAGCAAGGTGTCGCGTCCTTCACAACAACCACACACCCGTCTAAGTCAGCAGCTGCACCACTCCCTGACACACTCACAAACACCCCCACAATATATGCAAAATACCTACAAGTTATGGTTTTAAAAGTTCTCCAAGATACACTACTAAACTTTTCACATCGTTAATATCACAGAAGAAAAGGGGAGAAAAGTTTTATATCACGTTTTTAGCTCAGTGTCATGGGATTCTCTCTCCACCATGATATAGTTCCCGGGAGTATTTTTACGCACGCGTGAGTCTGGAGCGTACAGTACTTTGTTGAGCCTACGTGAAATAGTTCCCTCCGTGATATAACTGCTCTATTAAGTGGCAGTAAAAAAGAATTTCCAGTTATATATTTGTTTAAATTACTCCAAAATGTATACTTTTGGTGAGTTATGTACCGTACTTCAAACAACTTACACAACAACAATATTTATTCGGGGTAAGTTTTTTATATTGGAAAAATTATATTACATACAATATATCCCATTATAATTAGTGTCTTTATTATCGAAGTTAATAAATAAGGAATTAAATTAGAAAGGGCTTGTCAATGACAACCACTAAAAATATTACCTCCAAGGTCAAAATTCTTCGCATGCTTATAAAATCCATTTTGCTGATTCTTGGATAAGCGAATGTGTATTTTCACTTACTGGTAAAACATGATTATAATTATGTCTTGTTGAAAAAAGTTTCACCATAATGATACCTTCAATATAAATAACAAGCATGGGGCACAAATATCACTGTATGTATAGACTTGGTCGCGCACGAGTAACAACGCCTCTGGGGAACTATACGGTGGAGGAGAAATATCCCTTGACTCCGGCAGTCTTGTATCAACACCGCGACCATCACCCGCAACAGGTGTAGTGTGCCAGGTGAGGTGACAGCCAGCATCATCACCTGCCCATCATTTACTGAGGATTTTATACGTAAAGGCTTTCACATTCATATATCTGTATATTCTCGTCACCCAGAGTCTGAAATGATCGTATTCATACTTGGTAAACACTGACTTCCAATTAAACATATTTACAACATAACAATAACCATTACACTTATAAAAATCATCACAATTCTTATACTCTGTTACAATATTCACCCATTAATTTTATCTCGTTATTATTACATATACTATATGGCATTTTTACCTGCCCTAAAACATTGATTTTCGTCTCAGAAAAAAAGGCACATTCCCCAACATTTACTGAGGAGCACCAGGTAAAAGTTGGGAAAGCAATTAGATCTAGTTCAGGCGGCTCTGACATTTACTCTGTTTGAAATTTGATGTGTTTCATATTAAAGGAGAAAAGTAGGTCATTTGATTCCGACCTATCCACCTGCCACCACACCTCTACCAATCTGACCACCTGCCACCACACCTCTACCTACCTGACAACCTGCCACCACACCTCTACCTATCTGACCACCTGCCACCACACCTCTACCTATCTGACCACCTGCCACCACACCTCTACCTATCTGACCACCTGCCACCACACCTCTACCTACCTGACAACCAGCCACCACACCTCTACCTATCTGACCACCTGCCACCACACCTCTACCTACCTGACAACCAGCCACCACACCTCTACCTATCTGACCACCACATCTCTACCTACCTGACCACCTACCACAAAACCACTGTCCCCTCCACCTCACCTACCACACACAGACTCATTCTAACATTGTTAAAACTACAGTATATACTCGATAATACTGGGTAACACCTTACCGCCTCCCTTACCCTCTCCCCCACTTTAGAGGAGCGAATATCATCATCATAAAGGTGCAGGAACACCATCTAGGCTCCATCACCTCATATAATGGCCCTGGAACACCTGCCCGTGTACACGAGGAAAAAAGATGACAATATTTTGATAGTCGTTCATAAACTTTAAAAGTTTAAACCAAAACGTTTAATAATTCTGGAATATATATTGTTACGCCGTCTCTTAATTTACTTTAATATCCAGGTTCTAGGCGTAACCAAACAAAAAAAGTGAAGTAAATCAAAAAGAAATAAAAATAAATACAGTAAACCTTTAAGGATTTAATTAAATTAAATATTAAATCAATAAAGAGCCTCGTAGGCTATCACAACAAATTGATTCACTGTCGAAACTTTTAAGACACAAATGATACTAAACATCGAAACATCAAAATAACTGCTTAAACATATAGAATAAAAATAAAGCGCTGGATTACGTTAACACTGCATAAACATATAAAATAACTAACACTGAAATTAACTATCGTGAAACAACACTGAATTACTTAAATGTAACTAAGCAAGCACTGATGGACACATAAGAGACATGAATAGCTAGTAGGTAGTAGATGTAGGTAGTAGGTAGTAGGCAGCTACCAAGCAGGGAGGTTCTACCGCCTGGGAAGATATTGGAAGCATAATGTGTTGTCTAATGGTAGACCCTGCTGCCATATGGCATCACGAAAATTGTGACCAAGTCCCAGGTTGCTGATCTGACTTTCTGCCTCATTTACACACAATTGCAGGGTCTTAATTGTTTCTCTTACCATTGACAACACAACATACATATATTGTTTCTCACTTTTGATCTTTTTTTTCTTTTTTGTATTTATAGTTCTTTATTATTAAAATTATTATTATTATTACAGTTACTGTATTATTATCATCATTATTTTATTATTATATTTGTGTTTGTTTTATCATAAATTTTATTTATTATGAATTATTATGGCAATTATTGTTGTTGTTATTATTATTATTATTATTATTATTGTTATTATTATTATTGTTATTATTATTATTAATTATTAATTATTATTATTATTATTAATTATTATTATTAATTATTATTATTATTATTATTATTATTATTATTTATAACATTTTCGCCCCCCAGGCCTCGATGTGGGTCAGTGACCTGTGTTCGGGTGGGCTAATCTCCGTAAAAAAAAAAAAAAACTCACATAGATATACCACATTGGTGGCGACAGGAACAACACAGAAATAAAATGAAGTATAAGTGACAGGTGTCACTCAAAACAACGTGAACTGAAGGACAAGAGGACTGGAGTGAACTCTGTCTACAGGTGGAGTCCTTTATATAGGGTCGGTTCCCACCAGTGAGACCCGCCGGTGAAACATGGGTCGTTTAACTATGCAGATGGTCGTTAGAGAAACAAAGAATGCTTGTTACAATACTAAATGAAGAAATAAGATGGGCTTGAACAAATAATAACAGTTAAAACCTTAACAGCACAGGGTAAGGTGACTAGAATATATAATAGTAAATATAACACATCATTACAGGAATAATATGGAACAACATGGAAGCATGTTATAAAAAAAAATAGAAAAATAAGACACGGTCGTAACAATATATATATATATATATATATATATTAGGGAAACGTCCTACAACGCTATCTACGAGTACGTAGAAAAACTAAGATTTAATTTATGAAAATTTTCAAGAAGATAGAAATTAATACAAAATAAAAGAAACATCTCATCCCTTACTGTATTTCCCTCATCTCCCAACCTTTTTATCTGCCTCACCTCTCCACCCCCTCACCTCACTTCCCTTCTCCCTCACCTCCTTAACCCCTCTCCTCCCTAACCTCCTCACTTCCCCTAACCCCCTCATCTATCCAACCTCTTCACCTCCCATCCCCTCATCTCCCCAACCCCTCACCTCTCCACCCCCTCACTTACCCACCCCCTTCACCACCCACCACCCCCTCTGCATATACTGTAGGGTCACCAGCAGGGCGCGACCTTCACCAGTCAACCACACTCAGAACATTGATTTTTAATAGTGAAGCCCACGAACCTGACCAACCCTGGATAAACAAAGATGACACAGACAGATAGACAGAGACAGACAGACAGAGAGAGACAGAGACAAACAGACAGAATATACAGTAGATAGATAGATTTTGATTGCTAGATAGATAGATGGATGGATAGAATAATGCTAAAATAAGAAAAAAGGAGGATATAAGAGAGAGAGAGAGAGAGAGAGAGAGAGAGAGAGAGAGAGAGAGAGAGAGAGAGAGAGAGGCGGGGGGATCTAATGAAAGAAGTGAAAAGGGACGAGAAGATAATATGAAAGTCGAGAAGAAATAAAAAGATAACAGAGAAGAACATACAAAAGGAAAACAAAAGAGAAGATACAGTAGACGAGATGGACAATGTTATGAAGATTACCACGAGCAGGACCACTAAAATATTTTTGGACACTGACAACCTAACCTAACCTGACCCAGCCGAACCTAACCTAACCCAGCCTAACTTAACCTAACCCAACCTAACTTAACCTCACCTCACCAAACCTAACCTACTTACCCTTAGTGTTGGTGAAGTTAGGTAGATTGGGAGTTCCCCCAGGTCGAACCAGTGATCCTTAGGACAGGAGGCCAGTACTGAATCCACTCAACCGAGGGTAGAGAAGGTTAAGTTAAATCAGATTAGGTTAGTTCAAGTTACACTACGTTAGTTAGGTTAAAGAGGGTTAGGTTAGGTTAGACTATCTCGTATCGCCTGGAAAAAAATACAGCTTTGTGGCCCAGAATGTGATGACCCACTTTGCACAACACCTACCGCAACTTGCCTTTGCCCTCCGTCGACTCAGGTATAAGCCCCGTCTTCCTACACTCCTAACTCTTGAGTCCTCGAACATGCTTCTCGAATAACAAAAAAAAAATATATAAAAGATAATAATAACCGTAACAACTTTGGCGTCGCAACCACTAATTAATTCCGGATCACGTAGTTTAAAGGGGTCGCCAGCAGCTGAGTTGGAGTGAAGTGGAGGGGAGGGATGGGGAGGGATGGGGATGAGTGGGTTGGGGTAAGGAGAGATGGGGAGGGATAGAGGGGTTAACTCTTACTGCCCCCCCCCTCCCCGCCTCCCCTCTGCCGTCCTCCTTCAAGATCTTCCTCCCGATGTTATGTGAAGTCATGCAGACGAAGGTTCAAGAGCCGGGGTGCAGGTGGGGGGGGCGGGTAGAGATAGAGTTGGGGTGATTGAAGGAGAGAGACATCCAGATAGTATTGGGAGATGTTGGAGGATGGGAGACAGAGGAGATGGAGAAGGAGATAGAGGAAGTGAAGAAGGATATGGAAGATAGTGCAAATGGATGAACGTAAGAAAGGAGAGAGAGAGAGAGAGAAGGGGAGGTCATCAAGCGGTAGAGTATAGAGAAGGAAAAGAAAAACGAGGTCTTAAAACACGGTGATAATACCTTTAGATAAGACACACCAGCAGAATAATGAGCATGGCGAAGGCTATGGCGGTGGCAGGGACGGGAGCATTGGCGGAGGCTTGGGGAGGAGCATAATCGTACAAGAAACATGTGACTCCCAAATCCATTTTTCTCTATTTTCATTTATAATTTTATCTACGTATATGAAACACCGAGAGAACAAGAGGAGGGGGGAAAGTGAGTGAGCGACGCGTGTTGTTAACAAATGAGTCCTTCAGTGGGTGGCTACCTCCTCTCCTCTCCTGACGACCACCTCCTATCTTTCCAAGACCCTAACAACCACCTTCTCTCTCTCCACCCTCCTGACGACACCGTCCTCCATGGCAGTGAACAGTGACATCACCCACATGTCTTTGTGTATGAACCTCTGTCCTGCGTGGCAGTGAGAAGTGGTACCACCCTCAGCGTCAAGACCTGACTGAATTACTCAGAACAGGCAAATTGTACTCCAAGCTTTGTCAATAAATTTGTTAAACTAAACTAACTAAAACTCCTTTCCTTCCTGACGAACTACCTCCTTTCTATCCACCCCTCTGAGGACCACCTCCCCGACGACCCCCTTCTATCTATCCACTTCCTTAACGACCACCTCCCATCTCTCCACCTCCCTGACGACCCCCTCCCATCTCTCCACCCCCTTGACGACCCCCTCCTCCTCCCGTGATGACAAGCAGCACCACCACGGCTGTTGCCAACTATTAAAGTCTTTCTCTATTGCCTCGTGTACAAACTTCTACGACTGCTGGAGATAATTAAACAACCGCTGGCGGAAAAATATGGCCCAGTTACCCCTTCCCTCACCCCCGGAAACTAAGAACTAAATAAAATAAAATAACTGATATTACAGACGTTATAATACTAAATAATATTATTACTACCGATCTAAATAATCATAAAAAACAATAAGAACTAAATTGAAGGTGATAATACTAATAATATATAATAATTATTAACCACATTTGTTAAGGTTAAATCAGTAACAATAACAGGAAACTTAACAACTATATTTTTTCGTTATTTTTCTTTGAATTAGTGTTGTTGTTTTTAATCATATCTCTGGTGTATTTTATAATGAAAAGCGACACTCAATAGCTATAAACAAATCACACATTATGACCCACAGACATTACCAAGTGTCGAGCGAATATTGGCACCAGCTGTTGAATGACCTCAAGAAATACGTATTAAAGTCCATGTGAATAGATGATGTTATATAAGTATTCATCTGTAAACTCACTTAACCCAACATAGGTTTTGACAAGGACGGAGGCCATTATCAACACCAAATATTATGTTCCTCAAGAGAAGAATTTGTGTACACTTAAATGGTCTAACTCTTCCCTTACTACACTTATATGGTCTAACTCTTCCCCTACTACACTTATATGGTCTAACTCTTCCACTACTACACTTATATGGTCTACAGTAACTCTTCCACTACACTATGGCTAACTCCATATACATATGGTCTACAGTAACTCTTCCACTACTACACTTATATGGTCTAACTCTTCCACTACTACACTTATATGGTCTACAGTAACTCTTCCCCTACTACACTTATATGGTCTACAGTAACTCTTCCACTACTACACTTATATGGTCTAACTCTTCCACTACTACACTTATATGGTCTACAGTAACTCTTCGACTACTACACAAATCTACAGCACTACACAAACTACCTCCTTACAACTCCTGATCCACCTCGTAAAAAGGGTTCAGATCCTTTAACCCTTTGAGGACGATGGTTTAAGGTTGATATAAACGGAAAGGGTTCAAAAGCACATAATCTCCTGAGGGTTCAACAGGCTGACCTCCACGTCCTCAGTGTTTCCTGCCGCAGGTTACACAAACAGGCTTTATGGAGGAGGAGGGAGAGCTCAGCAGCCACGGCATATGACCCACAGAAATAGATGGTGTGTAATTAAAGGAAACGGGAACGGGAGCCACTATGATCATCTCTCTCTCTCTCTCTCTCTCTCTCTCTCTCTCTCTCTCTCTCTCTCTTTCTCTCTCTCTCTCTCTCCTATGTGTGATTTACATTAGCCAAATTTGTAGTGAATGCCAAAAAATATGTCCGTTCATAGATAACCTTGAAGAAAAATAAACTAGAGAATAGCACTGAGCTTCACTTTTCACAGGGAATCAAATAAATGGATTTTACCTCCAGGCGCAGCTAGAAATACCGACCTGGCGATATCTGTATGGAGGTGAGGGTCTTAACCAAGTATCATTCTCAACTTATCTGTAAATCTTACCAGTAAAAATTCTAAAAGCGCTGAACTACCGTTAAAGAAACTAACCAATCGGATAGTAAATTGACTATGTATTTAGTTAATTGGTGAATGACATTTATTACAAGGAGAAAAGTTTAACGTGAAGGGAGCTGCATTGTCAGTGTGGCCAAGACAAACACCTTTATCTTCCTTACGAAATATTGATGAAT
The DNA here is from genome assembly GCA_958450375.1 of Homarus gammarus. Taxonomy (NCBI): domain Eukaryota; kingdom Metazoa; phylum Arthropoda; class Malacostraca; order Decapoda; family Nephropidae; genus Homarus; species Homarus gammarus. The sequence continues at coordinate 1,434,325 of CAUDMG010001957.1, read as the reverse complement.
GTCACCCACTGTAGAACCTCCGCCAGAGCTGCACCTATTGATTCATGTCTGTCTCCCACTAGGTGAACCAAAAGGGCATCATGTTAGTCTCCCACTAGGTGCACCAAAAGGAGGCTACGTCGTGTTTTTGCCCTTTCGGGGTCGATTACTAACTGCATATCTGAAGGAATTACAACATAATGCTAAAACGGACGGTCCCGGTTTTGAGACAGAAAAATGAACTATTGAATCATACTGAAACAATTGATATGTACAATATCAACAATACTGATAAGAGTGAGTCTTCGGAGAGATAGAGGTCTCTTAAAAGTCATCTGGTGAACAAGTTTAGCTCAAAGAAATGATGAAATGTCGAGGTGTTCTGGGTAACAACTTACTTGATACTGAGTGGAGGCTGAAGGACAGAGAATCACCGTGTGTGCGTGTGTGTGTGTGTGAGTGTGTGCGTGTGTGTGTCACCACGCGACAGTCCATTAAGCAGAGGAATACGTCATTATCGAGACAACATATTCAAATTTACATCGACTTGGTTATTATTGCTGACAAGGACGAGGGATGATGGGGGAGACGGTCCGGAGACCTAACTTTACCTAACCCAACCCTACCAAACCTAATACTACCAAACCTTAACCGGCCTAACCTAATCTAACATAAATTAAACAAACCTAACCTAACCTAACCTACCTTAACCTGCAGGGATAGTGGTTTGGTGGTTTGTCCAGGAAATGACTGAAAACGTAAGCTTTGGTCAGCACAAATCAAACAGCCTTATCTGACTCTCTTGGGATGGATGGGTGTTCAGTCACCACAAAGGGATGGGTGCTCACTATCTTAGAAGGAATGGGTGCTCGTTCTCTTAGGCGGAATGGGTGCTCACTATCTTAGAAGGAATGGGTGCTCGTTCTCTTAGGAGGGATGGGTGCTCACTATCTTAGAAGGAATGGGTGCTCACTATCTTAGGCGGGATGGGTGCTCACTATCTTAGGCGGAATGGGTGCTCATTATCTTAGAAGGAATGGGTGCTCGTTCTCTTAGGAGGGATGGGTGCTCACTATCTTAGGCGGGATGGGTGCTCACTATCTTAGGCGGGATGGGTGCTCACTATCTTAGAAGGAATGGGTGCTCGTTCTCTTAGGCGGAATGGGTGCTCACTATCTTAGAAGGAATGGGTGCTCGTTCTCTTAGGAGGGATGGGTGCTCACTATCTTAGGCGGGATGGGTGCTCACTATCTTAGGCGGAATGGGTGCTCATTATCTTAGAAGGAATGGGTGCTCTCAGGGGAGGTGTACTATCTTAGGCGGGATGGTGCTCACTATCTAGGGGATGGGTGCTCACTATCTTAGGCGGGATGGGTGCTCACTATCTTAGGCGGGATGGGTGCTCACTATCTTAGGCGGGATGGGTGCTCACTATCTTAGGAGGAATGGGTGCTCGTTCTCTTAGGAGGGATGGGTGCTCACTATCTTAAAAGGAATGGGTGCTCGTTCTCTTAGGAGGGATGGATGCTCACTATCTTAGGAGGAATGGGTGCTCGTTCTCTTAGGCGGGATGGGTGCTCACTATCTTAGGCGGGATGGGTGCTCACTATCTTAGGAGGAATGGGTGCTCGTTCTCTTAGGAGGGATGGGTGCTCACTATCTTAGAAGGAATGGGTGCTCGTTCTCTTAGGAGGGATGGGTGCTCACTATCTTAGAAGGAATGGGTGCTCACTCTTATAACAAAGATGGGTGCTCACACTCTAGGAAGCCATACATACTGTTCGTATCTTTTCAACATTCCCTGATAAAGATAGTTTTACCCACACAAAGGCATTGTTCAGAACACCGCTTACAAGCAACCCTGCCGTCAATGTGCTATATTTACCTGCCAAAATTGAGGCCACAAATTGATACCTGATGTCTGTGATGAAACCAGCAACAGGTAAGCCAGGCAGACTGAGCTACCGATACAGCCAATGCGCGTTAGGATTAACCTAATGTCTCACTTAAACGAACTTTTATCATCATCAACATTACTATTGGATTACGAAGAGGTTCTCAAAGTTGACTCGACTCTTGTTCTTGGAAGATGTATGTGTGTATGTATGTGTGTGTGTGTGTGTGTGAACTAAAACTGGCCGTCATGGCTCTTGTAAAAGGTGAGTCTCTGCCTCTCACTTAAAAGACAATGACGAATCACTTCATTATTCTGACAATGAAAGATGGAATCTCTTCAGTCTCTCCACCTCTCTAGACACAACCACAGTCACTTCACCTTCAGGACAGACAAAGCGGAATCTCTCTTAAGTCTCGCCATCCCAGGAGACACAGCTGACCGCAAATATATTAATTAATCCTCAAAGTTTCTGCCTCATCATCCTGGCGCTAATGTTCGGCGAATGGAATGCTGCCTCGTCTCTCCCTCACTGCCCCGTCACCACTACCCTGTCTTCCTCTCACCCGTCTCCCGTTCACTACCCCGTCTTCCCCTCAATTCCCCATCTCCCTTTCACTTACCTGTCTCCCCCCTTACTTACCCGTCTTCCTCTCACTTACCGTTTCCCCGTCATTGCCCCGTCCGCCCTTCAATGTTCTCTCCCCTCATCGCCACCTAATCAAACCACGTCTCCCCTTACCGCCACCTAATCAAACCAAGTCTCCCCTCACCGCCATCTAATCAAACCACGTCTCCCCTTACCGCCACCTAATCAAACCACGTCTCCCCTCACCGCCACCTAATCAAACCACGTCTCCCCTTACCGCCACCTAATCAAACCACGTCTGCCCTCATCGCCAACTAATCAAACCAAGTCTCCTCTCACCGCCATCTAATCAAACCACATCATGTCAGTCAGCTATCCATACGCTGATCCATGCCACGCTACGCCATGCCACGTACTAATTTTTTTTTAATAAATATTATGGCCCCTAACCTCCCCCTATGGCCACACCTTCGCCACCATTTTATTACCTTAATATTAAATATCCCAATACAAAAGTTGCTGAGTTAGTTAAGCCGTACATCTATGCGGCATTCAGAGATTGTTGCCTCATAGTCAATGTCTCAGACTGTTGTTGGCTTTGGGGCCGATGATCTCGTTCCCCTGAGGCAAAGTAATGCAGAGCGAAGTAAAGAGGACAGTCTAATACTACTGCTACCACTAAAAATTTATACTAATAATTATAGTAATAATAATAATAATAATAATAATAATAATATAAATAATAATAATAATAATAATAATAATATAAAATAATAATAATAATAATAATAATAATAATAATATAAAATAATAATATAATAATATTAATAATAATATAAAATAATAATAATAATGATAATAATAATAATAATCATAATAATAATAATAATAATAATATAAAATAATAATAATATAAAATAATAATAATAATAATAATAATAATAATAATAATAATAATACCTGTAAATAATAATAATTATAACAATAATAATAATAATAATAATAATAATAATAATAATAACAATACCTTGGATGGGGACGAAATTATTCCCCATAGGAGCCACTCAACACTACACCTCCAATTATTTCAGTCTTGTGGAGAACTTCAACTCTTCCTGCCACTCTCCTTTCCTCCTCCCCCTCTCCCCCATCCTCTTTCCCCTTTTCCTATCCCCCAAATAACTCTCCTTCACCTCCCTCCTCGTTCTCACCTCTAATCACTTCCCTCCTCCTCCTCCTCACCTCTAATCACTTCCCTCCTCCTCCTCCTCCTCACCTCTAATCACTTCCCTCTTCCTCTCCATCAACTCTCCACCAACGTCACTTCTTCAACACAGCCGTCCCAGACCCCAACATCTCCTCCCAGAGTTAAATATAACACACCCTGGCCGTAATTCCTTCCCCTGTATAAGGTTTGTGTTCGCTAAACTCTATCCTTTATTAGTAAGAGATCGGGGCAGCGCTCTCAAGATTCAGGAACCTTTCAAGAAATAAGGGACCATCCATCAAGGAGACACTTCGTGGGGTGTGTGTTTGGGAGGGGGAGGGGAAGGGGCGTTCATTCTGTCGCAAATATCGTTCGCTAGTGTTGTTCGTTCATATCGAGAGAAAGAGAGAAGTGGACAAATACAGATAAAGACAAACAGACAGACATATAAAGAGAGACAGGCGAACAAATACAGATAAGATGACAAAGAGAGAGAGAGAAAGACTAACAGAAACTGAATACACACAAACACGAAATAAATTCTCTATCCGTCCATCATCAAATCCCGTTCATCAATTCGCCAACAAAAATAAAATTGTCCATAAATACAGATTGCTGCTTTTTTTTCTTTTCGTAGACAAACTATAGCAAGTGAGTTATACCCCCAGCGACACCGTTCCAACACTCCGCCTGGCACCTGTCCAACAAGCGGGAATAACACGGACCAACACAGCCTACAGAGCGGTTATAACACGGACCAACACAGCCTACAGAGCGGTTATAACACGGACCAACACAACCTACAGAGCGGTTATAACACGGACCAACACAGCCTACAGAGCGGTTATAACACGGACCAACACAGCCTACAGAGCGGTTATAACACGGACCAACACAACCTACAGAGCGGTTATAACACGGACCAACACAGCCTACAGAGCGGTTATAACACGGACCAACACAGCCTACAGAGCGGTTATAACACGGACCAACACAGCCCCGCCTCCTTCGGTAGTTTCTATGGTGACAGGAGACCCACTGATGAGACAATGAGGACAGCCATTTAAGTGACAGCTGGAGCACCACCTCACCTCACCTCCTCTCGACAGCTGGTGCTAGGGAAGGATTTACTCCCATGGTGCTAGGGAAGGACTTACTCAGATGGTGCTAGGTTAGGACTTAATCAGATGGTGCTAGGGAAGGAGTTACTTAGATGGTGCTAGGGAAGGACTTACTCAGATGATGCTTGGGAAACACGTACTCAGATGGTGCTAGGGAAGAAGTTGCTCAGATATGAGACAAACTGAGGAAAGAAAATTAGTTAATACGTATAATAGGAAATGGAGGAGGAAAGAAAAAAAATACGGGAAGGTGTGGTAAGAAGAGGAAAGGGGGATATGGTGTGGGAGGATGGGAGAGACGAGAAGAAAGAGAAAAAAGAAGAGGAGGACGAGATGAAGACTGAGGAGGAGAAGAAGAATAAAGAAGAGGAGGAGGGGTTAGGTTAGTTTAACGTTAATGTGGTTAATGAAATTCCTTTATATTGACCTAACTTGCTTAATTACGGGAACCTTAAAAAAGAAGTAATTTCATGCAGCAAATTCATCAGGTCATTTGCATATATTGTACAGGTGAACGGACTTGAAAACAACCAAACAACTTGACCCAACCATTTAATCAGGTCATTTACGCATGCAAATGAGTAAGAGAACGAATAAAACTATCCATCTATATCGACTAGTTTATAAATTCGATCATCAACGTATTACACAAGCGGCTGAGAACAGTCTGGGACAACACCTTGTTACTCAGGCACTACCATAACGAGACTGACTGTGTGAGGAGGTGGGCCGGTATCGTGTTGTTCAATTTTCAATTTCAATTGTTTATTCCTTGACAGAGGAAGCGGGATCCTTGTGCTGTCACTTGGTACCCCTGTACATGTGTACAATGACACCAGAAGCATCTGGCAAGTGTGACAAGTGTATACAGTATAAATATTATAAAGGGGCTTACTAAAGCCTAAGGAAGGGAGGATATTCCTTTAACACATAATCAATATTATTTACAAAATATCTGGCCAGTATGGGGAGGATCATCGTGTCTGTCAGGGGGTCGTGGAGTGGTGGTCCAGCAGGCGTCACAGAAGCGCTGTGTGTGGGGACATCTTAGGAGGTAGTGGATAAGGGTGCGGCTGTCGGGTCTTCTGCACAATGCACAAGAGCGTTGCTCAGGGGATGCGGGGATACCAATCTCCCAAGCAAAGTCATACCCATGATGATACGGGCTAGGTCGTGTTGTTGATGTTATAATGTATTAACGCGCTTCAATAACTCAGACCCTGAACCACATACTCTAGCTAAGTAAACACACACGTTATTCACAATTAAAAACTAAGATAGATACAGTAGATCTTTCTGGCTGTTGTGTGAAGTTTGGTCACAGTGACAGCTTTACCGCCACTCTGTGTCCAGATATACCTGCAGTATTCATCCTCAGTGTTAGGTATTATATTTTATGAGACAACAATGGCTTAACAAGGGAGTCAAGTTGGATGAAGGAGGATAATGACTTTGGCAAAGCGATAGATGCTCAAAATATATCTCCAATTCCTGACGTTTCAGACATTGCATACTTTTAAAAGTAAATTTTTCTCTCAGTAAGCCATCAAATAATACTTTTCCTCTGGAGGAACACATGAATACTTGGTACATTTGTCGTATGAACATCATAAAGGATAATATCCTTATTAAACAATACACAAGAAAGGGTAAAGTGAGGTTTTCAGTCTCCGGTTCAACATGGTGTTGACCGACCACAGGTAACAAAACACTCTCTTATCACCAACTGTGTTAGTTTCATAAACATGGGTTTAATAAATGAACGATATTCTATGTATCAACAATACGTGTTAGATATCTACCTTTATTTACTATGTAATTTAATTATTTGTTTTTCTCTAATGAACATTAATAACAGGGATGTACAGAATATTAACACATGTTATTACTTATCTTAAATTCTACAACAACTTTTTCTGGTATTTATATATTCATATTTTTTGCTAGATGTTGTCTTATAATTAATCCATTAATTTCACATCACAAAATAATAAAAAGAGCTGGATAGTGTACTGCACACTACACCAGACCCACACAACAGGTGACAACAACTACAGGACACAGTGCAACCAAGAACTCTTACCCATGAGAGCTAGGAAGCGTCTATCACTCCGTCAGTCAGTAATTAAGTCAGTCAGTCACCAAAGATCTTATTGACTGACGGGTTGACTAACGCGCATATACAGGGGGAGTGTGTGTGTGTGTGTGTATATATATATATATATATATATATATATATATATATATATATATATATATATATATATATATACTGTATATATATATATATATATATATATAGAGGAAGGGTGTCCTATGACTTTGTCAGTATCGCAGGAATTTATTTTCTAATTAATTTCCAGTCAAAATTATAGGTATCTAAAGAGTGATTTGCATAAAATTAAAATGAATTACTGTATAAGTATATAATTTAGTGTATAATTTAATGTACAATATATGTTCAAAACGACCGCCTTCAGCCTAGATACGTGCAAAAACAAATACAAGAGATGAACTGTTTCGTCGAAATATTATGGGCGGTGAAAAATACGTACAGAACGAGAACGACCCTGACCCTACACTTTCACCACCTGCTAGACTGTATTACATGACTCTGCCTAACTCGGTTACTCTATCTAAGGATTGATTGTTTACCTGACTGACTCACTCCCTACCAAACTCAGAGACTGTCTAAATGACTGACTGTTTACATGACTGAGTGACTCTCTACCTGACTGAGTGACTAATTGCCTGACTGATGAGAGACTCGTTAATGGAAGAGTGACAGTAGGAAATAGAATCAAGAAAATGTGTATAGGAGTGTGATAGGATGACGCGAGCACTCCCTGGGTCTGAGCAGGAGCAGGGGGAAGAGGATGGGGAGGGGGAGGAGGAGGAGGAAGAGTAACAGCAGCAAGAGCATGAAGAGAAGGTGAAGAGCGGGAGGAGAAGAAGCAGGAGGAGGAATGAGAGGAAGAGGTGGGACAAGAAGAGGAAAAGGAGAAGCAGATTGAATAAGAAAAAGAGGAGAGGAAGAACGTAAAAGGATCGCGGTAAAGAAAAAAAATAATAAATGGACACAATATCAGACGAGGGAAGCTGTGGCGAGGCTGATAAAATCTATTGACTTTTTTGTCAGCTTCCGACAGATTCACCTTAATTGGGAATGTGAGAACGGTGTCTCAAAATAGTTCACATGAAAGTTTATGGTAGAATGATTGTACGGCGTCTATGGTGGCGAAATTGCACTGAAAATAGTATGATATACAGTAGTTCGACACGCCCCGTCACACCCTTTTGACCCTTCTGGCAGGCGTGAGAAAATAACAGAAAAAAGTGGGAATATGAATCTTTGTGAGTTTTCAAGCCATGAGCATATATTACAAGCCCTCTCTGAGACACGGCGATAGGTCAAACACTGAATGAATCGTATAGTATGACATAAAACTTATTAACCAGCTGGTATCCTCCTTCTCTTCCCCTTAGGTCCCCCTGCCCCATCCCTCCTCGGGGACCCCGTGGTTCTCCCCATCATGAAACCAAGACCTGAGAGCTCTGGTGAACAACAGCTGTGATGATCAACCGCCCGGGACCCACTGAGACAACACCACCATGACATAAATCACAGGAGATCACCATCACACTATCAACAGAACGTCACCTATTTCTGTGTTAGTTGTGAGTATAACCCAACAAATCCAAAGGTTATTCGCCATACCATCATTTTTTCACCCTAGACGACCCTAAGTCGTTGCTGTTTCTTACCTATCATGTAATCCAGATGACACTATGTTATATATAAGAAATTTCTTGAGATAAAAGTACAGTATTTATCAAGTGCCTTCAAGACAGCTGCAGCACTCGAAAGGCTCAGCCATGTCAATACTACTGTTGTTGTTCACTTTCTCTCTCTGTGTTATTCTCACTAAATAAACTACATTCATCACAATTTCAATTTCAAAACTCTGCAACCATGATACTGGTGTAGTCATTCCTGTCGACACCCTCCCCTCACTCCCTCTTGTCCATGATGGGGATACAAAACTCTCAGCTGGTGATCCCAATGACTTCCTGCCAAACTCTCTGCCTTACGTGAACCCATTGATAGTGATCACTTCCGCAGTCCACTTAACACACCCAAAGACCATCTTAGACAAGTCCTTCACTACTTCACTATAATGTGGAAGGTGTTGGTGTCTTGAGGCTAAACTCTCCTGTGGTACTGAACACTTAAGTAACATCCCAGTACGTCACGTCGTCACTCAGGATTACAACAGCTCTGTGGAGATAATTTAATAACCCAGGAAATATAACCCAGGAAATATGTAAATAACCCAGGAAATACTTAAATATTCAGGAAATACCACAGTAGGAATGATCAAGAGGAAGCCTCGCAACGATAATAAACATAATGAATATACCTCTTACAGTTACTGATAGAGAGAACCCTTCTTAGTGCTTGACTTTCTTGCTGACAAACTAACCCAAGCAAGTGCCATTCCCGTGACCATATAACTGATCCTACCTGACAACATAACAAAGTGAATTGTGTACGTATAACAACATCACGGACCAACTATCAGGTAGAGAACAGACTGAACATTAATAAGACTGACAGAGCCACCATATAGTGCAGTGTTGTAATGACATTTATTACTCATATAACCTAGTCTCTGCCTCAGTTAATCTCAGTGTGAATTGTTGTCATTTCTCTACAATCTTCCCTGACATCACATATTTTCCCGCAAAAGTAAACTAATAAAGATCTATTAATCCCAGAACCTTTTATACCAAAACAATGATATCGGGAAAGGAACGAACAGTAAATTACAGTAACTCACATGAGTCAACACACTCAAGTGAAGTATTTGTTAGGATTCGCAGAACACCAACTCAAACTATTAGAGGTCACACACGTACCGTACCTACTGAAAGGGCAAATAAGTATCACGTGTAGGTAATAATATAAAAATATGACAGTAATTATTTTCATCTTATAAATAAATATGAAAATTCAGAGACACAACCTCGACGGTGCACGATACAGAGGTAACGGCCCCTCGACGCTGCCCATCACCTCAGTATAAAAAATAGTCAGAAAATATACACCTGTGCAACATGGTGTAACATCTATTTATAAATCAAACAGGGAAATGAACCGATCTTGTCTCGTGTCCCGGATGGTGAATTATTAATAGTTGCTACTCTGAATCACCCCAAGACGTAGAAGCGAGTCATGACAACACTCAACACACGTCATCTAGGTAATGGGTGCTCCACTCATATCACTTATCGCCCCATGTTTATACGACTAACCCTTAACTCCTGGTTTTATTCATGGTAATTTTTAAGAATTACTTGAGTCCATCCTGTATATAATTCATTGATAAAAGCCTCTTCAGGAAACAAGTCCTAACACCACCAGTCTCTCCTACCTTTCATATAACGCCAATGAGACGCTAACAAGTAAATATTTTCTCTTTACAGACGACAATAATAAGCTTCCCGAATTAGGTATTACTTAACATCATGAACTGAATTATGTGAAACTGAGTGACTCTGAGCCAGGGTACAGGAAGCGCATAGCACCGCACAGAGTTCCTTGCGACTATAACTAATAACTACATAAGCTGCACCCAACACCTTCAGCTTAGTCGAGAATTAATCAAGCATTACGCACTCACTACATTCGCACCGCCGTTTGTTTATCATGAAGAAGCTGAAGCATATCTGTAATAAAAGTAATTTGCTCAAACTCAGTTCACCATCATTCAGTATAGTGCCTCGGTACAGTATAGTGCCTCGGTACAGTATAGTGCCTTGGGCGCCATAAACCCCAAACTTCTGCTCATTGTCCACAAGAAAACTTTCACCAACAAAAGAATCCTTGACAAAAATTTTGTTCCACTAATGAAGTAAAGTATTTTGTAATCCTGAAGGTATTAAAACTTCACGACAATAATACTTTCTCTTGAGTCAATTGTTTTTAAACCTGTCAATCACCGGCAGCTTGAGATGAATTTTCCGGTTTCGAATAAACAAGACTTATCATTTATTAAAAGGAAATCCTTAGTATATTTTGCCGGTACGTTATCAAGAGAGCGCAGGGACAGTAAATGTCACTTGTTGTTGTACAATTTATACCAGTATTTCCTGCTCTACCAGAATTTCAGTTATTATGAAGAAATCACCTCGTGACGTCACCGCGACAGAGCCCCGTTACTACTAAGACAGGTGTAAAAAATACTTAATTTTCTTATTTTACCCGAACCAAAAAAAGTGTTTGAGTTAAAGTAAAAATACTAAATTCCGAAATTGTACTTAGAGTAAAAATATATACAGGTAGTTCAGTGCATACTGAAGTGGTTGAAGTAAAAGGTAGCATCTTACATTGTACACTTGTACACTAAAATTCACATATTTCGTCATGTTATTGGCTGAGGGAAGGAGGACAGTGACCTATACAGGATCCCCCATATTTCTTGACAGTCTTGTTGGTGGAACACGACATCACGAAACAATTATTTTGGTTTACGCCTTCTACCCCTTTTAAGATTTTAAATGTCTCTAACAAATCCGCCCTGTTGTGTCTTATCTGAAGAGTCGCCAATCCTAAGGCCCTCAGTCTACTTGGGTAATCAAGATGATTTAGTTCAGGCACAATCCTAGTCGCTCTGTGTTGCATCTTTTCTCAGGATGTTATGTCTTTCTGGAGGTAAGGTCTCCATGCCTGTGTACAGTGTTACAGATTGGGACGAACGAGAGACGAAGTTAAAGAAATGTTTTCTTGTCAATATATTTGAGGACACAACTTATAATTCCTTAAGTTTGCTTGGCTTTTTTCACTTCTCCTCCTACTTGTTGCGCTGCCTTCAGTAGTTGAATGAACGGAACGAAAAACGGAGGAAGATATAGGGGATAAAAGGGAAACGACAAAAAATACATGAGAGAAAGAATAAAGAAAAATACGAATAGAGAAAAAATAGGAAAAATTGAGAAAAATTTACGAAAAATATAACAGAGAAAAACAAGGCACCTCTCTTGCGTTTATTTCATATCCAATTGCTGATCTATCAATTTATTCTAGAATATAATTAAGATTGGAAAGAAGGGGTAAGATAACTCCACGACTGACTGACTGACTGACTTAACTGACAGACACACACGGGGATACAGACAAGTGATTTGACATCCATTATTAATAGATCCCCATGCAGATATATTAACAGACACTAAAGTTTAATAGACATGGATTAACAGACAAAACCGTTTAATAGACAGACAGATGGATTAACAGACAAAACCGCTTTATAGACAGACAGATTGTTTAACAGATAAAATAGTTTAACAGACAGACAATCTAACAAGCAGTCAGATGGATTAGCAGACAGACAGGTAGAATTACAGACAGAAAGGTACATCAACAGAGAGATAGAGCAACAGACAGAAATATAGATTAATAGATAGCTCAACAGACAGACAGATAGATGAACAGACAGGTAGATCAACAGCAGATAGACAGATTAACAGAAAGAAAGATTAATAGACAAAAAAAGATATATACACACACACACACACACACACACATACACATATACCGATTGCTACATAAGATTGAGGATAGAGATAGAGATGGGGGGGGGAGGGGAACCGAGGCAAGGAAACGAAGAAAATTAAATGAAAAATAATGAGAGGAAAAACAATTAAAAAACATAAATATCCAAGTGAAAGAAAATAGGAAGAGGGAAATACAGAAGAGAAAATAGTAAATTATAGAAAACGAAATGTAAATGCTGAAGAAACTGAAAGAAAACGGAGAGCCTGAGGAAAAGAAAAATGAAATGAGAGAAAATGAAAGAAAATGGAGAGTCAGAAGAAAGAAATTGATAGGATGGGATAAACTGAAGGAAAATAGATTCAATCAAAGCATAGATTAATGGAAGAAACAGGAGAGAAAGAGAGACGAGGCAGCAAATATACAGTAAGCAATAAGTAAACACAGGCAGGGCCAGAGGAGCGTGAGAGGGACTGAAGAAACAAAAGGGTGGTGAGGGGAAGAGAGTGGGGGTGGTGAGGGGAAGAGAGAGGGGGTGGTGAGGGAAAGAGAGTGGGGGTGGTGAGGGGAAGAGAGAGGGGGTGGTGAGGGGAAGAGAGAGGGGGTGGTGAGGGGAAGAGAGAGGGGGTGGTGAGGGGAAGAGAGAGGGGGTGGTGAGGGGAAGAGAGAGGGGGTGGTGAGGGGAAGAGAGAGGGGGTGGTGAGGGGAAGAGAAAGGGGGTGGTGAGGGGAAGAGAAAGGGGGTGGTGAGGGGAAGAGAGGGGGGGGTGGTGAGGGGAAGAGAGGGGGGTGGGAGGGAGGGAGAAAGAGAGGAATGGTAAATCCGTCAGAAACATTTTTTATATAAAAGAGAGAGAGAGAGAGAGAGAGGGGGGGGGGGAGGAATTGAGGGGAGATGGAGTGTAAGGACAGAGAGGGGAAGATACAGAAAGAGAACAAGAGAGTCAGCGGAGACAGAGGAAGGGGGAGTGTAGGAGGAGAGATAACAAGTGAGGGGAGAGGAGAGTTGGAGTATGAGGGTAAGGGGAGTGAGGGGAGATTAAGGGACCAGTTAAAAAGTTGAGTCATGGACCGGAAAGAGGAGACTGAGAGGCCATTACCGCTAGCCACCTGAGGGGAGCAACACGAGGGCCTCTCACTTACTTTACTCACGTGAGTCACTTAACTCTTATGGGCACTGTGAGTCACTTGATTCTTATGAGCGCTGTGAGTCACTAACTCCTTGGAACTCTGCAAGTCACTTAATTCTTGTTATGAATTACTTAACTCGTGAGTCAACGTTGTGTCAACTTACTTTTGTGAAGGAACAGTTAGTCACCGGACTCATTTTGCTATTTTATCACTGAGTCATTGTCAAAGTTGTGAGGGAACTTACTTTTGTGAGTCAACGATGTGAGTAACCTTACTTATAACTGAGCCAGTTTATATCCGAGTCGTTTTCATTCTTGTGAGTTGTGAGTCAGCTTAGATCTGCAAATCGTTGTTAACACTGTGAGTCATGTCGCATCTATGAGTCATCTGTAAGCCTTTGTGAGTCAGTAAATATCGTCTCCAACCTGGATAACACCTGTATTGTGAGTCGTGGTTGGCTGAGAGTCATGGGAGGGGGAGAGAGGAGGAGGTCAGGCGGAGAGGAAGGTGAAGGAGGAAGACAAGAAGGTCGGAAGGGGGTGGGTTAAGGAGGGAAGGCAAGAGTGACCGCGAATCTGCCGTAAGCTACAGAAACAAAAGAATAGAACTCCCGCAAAAGTACATCCATCAGTTAGGTCAAGAAAACAGCAGCTACACTAAAATAGATTCCAATATGGGAGTGAAAAAGCCTATTATGAACATTTAAGAAATTCTCTCTCTAAAAACAATATAATTTAACATTTTGGGTCAGATTTAACTCCATGTGAGGTTTATAAGCATCTGCTGGCTTTGGTGGCATATCTTTAGTCGAACTGCCTTAACTGTTCACCACTTTTTGTATACCTGCACTATCTTGATATATATTTTACTCAATAAATAAATATATATCTATCTATCTATCTATCTATCTATTTACAGTTTATATCTAGTTAAAATGAAGACTATGCAAGGTTAGTGTACACATTTACAGCTGTTAACCTCTTGTGACTTCTCAGGTAATTGGTTTATATCCGAAACGACCTGTATTACACCGTTAACTCTCTCCTGTTACACCGTTAACTCTCTCCTGTTACACCGTTAACTCTCTCCTCTGTTTCACCGTTAACTCTCTCCTGTTACACCGTTAACTCTCTCCTCTGTTTCACCGTTAACTCTCTCCTGTTACACCGTTAACTCTCGCCTGTTACACCGTTAACTCTCTCCTCTGTTTCACCGTTAACTCTCTCCTGTTACACCGTTAACTCTCGCCTGTTACACCGTTAACTCTCCTGTTTCACCGTTAACTCTCGCCTGTTACACCGTTAACTCTCTCCTGTTACACTGTTAACTCTCTCCTCTGTTTCACCGTTAACTCTCTCCTATTACACCGTTAACTCTCGCCTGCTACACCGTTAACTCTCTCCTCTGTTACACCGTTAACTCTCCTGTTTCACCGTTAACTCTCGCCTGTTACACCGTTAACTCTCTCCTGTTTCACCGTTAACTCTCGCCTGTTACACCGTTAACTCTCCTGTTACACCGTTAACTCTCTCCTCTGTTTCACCGTTAACTCTCTCCTCTGTTTCACCGTTAACTCTCTCCTGTTACACCATTAACTCTCTCCTGTTACACCGTTAACTCTCTCCTCTGTTTCACCGTTAACTCTCTCCTGTTACACCGTTAACTCTCTCCTCTTTTTTCAGGTGGCGATTTCAGAAGTTTGAAGGAGGGAGAGGAAAGGGGTATTGGAATGGGGGAAAGAGAGAAAGGGGAGGGGGAAGGTGAAAGGGGAAAGGGAAGGGAAAAAGAGGGGATGGAGAAGAAGAGAAGGGAGAGAGGACGGAGAAAGAGGAAAGGAGGAAGAAGGGAAGGGGTAAGGAAAAGGGAAGGGGAAGGGAGGAGAATGAGGGGAAAAGGTGGAGATGAAAGGGGGCAAAAAGGAGGTAAAAGGAGAGAATGATGGGAAGGAGAACGAGTGGAATAAGGAAGGAGGAAGCACCCAATTAAAGGAGACGATATAATCCTAATATCATTTAAAATGCATTAATTTCTGGCCTGCAGGAGTGGGTCCCCTCGACCAGAATCATACGCTTCTCTGACCCTAATAACTAAACCCTCAGGGCACTGTTGGGGCCTCTTGACGTGATTTACAAACTTCTCTTTTTTTCCTTTAAAGAGAGAAAACAAAAGATAAGTAATCCGAAGAAGGTGACTAATAATCGACTGAGATAAACTACACCCGAATAAAATAAAAATTACTCACGAGAGATGGCAAGTAAATTGATTAACGTAGACTCATTTAATTGTCACAAAAATTCTCCCTCTCTTTACCTCGCAGTGATAAATATGACCACGGCGGTAGACCCCGACATCACTCCACATACAAGGTTAAATCATCATAATTTGGAATAATATTTGCTATAACTTATTAATTTATTGCCACTAACTTCGGGAAATATTCTCTTATAAGTTACAAAACACTATTACCGTAAAAAAAAAGTGTGTAAATGTTTGAAATGATTTATAACTTACAATTTTGTGTTAATTCTTCATACAAAGAGTCGTGTTAAGCACAGGCGCCGAACTGCCAATATGCTTTTATTTGCTTAGGTTCAGGGGATGAAAGCAATCAGTGAACTATGGGGGCCTGTATGCCGCCGGGATCCACCCGTCTACGATACGGGGCTCCGCCTAATCAAAACGAATCGTCAGTGACTACGTCTGGCTTAAGAGAGGGCGAACCACTGTATGTCGTCACTCTATCTTAAACTTTAATATTGTGGCAACACACAGTTCAGAACTGATTTATTTTAAGAAGTTGAAGGTTGGTGTTGGCACGTAGGGCCAGCGGATTACTTTCGTTCACTAATAGTTTGTTTTCATTCCCTGGACTTATTCGTGGTCCCAGCAAACGAAAACAAATCAACCGCTGGACGCTGTATTTGAATGGAACAACACCAAGTTCTAACAAAGTTCTGTGTCATATTTCTAAACGTTTTAAAGCTATTTTTGTAACACCAAAAAGTGTGTAATATTTCCGTCAAAAAATAGTGGTAAGTTTTGCGTAGTAAGTGTTGACAATTACCATAATTTATATATAAAAAAAAAAGTCGGGTGCCCCCCAAAAATATTAAAAACTTAATTAAAGACATCAACTATTGAAGCACCTTAATACGCAAAGAAAATAATTATGGAAAACAACATGACAATATCCATTAATATTTACAACCAAACTGGGTTACCTAATTACGGTTTTATTGGGTTAAAGGCCAATTAACCGTTAATTAACTCGTATATCAGGGCGGAGCTACTGGATCGTGCACTGGTAACGACCTCCTCACCTTACTTCAAGTTACTTTATATTAAAATTACGAAAGATAAGAAGGTAATACAGTACAGAGGTAAGGTTAAGACTGACTGTAAGCGCTGAACGATGGCTCCAGCACTAGAAGCTACCACACCCACATGTACAGTTTACACTACAATAAATCAAAATACAATACACAAAAATAAATACACTAGTCAACAAAAACTCCCAGATGTCGAAATTAAAGTCCACACCAAAATATCTTGTCGGGGCAGCTTTATTTCCTCCTGGTGAGAGCCTCGCTACTCCCACCCCACACACGTAAAAATAAATAATAATAAAAATACTGTCACCTACTGATAAGACACCATATTTTTTTATGTCTTATTTAAATTTTTATCCAAAGGCATCGTCACCACAAATAATGGTTGTTTGTAAATTATAACAAAGCCAAATCACGAAGAAAAAAGATTAATATTATGTGTGTGTGTGTGTGTTCTGGAGGCTATATTTCCAACAAACAGATAATGACGACACGACTTCGGGATAAATATAGATGGAACTCAACTCACGGGGTGGTACGGCCCTTATGTCCCTAGGTCTCCGGAGTTCTGAATCCCCGCGGTCAACTTATTTCACACTAAGTCATACCGCAGGCAAACTTTTGTAACAAGATAATGCCATAGTAGTCAGTTCACCCCCCCCCCCCCACCCCGCCATACAGTACTAAGATGTTGGAGCTATTCAAGAAACTTTATTGATAATGTGTGTGTGTGTTAAAAACAGCACTGCACCAACTCCGAGCACCTAAAACAGTCCATTAACCCGAGAGAGAGTATCAAGGCTGTGAACCTTCATCCCTCATCTGTCAGTATACTTGATGGGTTGTGTATGCGATCCTTTTCGCCCTAACCTTATCTTCTCTTCTTGTATCTCTCCTTCCTACAACAGATAATCTTCCGTTTGTACTGTCTCCCTCCCCTCTCTTTACTGACACCCCCTGTCGTTCATCTCCCCTCAGTCTTGTTATAACACGTTCAACTTGATGTTTGTTTCACCCTCACTTCTGACTCATCTTTTCTCACCCGGTTATATGTCCCTCACCTCCACTGCCTCTTCATTTTCAACCTAGGATCTTCTCTCCCCTCATCCCACCCCTCACCCGAATCCTCCCTTCACCCCACTCCTCGCCCGAAAGACTCCCTCATCCCATCCCTCACCAGAAGACCCCCTCACCCTCACCAATAGATACCCCTTGCTCGATAGCCCCTTTACCCCCCCCCCCCCCCGCAATTCCCTCTCACCCGTTAACCAAGGAAAACTATGTACAGTTACAGCCAAAATTCTCTCGACACTTGGCAGTATCCGGCATCTACATGTGGTTCATAAATGAGATTGCTTTTCATAAGAAACTATGTCAAAATAATAACATATAAAATAATATAGGCAAAAAATAAAAAAAATATGAATATATCGATATTAAAATTCTCATGGGTTGCGTTAGGCTTACCCACACAACCAACTCCAAAGTTTGTTTTACTAGAGATAAGACACCCGGCGAGGCATAACTGGGACATGTATTTTCCATTAGTGTATGTTAGCCAGCCTTTAGGGGGGTGGGCAGTGAAACAGTGTTGTACTGTTCATCGTTTCACAACCAAAAACCTCATTTTAAGTAGTATCCCAACGACCATGGGTTAGTTAAGACGTCTCCATTCCCTCCCTCCTGAAGGGAGCAGGACAACACACCACACAGAGTCCTTCACCGCCACTCCGCCTCTGGACCGTCGTCGACACGAGACTAAGTGTGTTAATCTAAGTTGTTATCCCGTGGAAATATCAAGTGTGGATGCCTGGTTGCAACAAGAGCAATCCAGGCTGGCCTATCAAACCTACAGTAAATGGTTAATTAATTCACGCTTACAGAGTTCTCCTGCACGACACCCGTCTACAGTGACTGTGATCGACACGAGACTAAGTGTGTTAACCTAGGTTTGTTATCCCCGTGGAAATATCACGTGTGGAAGCCTGGTTGCGACAAGAGCAATCCAGGCTGGCCTATTGCACCTAAATGGTTAATTCAAGTCACGCTTACTAGTTCTCCTTGCCGCGACAACCGTCTACAGTGACTGTCAGTGACGCGAGACTATGTGTGGTAACCCAAGAGTACTTTTTGTTGTTATGGCCGTCGAATGAAATTCTTGTGCGGAAACCTGGCTGCAACAAAAGCAATCCAGGCTGACAATAAATGTATCACTTTAAGAATTAAGGCTCTGTGAAGTCATACCCATAGTCGAGTAATCACATGTGTCCCCAAGTTTAAATTTCTCTTTTAGAAGATTAATTTTATTACAGCGTGAACGTGAGTGAATCATATATCCATGCAAATTGTAAATCATTGTATGGAAGCTTGACAAATAAATGTAAGTGCAATTATCTGCCCGTATCCGTGATCCTATCTTATTATTACTCAAGGTAATGACTGATTGGTTATGAAAAAGTATAACCAATAACTTAGATGGATGTTGGAAATTAATGGAATTCATTAAATCATCATTTATCAAGTATAAATCATGGAATGTCGAGTGGTGGAGTGAACTTCTACGTAGATACACCATAATCTCCTGTAAGTAACCAGTGTGAAGGTATCGAACTCTACAGTAAGAAATAAGAAATACGACATATTATTATCTTTATATAATATAATCCACTCCTACTACCACCGATCCACCCAAATCCATGACAAAAATCACGATTACCATCAGATTCATGACCCCCAGGTAGATGCCAGATATGCTACAGGTGTCAAGGGAATTATAGCCACACTTGTATCACCACAAGACGTTTGATATTACTATACAAAGGTACCACGAACAGGTCCTTTTAACCATCTACCGGTACTGTATTTATATCAATTTCAAAGCAGGCATCACGAATTCAACCTTACCAAGCCTAACCTAACTCAGTATTAACAAACCTAACCTAACCCAGTCTGGTTTACTGTACACAGGCATGGAAATTCTTTGTCCAGAAAGATCTTAGATCCCTAGAAATGGTGCAACACAGAGCAACTAAGATGTTTCCTGAACTATGTCATCTCGATTATCCAAGTAGACTGAGGAACTTAGGACAAACAACCCTTCAGACAAGGATCAATAAGGAAGATCTCAATAAAACGTTCAAAATCCTGAAAGGGATGGAAAACGTGAACCCGGGACATTTCTTTGTGATGCTACGACAGGACATAACTACAAGCTCGCCAAGTTATCATGCAGAACGAATATAAGGAATTTTTTTTTTCACACAGAGGCTGGTAGACTTATGGAACGGTCTACCAGCTCAAGCTGTGGAATCAAGAACAGCACTGGGCTTCAAAATAGCCGACAAAATGATCAAGAACAATGGAAGGATCCTACACAGGCTACTGGCCTCCTTCCCTCGGAAAGCCACCTCTAGGTAAATAAGGTAAACCATTTCCAGTGTGTATTCATCGATAAACCAACAAAAACATGATACGCAGTGATAATTTTTACAGAAAACCCAAAAATATTACAACAGTACAGAAACCCTCCTTTCGTATTACATGTAACACTTGTCATATGAACCAGTTACTACTAATACCACAACTATCTTTTTGGGTCTCAAATGGCCTCCAACCTCCACCATTTTATTGCCCAACTAATCTGATACCCTAGCAGAATTAGTTGAGCCGCAGATCTTGTGTCAGTCCATGACTGTTGCTCCATAGTCTATGTCCGCGCCTGTTGGTGGTTTAAGGGCCGAAGACCTTGTTCCCTAAGCCAGCACAACAGAACAGACTTGGGCCCCTACTCCTCCTCCCTCTACTACTACTACTACTATTATTATTTTTTTTTTCTAAATGGCCTCCAGCCTCCCCCAATAGCCATACCTTCGCCACCATTTTATTACCTTAATATTAAATATCCTAATACATAAGTAGCTATCCTAGCTGTGTTGAGTTAGTTGAGCTGCAGATCTAAGCGGCATTCAGTGACTGTTGCCTCATAGTCAATATCTGCAACTGTTGTCGGCTTTGGGGCCGATGCTCTCGTTCCCCTGAGGCAGAGCAAAGCCGACCAAAGGAGAGAGAAGGACAGTCGACATCTCATTCAGGCTGTAACATAACTTCTGGGCTGCTGCTACTTTTCGGATATCACCTCCTCGAGTCAGGCCTAGAAGCATCTTGCACTTGGTCCCATCCCACCAGTGGTTGTGAACACTAGAGGAGTGAAGCTGCCTTGATCAAATAAATGAATTCTCTCCTTGTATGCCCTTATCTTGTCGTTCTCGTTCCTCCTGCTGTCCCCGCGTCCAGAATTCTTGAGCACTGACGTCCACACGGGCTTCGTTGGATGTGTTTAAAGTCCTAAAATCTCACCGTCCAATGGAAGGAGGGTCGGTTCTACCCTGACATCACGGCAGATTTCCTTCAACATATTTGCTGTGATATCCTTTACTTCGTCACGCCTCATGCATATGAAACCCCCTTTCTTGCACACCATGGCGTGATCGACGTCATAGGAAGAACCACACACGCATTGGGAGGGCAAACCTTCTACTGGCCTACCGTACCTTAGAGCATTGGCATCTGTAAATTCTTGTTTATTGAGACTGAAACCATTTGCCGTTATCGGTAACGTAGTTAACCAGTTAGAGGCGCCCACCTCCTGCGCTATAGCTACTTTTTTTTTCAAATTCTCTGGTGCTTGCAGCAACAGTTGCTGCAACTTATCACTTTGGCCGTGAGCTTAACTGAGTTTTTATGTTCGGTGGCACCAATCTCCTCTGGATTGGTCAGTCCCATTCCTCCCAGTCTCGATGTTAGTGCAAGGAGTGATCTTTCTGCTGGGGTTAAGTGAGGGTGTTTCACTAATTTGGGAATAAAATTGAAGCTGATAGCTTCTTCCACAGGGTGGAGGAGGGGTCCGATATCAGGGATAGTGCGCATCAGGTAGTTCCAGCGATGCTTGACTCCATGGGTGAATGCCGCAAAAGCCGCATGTGGCTCTGTGTTAGCAATCTCAGAGAGAGCTTGGATTTCCCTAACCCACTCATTCACCTTTCCCGTTGCGTACTCGGTCTTGAAGTCCGTAGTGCCAATTACTGCGCCTAGGTGTCCTTGGCCATCGTTTGTTATTTTGACCTCACTTCCATCGAACACGTCCATTGCCCGTTCATAATGTTCTGGCTTCACAATGAGGAAGGACTTGCTGGCGTTTGGGTGGTACCCTATTTGTGGGCCTCGTGATGTTACCAGGTCCCACCACTTTTTGATGTCCTCTACTTTTCCTGCTCCTGTAGGGTCATCAGCATACGCCACCTGCTTGAACTCAGTTGTTTCAAATTTTATTGTGTGTTGGAGCACAGATAGGCCTATTGCGTACATTGCCATTACAACAGGGTCCCCCTGTGTTGTTCCCTCGGTTGACTGTATGATGGTATCACCTCTTACACCTCTTAGAGCCTTGTTGTTTATTATATAAAGGTCTGATGGATTCCTATAAGAGTTTTCAACATACATTGCAAAGCTTGGACACTTGATCTTGATGTTGTGCAGTGTGACCTTGCGGTTAGGTACAGTATGTTGAATGCGTTTGATGCGTCCACCAGGAGAACGGCCTCACAATAGCGCTGCTCAAATATCGTTCTCATGGCGTGAGTGGCAGCTTCCCCACCAGCCTGGTGGCCAGCACAAACTTGCAGGTTCCCTGCATTTTCCGATGATCCGCTTCAGCATTTCCCCCACCCCTATAGGCCTACATCCTGGATTTTTATCCAGGGGAATGAGGCGGCAGGCCGTCAGAGCATGGAGGTGTTGACAGCACGAGGATGCCAGCTTTCTTGCAAGGACGGCAATGGCAGTGCAGAGATCACTTGCTACGAGGCCAAACTTGTTAATGCTGAGGATGACTCTCCAACCGTTTGCATCCAGACCTGAAGGGCCGGCACCTCCTTGAGTCTTCAGTGCCTTTTTCCACACCATCCCTCCTGTTATTTTCTCGAACAGGACAGCATTTGGTGGGATATAGTCACTCTGGAACCTGATGATTTCATCTTCACTTGCAGGGGGATGTTTTTCTTTCAGTAGTTTTAATGTCTTTGTTTATTGGCAGAACCCCACCGGAGGATTCCTCTGTGAGAGATCTTACCGCCAAAGACACTTTTCCTACACGCATTTTGTTTCCAAACTTTCTTGCAACGTCATCGGTGTTTTGCTTTCTGTCTCCTATAAATTTTAGTCTCTCCTGCAGTGTTCTTGCTTCACATAGGAGATCCTCAAGGGCCCCATTCTGCCACATTGTCAATCTTCTCTTCATTGCTGCCACATTTTATTTGTGCATAGTCTTTGTGTGTGTCCTCTGACAGAATAGATGTGGCATTATTGCCAGTATTTGAAGAGCTAAAGGGGCAAGGGAGCACTCCTGAGTGTACTCAGTTATGAGGCGAATCATCTCCCAAATCATTTCTTTGGTGGCCGCACACTTGGGTGGTTCAAATAGGTTAGCTGGCGACTACCTGATAATTTCTGAGCAAGTTTCTTTAACCCATTTGTCAGCATTTTCCATCGACATGCCATTCCACTGTGGTGGCTGTCTCTCATTCACCTCGTGGACATCTGCTACTATTGAAGTTACGTTTATTAGTACTACATTTTCAGATTGAGTAGACTCACTGCTACCATCGGGCGGTTGAGTCCCGGCGATATCCACCGAGGCCTCCTGTGTCGGCTCCCTGCCTTGAGGGTTCTGGCAATTGTTTCCCTTTCTGCAAGACACACATGGTCGGTTGTTTCTCGCACATTCACAGCTAGTGCAATTTTGGTACTGGCTAGCACAGACGCAGCAATGTCTGTTACCCGGCGTAGTGTTCCGCACTTTGGGCGACAGTTACGTCCGCCTCCGACATCTGCTTTGGTCCCATACAGAAAAAGAAACTAGTTCTTATGTATAAAGGGCAGAGAGGTGACAGGCTGGACACTCCTGCTACAACAACTACTACTCCTCCTCCTCCATCTACCACTACTACAAACTACTCCTCCTCGTCCTACAATAAAAAAATAAACTAATCCCTACACTGAACTAAAGATAATTAGATTTCAACGAACTTAAAAAAAAAAGTTTCCCTAATTGGTTTAATCACAAAGCCGGTAAGACACTGGTAATCCCTAACCAAAAACGTGATAATTGCGAGGTCGCCAGCGTGAACCACTAAACGAACCGGCCAATTAGCTTCTTATTTCCGCCTTTTAAAAAGTTCTCAATTAACTTTGATGTAGATAATAATGTTTACGCAAGGGTCGGCTCTCTCTCTTGTTTTTCCTCTTATATATTAGTCTCTTTTTCTTCCCTCTCTCTTTGCTTTTCTCTCTCTTATATCAGACAATTTTCTTTTAGTTTTACTCTCGCTCTCTTTCTCATATACAGTATATATATATTTATATATATATATATATATATATATATATATATATATATATATATATATATATATATATAATATATATATATATATATATATATATGCTGATAACCACAAGGAGAGAAGAAAACACGAAGTTCCCAAGCGCTTTCGTGTAATTCATATCTTCAGGGGCGAGTCCAGACTAAAAAGGAGTATAAAACAAGGTGTATATATACAGAGGAGGGTGAGACCAGGTCCACAGTGATCAGGTATTAGGTAATGACCCTACTAATCTCTAAATAGCACCACAACGGTCGGAAGTCAGGTCAGAGGGTAAGGTGACCCAACCTTCTCACCTGGTTACAAATCTTCTTAATTACAAAATTGTCCAGTTTGTACATGCCATTAATCAAATTCATGTTGAATGCTTCGGTATGTTTAATAAGACTAGATTCTATGATGTTCCTACTATCAATTGAATTACAAGGTAATATTGAGGAGGCATTATCCCAGTCAATGCAATGCTTGTTATCCCTCAAATGAACAAACAGAGCATTGGACTCCTGGCCTGTCCTAACACTGTATTTGTGTTGTTTAATTCTGGTTGCAAGATCTTTACCTGTCTGGCCAAAGTAAAACATATTACATTCCTTGCAAGAAACTTTATAAATGCAACCAATTGTGTTGTTGGGGGAGTTCTTGATTAACATTTGTTTAACAGTGCATGAGTTTTTAAATGCCACATTGATGTTCCAGGTTTTTAGTTGTGAAGGAATGTGTGAGAAATTTTTGTGAAATGGTAATATTAAGATATTCTTATGGTCATGGGTGGGCTTGGGATCAGTTCTATAAAAAGATTTCTTAGTAATGTTTAGGCATTTGTCTATGAAAGATCTAGGGTATTTAAGGTTTGAGCCAATATTATATATATATTTGTATTCCTCATCAATGAATTCCGGACTGCAAATTCTCAAAGCACGTAAAAACATTGTTGAAAATACTAACTGTTTCACTCTATTATGGTGGGCAGAATAATAATGAATGTATGAACACACATTAGTTGGTTTTCTATAAATACTGAACTTAAAAGTGTTACCTATTCTGTGTATCAGACAGTCTAGGAATGGCAATTTACAGTCTTGCTCTAATTCCACAGTGAATTTGATCGAGGGGGCTAAGTTGTTAAGTTGTGGCAGGAAAGCTTTTAGGTCCTCATACTGGCTTTAATCACCATATTACAAGCTTTAACCACCAAATTGCAAGCTTTCACCACCATATTACAACCTTTTAACGACAGCTCTCACGATGAAAGTGGAGATCATATCAGTTATGGTGGTGTGCGTGTGTGTGTAAGATAAAATATAGGCAACTTGTTAACATTTCCTGCAGGAAGACAAGTTTCCCCTGACGCAGGCGCGGGTCCAGGCCAGGATGTAAAAGTTATCTCCAGGAGATTGAAATTGCCGTGATAGTGGCCTGCGGCTCCACCTCGGGGTCTGGTGGACGAGAGTATCGCTGCAACACTTACATTGTGAAAGATGAGGATCCTTGTTTATTGCACCATAAAAATCCTTCACCAGCATTGTACTGAATACGACGATAACTAATCCCGGGTACAGTACACAGTGTTGTAGGTCAGGTGGTAATAAGCGCCTGGTTCACACTGTCAAACATCATCAGAGGAACACTTTTAATTTTCATACCCTTAGGATTTTCCTTTTCTCTTTAAACAGCTCAGACAACATAATCTTTCACTGTGACGTCTTGACTGTCATAAGGCCAACAGGTGGACAAACAACAGTCACTTATGTCTCGTCAGTAGGTCACACGCAATTTCGCCCACGTGCATTATCAACCATGATAGTTAGGCAAAACTCGCTGTGAAAGGTTTAGTTTTGTCCTTCAGCCAGCAGTCATTAAAGTAGTTAACTTACAATACACTCAAATAACAGAGTTGTTTCAAGTATGATTCTGTATGATTTCAAATTTCTGTGTATAACTTTGATCCTACGACTCTTCTGTTTGTAGTTTCAACACCACCACCCGAGTCTTTATATACCTTGATAGACGTGAAAGTTACCGCCTCCCCTTAAACTATCGTCGTCAAAGGACAAAATACATCGTCCTCAAAGTGACAGAGGTTCGTACACAAAGAAATACATCATATTCATTAGCGGTATACATAGGTCAGAGTCAGGTGGGTGATGTCGCTGTTCACTGCCATGCAGGACAGTGGGTCATATACATTGGACGTCATATTCTAATTGAAGACTAATCAGTGTGGGCTAGCAGATTTGGGATAAACAGCAAGAATGTCATGTCCTCAAGCATCAAGCAACCCCGATTCAATGTAGTAATTACAAAGTTCACGATACAATAAGCCAGGTGGCCTGAAGTCTTTGATAGTGTCACATACAATAATATAGTGTTCAAGTGTATGCTTTAAAGGTTATCATAAAGTTTATATGCTGAGTGTTCCGTTATGGGTACAGCGCCACTAACTTGCCACATGTGTCTGTATCCTAGTCTAATTCTAGCCACAGCTATATACCAATGTCTAGTTCTGTCCTTATGCTGGCCATACCGGTACCTCTTGTCACAAAATTTGTCATATTTACTAATGCTACAACTGCCAAGTCTCTCTGCATTTCTCAGTTCTTCTAGATCAGAGTTCATGACTTGAATGTTTTTAAGTACAGCATTGGACAGGCCAAGGTCACGGTCAACATTTTCTTTCTTACATGCCTCATTGATCCCAGGTGTTGTAACTGTGGCGGCCGGCACAATGCTGACTCATGGCAATGCCCCAATCGTCTGTCTGCCCCAGGGGAAAAGCCTCCCCAAAGGCCACGTCGACCACAACGCCCCCCCTCACCCAGTCTACCGGGCCGCCTCCCCTACTAGGCCTCCTCCCCTTCTCTACTCTGAAGCTGCCAGGCCTTGTGCTCCCACCGGTGCCCCCCCCCCCAACCCCCTCCAGTGACATGACACAGATCATATCCCTCTTCCAAGAATTTACCAACCGTATTGACAAACTCTTCGCTACACTCTGTACCACCATCTCCGACCTACTCTTGCCATCTGTTGCCACCCAGTCACTCCTCTCTTCTGGTTTGACACAAGCTGGTAGTCCCCCTGTGAGCCCCCCCCCCCCCCCCCTGCTCACGGCCTACTCCACCGCCGGCGGCCTTCACTACTGGTGTAGTGCCTACTGGGCCTGCCCTGGTGTCCTGCTGCCCCCAAGCGAAGTCCTGCCTCATCTTCACGACACATGGTGCTTCAACCTGTCCTACCACCGCAAGCCGCGTCCGCTCCTGTGTCTGTTCTGTCTCCACCAGGGCTACCTATTGGAAATGAGGACACCACACCCGGCTACCCATACCCAACCGGCATGCCGACGCACACGCCATCACAATCACACTAAAAGGTATGTTCCTCAATATTGTCAATACCTTTGGGCCTCCCTCCACCCCTACTGTACCTGTCCCACCACACCATATCACCATAAACAGAAGAAACGTGCCGGGAATCCCCCCCCCCCCCCCCCCACACACACACTCATCATTCTGTCATTTTATGTAACTTGCTGACAAAACCCATGACCCTTCAGGCTTTTACGCCCTTAATGCACGAGTCATAAAGGCAAGCATGAACTAAGCATGCTTCCCAGATGGGCGCTGTAAATGCTTCTGCGCTTCACCTTGAACAGGATGTAAGGGGGTGCCCAATAAACTAGCCCCCTCGGGGGCAATCTAAATCTAATCATTGGCGAGTCTATCAGCATAGTCATGATACCTGATTCCAACATGGGACGGAATCCACACAAATTCGATACGAGAGTTGTTCTCATTGGCGGTTATCACATTTATTTTAATATTACAGACTTTAGACACAGAACCTGACGGGCTGTTCATTGATTTCAAAGCACTTTGAGAGTCACAGAACATCACCCCACCTCCATTTTCTTTAAGGTAGTCTATAGCTAAGTAGATTCCAGTTAGTTCAGTTTGTGTTGTGCTGGCCCAGTTGTTCAGCCTTTGCTTGTTTGACACTATCATCTCTTTTTCTTTATATATTACAATTGCACAGCCTGTTCTACCTGTGTTTGTCTGCACAGAACCATCAGTAAAAGCATAACATTCACTTGATTTAATACTCTCTATGTGTCTGTTAATAGTTTCTAGTGTGACACATCTCACCATATCGGTGTTTAACATTTGCTTACTACCAACAGGAGTGTAATTAATAGGAACTGATATGTCCAGCCAAGGAGGAATAGCATTAATGGGTTCGTCTGGGCTGATTGGGACATTCAGTTTCAAGAGATCTGCAACACTTTTATGAAGCCACGCCCCAAAGAGTCTTTTGTGGAAGGTTGGCGAGATGGTCGGGATTACTTAGATAGAACATCAACTCAGTTTGAGCTGTAGTTTGGGGACCATTGTTCTTCAAAACTTTGACACAAAACATGGTATTAAGTAGAGCTATCCTCTCAGATAGGGAGGGCAGTCCGAGCTCTTTCCTCATGTTTACAATTCTGGTTGATTTGGGGCATCCTAGAATGATGCGCATGGCTGTCGAGTTGTTTAGGCAGAATAGCCAGAAAATGGAGAGCATGATAGTCAACTACAGAAAGAATGAAGTGAAGATAGAAAGTACGAGCATAGGTGAGGTGTAGCACCACCAACAGCAACACCAACAGGAGCAGCACCACCAACAGAGATAGCATCGCCAACAGAGACAGCACCATCAACAGAAACACCAACAAGAGCAGCACCACCAACAGCAGTAGCACCACCAACAGAAACACCAACAGGAGTAGTACAACCAACAGGGACAGCACCACGACCACCGGCAGTAGTAAAGTCAACACGTAAATCTGGGAGTGGGTGTCGGGTGTCCCAGGAGGGGAAAGGTCCCACATGAGGTAGTGGGCGTGAGGCCGGGAAAGGAGGGGTGGGTTTAAGGGAGGGCCGGAGGGACTGAAGGACGGAGGGGGGAGGAGGGGCGAACGGACGGAATGGGGAGGGAGGAGGGACGGAACGGACAGAGGGAGGGGGGATAGGGAAGGAGAGAGGGAAATAGTCCAAGTTGAAGGGGAGTGGAAACAGAATGGGAAAGGTGTTGAGGGGAGGTAGGTGGGAGGTTGGGAGTGACCGTGGGGAGTGAGGTGGAACTAATGGGAGTTGGCCAAGGGAGGAGGGGAGCGGGAACAGGGGAGGATAAGGTGTGAGTGGGGAGTTTTTGAGTGGTCGTGGAGAGAAGGGTGTACAGTATGGGAGGGGAGGTAGGGAGAGATGATAATGGGCAGGGAATGGTTTAGGGTAGCTAGGTGGGGTGCTGATTATGGTTGTGTGTGGTGGAGGTTAACAATAGTGATTGTAGTTTTTAAAAAGGTAACTGTAAAGAGAAGTTGGAGGGTGGGTAATGGTTATGGTGTTCATGAAGGAAGGTGGGGGAAGTATGAGTGAGTGTGTTGGGGAAGTATGAGTGAGTGTGTTGGGGAAGTATAAGTGAGTGTGTTGGGGAAGTATGAGTGAGTGTGTTGGGGAAGTATAAGTGAGTGTGTTGGGGAAGTATGAGTGAGTGTGTTGGGGAAGTATGAGTGAGTGAGTGTGTTGGGGAAGTATGAGTGAGTGTGTTGGGGAAGTATGAGTGAGTGTGTTGGGGAAGTATGAGTGAGTGTGTTGGGGAAGTATAAGTGAGTGTGTTGGGGAAGTATGAGTGAGTGTGTTGGGGAAGTATGAGTGAGTGAGTGTGTTGGGGAAGTATGAGTGAGTGTGTTGGGGAAGTATGAGTGAGTGTGTTGGGGAAGTATGAGTGAGTGTGTTGGGGATGTATCAGTGAGTGTGTTGGGGAAGTATGAGTGAGTGTGTTGGGGAAGTATGAGTGAGTGTGTTGGGGAAGTATGAGTGAGTGTGTTGGGGAAGTATGAGTGAGTGTGTTGGGGATGTATCAGTGAGTGTGTTGGGGAAGTATGAGTGAGTATGTTGGGGAAGTATAAGTGAGTGTGTTGGGGAAGTATGAGTGAGTGTGTTGGGGAAGTATGAGTGAGTGTGTTGGGGAAGTATGAGTGAGTGTGTTGGGGAAGTGTGAGTGAGTGTGTTGGGGAAGTATGAGTGAGTGTGTTGGGGAAGTATGAGTGAGTGTGTTGGGGATGTATCAGTGAGTGTGTTGGGGAAGTATGAGTGAGTGTGTTGGGGAAGTATGAGTGAGTGTGTTGGGGAAGTATGAGTGAGTGTGTTGGGGAAGTATGAGTGAGTGTGTTGGGGAAGTATGAGTGAGTGTGTTGGGGAAGTATGAGTGAGTGTGTTGGGGAAGTATGAGTGAGTGTGTTGGGGAAGTATGAGTGAGTGTGTTGGGGAAGTATGAGTGAGTGTGTTGGGGATGTATCAGTGAGTGTGTTGGAGAAGTATGAGTGAGTGTGTTGGGGAAGTATGAGTGAGTGTGTTGGGGAAGTATGAGTGAGTGTGTTGGGGAAGTATAAGTGAGTGTTGGGGAAGTATGAGTGAGTGTGTTGAGGAAGTATAAGTGAGTGTGTTGAGGAAGTATAAGTGAGTGTGTTGGGGAAGTATAAGTGAGTGTGTTGGGGAAGTATGAGTGAGTGCGTTGGGGAAGTATCAGTGAGTGTGTTGGGGAAGTATGAGTGAGTGTGTTGGGGAAGTATCAGTGAGTGTGTTGGGGAAGTATGAGTGAGTGTGTTGGGGAAGTATGAGTGAGTGTGTTCATGAGAGGATAAGAGAATAGGAAGAATCATCATCCCCCCCCCCCTATGGGTGTTTATCCAGTGGTCCTCTAACATAACACGTGGTCTGTGTGCGCGAGTCTGTTTCACCGTCAATGCAAAATATGTTGGCGTTATCAAAGTCTCTCAATTTACGATGATTTATCTTTGGCGTTTCAACCAGCTGTCACGGGCAGATGACGTTGATGATGTGTGTGTGTGTGTGTGGAGCATTAGAACGTCACCTCCAGGGTCTTCCAAGCAGTGTTTGTTTACCTTATGTCCAACAGAGACGGTAATAACGTCATCTGTTCCTGGCTTGTCACAGTCTTTCGTCCTGTGTCTCTTTCACACAGCGTACCCGACACACACACACACCCCCACACTTCCCAAACACTTACAGAAAAACTCTTACAAGATATTCGCAGAATTTCCACAAAAATACAGTATTACTCTACTTATAAACGTTCTCAGGCAAACACTTTACAATATGTTTACACTTTATAACAAGTCTTGTATAAAGCCAGGTCCACCATGACAGCACTCCTACACAGTCAGGTCCACCATGACAGCACTCCTACAAGGTCAGGTCCACCATGACTGCACTCCTACACAGTCAGGTCCACCATGACAGCACTCCTACACAGTCAGGTCCACCATGACAGCACTCCTACAAGGTCAGGTCCACCATGACTGCACTCCTACACAGTCAGGTCCACCATGACAGCACTCCTACACAGTCAGGTCCACCATGATAATACTCCAACACACAAGAACTATGCTTTTTTTTTTTAGAATCTCACACGTTCACCGAGACATAAAAATCAATACGAAACTCTCAGACGCGCTCTTACTCACGTCGTTCGAACACTCTGCTGTAATAGCCAACTTAAGAGAAAGTCGCTCAACGGAATGAATTTCTCTGTAACTCCTCCTTCACTAGCGGTGTCTTTCCGGATAAACTGAAAATTGCCAAAGTTCACCCAGCATAAAAAAAATCTGGGGACAAAGGTCTCTTCAAGAATTACCGCCCCATATCAGTCCTCCCAGCCTTGAGTAAGATACTGGAAAAACTAGCATGTAATAGACTAAATTCCTTCTGCAATACCAATAACATCTTTACAGACTCCCAGTTTGGATTTAGAGCCAGAAGGTCCTTTGATGACAGTTAGTTCACAGTCGGTATATTCTTGGACCTCTCTAAAGCTTTCGAAACTGTCGACCATACCATCCTCCTTTCAAAGCTTGAACGTTACGGCGTTAGGGGCCTGTCCCACAATTGGTTTACCTCATACCTGTCCAACAGGATGCAGTATGTCTGTTATAATAATCACCAATCTGACTCCTCGCCAATCTTGTATGGCGTCCCCCAAGGTTCCATTCTGGGTCCAGTACTGTTTTTGTTGTACATAAACGACATAGT
Organism: Homarus gammarus; assembly: GCA_958450375.1. Classification (NCBI taxonomy): domain Eukaryota; kingdom Metazoa; phylum Arthropoda; class Malacostraca; order Decapoda; family Nephropidae; genus Homarus; species Homarus gammarus. The sequence goes on along the minus strand of CAUDMG010001957.1, from coordinate 1,401,995 downwards.
CCACGCCAGCTCATTCATAAAATACAACTTATTTGCAGACGATAGTAATCTCTATGCCAGCAACTCAGACCTCAGGTAACAACAAAAAAAAACAAAGACAATCGGACTAAAAAAAGGGTAGACAAAGGATGCGAGTTTTCGTTGTATATAATAAAGTACCATAAATTCCTTAACAAAATATTCAGCTTATACACTACCCTTAACCAAACTTAACCTAAACACGAACAGTATATACATAGCAATAAAACATAAAACAATAGTGAAGCAATGTGGAGGGGGAAGAGGCAATACAAGATTACAAATACTTAAGTGAGGAGCTGAGATGGCTGACGAGCAAGGCTGAGTATGGTAGAAGACGGTAAATAGTCACTGTGCCGTAGGTTTCCAGGATAGGTGATCCTGTGGTCGCTTCCCAGAGTGAAGTGTGTCCTCTCCTCGAATTGGAGCTGACAAAGTAGACTGAGGCGGAAGTGACGCAACAACCAGGATATGGAGAAGGGAAACCCGGGAGTGGTAACTAAGACGAGCCATACTCGTGTTTCGTCCCTAGATGGCGTTGCTCGTGGTGCTGGGTAGGTAGATGAAGACAATCGGTGGAGGGGTTCGTAACACACCCCCCCTCCAAAGACCTTCGTAGCGCGGGCGCGAAGGAGGTGATCACCTGGTGCGTCTGGAGAGTAGCTGCTACATTTCCACTGGAGCTCGGGATAAGGAGTCTGCAATCAGGTTTTCCACCCCCTTTATGTGCCGGACTTGTAGATTATACGGCTGGGTGAGGAGAGCCCAGCGGAGGATTCGCTGGTTGGAGGTCTTGTTGGTTTGGATGAACGTGAGTGGGTTATGGTCGGTGAAGACCAGGGTTGTTTGTGGGCAAGACTGGAGGTAACATTCAAACTTCTTTATTGCCAACACCAGAGCCAGGGCCTCCTTCTCTATGGTCGAGTAGTTGGTCTGATGTTTTTTCAACTTGGCAGAGTAATATGCCACAGGGTGAAGGACATCAGTGGTTGGGTCGGGTTGTAGGAGCACAGCCCCCACTCCGACACCACTAGCGTCGATTTGCAGATGGAAGGGCAAGGTGTAGTCAGGGGGGTGGACTACAGGCTTAGAGGCAAGGAAGGCTTTGAGGCGGTGGAAAGACTGGTCGCAATTCTGGTTCCAGATGTAAGGGACCGCAGAACTGGTAAGGTCTGTGAGGGGTCCGGCCACGCTGGAGAAGTTACTGCAGAACCGACGGTAGTAGCCGCACATCCCCAGGAAGCGCATGAGTTCCTTCCTCGTCCTTGGAGTGGGGAAGGACAAGATGGCTTCAACGTTTGCGTCCTTGGGTCTCACCATACCATGCCCAACGATATGTCCCAGGTAAGTCACCGAGGCCCGGCCAAAAGCAGATTTAGCCAGGTTTATGGTGAATCCAGTCTCTTGCAGTCGTGCAAACAGTATCTCCAAACGCACCAGATGTTCGTCCCAGCTGTCCGACACCACCACCAGGTCATCCAGGTAGGCGAACGTCCCACCTAGGTCTTGAATAAGGTAGTTTATGGCCCTCTGGAATGTGGCCGGAGCATTAGAAAAGCCAAACGCCATAACTAAATATTGAAAAAGACCAAATGGAGTTATAAATGCCGAGATTATTTTTGCCCTATCCGTGAGTCCTACTTGATAATATCCTTTCAACAGGTCTATAGTACTGATAAATTGGGCACAGCCTATGCTGTCTATTATATCTTCAATCAAAGGTAAAGGGTAGGAGTCAGAGACAGTGACCTGGTTCACTTTACGATAATCTGTACAGAAACGAAAGGTGCCATCGGGTTTTGGAATGAGAAGGCAAGGTGAAGCCCAGGGGGAGGTACTAGGCTCAGCTAAGTTATGCTTTAACAAAAAATCTACCTCCTTTTTCATGATCTCTTTTTTTTGTGGATTTAGTCGATATGCTGATTGTCTAATGGGTTGTACATCATCTGAGATTAGCTTAATATCATGTTTAAGTATATTGCAAAATCCTGGGAGGTCTGATGTGACTTTAGGAAATGTTGATAATAACTTAGTGAGATCTTTTGCTTGAGATGGATTCAGAACAGAAAAATACTCATCCAAATTGTTGAGTATGTGACTGTTAGCAGGGTTCTCTTTAGGTAGAGGGAAGTCTAAATTCTCCAATAGGTCCATGTCATCTGTCTCCGGCTCCGGCCCTGACAAAACCGTATGCAATACAGGTAGGCTTACAGCCTCGGGGATGTCTTCCTCTGACTGCCTGGAATGGTAAAGTTTCATGAGATTAATGTGAACAAGTTGTGAATCTTTTCTGCGATCAGGAGTATGGACTATATAGTTGAGAGGAGATAGTTTATTAGCAACTATATAGGGACCAGTAAACTTGCTTTTAAGGGGAGAGCCTGGAATGGGTAGAAAGAGTAACACTTTGTCACCTGGAGAAAATGATCTTTTAACTAATTTAGGTTGGGACTTCACCATTTTCTCTTGGACTTTTTTTAAGTTTGACTGAGCAATGGTTCGGACTTCAGTTAATTTGTCCCGTAAAGTGTCAATGTATTGGGAAACTGTTGCGGGCTTAATAGAGGGAGTGTCAAACCACTGCTCCTTTACTATTTTAAGGGGTCCCCTAATTTGTCTCCCATATAGTAACTCGAACGGGGAGAATCCCAATGACTCCTGGGGACATTCCCTGATGGCAAAGAGTAACAAGTCTATGCCTTCATCCCATTCCTTTTGGTGTTCTATACAGTATTTTTTGATCATTGATTTGAAAGTTTGATGGAACCGTTCCAAGCAACCTTGGGATTGTGGGTGGTAAGCCGAAGATGTACAATGGTCCACACTGAGGTCTTTCATCACCTGTTCGAAAAGATTGCTCGTAAAATTGGTGCCCTGATCAGATTGGATCTCTTTAGGAATGCCCACTGAAGTGAAAAGATGCAAAAGATGTTTGATTACGTTTTTTGAAGTGATGTTTTTAAGGGGAAAAGCCTCAGGATAACGTGTACTGGTATCCATAACTGTGAGCAGGAATTGATTTCCCTTCTTAGTCTTTGGTAATGGGCCCACACAATCCACAACAATCTTTTCAAATGGGGTAGAAAATACTGGGATGGGCTTAATGGGAGCTGCTGGTATACTTTCATTTGGTTTTCCTACCATTTGACAAATATGACAAGATTTTAGGTATTGAGACACATCCTTCCTAAGTCCAGGCCAGTAATAGTGTTGGAGGAGCTTTTTATATGTTTTCAGGATTCCCAAATGTCCTGAAATACCATCATGGGCAAGGGCAATTAATGCTGGTCTGACTGAAGCTGGAATTACCACTTGATGTATTTCAGACCACGTGTCTAGATGGGCTTTAATGAGCTCCTCCTTACTTATCGTCTTATTGTACAGATCTTCTGTGGGTAGGAAGATATTGGAGGTGGTTTTAGATGAAGAGGGCCCATTTCGCACACTCTGTGACCGGGTGACAGCACAAGATGGGAAAAGATGAGGAATAGTTTCTTTAAGGTCAGTGGTGGAGTTGACAGGTAAGGGAGAGTCGACTGTCTTTATGTTAGGAACCACTAGATCTCCTACCAAGTCATTACCCAATAATAAATGAATGCCACACACAGGCATTGGGTCTTTCCTTATGGCTATTTGCACTTCCCCAGTAATCAAGGGACATTGGAGGTGCACTTTAGCTAAAGGATAGGAAGAATGGGACGAGAGATCTGAAATTAGAACACTCTCATTTGTAAATGCGGTAGATATATCAGGAATGACGTTAAACAGGAGGATAGATTGTGCTGCGCCCGTATCACGTAGTATACGAATAGGGAAAGAACGAGACCCTTCTACGATTGAAATTTTTCCCTCATAGGTGAATGAAGAGAAGAGATCCTGATGGGGCCTTGCCACATTGGCATTTGCTATTGGTTTGGATTTGGGATCCAGGGAACTACTTTTAGCAATTCGACACTTTGGGTGTTTACAAGTCTGGATCGTATGGCCTGGGATTTTACAGTAAGAACAAGTAAGCTTGGTTGCATCGGGGGGAGTGGGTGTGGGACCTTTCGACCTACCACTCACGTTCCCAAGGTTATCATCAGAGGAGGACCTAACATGTCGGGAAGTACCACGTTCTCTACTGCCCAGTGACTCCACCAACAAAGCATACGCATCAGCCAGCTCAGCAGCACGCCCTAAATTAACCTCTCCACGCTCCTCCACATGCTTCAAGATGTGAAATGGTATCTTGCTTTTCCACTCCTCCAGGACTACCAAATTTAACAAATCCTGAAATGTGGAGGTCTCTGTAGCCTCTAACCACTTCTTAAAAAACCTAAGCTTTTCTTGAGCAAACTCAACAAATGTGTGTGAAAATGGTTTGGTTAGTTTACGAAACTTCTGCCGGTATCCATCTGGCGTGATAGCATAAGAGGTGAGGATATTCTTTTTTACGTTATCATAGTCATCAGTCTGGTCTAAACAGTTATAAACTCTACGAGCCTTACCATATAATTTAGGAACTAACACTGACACCCACTGGTCCTTTGGCCACTCATTCTTCGCGGCTATTTTCTCAAAAGTCCTAAATGACCCGTCCATATCGGATTCATCAAACCCGGGAACAAGGGAAGAAGCAGTAGCAGGGTTAAAAGCAGCGAGTTTCTCTCTTAATGCCACTTCTTTTGATTTAAACTCCGATGTTAAAGTGACTTCTGTCTCTCTCACCTGTAGTTCTTTCAGTTTAACCGCCTGCACCAACTTGGCCTGTTCCATCCTTTCCTCATGCTCCAACTTGGCCTGTTCCGACCTTCCCTCATGCTCCAACTTGGCCTCCAACTTGGCCTGTTCCAACTTGGCCTGTTCCATCCTTTCTTCATGGTCCAACTTGGCCTCCAACTTGGCCTGTTCCAACTTGGCCTCCAACTTGGCCTGTTCCAACTTGGCCTGTTCCCTCCTTTCTTCAGGGTCCAACTTGGCCTCCTGCTCCAACTTGGCCTGTTCCAACTCGAGTTCTTTCATTTTGATTTGGAACTCGAACCTAGCTCGTTCTAGTTCTAAGGGGTCTATTCGTTGTGTTTCTTCTTGAGGGCTAGCCAGACCTGAGGCAACTTCTGGGTGAGGAGGGGTGGTGGATAGTGGTTGAAGTTTCTTGGACATGTGCGTTAATCTGTCAACAGCGGATTCTTTTAAAACTTCTTGTTGAACCAACACTTCAATCACATGATTTTTTAACATTTCCTTAGTCAGTTGCTGTGAAAATGGGATATTGTAATAGTTGGCTATTTCTTTCCATTCTTTCTTCAGGATATTAACACGTAATTTAGCTACGGAAGGATTTTCAATAAAATCCTGGAGATCAAAACCTGAGGTGGCCATTGTTAATAAAAATAGGATAAATTAACTAATGGTCAAAAAATATGATAAGATAAGTGGATAACCCTAGAAAATATCACGGCAGTGGATAACCAGAAAGTCCCGGAAACTAACCAAGTTATACCTAGGGAAATTACACTTATGATTATTGTTCTTCCGAGAAGATCCTTAGATAAGGATAAGAGACTTGAAAGAGGTAGGGCGTATTACGGCATTAATATAAAGATCCGGATTAACAACCCTGATATACTTGAAAGAGGTAGGGCGTATTACGGCATTAATATAAAGATCCGGATTAACAACCCTGATATACTTGAAAGAGGTAGGGCGTATTACGGCATTTATATAAAGATCCGGATTAACAACCCTGAATGAGATAATGAGAAGAACAATAATTGAGGCTTTATAATTATGGGGTCCTGGTAGAGAGGGGCGTCCCAAGATATCACTTCACTCTAAACTAGTAACTATGGAACAGCCTACTCTGGAGCGAGGGTACGGCATTAAACAGATCCGGATTCTTCCCTACACTCGATAAGACTTACCACACGACTGCCACGTGTAATAACAGGTAAGCCTTATGACACTTGGAACCTATTATCCTACGTCTGTCACTCTTACTATACGGTAATACCAATATATGCACACACATATGAAGGAAACTTTAAACCACCGTAAAGCAATTGTAAACAGAAGTGACTGGGAGGGGTAATTAACACTGAGTAACAAGGGAGGAAGGAATATGGTACTTAAGGTCGTGTCCTGTCACGGTCGCCATTTGTTACGAGTTGGGGATTTAGAATATAGTTATACGTCTACCCAGATCCCAACAGGTAACAACAAAAAAAAAACAAAGACAATCGGACATAAAAGGGTAGACAAAGGATGCGAGTTTTTGTTGTATATAATAAAGTACCATAAATTCCTTAACAAAATATTCAGCTTATACACTACCCTCAACCAAACTTAACCTAAACACGAACAGTATATACATAGTAATAAAACATAAAACAATAGTGAAGCAATGTGGAGGGGGGAGAGGCAATACAAGATTACAAATACTTAAGTGAGGAGCTGAGATGGCTGACGGGCAAGGCTGAGTATGGTAGAAGACGGTAAACAGTCACTGTGCCGTAGGTTTCCAGGATAGGTGATCCTGTGGTCGCTTCCCAGAGTGAAGTGTGTCCTCTCCTCGAATTGGAGCTGACCAAGTAGACTGAGGCGGATGTGACGCAACAACCAGGATATGGAGAAGGGAAACCCGGGAGTGGTAACTAAGACGAGCCATACTCGTGTTTCGTCCCTAGATGGCGTTGCTCGTGGTGCTGGGTAGGTAGATGAAGACAATCGGTGGAGGGGTTCGTAACAGTACACAAAGAAATACATCATATTCATTAGCGGTATACATAGGTCAGAGTCAGGTGGGTGATGTCGCTGTTCACTGCCATGCAGGACAGTGGGTCATATACATTGGACGTCATATTCTAATTGAAGACTAATCAGTGTGGGCTAGCAGATTTGGGATAAACAGCAAGAATGTCATGTCCTCAAGCATCAAGCAACCCCGATTCAATGTAGTAATTACAAAGTTCACGATACAATAAGCCAGGTGGCCTGAAGTCTTTGATAGTGTCACATACAATAATATAGTGTTCAAGTGTATGCTTTAAAGGTTATCATAAAGTTTATATGCTGAGTGTTCCGTTATGGGTACAGCGCCACTAACTTGCCACATGTGTCTGTATCCTAGTCTAATTCTAGCCACAGCTATATACCAATGTCTAGTTCTGTCCTTATGCTGGCCATACCGGTACCTCTTGTCACAAAATTTGTCATATTTACTAATGCTACAACTGCCAAGTCTCTCTGCATTTCTCAGTTCTTCTAGATCAGAGTTCATGACTTGAATGTTTTTAAGTACAGCATTGGACAGGCCAAGGTCACGGTCAACATTTTCTTTCTTACATGCCTCATTGATCCCAGGTGTTGTAACTGTGGCGGCCGGCACAATGCTGACTCATGGCAATGCCCCAATCGTCTGTCTGCCCCAGGGGAAAAGCCTCCCCAAAGGCCACGTCGACCACAACGCCCCCCCTCACCCAGTCTACCGGGCCGCCTCCCCTACTAGGCCTCCTCCCCTTCTCTACTCTGAAGCTGCCAGGCCTTGTGCTCCCACCGGTGCCCCCCCCCCCAACCCCCTCCAGTGACATGACACAGATCATATCCCTCTTCCAAGAATTTACCAACCGTATTGACAAACTCTTCGCTACACTCTGTACCACCATCTCCGACCTACTCTTGCCATCTGTTGCCACCCAGTCACTCCTCTCTTCTGGTTTGACACAAGCTGGTAGTCCCCCTGTGAGCCCCCCCCCCCCCCCTGCTCACGGCCTACTCCACCGCCGGCGGCCTTCACTACTGGTGTAGTGCCTACTGGGCCTGCCCTGGTGTCCTGCTGCCCCCAAGCGAAGTCCTGCCTCATCTTCACGACACATGGTGCTTCAACCTGTCCTACCACCGCAAGCCGCGTCCGCTCCTGTGTCTGTTCTGTCTCCACCAGGGCTACCTATTGGAAATGAGGACACCACACCCGGCTACCCATACCCAACCGGCATGCCGACGCACACGCCATCACAATCACACTAAAAGGTATGTTCCTCAATATTGTCAATACCTTTGGGCCTCCCTCCACCCCTACTGTACCTGTCCCACCACACCATATCACCATAAACAGAAGAAACGTGCCGGGAATCCCCCCCCCCCCCCCCACACACACACTCATCATTCTGTCATTTTATGTAACTTGCTGACAAAACCCATGACCCTTCAGGCTTTTACGCCCTTAATGCACGAGTCATAAAGGCAAGCATGAACTAAGCATGCTTCCCAGATGGGCGCTGTAAATGCTTCTGCGCTTCACCTTGAACAGGATGTAAGGGGGTGCCCAATAAACTAGCCCCCTCGGGGGCAATCTAAATCTAATCATTGGCGAGTCTATCAGCATAGTCATGATACCTGATTCCAACATGGGACGGAATCCACACAAATTCGATACGAGAGTTGTTCTCATTGGCGGTTATCACATTTATTTTAATATTACAGACTTTAGACACAGAACCTGACGGGCTGTTCATTGATTTCAAAGCACTTTGAGAGTCACAGAACATCACCCCACCTCCATTTTCTTTAAGGTAGTCTATAGCTAAGTAGATTCCAGTTAGTTCAGTTTGTGTTGTGCTGGCCCAGTTGTTCAGCCTTTGCTTGTTTGACACTATCATCTCTTTTTCTTTATATATTACAATTGCACAGCCTGTTCTACCTGTGTTTGTCTGCACAGAACCATCAGTAAAAGCATAACATTCACTTGATTTAATACTCTCTATGTGTCTGTTAATAGTTTCTAGTGTGACACATCTCACCATATCGGTGTTTAACATTTGCTTACTACCAACAGGAGTGTAATTAATAGGAACTGATATGTCCAGCCAAGGAGGAATAGCATTAATGGGTTCGTCTGGGCTGATTGGGACATTCAGTTTCAAGAGATCTGCAACACTTTTATGAAGCCACGCCCCAAAGAGTCTTTTGTGGAAGGTTGGCGAGATGGTCGGGATTACTTAGATAGAACATCAACTCAGTTTGAGCTGTAGTTTGGGGACCATTGTTCTTCAAAACTTTGACACAAAACATGGTATTAAGTAGAGCTATCCTCTCAGATAGGGAGGGCAGTCCGAGCTCTTTCCTCATGTTTACAATTCTGGTTGATTTGGGGCATCCTAGAATGATGCGCATGGCTGTCGAGTTGTTTAGGCAGAATAGCCAGAAAATGGAGAGCATGATAGTCAACTACAGAAAGAATGAAGTGAAGATAGAAAGTACGAGCATAGGTGAGGTGTAGCACCACCAACAGCAACACCAACAGGAGCAGCACCACCAACAGAGATAGCATCGCCAACAGAGACAGCACCATCAACAGAAACACCAACAAGAGCAGCACCACCAACAGCAGTAGCACCACCAACAGAAACACCAACAGGAGTAGTACAACCAACAGGGACAGCACCACGACCACCGGCAGTAGTAAAGTCAACACGTAAATCTGGGAGTGGGTGTCGGGTGTCCCAGGAGGGGAAAGGTCCCACATGAGGTAGTGGGCGTGAGGCCGGGAAAGGAGGGGTGGGTTTAAGGGAGGGCCGGAGGGACTGAAGGACGGAGGGGGGAGGAGGGGCGAACGGACGGAATGGGGAGGGAGGAGGGACGGAACGGACAGAGGGAGGGGGGATAGGGAAGGAGAGAGGGAAATAGTCCAAGTTGAAGGGGAGTGGAAACAGAATGGGAAAGGTGTTGAGGGGAGGTAGGTGGGAGGTTGGGAGTGACCGTGGGGAGTGAGGTGGAACTAATGGGAGTTGGCCAAGGGAGGAGGGGAGCGGGAACAGGGGAGGATAAGGTGTGAGTGGGGAGTTTTTGAGTGGTCGTGGAGAGAAGGGTGTACAGTATGGGAGGGGAGGTAGGGAGAGATGATAATGGGCAGGGAATGGTTTAGGGTAGCTAGGTGGGGTGCTGATTATGGTTGTGTGTGGTGGAGGTTAACAATAGTGATTGTAGTTTTTAAAAAGGTAACTGTAAAGAGAAGTTGGAGGGTGGGTAATGGTTATGGTGTTCATGAAGGAAGGTGGGGGAAGTATGAGTGAGTGTGTTGGGGAAGTATGAGTGAGTGTGTTGGGGAAGTATAAGTGAGTGTGTTGGGGAAGTATGAGTGAGTGTGTTGGGGAAGTATAAGTGAGTGTGTTGGGGAAGTATGAGTGAGTGTGTTGGGGAAGTATGAGTGAGTGAGTGTGTTGGGGAAGTATGAGTGAGTGTGTTGGGGAAGTATGAGTGAGTGTGTTGGGGAAGTATGAGTGAGTGTGTTGGGGAAGTATAAGTGAGTGTGTTGGGGAAGTATGAGTGAGTGTGTTGGGGAAGTATGAGTGAGTGAGTGTGTTGGGGAAGTATGAGTGAGTGTGTTGGGGAAGTATGAGTGAGTGTGTTGGGGAAGTATGAGTGAGTGTGTTGGGGATGTATCAGTGAGTGTGTTGGGGAAGTATGAGTGAGTGTGTTGGGGAAGTATGAGTGAGTGTGTTGGGGAAGTATGAGTGAGTGTGTTGGGGAAGTATGAGTGAGTGTGTTGGGGATGTATCAGTGAGTGTGTTGGGGAAGTATGAGTGAGTATGTTGGGGAAGTATAAGTGAGTGTGTTGGGGAAGTATGAGTGAGTGTGTTGGGGAAGTATGAGTGAGTGTGTTGGGGAAGTATGAGTGAGTGTGTTGGGGAAGTGTGAGTGAGTGTGTTGGGGAAGTATGAGTGAGTGTGTTGGGGAAGTATGAGTGAGTGTGTTGGGGATGTATCAGTGAGTGTGTTGGGGAAGTATGAGTGAGTGTGTTGGGGAAGTATGAGTGAGTGTGTTGGGGAAGTATGAGTGAGTGTGTTGGGGAAGTATGAGTGAGTGTGTTGGGGAAGTATGAGTGAGTGTGTTGGGGAAGTATGAGTGAGTGTGTTGGGGAAGTATGAGTGAGTGTGTTGGGGAAGTATGAGTGAGTGTGTTGGGGAAGTATGAGTGAGTGTGTTGGGGAAGTATGAGTGAGTGTGTTGGGGATGTATCAGTGAGTGTGTTGGAGAAGTATGAGTGAGTGTGTTGGGGAAGTATGAGTGAGTGTGTTGGGGAAGTATGAGTGAGTGTGTTGGGGAAGTATAAGTGAGTGTTGGGGAAGTATGAGTGAGTGTGTTGAGGAAGTATAAGTGAGTGTGTTGAGGAAGTATAAGTGAGTGTGTTGGGGAAGTATAAGTGAGTGTGTTGGGGAAGTATGAGTGAGTGCGTTGGGGAAGTATCAGTGAGTGTGTTGGGGAAGTATGAGTGAGTGTGTTGGGGAAGTATCAGTGAGTGTGTTGGGGAAGTATGAGTGAGTGTGTTGGGGAAGTATGAGTGAGTGTGTTCATGAGAGGATAAGAGAATAGGAAGAATCATCATCCCCCCCCCCCTATGGGTGTTTATCCAGTGGTCCTCTAACATAACACGTGGTCTGTGTGCGCGAGTCTGTTTCACCGTCAATGCAAAATATGTTGGCGTTATCAAAGTCTCTCAATTTACGATGATTTATCTTTGGCGTTTCAACCAGCTGTCACGGGCAGATGACGTTGATGATGTGTGTGTGTGTGTGTGTGTGTGGAGCATTAGAACGTCACCTCCAGGGTCTTCCAAGCAGTGTTTGTTTACCTTATGTCCAACAGAGACGGTAATAACGTCATCTGTTCCTGGCTTGTCACAGTCTTTCGTCCTGTGTCTCTTTCACACAGCGTACCCGACACACACACACACCCCCACACTTCCCAAACACTTACAGAAAAACTCTTACAAGATATTCGCAGAATTTCCACAAAAATACAGTATTACTCTACTTATAAACGTTCTCAGGCAAACACTTTACAATATGTTTACACTTTATAACAAGTCTTGTATAAAGCCAGGTCCACCATGACAGCACTCCTACACAGTCAGGTCCACCATGACAGCACTCCTACAAGGTCAGGTCCACCATGACTGCACTCCTACACAGTCAGGTCCACCATGACAGCACTCCTACACAGTCAGGTCCACCATGACAGCACTCCTACAAGGTCAGGTCCACCATGACTGCACTCCTACACAGTCAGGTCCACCATGACAGCACTCCTACACAGTCAGGTCCACCATGATAATACTCCAACACACAAGAACTATGCTTTTTTTTTTTAGAATCTCACACGTTCACCGAGACATAAAAATCAATACGAAACTCTCAGACGCGCTCTTACTCACGTCGTTCGAACACTCTGCTGTAATAGCCAACTTAAGAGAAAGTCGCTCAACGGAATGAATTTCTCTGTAACTCCTCCTTCACTAGCGGTGTCTTTCCGGATAAACTGAAAATTGCCAAAGTTCACCCAGCATAAAAAAAATCTGGGGACAAAGGTCTCTTCAAGAATTACCGCCCCATATCAGTCCTCCCAGCCTTGAGTAAGATACTGGAAAAACTAGCATGTAATAGACTAAATTCCTTCTGCAATACCAATAACATCTTTACAGACTCCCAGTTTGGATTTAGAGCCAGAAGGTCCTTTGATGACAGTTAGTTCACAGTCGGTATATTCTTGGACCTCTCTAAAGCTTTCGAAACTGTCGACCATACCATCCTCCTTTCAAAGCTTGAACGTTACGGCGTTAGGGGCCTGTCCCACAATTGGTTTACCTCATACCTGTCCAACAGGATGCAGTATGTCTGTTATAATAATCACCAATCTGACTCCTCGCCAATCTTGTATGGCGTCCCCCAAGGTTCCATTCTGGGTCCAGTACTGTTTTTGTTGTACATAAACGACATAGTCCACGCCAGCTCATTCATAAAATACAACTTATTTGCAGACGATAGTAATCTCTATGCCAGCAACTCAGACCTCCATTCCTTGATGAGAACTATGAACACTGAATTGACTTAAGTCAGGACATGGGTAATACGTAATAAACTGACCATAAACCTGGAGAAAACCCACTAACGATCTTTCACAGAAGGAAAAACTTACCCCCAGACTTGGACCCCCCTGTACCTTGGTAATACAGTCCTCAAACGCGAACAAAATACTAAATTCCTCGGAGTTATTGTTGATGAGAAACCACATACAAGCCATTCACAGTAAAGTCAATAAACAGTGCGGTGTCATGTATCACACTCGACAGTCACTCACTCTCACAGCAATGAAAGAAATCTATCATGATCTTGTTTACCAATACCTGATACACTGTCACACACCATGGGGGGCCGCTGACTCTTCAAAAACACAATCTCTGGTTACTGCACAAAAGAGAGTTGTACGGACAATGACCTACTTGAAAAAATCAGATCACACAAACGAAAAATTTGCTATATTGAAAATGTTAAAATACGAAATATTAACACCTACTGCTGTGCCGTCTTTGTTTACAAATCTATCAATCACTTGCTTGACAATAATTATTTCCAGTTCTGGAATAATCAGAGATACAACTTTAGGCACCCAGAGCTACTAAGACCACCCCTTATGCGCTCCTCTCAGTCCCAGACCTCCATAAAATATCACGTGTGAAGGTGTGGAACAACTTACCCCCACCCATCAGAGCAAAGACTACGCTCCCTTCCTTTAAATCATCTCTTAAAAAATATCTATTGTCCAAGTATTAATATTTCTTGTTACACCTACTATATTTACAGTACCTGTTTTTAATGAACCATCAAAACCGTTTTATCGGAAATTATCATGGAAAAAAATAAGTAATTACCATTGCAATAAACATACAGTAATTGCCAACTAGACATAATCCTGACAGCTCTGTCCTCTTGTTCAACCTTATTACTGTACAACCCATGTTGCACTGCTCCCCCATTATACTTGTTTTTCAATTCCGCTGTAATTTATGTACGTATAAATAAATAAATAAATAAATAAAAAAAAAATAAAATAAAATAAAAAAATAATAAATAAATAAAATTAATAAATATTGAAGTGATAACCGTGGTAACATTATGAGATGTTCTTATTACCACCATGCTATTGTACTATTCCAGATGATACTAAATGTTACATAATACTTCCTTGAGATAAATGTATAGTATATATCAGGTGCCTCAAAGAGAGCTCAGGTTCTCAACCGGCTCAGCCATGTTAATATTGTTATTATTATCCACTTCGTATCTGTGTTTTTCTGGCTAAATAAACGGTTTCAATTCAATTCAATGGGGTGGGTAACCGAAGACCGCTCATGACAATTGACCTTCAAAGGAACTCTATTCAGTGGCCTTGGCTCAGTGGGTCAACGCAGGTCCGCCTGGCCATTCATCCCTCCCTCCGCCCACAATTATTAAACCAGCCTGCCAATTAGTCCACGGAGTAAGTCACCATGCTAACTCTAACCAATTCGTAATGCAAACGAACGATGTTATGGGAACCCCAAAGGCGATCCGTCATACACCCAGGGTACACAGCGTTGATATCGACTTGTGTGCCACTCTTTGTAAACCTTCCCTACGTGTCTACACAATGAACCAATGTGAGCGTGTATGATGATTTTCAAAAATAAATATATATTTCCCTAATAACCCAGGCGGTGGCCAGCGTGACACACCGCACCCTGACACAAACCACCCCTCCCCCTCCTCCCAGGTTCATCAAACATTAAGAGTAGAGAAGAATAGTCTAGTGGTCCACCTCTCTCTCTCTCTCATTATATAACAATACGCGCACAAATGTTTCCTTCATCTCTACATATTTTGTTTTCATTGTTGTTCTCTTGCGTCAGTATCACACTACTTAGTTCAGTTTTACCAGTCACCACTGGCTAGTTTCTCGTGTACCCCACGTCCAGCTCAAAAAGGCTTAAGACCAAGGTCACAGTGATAAGTATACAATAGTTACTCAGTGTACAAAATAGGATTTTCTCTTGATTCTAAGTAAAACATCTTTGATATAGAAACGGGTGGACATGGTCTGAAATTTAAATTAATTAGTATCATGTCCCCTGTTGCTGAATTCTTAAATTTGGGGGACATTCCATAATCTACTGTTGAAGGCGAACATTATACTCAGCGTGCTGTTTGTC
The DNA here is from genome assembly GCA_958450375.1 of Homarus gammarus. NCBI lineage: Eukaryota > Metazoa > Arthropoda > Malacostraca > Decapoda > Nephropidae > Homarus > Homarus gammarus. The sequence continues at coordinate 1,386,977 of CAUDMG010001957.1, read as the reverse complement.
GCTGTACCCACTGTCACACGTATAGTACTTAGACCCAAAGACGCTGCCTGACTCTCGCAACATCTGTTCCTCTGTGTTTACTCTTCATATTTTATTCCATCTTTATCTTCTCCTCTTCCACTGGCTATGTAAGAAAATAAACTCGTGATAAACATTTAAGATATTGGAACCTAAACTACTTGAAGCTAAAGACTAAATTCCCCTTGTTAAGTTATTGGTAATTCAACCTTATTGTCACTGCATTCCGATGCCGTAACGTTAACCACTTCGTAAGGCGGGAGGACAGTGTTACGTTATCAGAACACTTACGACTTGGAGACTACTTAATTTTAATAATGAATTTCTCCCTTTTGTTTTACGCCTAAAATATGGTTTACCTGAAGAATCTCCACCCAGCTTATTTCACCTAAAGATTTACCACCCAAACGCTATTTGGGAGAAGAGGTTAGGTTAGGGTAGTAAAGCTTTAGGTGGAATAAGCTGGGGTGGAGAGTCTTCACGGGATCCTAAAATAATACTATCAGCCCCCTGAGTAAGATGTCTTAGCCCTTTGAAGACGATAACCTATGTCCCTGAGTACGCTATCTTAACCTTCTATAATTATGTCCAATCCTCCCACGCCACAAGAATATCGTACTCAAGGAAATATGCTATCGAACTCAAACGGTTAACATCGCATTCAAGGGTTATCGTATTTTAAGGGTTAATACATCGTACTCAAGAAAATTGGTTATATTATTTAAAGAATTAAGATATCGTACTCAAAGGATGACAATATCTTAAGTGGTCTAATTTATTGTACTCAGTGGAGTTGTCCTCACAGGTGTTAAAATATCGTCCTTCAATGGTTAAGTCATCAGGCTCAAGGTGTTATTATTGTACTGAAGAATTGTAATCGTACCCAAGCAATTCTCATCGTACTCGAAAAGCCTACCACTATCACACTATACCTGCGACTATCACACTATACCTGCGACTATCACACTATACCTGCGACTATCACACTATACCTGCCACTATCACACTATACTTGCCACTATCACACTATACCTGCGACTATCACACTATACCTGCCACTATCACACTATACCTGCCACTATCACACTATACCTGCCACTATCACACTATACCTGCCACTATCACACTATACCTGCGACTATCACACTATACCTGCGACTATCACACTATACCTGCCACTATCACACTATACTTGCCACTATCACACTATACCTGCGACTATCACACTATACCTGCCACTATCACACTATACCTGCCACTATCACACTATACCTGCCACTATCACACTATACCTGCCACTATCACACTATACCTGCGACTATCACACTATACCTGCCACTATCATACTATACCTGCGACTATCACACTATACCTGCCACTATCACACTATACCTGCCACTATCACACTATACCTGCCACTATTACACTAAACGTACCACTATCACACTATACCTGCCACTATCACACTATACCTACCACCATCACACTATACCTGCCACTATCACACTATACCTGCCACTATCACACTATACCTGCCACTATCACACTATACCTACCACTATCACACAATACCTGCCACTATCACACTATACCTACCACTATCACACTATACCTACCACTATCACACTATACCTACCACTATCACACTATACCTACCACTATCACACTATACCTGCCACTATCACACTATACCTGCCACTATCACACTATACCTGCCACTATCACACTATACCTACCACTATCACACTATACCTGCCACTATCATACTATACCTGCCACTATCACACTATACCTGCCACTATCACACTATACCTGCCACTATCACTCTATACCTGCCACTATCACACTATACCTACCACTATCACACTATACCTGCCACTATCACACTATACCTGCCACTATCACACTATACCTGCCACTATCACTATACCTGCCACTATCACACTATACCTACCACTATCACACTATACCTACCACTATCACACTATACCTGCCACTATCACACTATACATGCCACTATCACACTATACCTGCCACTATCACACTATACCTGCCACTATCACACTATACCTGCCACTATCATACTATACCTGCCACTATCACACTATACTTGCCACTATCACACTATACCAGTATACCTACCACTATCACACTATACCTACCACTATCACACTATACCTGCCACTATCATACTATACCTGCGACTATCACACTATACTTGCCACTATCATACTATACCTGCCACTCTCACACTATACCTGCCACTATCACACTATACCTACCACTATCACACTATACCTACCACTATCACACTATACCTGACACTATCACTATACCTGCCACTATCACACTATACCTACCACTATCACACTATACCTGCCACTATAACACTATACCTGCCACTATCATACTATACCTGCCACTATCACACTATACCTGCCACTATCACACTATACCTACCACTATCACACTATACCTACCACCATCACACTATACCTGCCACTATCACACTATACCTACCACTATCACACTATACCTGACACTATCACTATACCTGCCACTATCACACTATACCTACCACTATCACACTATACCTGCCACTATAACACTATACCTGCCACTATCATACTATACCTGCCACTATCACACTATACTTGCCACTATCACACTATACCTACCACTATCACACTATACCTGACACTATCACTATACCTGCCACTATCACACTATAACTACCACTATCACACTATACCTGCCACTATAACACTATACCTGCCACTATCACACTATACCTGCCACTATCACACTATACCTGCCACTATCACACTATACCTACCACTATCACACTATACCTGCCACTATCACACTATACCTACCACTATCACACTATACCAACCACTATCACACTATACCTGCCACTATCATACTATACCTACCACTATCACACTATACCTGCCACTATCATACTATACCTGCCACTATCACACTATACTTGCCACTATCACACTGTCACTGGACTTAACGGTCAAGCCTGCCATTACCCACGTGAACTAACTCAGCCAGAGGTGAAAGTTTTATATGAACAAGGCAATGTATCGTAGCGCGTGTGAGCAGAGGCGGGGAAAGACACGCAGTTCGTCTCTGGCAACCTCGTCTCTTCGTATCATCAATATTCCTCGTCCCTGAAGGTGTTAGTGTATTCCACGTCCTTGAAGGTGTTAGTGTATTCCTCGTCCTTTTTAGGCGTTAGTGTATTCCTCGTCCTTGAAGGTGTTAGTGTATTCCTCGTCCTTGAAGGTGTTAGTGTATTCCTCGTCCTTGAAGGTGTTAGTGTATTCCTCGTCCTTGAAGGTGTCAGTGTATTCCTCGTCCTTGAAGGTGTCAGTGTATTCCTCGTCCTTGAAGGTGTTAGTGTATTCCTCGTCCTTGAAGGTGTTAGTGTACCCCTCGTCCTTGAAGGTGTCAGTGTATTCCTCGTCCTTGAAGGTGTTAGTGTATTCTTCGTTCTTGAAGGTGTTAGTGTATTCCTCGTCCTTGAAGGTGTTAGTGTATTCCTCGTCCTTGAAGGTGCTAGTGTACCCCTCGTCCTTGAAGGTGTCAGTGTATTCCTCGTCCTTGAAGGTGTTAGTGTACCCCTCGTCCTTGAAGGTGTCAGTGTATTCCTCGTCCTTGAAGGTGTTAGTGTATTTCTCGTCCTTGAAGGTGTTAGTGTATTCCTCGTCCTTGAAGGTGTTAGTGTATTCTTCGTTCTTGAAGGTGTTAGTGTATTCCTCGTCCTTGAAGGTGTTAGTGTATTCCTCGTCCTTGAAGGTGTTAGTGTATTCCTCGTCCTTGAAGGTGTTAGTGTACCCCTCGTCCTTGAAGGTGTCAGTGTATTCCTCGTCCTTGAAGGTGTTAGTGTACCCCTCGTCCTTGAAGGTGTCAGTGTATTCCTCGTCCTTGAAGGTGTTAGTGTACCCCTCGTCCTTGAAGGTGTTAGTGTATTCCTCGTCCTTTCATGGTTTGGTGGGGGCGAAGGCCGGACCAAACAGCACCTGGCTGTGACGGGCGAGACAGGCCTTCAGTCGCCCTTTTAGGGAAATACAGTACGCAGGCGACGGTGGTGCCTGTGACCCCAGGCGTCCCGTCATGAGGCGGCGGCCTTTTTGATGCTGGACCAAACACGGTGGTAAAGGGCATCGGTGTTGGACTTTTGAAGTCAGATGAAGCAAGGCGAGGTTGTGAGTAACACTTACACTTATGTGCCAACGTGACACTTTTTAAAGGACTGAAACAGTCATCCTTTTACAAGATGTCAAAATGTCACTTAGGGCGGTCATAATGTAATCTTAGTCAATACTTGCCAAGCCCAAGACTGCCCAGATTAACCTAACATCAAAGGGGTCGCCGCCCCTAGTAATTTATCGACCTATAATCTGGAAAATGGGAGGGGTCACGAGCGATGATAAATTACACATGCAGTGTGTACCAAAAAGAAAACAAATCCTGAGGGGAAAGTGCACCTTCATCCCCTCCATACTAACCCGCCCATGGTGTGAGTGATGTAGCAGCTTGTCCCTGACCAGCGACATAGTGCAGGAGTTACCTCACTCACCTGCCACCATCGTTAACTTTTTCTATCTAGTAACTGACGCCACCAGTGGCGTTGGTCTTGTGTCTAAATTCTGAGTTAAATCTAAAATCTACGTCATTGTGGCAGTTATGGATCGGCAGCAAACAACGATTCTTTGTATCTCGTGGAGGTGTAGATCAGTGACCACCGGCACACCGTCAAGTACAGTACTGTTGGGTCTGACTTCTACGGGGGTGGGTGATCAATGAAGATATTCACCTCAGAGAACCATTACTGGGGTCTTAGGCAGGTGACGAGTGCAGGTTAAACAAAGATTTGCTGTCGCTTTGAAGAATTGGTTCTCGCTCACAGAGAAAAAGACTTGCAATATTTATCCGAAAATAAATGAATCACAGGATGTAGAGGTGTTGCATTTATGTTGGGTCAATTATTGAGTTTTCATGAGTGTCATCATGTTTCGTGCTGGTTTTCTGGAAATTTTCTGATCAAATATTTGTGACCAAAATGTCATTGTACCCTCTCTGGCTATAGTAATGACTAAGCAACTCTTAGGTGACACTTGTGAGCTATTGCAGCCATGTTGATGATTACTGTACATTCGGTAAAAAATTATCTTTACGAAACAAAATGATACCACGAATGAAGGTTTTTGATAAAAGCCCACGAGGCATACCTCGCATTGGTAGCCCTGCGTGTGAATTGTTCAGTCCGAAATTCATCGAACCCCTCCTGAAAGATATTTTTTTTTACCAAGTGTACAATACCTCTGCCTACCTGGCCTGCTGACACTTCGCTCCCCATACAGCAGGTGTTGACCCAAACCAAGACTACTGTGTCATTGTTTAATATTTAATTCTAGATAATTTTAATTATTTTCTGTTTGGCCAATATTGTCATCAATACACATCTTCTGCCACAGTCTTTAGGGACAATACCACACAATCTTTAATAAGAGTAATAATAAAGCGTAGCTTTGACTCATATTTAGTTCAGCGGATAAAGCTACAAATTTTATACACTGTCTGAAATAATAATTTGTTTTACGGTCATGTTTGGTTATTTTTCCTTCTTCTGAAAGCTACACGCTAGCATTTTGCTGGAAAACTTATTAAATTTTGTGGGTACTTCAACCCCCCCCCCTCCCCCAACTGCCCTGACACCTCCCACTTGCCCCCGAACACATTTATTGTCTCCACCTCACAAAACTGTAGTGCTATGCCACGTCATGCAGGATAACTGATCCCCATTTTTTACAAAACATGCAAATAATATAAAAATAATCGGAAAAAATCACAAATGCGCGTTACAGCACAATACCTGTACTTGTTTAGTTTGTTTACCCCTCGGGGTGGAGAGCCATGCAAGGGCGGCCACGGGTGACGCGAAGGCATTGGAGTCTGTCATCTAGGCTGTTTGGTTACTCCACAGGTTAGTTTGTTTGTGTGTGCACAAGCACAATATTGGGGCAAGGCCCTTGCAAAAGAGGACTAATAAGGGTGGAAAATTACAATTGTGCTTATTGCTCTAAATAGGGTTAATTGTGATAATTTCTACACTTTTTTTTACAATTCTAACTGCTCTGTATTCGGACTACCATGAGATGATCATGATGGACTAAATAGACAGCACTATTACAAACCTAACTCGCCTAGTCTAGTTTAGGAATTCTTCGGTTATGTTAAGGCAGTAAACAACGTTTTAAATAAAACAGCAACATATTCTTTAAGTTATATTAATTAAATAAAAAAGGTATCCTTATTTGGCTAAAATGTCAATTGAGTTATAAGGTTTAATCGAACGATTGTCCATAATGTATAAAGCGACACACACACACACACACACACACACACACACACCTTTTAAGCCTTTTCCCACCTAACCGGACAAAGAAAGCAGCCCCAAACTCACGTATCAGAGCAAGTGAGCCAAGTTTTACAAAATACGTGATAAAAATGTTCATAAACCTGGTGGATGTGAGGAGGGGCGCGCCGGTGTGGCCTTCACCCTCACCGCTGCACTACTAACACCAACGTTGAAACAAGTCTCATAACTCTCCTTCAATACGATGAAAAAAATTAAAAAGTAAAATACGTGTCTAATTTCGTAATTTACTCGATCATCAGAAATTGAAAGGGTTTATAAATAGATGCCGGTATGCTCAATTTATCCTTTTATACATAAGTCCCTCCTAACTTAAAAAAATAAAATGTGCACCACTAATGCACCACAGGGCTAAGTACCAATTTATAATGCGTACAGTTATGCTTTTAATTTTCGAGAAAATATATGAAATGTATGTGACCGCCAGCGTGATTAATGGCTGGCTGGTCAGGCTCGACACACTGGAACCATTAACGTAGAAAGATAAGTCCAGTTGGCAAAACTATGTGTTCGCTGCACCAACCACACCGTATATATTAGAATGTAAATGTACGAGAGAGCGTACTCGAAAAGCAAGAAAATTAATTAAAAATGGCATTAAAAACTAACAGCGAAATACGTAGAAGGAATCCTTAACAAACTTTTAACACTAACTACCTTCAGCTTAGGTCACGTGACCCCAGTAATGATGAAGCCCACCAAGTGACATACAGTAGATCATATTTTCAAGACTGTGAGACTGCTGTGGCGTAAGGCAACACACTCACACACGGTACCTACAGCTTATACTAACTATCCAGTCTTGTCACTCACTTAGAGACACTTGCAATCATTGTTTTTGTTCGACTCATTGTGTATTTTACATCATTTTCTTTATTAAATTATATGAACACATCCCAGTATACTATGTTGAGAACACGCACAAGACTTGAAACCTGGGCAAGTTTCTCACACTACGCCACAAGGTTTTTTTCAGACAACAAGGGCCGGGAAACTTCAGAGAAGGCGATGTCAATGGTATTCACCAAGTGTCGTCGTCCCCCTTGCCAAAGACGAAGATATTGGAAAACGGATATTTTGAGCTCAGGGAAGTTATATGAGACAGGAAAAACACTCAGTGATAGGGAGGACCAGCAAGTGGAGTCTGGCTTGGCATCAACTCCAGCTTGTAAATTTCCGAAATGGTATAACACACAACACGCGCCGGCATGCTGACATCAGGTGAAAAACTCCCCCTTAATTATAATTAATTATTATTCTATACACGATTATTAGTAATATATATATATATATATATATATATATATATATATATATATCTATATATATATATATATATATATATATATATATGCAAGTAAATCACTGTAGGTGCGCGTGATCTAGGTATATGCTGATAACCACCAGGAAAGAAGAAAACACGAAGTTCCCAAGCGCTTTCGTGTAATTCACATCTTTTTTTTTTTTTTTTTTTTCAATGTTCTCTACACTTTGGCCCACACCTAAACTTATCTATTAGCTGGTATTAAACTAACAGCTATTCTATGGTAACTACAGTTAATGTGCTGCTTGTGGGATAAAATGCACCACTGGAAGTACTTACCACCACTGACCACCACACACAACATAAAACATCTAGATGTTGTAACCTTGACCCTAGAAGTTCTCATGACACACACACACACACACACACAGATAAAATAAAAATTCTTCTCAAGACATGGTGCGGCGGCTACTGCGGAAGTTTATCAATGGCGTCCCCTCCCCTTGGGTATCAACTCTGCGCTCAAATTTTACATGTAGCCTATGTACTTGATTTAAAATTTATGTGTTCAGTATTCATCTATTATTTACTCACTTTATGGAGCCATTTGTAGGATCCTTTGATTAATTCCCAATGGCTGACCAAAGATAAATATTTTTGCAGCATAGAAAATGGTGTAGAACAAATCAATATCCCCTTAAGTGAAATTAGAAAAAGATAATAACAAATAAAATATTTTGGAGAAAAAAAAATGCATTACTTAGTATCAGGAGGATGCCGCAGGTACCCCCTCACCTCCCCCACAAGGCTATTCTGCCCCATAAGTTTCATTCACAAACCAACAAACATGGCGATAAAAGATGCATAATGTTACTGAAGGACTACAGCGTACGATAACTTACCAGCTTAAGTACAAAAGTTCACCAGCTTGGCTACGATACCGTCTGCCTCAGAGTGAAATAAATTAGGTCCTCACGAGTGTTCACCCACACACCATAACCTAAAATACAATGCTTAATACTACAAGTGAACCTTCTAAAGAAACAATGAAACTTCGCCTCCTCAGTATAACAATTAGGTTCTTGAGTACGATAACATAACTTCTTAAATATTTAAACTATATCTTGGATTACTGAAGTGTGTGTGTGTGTGTGTGTGTGTGTGTGTGTGCAGTAAAACACATAATTTCATATGTTGGGAAATTGCAATTGCCACGTGAGAAGTGTTAAAGTTTCTCAGGGGAGATATTTAAAAACACGGCAGTCAACAAGTTTACTAAGACAACTGACTGTCCATTAGCCTTATATTACATTGAGACAATTCTTTCGTTTACAAAGTTGTCAAAGCACTGCACAACCAAATTCATGGCTTATACCGACACACACACACACACACACACACACACGGCCTCCGGGTTTCTCAAATACAGTTAACATAAAGGAAATACAAGTTTAATCTGAGATTTGAAAATGGTGTTACATTATCTCTCAACAGTACAGGGTACAAGACTTATGCGACAATATATCTGATAGCATTGTTGTATCTGATGTCACAATGTTACCTAATATCTTGGAAGTAGAAGATACAAGAATTTTGTACCGTATCTAATGTAAAAATGGTGGTATTTAGCCTGTAAACACTACCACAAATATGGACAGTTTTAGTGTGTCTTATAGACTCCAGTAATGTATAAGTTCACTGCTACCTAAAGTTATCCTTCTCTCTTCTTTTTACTTACCGTCCTATACTTACTGTAGTACTTGTACCATTTGTCTCTTTCGTCACCCATTTTAATATTTTTTGCTAGGGTCTCAGCTAAAAGCCCTCATATAAAACAGCACAAATTGGAGGGGGTAGAACACTATAACACCAACCATTCAAAGAAACACTACACTCCCTGCCTTTAAATCATTTCTTAAAAGACATTTACTGTCTAAGTATTAAAAAGTTTTCTACTTCTGTTATTTATGTCATTAAAAACCATTATAGCATATACTGATGCGTCGATAAAATTACCATCGCCATCACACGACCCTGACTGAGGTTATTTCAGTGTTTCACTTTCACGTAACCCAAGTTATAGTTATTACTTCCACTCACTCACATCAATAACTTTATACTAAAGACAATTAATCAGTTGATAAAAAAAATTAAAATAAAAATAATGTGTGAAAATGTGGTAACATTTTAATCTGTAATTACCAACACTATATATCCTGGTGTAATCCTGATGATACTAATGTTATATAATAGTTTCCTTGAGTTAATTGTTCAGTATTTATCAGGTGCCACCAAGACTGCCTCGGTTCTCACTTGGTTCAGTCATGTTAATATTGTTGTTATTATTCTCTTTGTATATTTCTGGCTAAATAAAATGTTTCAATTTCAACTTCTATGCAAGCAATTCTTGAACCCAATAAGCGGTACAAAACCTTCCACAGAGACCCTACTTAAGGGTAAGCTGCTAGAGTACGTGTGAACCAGGACATGGCACGAAGTCATAAGGTACAGCATGACGGAACACCTGAGCCGGGTCAACCTGCTCAGGGTGTTCCGACTGTAAAATGAGAGGCGGACGTCTGGAAAGGCTACAAATTCGTGGCACTTTGTTGACGTTTAGCACCAAAACGGGTCGGAAACCCTACGAATACTAGATCGTGTCTACCGATATCAAGTGGTCCTGTAAAATCAGGGAACGAATGATAAAAAATTGTGCTAAAAAATTCTATAAGATTACTAATTACTAATTATCAACAATGTGGCAGGGGATATACAGTAATAGACCATATGGTAAGACTGGAAGCTATTAAGACCACAAGTGTTTTGAGATACAGAAAGAGCCTGTCGCACGATCTAGCGAGCCATAGTTAACATCTAACTCTCTCTACAGGTTTAAGAAAGCATTGTTGAAAATGTTCTCACTGACAGGAAGTTTTCTGTCAAGACATCGAGAAGTAACGTCAAATCGGACTCATTTGTCTAAGAGAATAAGATACCCCAGGGAAGCATTCTTGGTCCTGTCTTACTTCTGATAATTACTGTATAAATAATTTTCTGTCGCCTAGTCCCCATTGATTTAGATCTCGCCATCTTGTTGGTTGACAGAAGGCCGCTCAACAGTGGGCATTAAGGCGATGTTTTAGGCTCTCAGCGACAAAGGCAGCAGTAGTAACTTTCACTAGAATAAGACCCTTTGCAAGGCCAACTTCACTTGAATAATGAGTTAAAAAATCAATCAATTTTTTGGGCCTGACTCATGATCTCCGTCTTGTCGTCATCTTCTTTAACCCCCAAAAAACCTATTACCATTGCAACACTTGGTAAATTTGGGTGCTATTTACACCAACAGTTTACCATGTGGATCTTATCACATGTTGATCAAAACTACAAAGTCTTGTAAAAATCCGCAAATGTGTTCTCGACTTGCATAATATTCAGGACACAAAGACAAATAGACAGGACCGAAAACAATACCCTACCTCGCTGGGCAATAAATACGAAAGAAACCCAATTCAGTCGTTCCTTAAAACTAGGACTGCTGTTTATCGAGGAAAGAGTTGGTAAGCCTACTGATGGCGAAGTGTTGACAAATGAGACCAGGGGTGTGGTGGGCCGGGCTGAGCTGTACTCAAGTGGCTCAGCTGTTGCCCGTGACCACAAGAGGACTAAGTTACTGTTTGTGTATTCAAGTATGTGTCTAACGTTGTTACACAAAATGAGACTGATGTGACAAAATTTATAGTCCAATTTTTATCAATTTGGGGGAGACAGGGGGAGGCAGGGAGGCGCCGCTCATACCGCACAAAAGAGGCAGGAGAAGGTTGTGTGGTGGTGCCACCAGATTTACAGTTTTTTTTTTTTTTTTTTTTTATTGGGCACCCCCTCACATCCTTGTGTAAAGTGAAGCGCAGAAGCGTTTACAGCGCCCAACAGGGAAGCATGCTAAGTTCATGCTTGCCTTTATGTCTCATGAGTTAAGGGCGTAGAAGCCATAAGAGTCAGTGGTTTATGTCATCAAGTTATTGAAAGCTCCAACAACTCCCTGAATACGAATTCGCAACTTTCGACTTACAACAGGTACCTACTTTACTGCTAGGTGAACAGGGACTAATGGGGGCTAAGTAAGTAAGTCCAAACAACTTCCACCAGCCCGGGAATCGAACCCGTGACATCTCGCTTGCGAGGCAAGAACGGTACCGCTTCTACCACCGGTCCCCGATTTACAGGTTACTGGTCTGAGTTTCCTGACCCTCAACACCTGGGTCATTACTGCCGGGTCTCTTTTTCACACTTGACCAGTCTGGGGAAAGTTGAACCCGGTGTTGACTCATCAAAAGAGAGTACAGCTAATAATATGAATGAGGCAGTGCAACACGGACGTGTTGTGAGCACTGCGGTGATCTAATTTAGATAAAACAAGAAAAAAGATAGAAATTACATAAAAATTTAACTTTGGTACTAAGGTACTGATAGTAAATAAAATTATGTACGAATAAATGTGATCATACAAAGTGAAGTTTATTTACAACGTATGAATATGAAATTTATTTGCATAATATTGATATATTCTCTTGACAGTCAGTCGCAAAATCTTGGTGTGTGAGGAGAGTCTGGTGTGTATGGCAGCCCAGCCTTGGTGTCATATGGAGGTAATTCATAATATTGCCAGTTTTTATTGCTTGAAAAATTACATTAAATCTGGAAAAATTACGATTTCCACTTATAGACCTGTTTGCGTAGTCAATGACTTTATGAACTACAATCAGTTCAGTCGTGTACGCTGCTATATGGTCTACAAAAAAGAATATCGTATGTGACAGTTCCTACCAGATGCCATACGGGTATGTACTGTAGTCTAGAAGGATTTGGAGAAATTTTGTTAAGGTGACGTGGAGTTCTTCTGCAGGGGTTTGCATTTTCTTCAGTCAGTCAAGACACATCGTCTCTGTGCTTCCCACGGAGGGGTGGAGCTGGACAGTAGGTGGTCAGTGTCCAGTGAGCGGCAAAGGAGTTCAGGCCTGACTGAGCCAAACAGTTGCCCTGAACCAGATCATTCCGTGCAGAGATGTGTGTGTCCCTTTTACCTGACGCTATGTACCCACAGGGCTGAGTAGGATATCGCCCCCCCCCCCCCTCCTTTATGAAAAGGGGAACATTCTCCTGCACTTCTAGTCTCAAAACTCGAGTACATCTGAGAACTACCAACTGATAAGAAGGCACTTATTCTGAACTACCGTCAGTATGTAGAAACAATTATTTACAGATTCATACAGTTATGAATAATCAATAAAGCTTCCCAGGTGTTCTCAGAAAGGTATTTCGTGATGTTTCCAGCTCGGGAGTTTTTGGAAACTGTGTTGTCTCCAAGTGTGTGTCCAGCAATAACTATCCAACGAAGCCCGTGTTGACGTCAGTGCTCGAGGATTCTGGACGCGGGGACAGTGAGCCTTCTTCGACATCAGGATTTATTATCCCATGGCCGCATGTCACCGTAACTTAGCTCTCGATACTGCACACAGGAGGAACGAGACCGACAAGATAAGGGCATATGGGGAGAGAATTCAGAACGTTGATCAAGGCAGCTTCACTCCCCTAGTGTTCACAACCTCCGGTGGGATGGGACCAAGAGCAAGATACTTCTACGCCAGACTCGCGGAGGTGATCTCCGAACAGAAGCATAAGCCCAGAAGTTATGTTACAGCCTGGATGAGATGTCGACTGTCTTTCTTTCTCCTTAGGTCGGCTTTGCTCTGCCTCAGGGGAACGAGAGCATCGGTCCCAAAGCCGACAACAGTTGCAGATATTGACTATGAGGCAACAGGCACTGAATGCCGCATAGATCTGCAGCTCAACTAACTCAACACAGCTAGGATAGCTACTTATGTATTAGGATATTTAATATTAAGGTAATAAAATGGTGGCGAAGGTATGGCTATTGGGGGAGGCTGGAGGCCATTTAAAAAAAATATATATATATATATAAATATATATATATATATAAATATATATATATATATATATATATATATATATATATATATATATATATATATATATATATTTACATATATATATTAGTTTACAGTAACTCACAAGTTCGAGGTCTACCCTACCCTGGTGCCGGTTCGCGGGATGAGTTTGAATCGGCTCGGATTGTTCAATTAAAAAAATGTGGCCCATTTTACATCTAAAAATAATTTTTCTTATCATAATAAAATACTCTCATGGCAAGGGCACGTGTAAGGACTTTAACGTTCATCCACTTTTATTGGTAAGACTTCTCAACTTTTGACCAGAAATCTCTCCCCAAGTTATAATTACAAAACCTCCATGTTGTGAAATTAATCGATATTCCTTGGCAGTAAACAATGTAAAGAAGCTTTTTAATTTTTTTAACACAATAGAATGCCTCTACAAGAAGGAGTCACTTGTAACATTCACGTGGGCCACAGTGGCATTGGTCATATATTTTGGCTACATATACAAGTTTAATCAACCATGAGTATTCTACAGCGACCACGTTTTTGCACCCGAGTTATTTACTCTATACTCAACCCTGAGTATAGTGAAAAAATCTACAGCTTTCTTCAACGCATTTAACATCGGACTTTAAATATAAATACTGTACATACTCGTACAGTAAACTTACATCCATCCATCCATCCATCCAGCCATACATACAATACATACATCCATACTGTATATGGTCAAAAGGTTTTGCTATTCAGGGGTGACGCAATACCACTTCTTATTTTTTGGAAACAAAGTTGCATGGTTGGGTAATTGTTTCAGTTAAGTACAATAATGTAATTAATAATTCAGAGTAAGAATTTAAAATATGACGTTTGGTAAAATTGAGCAATGGGTTGCCATAAAGAAGGGTCAACAACAAAGGAAATTCATCGATGTATGGTGGCAGTGATTGGCACAGATGAACCTCATATGAACACTGTAACAAGGTGGGCGTCACAGTTTTGGGTGGACCCCAGTCATGATGTCCTTCAGATACAACCAAAGAGGCAAATACAGCCCTAGTCAAGAGCTTGATTATGGCGGACAAGTCTATCAAAGTCGATGAAAGAAGGGCTGTGGTTGGCACATCATATCACACGGATGCGTTATGACCATCATCCGTAAACATTTAAGGGTGTCTGCAAAATGGGTTCCTAAAAATCTCAGTACTAAGGACCAACACAAAACGATGGTGTTAAGTTGCAAACTCCTTGACCTGTACGTGGTCAAGTCCAGTCAACTTTCCTTCAGTCTGGTGATAGTAAACGAGTCCTGGATTTATCAGTAGAATTCTGAGTCAAAGCTGGAATGCACGCAATAGAAGCAAACGATACTGCGACCTCTAAGAAATTCAAATGTTAACCTTCAATTGGTAAAATCACGATGAACTTGATTTTGGGGGATACCAAAAGGATTCTGCTGGTTGACTATCTGCCGCATAAAACAACGATCCCTCCTAATTATCATCATGGTGTACAGGAAAAATGTGTCATGTCATCAAATTAAAGAAAATGACTTTAGGGTGTGCTTCTATTCCACAACAATGTGTGCTCCTGTTCCACAATAATGTGTTCTGTCCCACAATAATGTGTGCCCGTTCCAAAATACTGTGCCCCTGTTCCACAATAATGTGTGCTCCTGTTCCACAATGTCTCCTGTTCCACAATAATATGCCAGTTCATAAATCCTGTATAGTATCACACAAATATCAATTCTCAACCAGGGTTTCGAACAACTTAACCACCCTCTCTAAAACCTAGATATGACCCCAAATGTGTTACCTGGTTTGAAAGTTGAAAGTCCAGCCACCAAGGGGGGGGGGGGGGGCGCTTTTTGGATTGATGAGCTGAAGAAGGCTCCTGAGACGTGGTTTGAGTTACAGTTGGGAGACTACTATAACTACTATAAGACTGGTACCGTGAGTTTGAAGAACAAGTTGAGTAAGTGTACTGAAGTATTGGGAGATTATGTTAAAAAGTAATATATGAGCTGTGGCTCTACTTTTTAATAATAAACTATACTCTGTTCACAAAAATTTTGGCCACCCTCGTACATGTTGATTGGGTTAGAATGTGTATATTTGTACTTAAGTGTTCGTAATTATATATATATATATATATATATATATATATATATATATATATATATATATATATATATATATATTATATATATATAAATATATAAATATATATATATATATATATATATATATATATATATATATATATATATATATATATTTTTTTTTTTTTAATCTATGCGTAATTCATTTATACTATTAATCTATTAAGTTTTGAGAACATTTATGGAAAATACATCAATTACTTAGTGAACTCCTCAATAAAGAGCTGATTCATGGTGACGAAGATCATTGAAGATTCGTCACACTTGTGCGGCTGTCAGTTTGTTTAAGTTATCGTCTTAACAAATATTAAAATAATGACTTAACCTAACGAAGGTTTAATGATGCTTTTGAGTGTGGTCTTCAAGGAAAATAAAAATAAAAATGATCACTACAATATTCAAGATGAGACTACCTTTTATGTACTTATTATAATGATGTCTCACTACCGCTCCTGCATAGGAATAGACACCCCTCTGGCCCTCCCTTCCCTACAAGAGCTTGATTTCAACGAATCACGGGGGAACGATTCACTTATCAACTAGGTTTCTCGGGAACAGGTGGAATATAATTGGAATTTCTTTTTATTTTAGCTGATCATATTACAAAGAACATAGGATGCCATATACTATGCACATTTCCTGGGTTTGGGTCACTTAACAGTGGTGTAGGAGTAAATGACAGACATGTTGTATTCGCTTATGAATGCTGATATCTTTAATTCACTGTACTACTAAACCTCATGGACGATTCCACAGTATTAATTATCGTATCTAATACTTAAGGTTTCTCAGTTTTCTTTACCTCATCAAGAATTTCTATTACTTCAATATACGAGGCAGTCGAAATAGAGTAAAGCGGAACTTTAAACATTTGCTCTGAATGTTAATCCCAGTACAAATTATAAGGCATTTGGCATTATTATTGTTAATAAGCGACACTAACAGCAGTGGATGTTTCATTTACACCCCGTATACTGTAGGTTTTATCACATTCCTACAAACACACCGCCGACGACGTCAGTACTCAGTGCAGACTATTCACTTTACCTCCAGTCCACGGCCCGCGGTCATCTCGTACAGCCGTTTATACTCGTCGCCAGTTCATGTTGTATCTTGGACCTCCATTGTGTGGGGAAATCAGCCACCAAAAACAGTACCTCCTCTATAGTAGAGGAACAGCAATCTCGACAGGTGGTTTTGGCGCCATTCTGACTAAGCGTATCCACAACATGGAATTCTGGGTACAAATGAGTGGTGCCTTGCGGACCATACAATACATAAGTTATTACAGTAAATGTGTTTCTGTGACCTGGTGGAAATCTACCTGCCTGTTGTTTTTTCTGTACAATGATCCCAATCGTCGAGAAATTACCGGAGACTAGCAGGACAGCCAGTGGTTTTTCGACGACATGTGTGTGATATGTCTACTGCTGGTAACCAGCGGTGGAAGCTGGGTAAGCGGCAATAGGGGTTTCGTAACATTATTTTCTGTATTTTTCAATAAGGAATATCAATGTTTGCAAGTACACTGAGTAAGGGGAGAGGAAGGTGCCCGGCATCACGAACAGGGTGCGCCGTTAAGTACTACTCCCCCCCCCCCCCCTACCACCACCACCTGCTACAGCTGGCTACAAAAAGTCCTGTAAGTAATATATAAAAAAACGTTCTTTTATCTCATGCAAATTCATGAAGAATCCTCTGTGGGTGACAGACACCTGGTGCAAGCAACCGACTTGAAGTTTCTCATTTGCAAGTGTCAACGACCGAATTTGACCTTTCACTGAGAGGAAAGTTAGCGTGTACTGTGGTCATTCATGTTATAGTCTATCCCAGGACATGATATTAGTCCCAACAAAACAATAGTAAGAGACCAGAATTATCATTAGAGCAGTACAAGCCACGGTCGGTACAGCTAGCGGCTTCAACGTATTGTACAATATACTCTTTTCTAGCACGAATGATTCAGTGACATGATCACGTAATGAGCGGCTGTCCCGCTACAGAGTAACAATAATATTGTGTGTTTCGGCCGGTATAACTTTACATGTTTTCTGTTCCTATACTGCAAATAGTCCCAGATATTTTTGGATTCGAGGATAAGTGTATAAGCAATTAAATGGCTAGGACAGAAGACATTGTACAAGACCTCTTGTCTCGAAGTTTATTCCCTCCACAGGTGGTACTTGAGGTAGACGATTTGTGCTCTGGATGGCCTACAAAATCACTTAGGTGCTTACGAAAATTTAGTAACCATTATGTACTATGCGTGTGCTGGACATATACTGTAATCACAAATATAGACTGTTCTACCGGAGTGTGTACAGCAAACTGTTGGTCCCGTCTCCATTGAAGCTTCAAATAATATCACAAGCAAGTATGAATAAAGGTCACGAGGTAATCTTTACTAATATCATAAGGTCAAATAAAAACACACGGCTCGCCTCGGACTTCCTGTACAACTTAAAGGTTGTGGACGCAAATGACACAAGGTAGTACACAACTCTTCCCTAACCTTATTACTTGTTTAAGCGAGCTAAAAATAACTTTTGCGTGACGAACTGATTTATGGAAAATCATTCTATAAAGGATTCAAACAGCTGTGATGCCAATATACTGTAATAAAAACTATCCGCACTCCTGTCTAAAAATGAATAGTCAGTCGAAAAAAGTGACACCTTTTGTCACAAATTAATTTCTATCACGTACAGTTGCGGAAATGTGTTCCTACACCCCCTGTGGTAACCCGTGTCTCCAGTAGTAATATCACTATTTAGCCTTTGAATGGATGGGTATTGGTTGAGTAACGACGGACGTGATTGGTAGATTAGGTTTGCTGTAGGTCACATACAGGTTGGCCGTTTGGAGACACGGGTTACCACA
This sequence comes from Homarus gammarus, assembly GCA_958450375.1. Classification (NCBI taxonomy): domain Eukaryota; kingdom Metazoa; phylum Arthropoda; class Malacostraca; order Decapoda; family Nephropidae; genus Homarus; species Homarus gammarus. The sequence goes on along the minus strand of CAUDMG010001957.1, from coordinate 1,368,222 downwards.
GTGGGTGTAGGAACACATTCCCACAATTGTACTAACTCAGTTTTACAGCTTTTATAATAAATGGTTACAAGAGAGTTATAATCACAGGATCCAGGCCGCTGCATCACAAGCTATAAGGGGCTACTTGTTTATTTTAGTCACCCATAGATAGACACTCCAGAGGTATACATAATGGCAGCACTATACTGTTGTGGTGAGTGTGTGGGGGGAGGGGGGTATTGTTTATAATGTCTGGGCAAAATAAATAATAAAATCATGGCAACTTTAAGCCCCTTAATTAATCCTCATACATGCATACAGTACAAATATTCGCAAGGGGCGAGGAAAACTAGCTAAAAACGTTTCTCTCAAAACACACACACGTGCGCGCGCACGCACACACGCACACACACACACGTGGGTTATAACAGTATCGTACTGTCCCAACGTTTAACCCTTGACATACCCGTTCACCTTAATATCATGGATGGTAAACGTTGAAAATCAAGCCCAAATAAAAAATAATAATACCAAACGAATAGTTTCAACGCCGAATGGTGTCCTCTTCACTTGCAACTGTTAATTTGGTGTTATAATTTATTACTGCATTTCAGCATCTAAGGTCATTAGCCACATCTTCTAGATTAACAAATCAACAATTAAACATCAAGGCTGCAACTGATGACGCTGCACTGAAAGCATCGACACTATTGTTCTAATATTTCTGTTTTTCAGTGTGGGTTTTACTCCCTTGAGAAATTGTTGACCTTTTATCATCAAACAGCGATATAATTTTGGTCTGAAAACGAAGCTATGAGAAAAATTAGCATTGGACAACAGTTGATTGTTAAGGTCCAAGTTACAATCTGCGTATGTCCCAACACACGAATACAAAAACGAGTTAAACCACTGATGTCTTCACGTGTATAATGTAAATGCCAACGGCCTTCAACCCGGCCAGTTTAAGGAAACATCCAATGACAAGTTTTTCTGATATAACTTTTCACTACCACGATGACCCATCCTTATAGTTGTCTTGATGTAGCGTCCTTAACTAAAATAACGAAAATAACGTAATAAAAAATAAACTCAATCAATAATTGGCGGAAACGGAAAACGATCGATAATTCAAGTCAACACCACATCCTAGTTTAGAGCCTGCATAGACTTCAAAATTCCACACAAACCCGTTACGTTTTTTATGCTAAAACCGACTGAACTTATGACCAAATTATGTATAAAGATTTTAGCCAAGTTGACCACAGTTAGCAGCACTCTATCCTTTCCCCAGGTGACGGGAGGTGCACCGTGCTCCACTCCATAAGTCAAGCAGCAAAAATCCTCAGCAAGCGGCTTCTAAAACCAGTTTTGGGCGATACAGTAATATCGCTTGCAGTATATTCCCAATTCTCGTAAATATATATAGTACATATAGTAAATATATTTAGTACAGACTAAAGAGAAGTACAAAACAAGGTGTATATATACAGAGGAGGGTGAGACCAGGTCCACAATGGTCAGGTATTAGGTAATGACCCTACTAATCTTTAAATAGCACGGCAACGGTCGGTAGTCAGGTCAGAGGGTAAGGTGACCCAACCTTCTCACCTGGTTACAAATCTTCTTAATTACAAAATTGTCCAGTTTGTACATGCCATTACTCAAATTCATGTTGAATGCTTCGGTATGTTTAATAAGACTAGATTCTATGATGTTCCTACTATCAATTGAATTACAAGGTAATATTGAGGAGGCATTATCCCAGTCAATGCAATGCTTGTTATCCCTCAAATGAACAAACAGAGCATTGGATTCCTGGTCTGTCCTAACAATTTTGTAATTAAGAAGATTTGTAATCAGGTGAGAAGGTTGGGTCACCTTACCCTCTGACCCGACTACCGACTGTTACTTTTTTACATGGCGGCGCATGAATTGGTGATAAATGAGAAAATAAAAGAGAAGAAATTAGAAAAAATACAATAGATTTATTTACAGCATACATTTAGTGTTTGCAAAGACACACAAAGGTAGAATCGGACATTTTCAGTAGAAAATATTTTTTTTTTTTTAGTTCTGCTGAATGTTAAGAACAGTATATTTACACTAACACTCAAAGTTGTCCACGGAATGAACATAATACTCACACTGACAATCACACGTATCTGTTAAATGAAACATCAACTTAAGTAAATGGACTTATGCAAGATTTCGTACTTTTACAATAACAGAACTTCCACACTTTACCCTGGCCACCCTTCAATGGCAAGTAGCTCGGACACATTTCCCATACTTAAAAACTGACCAACACGCCTCGAGCATTGGAGGAATTTAGATGTCCATCGTCAAGCGTTAACTCCACATTCTGGATTTAGTGGATCAGCTTCTTACCCAGGTTCTATGTAACTCTCCAAAGCGTGCATGGTGACGTACGCACTATAAAAGGCACGCTGAATTTGAGGTACAAGACCATGGCTAGTTGAAGGCACGTTTTGATGTGACCCAGATTTCGAGCAGTGGAATATTTCAGCTCGTAGCCTCGGAAATCTACGAAAGTGATAGAACTGCTTCTAATCTTAATAACATCTACCAATTATTGCCCGGCATTATGAATCAACACGGGAGGAAGAGGAGCTGATTTACCAATCCCCCCTCAAGTGTTTTTCAAGTTATGCATCAAGGGCAGCCTTTTTGGTACCTATTTTACTAGTGATGTCGCACCCTGTAAGGCTATGTAGAGCTGGAAGAACTGTATATAGGTCATGACCCAGACGCGTATGCAGGATGTGAAGGGGCACAAACCAAACTGTGTTACCTTTTCCAGAGCGCACCCACAGTTGCTTCAATTCTTGTTGCAGAAAGACAATAGAGCAACTATCACACCAGTATCATTTGAAAGCACAACACAAGTTTTGTGTCTGTATCCTGCCTAAAGACAGTCAAGGACATGCACGGAAATGCGGTCAGCTTCCTCGACTCATGACTGAAGATGAGACACGTCATTTTCTCCGCTTTGATGCACATTTATACACTGCCAAGTGCTAATACTTGTCTTCTGGAACGACCTGACCAAGCCCAGTGGAGTAGTCGTGGTTTTGAGAAGACTTTTTGCGGAGGTGAGAACAGATGAGCTTCTCTAGAAGCATCTTATTTTTGTTTGAAGGCCAGAATGTGGTCATGTGTTTGGGAAGAGATATCGACTGCTCAACCACCCTAAGATTGGTGGAAGTCACGTCAGCTCTCCTCAGTCTCTTACTGTCTTTCACAAATGGATTTCACTATACTGTATGTCGAAGACGTAATCACATCTTCCATAAGTCTGGTACACATTCGTCATCTTTGGGAATTTTGAAAGAACATTAAAGAAGTCTGGAAGCCCAGTGAGTGTTACTCTACGGACAGTTGTCATGACGTCTATGAGTCTATGACGAAGACTGATTCTGGCTGATGATGGTAGGAATATTCTTCAAGTATGAGATGAGCTTCCAGCTTACTCATGAATTGACTCTTCACAGGCTTTCCCATGAGTCCAACTTCGTCAAACAGGAGAGGAGAGGGAACAATATTGTATTTCAGGAGATCGTTGGTGGTGAGGCCTCGAAAACAATTAACTTATCTCTAAAGTTCATTTCTTTCACCACCTTTTTGGTTGCCTTCTGTGGCTTAATTTTATTTTATTTTTTAATTGTCTTCATAGTCTTGAGGTTTGTTCTATAAATGGTGTCACACAACTTTGACAATTTCTCCAGGATTCTATCTCGGCGAAGGCCATGTATTTCTCCTTGCCCTTTCATTCAAGATATCGTTACAAATTTCCTCTGTCATGACCTTTTTTGTAACGAAATTGTGAAGGACTGGGGGACACTTTGCAGAAAATAAAAACGTTATGGTCAACAAGTAACAAAAAGACACCAATAACATTGTATGAGGAAAACCTGCGAAATTATGTTCCTCTTTCACGGTGAGTTTGGCGGCCATCTTGGATTTATGAGATGTAAATGACCTCTGGTCACAAAATCGATGCCTCCAAAGTCAAAATCCCAATTAAAGACACCAAGATCACGTTTCCAGATGATATAATGTATATTTGAATGTTTACATAAATGTGTTAATATAAGGGTACGGGAGATGTTTGAGAGGAGCTGTAGGGTTACCTAACTGGATCTGGGCTTGACAACCAGAATTTTTTTCAAAGGTTTTGCGTATAGTACAAGAAAATAATGAGTAACTCCGTACATAAACAATAAACACGAACCCCCTCCCCCTCTAACGCGTAAACTAATATTCGTCCTCTTGTGTTGAATGTCCCTATCAAGATTTGGCCATTACGGTCGTATATTATAACCATGGCCTTGGTTTGGGAGGTTACGAGGTATCCCTCCTAACTACACACTACTCTTCAAAATTAGTCATCCAAGGCTGCTGGAATGTCAACGTAAACATTCTGACTTGTTGCACAAAAAAAGAGTAATCAGTTGTTTAAATCCTGTATGTTTATCTGTTGACAAGGATATATCTAATCCATTGGTTTATAAAAGTGAAAGTAGATCCCACAGGCTTGACGACGTGTTACTGTCAAGGAACGAAGTCTGGACACAGCCCACATGTAGACTAAGCCTTTTGTAAGCAGAAGGCACTCTACCGTCTTCATTTCCGTAACTTGTAGTTAGGTACAAGTACTACAGTAGCTTAGAGCTGGATGAACTGGGGGTTCTTCGGGAATCAAATCAGTGATCATTGAGATATGAGACGAGCGTTGTAGCCATACTGATATTGATAGTGATATTGAAACATTTTATTTAGCGAGAAAAATAAAGATACAGAGTGGACAATAATAACAACAATGACATGGTTGAGCCAATTGAGAGCCTGAGCGCTCTTAGTGGCATCTGAAATATACTGTACATTTATCTCAAGGGATTATATAACATTAAGTATTATGTCATTTTATTTTAGTATCATGTGGATTATTACATTTAACATGGTGTTTGTAAATACATACAGAACTATAAATACGAAAACCGCCATCATAAGGTAAAAAAAAAACACGTAAATATCACCCTCGTAGTTGGTGACATCCACTGCGCTTCAACTACTAACTAAGATCTTTAAGTGCGTAGCAAGGTTAGTAATTCAAGTAGTTCACCAACAACTAATAATTAACGAGGGTGTTATTATCATTTCAGTCATCCGGGGAATCTTATGACTTTAGGTTAGGTTGAGTAAGATCAAAATCATTAAAAACACGTCAAAAACCGTCGGAAAAACATAAGGATGACCGAAACGATAATTTTATCATTACGAGAAATAGAACATTACACTGCACTAACGTTATCACACTGTACTGTATAATATTTTGAAGGTTCGGTATCTGGAAGCAAACACCTTACTCGGTTTGGACAAGTCAATAATAATCGACATGACAATCACTCGACCAACTTTAATATCCCCCTCATTAACGACTCTAACAAAATTAAACAAAATATAAGTAAAGATATGTGACCCTTGGTATGCAGGGTAAAACGAAAATTAAGACCTTCGCGGTAGATCTAGCGCCAGATGCAGAGTACTTTATCATTTCACGCCATAGAATAGTGGTGTACTCACGAAATGACGAAATAACATGCCGAGTAATTTAGTTCATCTATTAACTATGACTGGTAAATTACCTACGTCAAATATATTTTCTGCAACTGAAGATAAAGTAAAAACAAACAAGCCAGTAGTAGTTCCCGTCAATCGCCAGTTAACGGCAATATATCCACAGCATATTGCAAAACTAAATATGATCAACTCGAAGTATGAGTGTTTTTTCTTTTTTTTTTCCTTAAATAAATGTTCCATATAGTTCATTCATTCCGTTTTCAGTAACGTACTTTGATCTTCAATTTGTCAAGCAGGCTGTAGAATCCTAAACCAAACCATTTAGGTATTGCTCACCTAATTCAAATACCCGAAACCTAACCAAACATAACCAAGCTTAAATACCTGAAAACTAACCTAACTAAAAACCTGTAACCTAACCTAATTCAATACATGTAACTTAATTCAAATACCTATAACCTAACCTAACTCATACTTGTATCTTAACTCGAAGACTTGTAACTTTGCCTAATTCAAGGGCGTATAATCTAGCCTAACTCATACACCTGTAACCTAACCCTACCTGTAAATTATATATTTAACATTTCCCATATAATCTAATCTAACCTAACCTACCTTACCCCAAAATGGAGAGGTGTTCTACTGATGTGCCACATGAACAACGAACATAAGTTTTGTCATTTGCAAAAAGTCTGAGATGCAAGTGCCGATAATAATCAGAAAAAACATAAGAAAATAAGGAGTCTGCTATAGGCCGGTTGGCCTGTGCATGGCAGCTCCTGTCGAGTTACTACCACTCTCTATCATCCATGAATCTATCTAGCCTACTTTTGAAACTTTCCAGAGTTCCCGCACTTACTACATAGTTGCTAAGCTTGTTCCACTCGTCCACCACCCTATTTGTGAACCAGTTTCTTCCTATCTCCCTCCTAAACCTAAACTTATCCAACTTGAATCCGTTGCTCCGAGTCCTATCCTGCTCGGATATTATAAGAACTTTATCTATATCCCCTTTATTGATTCCTTTCACCAACTTAAATACTTCTATCATATCTCCCCGCACTCTTCGTCTTTCTAGGGAATGCAAGCTAAGTTTCTTTAACCTATCCTGATATGGAAGGTTTCTAAGTCCCGGAATCATTTTTGTCATTCTTCGTTGCACCGACTCTAGTGAATTTATATCCATTCTATAATAGGGGCACCAGAACTGAACCGCAAAATCGAGGTGCGGCCTGACTAGCGCATGATATAGTTGCAATAAGACCTCTGCACTCTTGTTACTTACACTTCTAGATATAAAACCCAATACCCTGTTTGCCTTATTTCGAACATTAACGCACTGTTTTCTAGGCCGTAGGTCCGGGCTTACAAGTACCCCTAGGTCTCTTTCACAAGTTGACTTCTCTAGGTTGATGTTGTTAAGGCTGTATACATTATAAGTATTTGTCCTTCCAATATTAAGTACGCTAAGTACTTAAATTGAACAGAAACTCAGGTGATACCAAAGTAAACTGAGGATGTAAAGGCGAGTCAGAGGGGGAGGGGGGGGGGTAGACACTCACCTGCAGGTTGGCGGACCAGGTGTGGGTGGGGACGCCCAGGACACCAACAAGGACTCAGGAGTCCCGCACTGATTCTCTTATTATGCCACCACTCCTGCCACCTCCTCCACTCACTTTAACACATTAATCCCGACAATAGACTTTGGATCTCACGCGAAGAATACAAATTTATTTCTGTCAGTTAATAAAGACCGATTTGGGGTAAACACCTAGTTAGCACTTTATAGGTCCAGGCGGTGAATCAACGGTTTAATCCTTTTCAAAGTGACAGTCCAGCAGCAGAGAGCAGATAGGTTGGGTCTTTCTGCATTACTGAAGTTAGGTTAAACTTTGCATGTGTGACAGTAGGTGGGCAGCCAACACTCACGTGGGTTCACTTCTGCTTTTGTTTGAAGGTGTCCTTTGTGGCTTAACAAGTTCCTTCTGTAACCAGAGTTCACACAGTACACCTCACGTCACAATCTTCCACCCAAAGCCGGTAACACACAAGCAGGCATGTGTTGCGGGACTGACACAAAGCGGGGAGTGGCAGTGGGAAGCGCAGTACTACCACTCACGACCTCCCACAGGACACTGGCTGGAGTCAGCGTCTGAGCGTCACTCAGTGCCGGGCTTGGCGTGGAGTTGTGAACTGTGAGATCCACGATCGATGGCAACAGTGCCGCGCTGCCTGCTGGCCCCTTCTCTCACCTTTTTTTTTTTTTTTACCGCCAGTACCTCTATAGTACATTTGTTTTTTATTTCTAAATAGTATACTCATATAGTGAGGCTTAGTCTGTTCATTACCTTCAAATGAATAGTTTCGTCAATGAACTACCCTCGCGAATCTGCAGTGTGCGATATGTTACAAGTTTAATAAGAATTAGGCTCCCGACCCGTGACAGAATTGGCCCATTTTATCCATTATTGCGAAATACATTGTCAGGGAGCCACGCGGACCGCGGCATACGCTACGCCGCTACCCTCGTATTGTGACATGGCAGGCGTGCTAATGCTATTGTACACAATGGATGATATCACAGGAGAGAAGAGCGATTAAAATTGTAGATAAAAATCCATATTGTCTCCATACTCAGGCACCCTGTAATACAAATATTGGCATTATCACAGCTGAACGCGGATTCACAATATATGAAAATACAGTACTACTGTAAAACTCATTCACATGTACAGTATGTGCAGGTTCACGCATGTAAGTCAGTCTTGCACATGTGTCTCAGTGAATCCATAGGCTAATGATTAATGGTCAATGAGGACACTGATTTTCTTTTTTCACTTGGCTAAAAAGATTAAGTTAGGATGGCGAATATATAATCGATATTCTAACTTACACATCATTTATTCATAATCAATGTTGTTTTTTCCTAACCATTGATAGAACTGCATCACTCTTATGATTAGTTACTAAATATTTCGAATTAGTCTTCAAACTATCAGGTTAAACCCCGGTGTTTGGGAACTTGACGAACTGTGTCGGTTTTCATAAAATGGTCATTTCACCTTATTGTTTTTGCAGCTAATTCGCAAATTACATTAATCCTTTATCTCTTACTGTGCAATCAATCATTTTCTGAAAATCTGTTGATGTTTATAGCTGCCAAGACATGTTTTGTTATGATTACATGTTTTGACAACTCAATGCCGTCGTTTAGGGGGACCGGTGGTAGAAGCGGTACCGTTCTTGCCTCGCAAGCGAGATATCACGGGTTCGATTCCCGGGCCGGTGGAAGTTGTTTGGACTTACTTCCTAGGCCCCATTAGTCCCTGTTCGCTTAGCAGTAAAGTAGGTACCTGTTGTAAGTCGATAGTTGCGAATTCGTATTCAGGGAGTTGTTGGAGCTTCCAATAACTTGACATAAACCACTGACTCTTCAGGCTTCTACGCCCTTCACTCATGAGACATAAAAGGCAAGCATGAACTTAGCATGCTTCCCTGTTGGGCGCTGTAAACGCTTCTGCGCTTCCCCTTACACAAGGATGTGAGGGGGGGGGGCCAATAAAAAAAAAAAAAAAAAAGCTGTCGTTCACTGGTATGTATCAGTTCTTATGTACTGTACTGCCTTTAATATTTAAAATAATTATACCTTCAAAATTCAAACACTAAAATTCTTAAGGGAATATCCTCCCTCCGGTTTTTCAAAAAGAGCAACGCTGGTAATCACAGCTTTACACTGGTTTTACTAAGAGAGCTCAGGCTCTCAATTGGCTCAGCCATGTCAGTATAAATATTAATTACTCTGTATCTATATTTTTCTGGCTAAATGAACTGTTTCAATATCATTATCAAAATAACACAGACAATTAACCAATGCATTTTTTGTACTTGTTTTGAGCAGGGTATTATTTTAGTATGGATATACAGTATATCACTGCTTTTACATACTGGTAACAGTTGGCAGGGACACTACTTTTTCACCTCTTATTTTGTATTCGCTGTTAGGGAGGCTGTTGAGGAATTCCAGGTAGATGACAGTAGGTGCTATAACCCCCAGGCAAGCAGAAGTTCAGAGGTGTTAAGCATGAACTCCTATAGTCATGATATATTGTATTCTGTACTTCCCGATCGTCCCACAAAGGTCCCCTCAGCAGGCAAGTTTTGCCAGCATGGGGGGTTGACATAAACGTCCCAGAAGAGGCTCTCTCATGAACGCAGACGCAGACATCTCTGATACGGATGCCACTACCAACTCGCCTGGTCATTCTGAATCCAACACTCTTCGAGAGACAGACCCCAGTGATTATGACAGTGATGGTAATATTTCTTTGGGAAACACTAACCGGAGTGGAAACACCAATGCCAAGGACCCTATACACCCTGCCCTCTGCCAACCAGCTAAGTAAGCTGAATCTGCACTTCCCCAAGGACTCTTTGAAAACTGTAAAGGAATGCTTTAATTGGATGATGAAGTACTGCAGACAGCACGGTTTCAAAATTCAATTCCGACAAGGTAAGAACCGGAATTTTATCAAGTGTCAGACTCCTGAGGTCTATGACACTTAGTACTGTTGTCTTTGACGGGGTCGTCCTGGTGCCCCCCCCCCCCCCCAGTAGATGCTGATGAATGTTGCCACATCCTAGTGAAACGTTTCCCCCTAAACGCTAGCATCGAAGATGCGTGTGACTTTAATTCCAGTATACCGAGTATACGTCGACATTACTGGGGCAAAGTTCCACAAGCTGCTGTCATTGTCAAGTGGAAGGGGAGTGCCCAACCACTGTGGATGCCCACCCACTCCTCCCCCCACTGTATGCAGAAGCCTATCATCCTTGGCCTACATTTTGTGTTTTCTGTTCTCATTGGGGTCACACCTTCACTGCCTGCTGCCGACGGGATCATCCCAGATGTCGCTTCTGTTCACGTAACCATAACTCCGCCGCCTGTGTCCAGAAAATCAAAGACTACCTTAATAGGGGTGGTGTGGGCTATGTAGTTGATCCCAGATGTTGTAACTGTGGCGGTCGACACAATGCTGACTCACGGCAATGCCTCAATCGCCCATCTGTCCCAGGGGAAAAGCATCCCCAAAGGCCACGTCTACCACAACGCCCCCCCCCCCCCGTCTGCCGGGCCACACCCCTCTGTCTCCAGCAACACCTTCTTCAACAACACCTGCCTCTGCCTGGCCTTTCCTGGCTGCAACACAGCAGTCCCAGCCGTCTCCTAACTCAACTACTACTGGGCCTCCTCCCCATCTGTACTCTGAAGCTGCCAGGCCTTGTGCTCCCACCGGTGCCCCCCCCCCTCCCCCAACGACATGACACAGATCATATCCCTCTTCCAAGAATTTACCAACAGTATTGAAAAACTCTTCGCTACACTCTGTACCACCATCTCTGACCTACTATTGCCATCTGTTGCCACCCAGTCACTCCTCTCTTCTGGTTTGACACAAGCTGGTAGTCCCCCTGTGAGCCCCCCCCCCCCCCTGCTCACGACCTATTCTACCGCCGGCGGCCTTCACTACTGGTGTAGTGCCTACCGGGCCTACCCTGGTGTGTCCTGTTGCCCCCGAGCGAAGTCCTGACTTATCTTCACTACACGAAGTGCCTCAACCTGTCCTCCACCCACCGCAAGCCGTGCCCGCTACTGTGTCTGTGCTGTCTCCACCAGGCCTACCTATTGGACCCGAGGACACCACCCCCAGCTACCTGTACCCCACCGGCATGTCGACGCACACGCCATCACAATTACACTAAAAGGTATGTCCCTCAATGTCATCAATGCCTATGTGCCTCCCTCCACCCCTACTGTACCTGTCCCACCACACCATATCACCTCCACCCACACTGTACTTCGCCACGCCTAGTACATTGGCATCCCTGAGCCTGGCCGCACAGTTTGTAAACTTTGTGGTCAACCGACTCTCACACCCTCTCACCACATCCTTACTTGCCCTATGACCTCCTCCTGCAGGCCCCCAGTCGTTACCAACACCTCTTCCCTCCCTAACCAGATATCCCTCCTCCTATTGACAGGCCTGACACTTGACATTATTAGGGACCTGCCACACTTTGCCATAAACAGATAAATTGTACTGGGAATTCCCCCCCCCCCCCCCCCCCCCCCACACACATTCATCATTCTGTCACTTTATGTAACTTGCTAACAAAACCCATGACCCTTCAGGCTTTTATGCCCTTAATGCACGAGTCATAAAGGCAAGCATGGGCTCTGTAAACGCTTCTGCACTTCACCTTGCACAGGATGTATGGGGGTGCCCCATAAACTAGCCTCCTTGTGGGCAATCTAATCTAAATCAATTAGTCATCGAGCTACATGTGCTAAAGTGAACGTGTGTTTAGTACACTTGGCGATTTGTTGCAAGTTGAACAATGAAGGATCTTTTAGAGCAACGTGTTTGCGTGAAATTCTGTTTCAAGTTGGAAAAAACTTTAAAGGAGAGTTTTCAAATGTTGCAACAGGCTTATGGGGAGGATTGTTTGAGCTGTACGTAATATCAGCGTTTCAAAAGGGGAAGGACATCCACCGAAGACGATCCCAAATCTGGACTTCAGAGTCGCTCAAATGTGGAGGTGGGGTTGATTGTCATTTCTGATTGGAAGGGCGTCATTCATCATGAGTTTGTTCCACGTGGTTAGACAGTCAATAAAGAATTTTACTTGGAGGTCCTGAAGTATTTGAGGGAGGCAGTGCGAAGGAAGAGGCCTGAGGCGTGGACAAACAAGACCTGGATGCTGCATCATGACAATGCACCTGCTCACGCGTCGCTCCTTATCCATGACTTTTTGGCGATGCATGAGACGACTATCATCCCCCAGCCGCCCTACTCTCTGGATTTGGCCCCTGCGGACTTTTTTTTCAAAAAGTTGAAATCCACCCTGAAAGGTCGCCGATTTCAAATGATAGAAGGGGGGAGAAGAAAATTCGCTAAGAGACCTGCACACCATCCCTCAAAACGCGTTCCACGACGCATTCCAGAACTGGAAAAAAACGATGGGAGCGGTGTATCAACAGTGGAGGGGAGTACTTTGAAGGAGACAAGTCTGATTAAGTTGTAAATAAAGCAATAAATTTGTTTTTTAAAAAGTTCGGTTTCTTTTTGGACAGACCTCGTATACGCACGTTAATACTGATACAATGATAATTTTGATTTATATAATTAAATATATAGACATATAAATACCACACTGTAACCCTGAGCCAAACCCAATCACGCATCACCCACACGTCCACAAAAGTGTGTGTGTGTGTGTGTGCGCACAGGGTGGCTGTAATGCATTTAGTGTGGCAGCATTATGTTGATGTTAAGGTACAAGCACTGCTTGCTCCCTCTCGCTTTCAGCAAACGCCGCTGGATAGCCCTCGTTGTGAACAGGGAAGCAATTTGCACAAGTCTTCGCCTACCAATACACAGCCTCTTCACCATCAACACATGGTAACTGGGTGCCTCTTGAGCCCAGGCTAGACCAGCAGGGGATCTCGGAGCAGCAGTGGGCCCCAGAGGGATGGCGCATAGGCCTACTGGCATGTGGACACGTCCTGGCATCTACCAACCACTGCCCCACTGTCTTGCAGATTAACCTTGGTAGGTATAAGGCTACGGAATAAACACCGAATGAAAAAGCTGTGGTGGAGCACGCGTCAGACAGACATGCTTACAGAGCTCCAACAAGACCCCAACGGCGGTATAGGTGGAAAAGGTGACCAACATGGGAACCCAACTACTACACCAAGGATGAAGGCAATGCATGATGGACAGGCTACTAAGGTGAAACTCAAGAAACTGGGCTATCAGCAGTCCATTGCAAATCCCCTTCTCCCCAGTCGTTGCAACACTTGCACCACTGGATCAGGAAAAGGGAGAGCCAAGATGTGTGGTTGCAACCTGCGCTCCTGCCTCACCACATAAATCAACTCATGCGCAGCCATCATCCAGCACATCATGCTTCTCATCATTTTCAAAACTCCTATACCGCCAAAAGTCCTCTGGCGACGAACGAGTGGCAACAGGGACAGGCAGAGATGACTGCCGGGAGTCTCTAGTCACAACTCTGCACATGGGCGGCATAGATAAGATGGTCGTTTATGCACTGGGATCTCGGCATCAGTGCAATCCGATCCAGTCAATGTGACTGAGCAGCCCTCTCAAGGACCCATTCTGCTCACCCAATATGGGGAGGGGGTTAGAAAAGGTGCCCTAAACATAGCCTGCCTAAAGAACCAAACTGACTCGGCAACCACACCCAGTAAGGTCATGCTTATGTGGTCGAAAACACAATCATAATCACGCAACAAATCAAAAACAAACTATACAACTTCTTATGGTCGCTGCATGGAATGTCAGGACCCTTGTGGATACTGGCACAAATGAGTGTGCTGAAAGAATAACTGCCCTTGTGGCAAAAGAGCTGGCTAGGTATAACATCGACATCGCAGTCATAAGTGAGTCCTGGCTCCCAGACAAGGGTCGACTCACAAAGCAGGGGTCTGGCTATACCTTCTTCTGTAAGGGTAAGCCTGCTGCGGAGAGAAACCACATTTGTGGGGTTGGCTTTGCCATTCGCCAATGCATCCTACATAGGCTAACTGAAATGCCTGTTAGGATCAACAAGTGCCTCATGACACTCCGAGTCCCACTGAATCACTCACATCATGCATACACCCCAACACTGGATGCAGAGGATGACATCAAGGAGGCCTTTTACGCCTTTCTCGACAGAGTGCTAACCTCTATCCCCAGACCAGATAAGGTTGTGCTCCTTGGTGACTTCAATGCCAGAGTTGGCAGAGATGCTGACATTTGGCAGGAAACCATAGGGAGAAATGGACTAGGCAAGTGTAATCCCAACGGCCTACTCCTCCTCAGCAAGTGTGCTGCACACAACCTCACTATCACCAATATCTTGTTTAGGCAAGCCGACAAGTTCAACGGTTCATGGCAACACCCACGATCCAAACACTGGCATCTCATTGACTACATCATTGTCAGAGAAAGAGATCGCCGAGAAGTCCTCACCACCCGAGTCATGCGTGGCTCAGACCACTGCGACACTGATCATCCGCTCATCAGAGCGAAGCTCTCACTTCACATCGCCCCAAAACGGCGAAGGCAACAAGCCTCCAGAAGAGGTTTTAACACTAATCGTCTGGAGGATCCAGTGGTAGTACATGCCTTCAGAGAGCAGCTCAAACATGGGCTGATAAACAATCTAACAACATACAACCCAAATCCCAATGGTGAATGGGGTATTCTCGACACTGTCATGACAAAAACCTGCAGAGAGATTCTCGGCCACATCAAAAAAATACACCACGACTGGTTTGATGAAAATGACCCGGAAATCAATGTACTTGTCAATGATAAACGTGCTGCTTTAACTGAGTGGCAGAAGAACCCGAAGTCTCGAACCAAAGCTGATACCTTCCGCAAGTAAAAAGCGGCAACCCAGAGCGAACTTCTCAATCTAAAGAACGACTGGTTTGAAAATAAAGCATGTGAAATGCAAAACTTGAATACAGTATCAACAGAAGATGCGCAAATTTTTAAATTCCCCTAAAACTTTTTATGAGCCAATCACTCATGGCGCAGCCCCCCTTCGCTCATCCAACGGTAACTCCCTAATTAAAGACGAAGAAGGCCTCCTTCAGTGCTGGAAAGAGCACTACTATTCGCTGCTCAATCGAAACACTGATGTGGATGTCCTGACTACCCAGCAGGTCCATCAGCATCCAGAACTGACCCACCTCAGCTATCCTCCATCCCTGGATGTGGTAGCTACTACCATCAAACAGATGAAGAATAACAAAGCTTCAGGGCCTGATGGAATCCAGCTGAGGTGTATAAAGCTAGAGGACCTCTGATTACCAGCCGTCTCCACCATGGAGGTATAAAGGGTGGAGGTAGCATGCCGCACGCACCCAGTACTGTCAGGTGAAGCCAATTCCCCCCCGCGTCGGCCATCATTGTGTAGGCTGATCGCGCGCCAGGAGGCTGAGTGACCCTCATTGACACTGGTTTGCACTGTTTACACTCTTCCCTGTGTCATTAAGTGAAACTATTATTTTATTTTCAACCATTTATTATATATTACAGTACAATAAAACTACATTTCAATGAACAACACTAATCATTCGTATCAATTTTCCTTATCATGGCACAAACCTGGTAACCTAAGCACAGGGAGGATTTCTGTGCATTTTTACCTTGCAGACCAATCATTAGATTCCGCTGAACAACATTAACTTATTCATGCTAGTTCTGCTTTTGACAGCTTTGAGAGATACGTTTCGTGCTGTGAACTGTTTGCCTGCATATGTGTATCTCACCTGTAGATAGGTCTCAGCTACTGCTTTGATTAGCAAAACAAGATGATTGTTGAGAGGATCACTTTCTGACATGTGTACTGCCAAGCCTAGGAATATAGTTTTGCTCAGGAACTCTTAAAATACATAAATTACAATTTTGTGGCAATCATAATGTTGACAGTTTTACATAGGGGTGTATTTTACTGGCAAGCAATATTTTTTCTCTGTATATCTTTTTGCATAAGCAACATATAACAATGACCTCTTTAGTTGGAAATGATAGATCCCTTTGGTTTTCATAGTGATTAATGCATGAGTTTCATCAACATTTTGGGTAAATAGTACACTGCAACATGCTTCACACTTCATAGATTTCTAAAGTTTCACAGAAACAAAACCAGGTATATATATATGCAACTATTTTCTCAGTACAAGGAGAGATACACTACGTAGATGAAACTAAGTTAACATTTCCCTCTTCTGAGAGCACATCAGATTCCCCATTTTGGTAAATGTTATCTTGCTCAAAGACCCTGCTTTTATTAAGTTAATTAAATTGCTCGATGGGGCATTGCCATTAAAATCCTTTATATAATTACAATAGGCAGTTAGGATTGGGATAGAATCTAAAGCTAAGCAATTTCCATGAGTCACTTCTTCAATATCATTGTGAGTTAACACCTTCTTGCAAGCTGCTGAGAATTACCAAGCCATGGGATTGTTGTTACACCCTCCCATACTTCTAATTTTGCCAAAAAATAGTTCTACATGATCCTGACTCATCTTGTAAGTTAAGAAGTAATCCAAAAGTGGTGCTGAAGTAACAAATAGAATTTCGCTAATTTTTTGCAGACTTTTGCAACAAACAAGGAATCCAATAAATCCTGTTTTTCTTCTGGATTGAACAATAGGCAACTTATCAGACAGTAATGTTAAGGGAACCAGATACTATTGTACACTTTCAATGAACTTCATTACCTCTGAATTATTATCTGCTTGCAAAGGGCGCTTCCAGCCGTAACTACACAAATTCCGAAAATTCATGATGTCAAACTGTGCATTGAGTGTACGTATGAATTTTATTGTTCCTTGGCAACCATGAAATCCGGGTATCTTCTCATCTAAACAAAACTGGAGGGAGTCAGCAACAGAGTCACTAAGTAACTGCACGGCCAATTTTACATTAATTTTTCTCTTTATGTATTCAATATGTGAAGCCCTTAACTTGTTTCAGAGACACAGACCTTCTTTTTCCTGTAACTGATGGAGACTGACAATGAATCGCCTGTAGCGTTATGTATGTGGCCAGTTGTCAAATTTATCTTTGTGTTTGTCTATTTTCTCTTTGTTAGGCTCACATACATATGTACATGTAGGGGATCTCGCACTAAGGATGGAGGTGAAAAAGGAAACTCACAATGGCGTTTTCTATATACATGTACTGTACTATATATATTATATGTACAATGCAGTGCTAGGGAGTTGCTGTGGTGAGGAGCTTGTTGAGTGGAGGTCTTGTCTGTTTGAGAGCGTTGAGTAGAATGACCTTCACGGTTGTTGTTGAGATTGTCGGACCGTAGTCCGAAACAGGCCTTTGCCTGTAGGCGGCCCGTTTGGTGGTTCCGGCTGGAGCTCTCCGAGCAGCCAGACCGGATTTGGGATGGAGGTTATCCTACCTGCAGATATGAAGGATACTGCAGGTTTGCAAATGTAAGCGGACCCTCGGTCAGTGAACGCTTACCACCAACCCCCACTCTTGGACGTGGTCGGTTTCGGAGTTATATGTTGCTTATGCAAAATGATATTCAGAGAAAAAATATTGCTTGCCAGTAAAATACACCCCTATGTAAAACTGTCAACATTATGATTGCCACAAAATTGTAATTTATGTACTTTAAGAGTTCCTGAACAAAACTATATTCCTAGGCTTGGCAGTACACATGTCAGAAAGTGATCCTCTCAACAATGATCTTGTATTGCTAATCAAAGCAGTAGCTGAGACCTATCTACAGGTGAGATACACATATGCAGGCAAACAGTTCACAGCACGAAACGTATCTCTCAAAGCTGTCAAAAGCAGAACTAGCATGAATAAGTTAATGTTGTTCAGCGGAATCTAATGATTGGTCTGCAAGGTAAAAATGCACAGAAATCCTCCCTGTGCTTAGGTTACCAGGTTTGTGCCATGATAAGGATAATTGATGCGAATGATTAGTGTTGTTCATTGAAATGTAGTTATATTGTACTGTAATATATAATAAATGGTTGAAAATAAAATAAGTTTCACTTAATGACACAGGGATGAGTGTAAACAGTGCAAACCAGTGTCAATGAGGGTCACTCAGCCTCTTGGCACACGACCAGCCTACACAATGATGGCCGATGCGGGGAGAATTGGCTTCACTTGACAGTACTGGGTGCATGCGGCATGCCACCTCCACCCTTTATACCTCCATGGTAGAGACGGCTGGTAATCAGAGGTCCTCTCGCTTTATACACCTCAGCTGGATTCCATCAGGCCCTGGAAAGAGCACAACCATTCATTGCTCAACCGAAACACCGATGTGGATATCCTGACTACCCGGCAGGTCCCTCAGCATCCAGAGCTGACCCACCTCAGCTATCCTCCATCCCTGGATGAGGTATCTACCACCATCAAACAGATGAAAAATAACAAAGCCTCACGGCCTGATGGAATCCCAGTCGAGGTGTATAAAGCAGGACCTCTGCTTACCAGCCATGTCCACTCTCTCCTGGAGAATATATTGGAAAAGGAGGAAATCCCCCAAGTTCTTAAAGACGCCTCCATTGTCAATATTTAAAAGAAAAATGGGGACCGGCCAGACTGTGGCAACACCGTGGAATCTCGCTGCTCTCCGCAGCTGGCAAGATTATCGCCCGAGTCCTACTAAACAGTCTTCTTCCTGAGGCGGAAAACTTCCTCCCAGACCATCACGTGGCACCACTGACATGATCTTTGCTGCCCGCCAGATACAGGAAAAGTGCAGAGAACAGCGGGGTGACCTGTACATGGCTTTCATCGATCTAACCAACGCCTTTGACTCGGTCAACAGGGAAGCCCTCTGGTGGACCCTCAGCCGTTTTGGCTGCCCACCAAAATTCATCGCCACTGTGAGGCAACTCCACGATGGCATGAACGGCAGTGTCCTGCACAACGGCACCCAGTCAGAGTTCTTCCCCATCCAAACAGGGGTTAAACAAGGGTGTGTACTGGCACCAACTCTTTTCTATGTTCTTGGCTGCCTTCCTTATTCGTGCCAGTGCTAATTTAGCCATCGTGGCAAGAACCAATGTGTCGACAGCTTCCATTACTGAGCTTCAGTATGCAGACGACCTCACCCTTGTTGCTCACACTGAACACGACCTACAAGAGATCCTGAACACTTATGCAGACGCGCATGCACACTTCGGCCTTGAGGTGAATGTACGTAAGACTCAGTTTCTCTTTCAACCTGCCCCTGGTTCAGACACACCTCCACCATCCATCCAGCTTAATGGTACTACCCTCTCTAATGCTGACCACTTTCGGTATCTCAGCTCTCACTTGTCCACCACCACAAACATCGATGAAGATATTCATCATCGGATCAGATGTGCATCTCAAGCCTTGGGGGGACTCCGAAATCGTGTCTTTAGCTGTAGGGTAGTTGAAATTATCAACAAAGCCGCACGTATATCGATCAGTGGTCCTGCCCACCCTACTATATGGTAGTGAGACATGGGTCACATACAAGAGGCACCTCAAGGCACTTGAAAACTTCACCAACGTAATCTACGTTCCATTCTCTGAGTTCGCTGGGAAGACAAGAGAACAAATGCCAGTAGTTTTACCGACACAAACTGTAGGAGCATAGAGGCTACCATTATCCATCAACAACTACGTTGGACTGGCCATGATATCCGCATGGACGACAGTAGAGTGCCAAAGAACTACTTTACAGTCCCCTAACTAATAGTAAACGTAAAGCCGGCGGGAAATTGAAAAGGTATAAGGATAGTCTCAAGACAAACCTGAAAAGGTGCCAAAGCGACCCCCTCACCTGGGAGTCGATTACTCCACATCGTAACACTTGGAGGAGCACCACACGAGAAGGTGTCAATACTTTCGCGTTAGCCCAACTTCAAACCGATGCAGACAAGCGCCAATGTCGGAAAGACGCTGCCACCGCCCCTCCAACAATAGATGGAGCCTTCCCCTACCTGTGCAACAAATGTGGACGACGCTGCGGGTCCCATATCGGCTTCTTTAGTCACCTCAAAACTCACTAACCTAGGTGACACCCCAAATAACTCATATCATTGTACTGTATCATAGCTGGATGATCGTCATACTAGATTCCGAGCGACAGCAAAGTAGTAGTAGTGTGAAAATATATGCGTAAAAAAGGATTGCTTTACATCTAGTACACTTATGTGTAAGCATTTATTTATACGAGTACATGTTTATTACTGGGATATTCCAGTGACTATCATATACGGGACATAAAGTCATTATCATTATTTCTACAGCAAGAAAGATAAATGGAAATAAAATCATATACTGTATACAGCACTTCCTAATATAAAAATAAAATATCCTACGAGTGTTTTCTACTGCATATACTTCTCAGAGCAATGACCACACACCCAAGCAACATATTTCTCCTTATTGACTTCTTCATTTATGCTTTTTACTTGTTTTTCATTTCATTATTCCTATTCCCCACCTTGTGTAAACCAGAAGAGGCCACCTTTATTCTTTTCACAAATTCAAGCTCCAGAATAAGGTACAGTACTGTACATGTACCCAGTAAGTCTTAACTGAGTATTTTACAAGTGACAGACCTGTGCTAGGTTGTGTACATTTGTAAGTGTGGTATGGGTCATTGGCTAAAATTTATTGAAGATTCTACGTTACCATGTTTTAATGGTGAAACACATTACAGATTTTTAAAATATCAGTAGAGAGAGAATAAGTAAAGTAGGTTACTAAAATTATTTGTACTTGAAGATATATATTAAAACAAAAATAATTTTTTCACCTACATAATAGTAAATATTTTCTTTTAAAATAAAAGCACTGAACCTAAAAGTTTTGATAACTTAAATACTAGCATTAGAAAATCTTTTTAATATTTGAGATAATTTGTGTGATCATGTGAATATGGATACAATACCTTACAACAATACAGCTGTAATTCAAAATCCTGTAAAACATGTATCGTACTTGAGGGGATATCTTGGCTTAATTGTGTGTGTGGAAGCCCTACCATATTAAACAGTAGTTTCCTGTGATATTTCATATTCTTGGCCACAGTAGCATTTAGTAATGTACTGTACTTTACATTTTTAAGAGATGTGATAACATACCTTTAACAATTACAAGTACTGCTATGAAGAAGGAAGGCATACTTTTGTATTTTGAAAAGACTGTAATTATATAAGTTTTGACTCTGGCTCTTAGTATCACTACAAGGTAATATTTTTCATCTCAATATACTGTATATTATTTCTTGCAAAGATGGTTAAAAACATTCAGTCTTTTCTGAAGGGATTAAAGGTTATAATTTTGATACAAGTAAACAAAATACTGCAAGATACAGTACTATACTGCAGCTCTATAATCGAAAATATGCTCAGGTGCTAAGCTTATTTCAGTTTTAAAATTGGAACTAATTAAATAAAACACAAAGAAGTGAAAATATTTAACAAATGGCAAAGGCTACTGGGTTCTCACTTAATTAAACAAACCCACTGTACCTAACCGTTCCCCACTCATTGTAGTAACGTGGCATTGCTGTGTATGCACTGCAGCTGTAAAACCTATACTGATAAGATGAGTGCATGCAGCAATCTAGTGAATACAGTGCTCACCTCCTGTCCTGGGGTCATTGGTTCAAGCTTAGGGCACTCCCAGTCCACCCAGCTGTAAATGGGTACTGTAACGAACTTTAAAAATTGGGGTGTACACAGTACAGTACTGTACCTACTTACACTAATGGCCAGTCATGCTTATGGGACCCATTTTCACCTCTTCATTTTTATTCGCCTATAAAACCATCACTGGTTAACCTAAATTGGTTCCCTTGTTGCCATACAGGGAGTTGCAGGGAAATAATTGTATAGCTGTACAGTTGGCATGGTTAACCTACCTCAAATATTCAGGGGTGGATCCAGGAGGGTGGGGTCCCGACCCCCCTTTTCATCAGAAAATTCCAATACTTTTTCTTTAATGCAGTACTATTGTATTCAGGCATTTTTGTACAGTGAAAAGTAATTACTATTGACCTAATAATATCTCCGAATATAAAGTGCACATGGCCTCAAAATACCCAACTGGGTGTGTTCTCTGTGCTCACCATGGTCCACCACCCACAACTTCTTGGATCCCCCTTTTTATATTCCTGGATCTGCCCCTGATAATAGTATACTCTCCCATAAGCACCTATCTGATAGTTCATTTTCAATACAGGGTATTTGCAAAACCTGCAATTATCATCTCTTATAAAGTAACATAGCCCAAATTGACTTGACCTATATAAACCCTTGCCAATACAAAGAAAATTCTTGAGTAATGAGAAGGCTTGTCAACATCTCCAAACTCTACTAAATTATAGGAAGGCTTGCACAAATAACTATACTTAACTAACCTATATAAAGGTTTGCTAACATGCAGTAGTTAAACTCTACTTGACCTAGTACTGCATTGTCTAGGGGACCAACTGACTGCACCTCAGTGGCATGATGAAGGAGGGCCTCAGGGTGGATGGGGTCCTTGGGTCACTGAGTGAGAGTCAAAGTCAACCTCAGGTGACTATCAAGTTACAACTGACTGTTGTGGGAATGTTAAAGAACAAACTTTACAGTATGATAATGCCATATTTACCAGTTATGCATTTATTAGATATCAAACTTTACTCAATAACCCACTCAATAAAATGTAGAAGACAGCCCCCCCCCCCCCCCCAAAAAAAAACACCAACTCGTCTAAGCCAAAATTTGCCTGCCAACCAGACTCAAAACTACCCCAATTTGGCGTAAAAAACAGCAACCTGGTAACTCTGCGGATACCGTACAAGTTTTTATATACAATATACTATACAGTTAACCTTTTGGGGTAAACACAACACAAACATCAGACTCCTGGTCAAGAAATTTTACTGGATTAAACAACTTGTCATTCCAATGAACTTACCTCAATCCATTCAGCTTGATGTTGGCCATTTATACATTTTTATTTTATTTTTTGCTAACCAATTCTGTACATTCCTTCATTGAGATTGATTGAATTAGATATTCCTGATGAAGTGGTCGAGAGGATACAAGTGTCTTTCGCACACAGCCCCTGAAAATTGATCAGGAGAACATCAAGATAGCTACAATTTCCACCAGCAGCTCTACACAAGGTTTTAGAAAACAGACTTGGACTGTACATCTACAAGGTGCAGATTGTGCAGCACTGAACCCAAATTACAAACCTAAATGGAAATCATTTGTGGAGGACATGCTGGCCAGAGTGGACACTGACAACGAATTCCTCAACAGTCATGTTCTCAGATGAAGCAACATTACATGTACACTCGCACCAAAAAGTATCGGTGCAGGGTGAGATCGACGAGTTCCGAAACGATACGTATACACTGTGATATGTTGGGAAGGTTGGTAAGTGTATCCTCATAAACCCCCCCCCCCCCCCCTCCACTAGGTGTTGCCATATGGCTGACAATCAGGGCTGCCAACATATGGCTAGAACATCTCGCCTCTCCCAATACCTATCGTCACTGATCTCAAATTGTTCACACTACAGTATGCAACGATACTTTTTGTTGCGAGTGTACAGTATCAGGGATGGTAAACTGGCATAATACTAGAATTTAGGGTTCAGAGAGTCCCCATGAGGTACTGGAAAAGCAAAGCAACAGCCCTAAAATTATCATCGCTGAGTGGTTCAAACAATATTTCATTTGATATCAGGCCACAATGGTTGGTTTGACTAAACAAGGTTAATTCATGTCATCTACTATCATAAATGCTTTATTTCTACAGCCTGACTGAGGGAACGTTATTGTTAAAACTAAGATGCTTTCTAAGATAATTTGATACATTATTTCCTTAAAATCACCCTACAGTATAATTTATATTCACTTCTCTCCCATTGGAATTATATTCTTTGAATTACCAAAAATTGGCAACAAATAAGAGTGATATCCATCTCCATAACAATTACCAGAACTTATCATCATATTACTGAATTTGGATCTTCTTATGTCTGTGGAAAACAAGTCTGTTACTTACATAATTATCAATGAGACATCGGTTTGGGTAATACAGTGCTGTGCTTTACAACTACCTTTACCATAACAAATACTTCATCTTTGACAATTCTAGGGCATAAATCTTAATCCCAACAACACAATTATAAGGTTCCATATCCATGTCACTTAAGGTATATGATTGTAGACACTGTAGTTAACAATATGAGAAGTTATGCAGTCTCTGAATCACAATTCCACATTTTCTTGGAAATTTTAATGGTACTGTATCTTCACTGCATGTAAATTATATATTTGCTAAAGTAAGTGAATCTAAATCTTTTGTGTCTTTACTGGATGCACAAACATTGGCAGGTATGCTACTACAGTGTATTCATACAAGCAATGCTGATGTGGACTGGTTCAACATCAAACATGGAGGTTGGCTACCATTACCATGGAAATGGTAACCGTAGATACAACTGCAACCTAACAATTTAATAATGTGTTGAATATTTAAGTTATAGCTACAATATATGAGAAAATACATGTATCAAGTACAATACAACATCTACAGAGAACATACAGAGAAAAGGAAGGCAACTTCCCATTGTATTAGAATAAAATATAATGCTTTTTTAAATAATGTATTACAATAAGGTATCAAGTTCATAACTAAGATAAAACATGTAAAACTAAGTTAAAATAGATACCATCTGTACCCTGATGCTATTCCCTTGATAATTCAGAAAAATATATCCTCTTTACTTGACTGAGGTAATATGAGACTGAATAAAAAAAAAAAAAACACGAAATTCCTAAGCGCTTTCGTGTAATTCGCATCTTCAGGGGTGAGTACAGTCTGTACTCACCCTGACAGTGGCTATCCTTATACTGTGCTGTTCAATATAAGTGATGAGCTGCCCATACTGAGGTCCATTTCAAAGCACTCCTAATGCCATCTTGGTAACATTCTCTAAAATTATTAATCATAGTACAGTATCAATAACCCAAACCTAGAGAGCATAAACTAGATACCCAAATTATATTAAACTATGATATACTGTAATACTGTACAGTGAACCCTCAACTCCTCAACTTCCACAGCCTCCAAGTTCATGATTTCTATATTTCAATATTAACCAATTTAGAACAAATTTCCAATTCTGCACAACCATGAAATAGAGGAATGGCTATGATATTTAACATTACAAAATGCATATAGACACACCCGGGCCATACCAACATTAAGGAAGTATATCACATGTTCCAATGTGATGAACAAACATCATTGACTGACTCCAAATGTGAAAAAGATTTGGGTGTGTGTGGTCAAAATGAGCTTAAGTTTTCAGAACATTGTGAGAAGGTGAATCAAAGAAATAAACTACTAAGTCTCGTACAAAAATCGTACTCATACCTAAATGGTCTATCGCTCATATCACTGGTCCCTAAGATATGAGAAAAAAAAAAGAAAAAAGCCAGATGAATGAAAATGTCCATTGGAGGGCCAGCAAACTGGTGCTTCCACTCCGCACCTCAGATTGTTAGAGATTAGAATGCCTTCATTTGTCTAGTTTATACTGCTCAGACATCTAACTCACCAAGAGGTTAGAATGTTGACATTTGTCTAGTTTATACGACAGAAGGGAAAGGGACAATTAAAAGAAATTTCTAATCACCACAAGGGCATTATTCAGTCACATCTCTATATTCTGTTCTGTATATATGTGGAGTTAAAGAAGCTATCAGTTGAGAAAATTGCTAGGGCTAACTTCTTTGGAATAATAGTTGTGAACTCTTAAATAACCTGCTGGGCAGGGGTTGTGAGGATTGGCGAAAATCAATATAGAATATATTTACAATATGGAAAGTAACTTTTCTTCAAGAATCAAATATGTTTTGACACTGCCATTCTATCTTGAATTAGTGTTAATGTAATACAATTCTGTATTCAGTGTCTCAGAAATGAGGGTACAGGTCGATGGTCTGATAACTCAGGAGGTGCCTGGTAAGAAAAAGTTTGAGAACCCTTGTACTAGAGAATGTTGTGACAGCACCAAGTGAGAGCTCCTTAAGTCCAGACTTGACTAAATTTGAAACATGTTCAGGTACATTTAAGAACTTGTTCTGTCCCCCCAAAAATTAACATTAGATATGGGGTAGATGTGATTCGAAACCTTCCAAGCAATGTTACTCGACCTGTTTCTGAAGGCATGGTAGTTCTAAATCCACAACCTTTCAGCATGAATGAGTATACAGTACACGTTTTTGAATGATACATACATTAATATAATTTAATGGAATTCTTGTTATATGTGTATCTAGTATGCCGTACAAGGACGGCTCCTTCCCCCAATCCTACCACCTTCTCTAACTGCTGTTAATATGGCAAGCAGGCATACCAACTTAAGATGATGCACTGGGGATCATATCAAAGAATTTTGTATAATTTTTCAAATTGCAGGGACAGAAAATCTGACGATACTTTTTGGAAGGATTGTATATGCTAAATACTTGCCGACTGAGAAGTGATTGACTACCCAAACAGCTAGTAAGCTATCAAATGGTAACGATGATAAAGTAAAGTAAAATAGAAATCATGACAAGGATGAATTTACAAAGATTTTCTGGAAGCTTCCGAGTTGATTCAAGAAAATTCATCACCAGAGGCATAATGAATCTCCAAATGGGGGGACAAAAGTGCCAAATTGGCAGTAGTAATTCCTAATTAGAACTTTCACAAACAGGCAATTCCACTCTTGATGTAGTTTTTTGCTTTGCTACAAATATTTTACTAAACATTTTGCAATGACTTCAAAGATTTATTCCTAGAATCTTGCCTTAGGTACAATCAAAATTGAAGAGAAGTCAGAATGCTGAGCAAGGTACTGCTGGTTGACTGCACTATATGCAAGAGTGCTACAGTAATTAACCACTGTAAAATCCAGTATACTACTGTATTTATTAATTTTTTACTGTAGGGGCTATTTGTTTTCTTATTCATGTAGAATAGCATCTGATATACTAAATTCAATGATCCAGAATATTCGTTTATGGAAATGCTCATTGTGCTCTTTAATCCCATGAATTCTGATTGTTCCATTAAGGGAAATATTCTGGTACAAGAAGTACCACGTAAAGGGTAAAAAATATTTAGCCCCTGAAGTAAAAAATGGGTAAAAATAGTCTACAATCAATACTCATGTTATTATTAGCACCTAAATACATTGGCAGAGAGCATTAAGATTGCCATTGTCTCTGCATTATTTCTAAGAAAGTGGAGATGAGTGAGGTTTAGTCTAAAAACTTGGATTTCTGTAAAAATTTTCAACTAGTAAGCAAGAAAGGCTTGAGACAGTGTGTGGTGAAGGGCTGACAGCGAGAATTCAGGACCCAGAACAATGCTCACTTTTCCTATAAGTTGTCAACATAATATTTTTGATGGACTCTTTACCTACAGAGGTGAGGGTTCACTGTACAATAATAACAACTACTGTACCTACGGGAATGATAATTTTATGGGAAAATAATTTAAACTACTTGTAATAGCTAAACTTGATGAGACAGTAAATCTGTTGTCTTGGCTGAAGCTTCCTTCATTACAGAGTTTGTTGATGCACTGACAGCACCAGGCATAGTGCACATAGCAGTAAGAGGTCGGCGTTCATACTGTCTACGATGCATTTCATCAACACGAGTTAAATACCAGGTACCTGGGAAAAGCGCCTCAATGCTTCCCACTGGCATATACAGCGCTGCAGAGGAAGATGATAAGAATACAAGTTAACATGTATGTACTGTACCACAAACTACATTTATACTTTTAAACCTCAAATTTACTAATAGTTCAACATTAGTGATGCTTAACCAATAATTAGTCATTTAGGCTGCTATTTTATTTAAGGATGTTTTCTCTTGTATACAAATTAATCATTAATACAGTACCTGCAAATATAGTGATAACATTCAGCATGAACTATAAAATATAGACTGCTGACCAACTGAAGCCCAACGTTTTACCAATGTGTTTCGCCTTTTTCAGATGGTTTAATTACGTCAACTTTCACTTCCATTGTAATTGTTTTTCTTTTCTTAGATGCGCTACTATCACTTGCATCAGGAGTGCATTTGGGAGCCGTGATGAGGACAAATAGAGTTAATCATAAAAAAAAACTTTGCACTTGGTCACACACGTTAATGCAGTACGGGTAATGCATACTGACACTCCCTCAAGGCACGTGGCTGGGTGACGCATTACTCCCCATGCCTCGCCACTGCACCACGCAAACTAGTTCTCATACGTTAATACTATGAACCAGTTGTACCTACGTCGGATTCTTAAAATAAACGACCTTATGGGACCTCATTCGTATTGGCGGGTGTTCGTAAGTCGGGGACCCCCTGTACCTGTAATACAGTCCAGAAAACTGAGGGAAAGCTGAACATTGGCTGGAAATTCAAGCAGCCCAAAACTGTTATTGTTGTTGTGGAACTGCTGGCGCCTTTATGGTACCACAGATGCATCCACACGAAATGATTATTAAAATTTGTGTAAAAATTTGGATTAAAAATATTGATTATGGGGTGATTTTTTTTTTAAATTAGATAAGGGCGAATTTTCTTTCCGTAACCTGAAATTATGTTCATAATTTCAAAATTCCGTAAGGGCAAAATACCGCAATGCGGAGGATGCCTGTATGTACTAGGATTAGGGAAGGTCACAATTCTTTACGAGAAGCGAAAGGCAGACTAAAGTAAGAAATGTTGATACTGGTGTCTATAAAATCAGTTCTAATTAAGTTAGAAACACCATTTTATTACCCAAATGACCCTGAATATTTTTTCTACAAGTTTAAACAAATATATTAAAAAAAATCTATATGATATAGCCATGAATGGAGTTACATGTCACAACCAAATCAGTTGAATTTTCCACCATGCACTGGGGAAAATTTTCCAGGGTCTTAATGACACTTCTCGCAATGAGCTGTATTTATTTAATCAACACCACTGTACACATACAATACTTTAAATTGTAAATAAACAAAATAATGTATACCGTACTACAGGTACTCCTCGACTTAAGACCAACTTGACATATGACCACCCGGACATACGACCGCCGCAGTCGTACCAAAACATTTTCAAATTATGTACATATTTTCCAGTAGCGAAATGTTTCCATCCCGTACGAAAGCGTGGCGTGGGCTGGGCCACCTCGTGGTGTACAGCGTCCCTGCCATAGCGCGCTTAGTTGGTGTTTGGCCGTTGTTGCTGTCGGTAGTGATCGCGCTGTGTACTGACAATATTTTAAAGATTTTCGGTTCAAAATTCCATTCAAAATGACTGGCAAGCGTAAAAGTGAGAGTTCTGGTGGTGCTCAGAAGAAACAAATGGCAGAGGCATTTGCTACTATTAATATGGGGATGCAAATGTTTGACAAAATGGATCAAAATGTTGAGCGTTTTGCAAAAGTTAACAGAATGATCCAAGATGCACTTGCTTGCTACAGGGAGATTTACAATGAAAAGAAAAGGCAAATTGGGCAGTCTAAATTTGGACATATATTTTAAGAAGTCCCCCACTGCTGTCTCCTCACGCCCCACCAGTGCTGCCTCTTCACTCCCTAAAGATGATCCAATACCTTTAACAAGCAAGTATGTTGGCCTGTCTGAAGAAAGTGACATTCATGACCCACCCAGCCCTGTCTCCTCCTCTGCTTCATCCAATTAATGTAGTCTCCATGTTTAATTAAAAAATTATTGGGGCCCCGTGTGCATTCAGCTGACTACATTAAAGGTAAATGCACAGTAACACTTTATTCATTTTTCATTATTGATTTCTTTTACTGCACAGTGATCCCTCGGTTAACGAGCGCCTCGGTTACGATTTACCTTCCATAAGATTCTTAACTTCGGTTAACGAGAAATCCCTCGATTAACGAGTTTTTTACGAGCCGACTTCAACATGTTTTCGCTTGCATTTGGCGGTCCACCAGCTGTAGTATTAGTCCGCCAATACAGTAAAAGGTTTTAGGGCTTAAATTCCTTACTATTTTAGTAAATATCAAGAAGTTTATACTATTCAATAATTTTAAAAGTTTAATATTAACTTTTTTAGTCATTTTAACAATTATTGAACATAATTGAAGGTAAAGAAACTAGTTTCTGGCGTGCCATCCAGCCTGTTAACACACCAGACAGGCATTAGTCTCTCTCTGTTTTCAGTGGAGGTAACATCTTGCTTGAGACTCTCTTCAACTAAACACTTTTTTTCTGTGTTTCCAAGCAAATTATTGGTCATTTTGAAATTTATTTTACATATTGACAATATATAATGCAGTGCAGTGTTGATTTAAAGAAAATAATCTCGAATTACACCAAGAGAACTAAAATTTTATGGGTGAAATGGTGCCATGGGGTGACTTCTCTTCCACCCCAATGCCTTCTCTTCTCCCTTCTCGTCCACCCCCATTCTAATTCCCATCATCATCATCATCATCATCCAGGAGCCTTCTACATACACACCTCAAAGTACTTGTACTTTTCTACCTTTTTTGGTGTATTTAGGCAATTTTCGGTGAGCTGAAACCAATTACCCAAAAACCCATTGAAACAATGGTTTCGGTTAACGAGTTTTTCGGTTAACGAGCAACTTGCTGGAACGGATTGTGCTGGTTAACCGAGGGACCACTGGACTGTATTTCATTTTAGATTTTCTATTTATTATTTTTGCATTTTCGACTTACGGCCAATTCGACTTACAACCTGGATTTGGGTCCCTAAGCCCGTCGTAAGTCGGGGACTGACTGTACTACTGTACTGTATATACTGTACTCGCCAGCAGATGCTGTCATCTTGAGCCTACAGTAGGTATACTGTCCACTCTGCTGAATGTAAAATGTAAATGTAATCACTTTTTACTTCTTAACACTTGTGATGGAGGTGGGGTAGGGGATTAGCGGGACTCACGTTACTGACCTGACCTGATGCACTGTCAGGTCACCCATTGTCGGAGTGGAGGATTAGTGGGTCTCATGACCTGAAGAATGATGTCTTGAATAAAGATAAAAGCTAAGGTACTTCATTGTTTCCCCTTTCTTGTACTTATGGCACTTTCACACTTACTGAATGTACAGTACAGTACATGTAACTGTAATCATTTCTACATCCTAACACTCATGGGTTTGGGTAGGCACTCTCCCAAGAAACACTTGGGGTCTGGACTGTTACTCATCTCACTGCACCACACGAGAGATAATTGTACGTAATGAGTCATAGCTAGCTTGCTACTTGAGATAAAAAGGTAAATAAATTATCTACAAATAATTTTATACGAGTAATCCTGATAAAATAAGTATTTCTATAGGTAAGCACGAATACAAC
This sequence comes from Homarus gammarus, assembly GCA_958450375.1. Lineage (NCBI taxonomy): Eukaryota > Metazoa > Arthropoda > Malacostraca > Decapoda > Nephropidae > Homarus > Homarus gammarus. Next base: position 1,336,672 of record CAUDMG010001957.1, on the reverse strand, counting down.
ACAAAACTTATTGTTTACGCTTAATGAAAATATTTACACATCACTTTATACCTTCGTTAAGTAAAGTGATTGCTATAAGAACCTTATTCCATTATAAAGTGCACATATTTATGAAAAAATAGTTATAGAAGAAAATTTATGAAAAATTAGATATTTCGTTAGGAAATAGTGATGTAAATTTTGCGTTCTGATAAGTGTTCCCATGTCAAGTACAGATTATTAATGTTTTCCCTTTGTGTGCAAATGATAATTGTACATACAGTCTTGAGTCATAGCACTAGGATTGCTTGTTGAAGGACCAAACATACTACCACTTATGCTAGAAGGGCCAGACAAACTACCACTTTTGCTTGAAGGGCCAGACAAACTACCACTTTTGCTTGAAGGGCCAGACAAACTACCACTTATGCTAGAAGGGCCAGACAAACTACCACTTATGCTAGAAGGGCCAGACAAACTACCACTTATGCTAGAAGGGCCAGACAAACTACCACTTATGCTAGAAGGGCCAGACAAACTACCACTTACGCTAGAAGGGCCAGACAAACTACCACGTATGCTAGAAGGACCAGAAAACTACCACTTACGCTAGAAGGGCCAGACAAACTACCACTTACGCTAGAAGGGCCAGACAAACTACCACTTATGCTAGAAGGGCCAGAAAACTACCACTTATGCTAGAAGGGTCAGACAAACTACCACTTATGCTAGAAGGGCCAGACAAACTACCACTTATGCTAGAAGGGCCAGAAAACTACCACTTATGCTAGAAGGGCCAGAAAACTACCACTTATGCTAGAAGGGTCAGACTAACTACCACTTATGCTAGAAGGGCCAAACAAACTACCACTTATGCTAGAAGGGCCAGAAAACTACCACTTATGCTAGAAGGGCCAGACAAACTACCACTTATGCTAGAAGGGCCAGACAAACTACCACTTATGCTAGAAGGGGTAGACAAACTACCATGTATGCTAGAAGGACCAGAAAACCACCGCTTACGCTAGAAGGGCCAGACAAACTACCACGTATGCTAGAAGGACCAGAAAACCACCGCTTACGCTGGAAGGGCCAGACAAACTACCACTTATGCTAGAAGGGCCAGGGATACTGGGAGAAGCCTCAGGAAACACCACACTATCACCAGGTGGTGCTGTCTCCTCGCACTTTTTGTTTTCCCACCCCACCACCCTCGGCAGCATGGTTCAAAACTCTCACAACACTGCTACGAATAAATGAAATCACTGATATATGAGAAATCAGAACAAGCCACAAGAAAATGCCTGGGAAATGTGTTTCAACATTATATCCTGGGTCCTTTAAACACAAAGGGGAGACTGATTTGGTGACATTGGATGCAGTCTACATAGTTGCTAGATTGTACTGATGTTGCCAAATGTGCAACTTACATGTCTAGTCTTCATAGACAAACATAAAATTATTGTATTTAAATTTGTGATTTCATACACAAATTTGCGTATGAAAACCCTAAAGCGATAAACAAGATCATATACTGTACAATATTGCATATGAGAATCCCAAGAGTGTTAACACTGCATCCCATGCAGTCACATGACAGCATTAGCCAATCTCAGTGCATGAGCCTAGGCCCAAATTACCCAAGAGATCTTCCCACCCACATACCTAGCAAGTGAGGACATGGCTGAGCATGCTATAATCTTTTGTAACTCCTGGAACATTCGTCCTCAGGTCTGTAGCAGAAGTCATGAGAAATTTTCTCATAATTTTACCAGATATCGTGCATTATTTCATCCTTGGAATTTGTTCCCAGGCTCAGAAAAAGAAAGGTTTGGAGAGATTTTTCAGAATTTTCTAAAAAAAATTCCAGAAATGCGGCCGATTTTCAACCTCGGTAAAGTCTTTCGCAGACCTAAAAATGAGAAAAAAAATTCCAGGCTGATTTTAATTCCAGCTATTGAAGAGTTCTGGGAACTGGGGAGATTACTGAACCATATTAATTATGAATAATAAACTTACATCTATTCCATAGAAGACTTAAGGTTAATACACACTGCACAACAGTAACAAATAAAAGTGTAAACACCTCACCTTTGTGATGAGTATCCTGCCGTAACTTCATCATCTCGGCAAATACTGTGGGAGGAACCTTAGTCCGTGCATCAAGCCTGATGCTCAGATCTGATAGAGAAGCAACAAGCTGGGAAAGTGAAGAGTCAGGTCCTGTGTCTTCCGATATACGCAGTGAAAACATTGTAGCAGCCAACCCAGAGCCATATGAAAACATGGCTACTCGTTTGCCTGCCAGATTCTCAGCTGAGTTACTGTGAGAAAGAAATCAACTGTTAATGCCATTATATGTACTGTACTGTATAATCATAGTGGTTCCTCACTAAATAATACATACTCATTTCCAACAAGTATACTGTAAACCCTCCTTAATTCAGAATAATAGGAGCTCTACCTCACCACAATTGTACAGTGTTAGTACACTTCTCACATCTGACATGGGCCAAAGATTGAACCCAAGACACAGTAGTGAGAGAAACATTGGTTACAGCAGCTGTACTTTACATGTTTAAGATGAACAGAACACTCCAGTTACAAGGAGTGTATAAATTCATTTTCAAATATCTAAAAATCTGGTTGGTTTCATTTGAATAAAAATGAATTATTACAATAAATACTTTTGTTTAAAACGAATTGTGCAGGAGCAAATGAGATGATAAAAAAACAGTACAAATGTACAGTCCCCCCAAAAAATATCGTTAGCCATGGGTCTATGTTTGTCTTTGGTACCCCCAAAATGTTCCACACTACTGAGGGTATACGCAAACACTTGTTATCTTGAAAATATGTTCTTATTCTCGTACGGGAGATGAATACAGATGGACAAAGAAGCTCGCTTCCACACCATAAGGACTGGTGATCTTCACTCTCTGTATTACTCCGCGCTGGCATGTACAGATGCCAGCATTCACAAGCTAAATACATAAAATGTAAATATGGTAATTCACATACATAACATGGTGCATAATAAATGGAAATATTACATAGGATTAATACATGTTCTGTAATACTTTACTATACATAATTAATAAAGTAATATAAGAATACACAACTTAAGGTACTACTTCGTGTCCATATTATACACCTCCCTCCCCCCTATACGCTCATAGTTTCATCTTGAGCGGACCTTTTGTTTCTGATTCGCTCAGAACCTGCGGAGTACCAGGACAGAAACACAAGGTGGGGATGGATTTACTGTAAAGACATCAGCATTAAGGGACTCTACTGGGGAAGGGTCAACACTAGGCAGCTCCACAGGTCAGAGGAAACGACGGTTCCTCCACCATACTCTTCCACTAGGAAGACGCACATGGTGGTCCCTGGACCGGCCAATACCCATGACAACCCCAACCTTGTCCCAGCGGTAAGATACCGGATCTTGAATCTTGACCTGCTGGCCGATACTCAACCTGGGAAGGGGGCGGGCATGACAGTCGTACCGAGCAGCGACATCTGCGGCTCGTTCTGCTGCACGGCGGTCACATTCTTCAGTCTTGGCTTGCCATTCTTGAGAAAAAGACTTCGGGTGGGCAGGAACACAAGACCTGAGATGATGTCCATATAGAACCTGGGCTGGGGAGCGTCCGGTGAAGTTCGGGGTGTTGCGTAACTCAAACAAACCTCGATCAAAATCCTTGCAGTCGATATTTCCTGAGGGTGACACCTTAAGGATCAGGTGCTTAACAGTCTTGACTGCGGCTTCAGCGTGTCCATTCGCCTGGGGGTAGTGGGGCGAGGTCACAACATGACGGACTCCCCAACGGTCCATGAAGTCCCGGAACTCGTGGCTGGTGAAATGGGGTCCTCCATCAGTCCTGAGGCGGAGGGGAACACCAACTTCTCTGAAGTAATGTCTGAAATTCCGGATGGAAGCAGTAGCCGTTGTATCACTACCACAGGGGACGACAACAGGCCATCCAGACAATCGGTCGGCAATGACGAGGAAGGACTTCCTTGCCACTGCAAAGAAGTCAGCCGACATAGACTCGAAGGGTCTTGAAGGGTTATCGTCGCACATTAAAGGTTCCTGTTGCTGGCTGGGTTGCAGAATCTGGCACGGTTCACAGGCACGGACGGTAATTGGAATGTCCGCGTCGATTCCGGGCCAAAATACAGTCTGCTTCGCCCGTCGCTTGGTGGCCTCCACTCCTCGATGGCTGTCGTGAAGGCGGGTCAAGGTACGGTGGCGTAGGGCAGCAGGAATGACTACTCGTGGACCATACAAGACGAGGTCTCCGTCACAATAGAGGTCCTCGCGTATCTTCCAGTACGGGAGTAGCGATTCATGAAGGTCGTATCAGTTAGATGGAAATCCCTGGGACACACAGTCGATGAGCTGGATGTAGGAAGGGTCGGCCCGGGCTGCGGTGCGGAGATCTTCAAGGGTCTTGTCTGCATCCGGTGCTGTAGACTCTTCTGATGTGAAGACGGCCTTCAATGAGACTATTGACTTGAGGGATGCAGCAGCTGTAGAACACAACATCTCGTCCTCTGGGGTGGGGCGACTGACAGGGGCGCGGGACAGGGCATCTGGGATGCACAGCAGCTTACCGGCACGCCACACAGCCGTAAAGAGATAAGGCGAGAGCTTCTCTTTCAAACGTTGAAGGCGAGGATTCTCTACTGCATCCAAAGAGTAGTAATTGATAATAGGTATAAGAGGGCGATGATCCGTGAAGAGGGTGAAGTGCTGAAGTCCTATCAAGTAGAAGAGGCACTTCGCCATCGCCCAGACAACAGCCAACATCTCCAGCTCAATCGTGGCATATCGGGTCTCGGCGTCCGTCAGGAACCGGGATCCACACTGAATTAAGCGGAGTTGTCCACCGCCATGGCCCTGCAGAAGGGCGTAACCAACGCCGTAGAGTCAGGAGGCGTCAGTCTGGAGGACGGTGGGTAGGGCTGGGTCGTAACAGGCGAGGACAGGTGGACTTAAGAGGGCCTGCTTGACTCGCTGGAAGGCCTCTTGATGATCTGGGGTCCACAGGAATGTCCTCCTGGAGCTCAGCAGAGGGCGTAACGGCTGGGCTGCGGCGGAGATGTCAGGTGAAAATTCAGCCAGCTGATTGACCAGACCCAAAAAGGGACGGAGGTCTGCCAGGTTGGCAGGGGTTGGAAAATCCCTGATTCCACTTAATTTCTCAGGGTCAGCTGCAATACCTGATGCTGAGAGAGTGTACCCACAGAAGTTCACTGACGGTGCGGCGACTACAAACTTGTCAGCGTTGAGGGTAATCCCGTACTTTCTACATCTGGTGAGAACTTCATATATTCAGGAGAGGTGGGCACAGTAGTCTTCATCATGGAGTAAAATATCATCAACCACCTTGACACAATTCGTGACTCCTTGAAGGGCCGCGTCACCACATTGACAGAATGCATCGCCCGTAGCAGCAAATCCCATGGGGCCTCTGCAATACTGATATCTTCCATATGGTGTGATGAATGTAGTCAAATGCTGGTCTTCTTCGGCCAACTTGATCTGCCAATGACCACATAAGGCGTCCATCGTTGAAAAAACTTCGCCTTCGGGTCCACATTTCAAACAGCTGCGAAGGGTGTGGGTGAAGGGTGGGCTGGACGGGAAACTTGCTGGTTAAGTTTTGATAGATCGGTGGTGATCCGTACTCCACCACAAGGTTTAGTGATGGGGACGAGAGGGTAGCACCAAGGTGAAGGTTCATCTCCAGCCGGCGTGATGATTCCCTGAGCAACCATGGAGTCAAGCTTTTGTCTAACTAGTACTAGCTCCTTGTAGGCGTGAGGAATCAAACGAGGGGTGTGGATGGCAAAAGGTGTGGCACCATCCTTAAGATGAATCTTCATAGGTGGACCCACCATCGGCTTGAGTGGTGTGGATCCCAAAGATTTCTTCGTAACCAACACGTCAGCAAACTCCTTGAGAAGGTAAGCTCTTGCATCAGAAGGGGACGTGTTAGTAGAGATAGGGAGTTCCTTCAACCTGTTGACATGGGTGACCTTTAAAATAGGTTTGGGGAATTCCTTGGAAATAATGGCCAACTCTTGACAATGGCCATATGATAAAAGCGGAGTCGGGATCCCATCATGAACATCAATCCGGGCTGAGCAAGACTGCTTACCAAAGGTAAGAGTAGCCCAGAAAGATCCCAAAGCTGGAGCCATCTTGGAACCATCAGCTGTCAGTTTCGTTGTCTGAGGAGGGGGCTGTAGGTTGCTCCGGGGTATTCCCAAACTTGCTAAGTGTTGTGGACCAATTACTGAGACGTCAGCACCGGTGTCAGGTAACATCTGAAGACTGGATGACAAGTTACCGTGAGAAATGACGACACTGATGTGCTGGGGCGTCATGTCTGTGGAACAATGTACACGATGGCAGGAACGACTGGACACAGCGTCTTGATGCTTGCCAGAAGGAGGGGGTGTGCCAGCACTACCTGAGGATGACTTCTTGGATCCTTGGTGGTGTCCTCTCTGTGTCTTCTTACGACAACATTTGTCATAATGGCCCACACGACCACAAAGTCTGCACTGAACTTTGCTAGCAGGGCACTTGACTGTGTAAGCCCAGTGACCCTGGCGGTCGCAACTTCTGCACACGCTTTGAGCAGCTGGGCACTGGGAGGCATCATGCTGTCTCGCGCAGCTGTTACACAAAGCTGCTGCTGCTGCTGAAGGTGTAGCTGGAGGGTGAGGGGTGGGGTTACCTTGCTGCTTCTTACCTTTTCTGTAGGAAGACACCGCCCTCACCTGGTCAGGTTGTGAACGTAAAGCTGAAATCGCACACCTGGCGGCCTCGTATGCTCGACATTTTGTAACTACATCTTGAAGGGAGGAAGTGGGGTCAAGTGAAATGAGACGCTGAACTAGCTCTTCATCTCGAATACCCGTTAAAATAATTGTCTTGAGTCGTGTCTCTTCACAGACTTGAGAATTTCCAGGACAAACATCAACTTCCTCTGAACATCTTTTCAGTCTTACAAAAAATGCATCAAAAGATTCTCCATCAAGCTGCTTACCTTGGAGGAGTTCTCTTCTTCTAAGTGCTTCGTTGCGCTGTCCCTTAACATGTTCCTGTAACTTGTCAAGCACGGCCTCTACAGTCAGAGTTGTCGTAGAAGGCACTTGAAGTGTGTGCTCGAGAGTACGTTGTGTCTCTAAGGACAAGCACATACGAAGCTGTATCATCTGTTTTGGCTGTGGTAAACTTGACAGGTCAACCATTGTTGCATAGTCTTGCCAACGTCGACGCCATTCCCGAAATATCTGATAAGAAGCATCAGACTTCAGAGAGGGAGGCGTTTGTGCTGCAGCATTTTGAGGAATTGTTGAACCGACTCTGGGAAATGAGGTACCAGTACCTCTAGTCATACCAGCATTAGAAGTAGCAGAAGAATTTTGTACAGTAGATTGTTGTGGGGAGGCTAACAGGGAAATCAAGACTTCAAATCTGGCTTGATCCTCTCTTCTTCTCAGGTCATCCTCACTTCTACGTATATCTTCTAGTTCTCTGCGTCTTTGTTCATCTTCGTGGCGTTGTCTTTCAGACTTTCTGTACCGAATTTCTTCCTCTTCTCTCCTTGCAACATAGTCCTGGTGTCGAGAAGTTTCCATCCACTTAATCAGTTGAAGAAGATCTGTGGACGCAGGCACCGCAGGAGAGCTTGCTCGCAACGAACGAGGAGATTCTGTGGGTGATTGGGCGTTGTCACTGTGGGGAGCGTGGGGCCTGAGTGTGGGTGGGGAGAGGTCTCCCAGACTTAAACTCATAACCCCATCGTCCAGGGTATCATTTTGATCCCTGTGAGACATACCGACAGCTTCTGTACTCTATCTGTGCAAAAGACAGGGTCAACCCCTCGTAATCTATGCACAGAATTACAGAAGTCTAAAGTAATTCGCAAGAATTTAATATAAGGTGGGTCTGTGAGTGCGTGTGTGTGTGTGTGTATGGCTCGTTGCCGGGAGGCTTGGCGCTCGCTGCCAGACGTAGTAGCAGCTGGGCAGAGTTTGCTCGCTGGTCAGTTGTCCTCAGTTACCCAATGACCGGAGACGGGAGCGGATGTACTGCTGGGCAAGCTCCCTCAGTCATCTAACTGCAGTTTGCACAGACAATTCTGATTAAAATACACAACACAGCACTTCACAAAACACTTCACTTCACAGCACAGCACTGTACACAGCATAGCACTTCACAACATTGTAAGTCCAGAGGCTTGTAGTCTGGCTGTAAATCCTTGAAGCTGAAGACGAGATGCCATTAACACAGTCCGGTGGGAAGGCTTGGTCCTCTGAATCTCACTGAGAAATCTCACTGCGCCATCTATGTTTGTCTTTGGTACCCCCAAAATGTTCTACACTACTGAGGGTATACACAAACACTTGTTATCTTGAAAATAGGTTCTTATTCTCGTACGGGAGATGAATACAGATGGACAAAGAAGCTCGCTTCCACACCATAAGGACTGGTGATCTTCACTCTCTGTATTACTCCGCGCTGGCATGTACAGATGCCAGCATTCACAAGCTGAATACATAAAATGTAAATATGGTAATTCACATACATAACATAGTGCATAATAAATGGAAATATTACATAGGATTAATACATGTTCTGTAATACTTTACTATACATAATTAATAGAGTAATATAAGAATACACAGCTTAAGGTACTACTTCGTGTCCATATTATACAATGGGGTCAATGTGGTTTGAGGCTTTCCAAACAATGTCACTGTCCTCTTCCAAATTCACACCTTATGATCACACATGTTAACTGTGAATTTATTTAGGGTTAATAACAAATTACTTTCACTCATTACCAAAAAGATTTTTTATTATAAAATTGCTGCCTTCAGCACCAACTAGAAACGTTCACCAGCATCCACCCTTATGTGACGCTATGTTGAGACAGCTGCACAACCACATATTTCAACTTGTGTGATACAGTTACCTGTACATGGGGCCCCCCCTAAGTTGGCAGATTTATATTTCGAGGTCTTCTTTTATTCGTGGATGACACCCTGGATGTACCCAAGATTGTCTGTGGGCAGTTTTAAAGTTGCCGGCATTTTTGCGGCTGGGACAGGGAGCCATTCGTTCTAGAGACAGTAATTCCCTCAAGTCCGTTCTTTATTACAGTTAACCCTCACTTTACGCGGTTAATGTAACCCGGAGGGTCCTGTGTAAAGTGAGAAACGCGTAAAGTGAATAACATAACATATGGGATTAATTGAAATGGAGTCCGGGCCGATCCCCAAACTCCACTTTTTGACGACACACAACTATGTTGTAGTAAAAATATTATCTTAACTTTATGATGGTATGCACACACAATTAATAATTAAGAGAAATATCAATAATATTAGGTTTTTTAACACTTACATTAGTAGAAAAAATGGCTGGGCGCACGGGGATGGGTGGTTGGTTCCGAGGCAGAGGGCAGATTATTGGCCCTCACCTGTATCACTTGTATCAATTGTATCACTATCCACCACAGAGGCTTGCAGGGCCTCTTTGTCAAACTCCCCAAAGTCCATACAAGTCCATATCCTCACCATAATTATCACTATCACTGACTTGGGCCGGCTGTGGTGGGTGGCGGGTGAAGAACTGGTAATGTTTTGATGACTGGGCGACCTTGTGCGCACCATGTTCGCGCCGCTTACACAACATGGCGGATGGCGGGAGGTTTGGATCCAAAAATGGCGCGGCTCGCCACCCGCTCTCCGCGTAATGGGGTACACGCACCGCGGAATGTGAGCATCCTGGGTTCCGGCAGGGCACCGCGTAAACGTGGAAACGCGGAATGTGGGACCGCGTAAAGTGAGGGTTAACTGTACTTTATTAAGAGAGCAGGGACTTGAGAGTAGACTGTCACATTTTTAATAAATTTGTTTGATTATTTGTGAGAGTATTTCCCATTATTATTTATGTTTAAGTGTTTTGTGTGTGTCCACACACACACACACACACGCACATACACACACACACATATACAGTCTCTCCTCGACTTACGACGGGGTTCCGTCCCGACGACCAGGTCGTGAGTTGAATTGGTCATGTCAAAAAGGTGAAAGTAATACATAAAAATTTTTAAATGGGTGTCTCTTTTTCTTCTCAATACCATGAGACCTCTCACTTTTATGCTTGCCAGCCATTTTAAAGGGAATTACAAACGAAAAATTTGTCAGTACACAGCGAGATCACTAATGTTGGGACTCGAAAATACATGTGTAAAATATTTTATACGACCATGGCAGTCGTATGTCCGGGTTGTTGCAAGTCGAGGAGAGACTGTATACATCCTTGACCACTGAAGGGTCTAGACATACAGTAGAACGTTGATATAACACGAGATACATTCCAAGAGAGGTCGCTTTAAACCGAATTCGCACTAAATCGAAGTGTTGTTTCAATGGAATAATTTAGTTTGGTACTTGAGAGAAACAAAATACTAAAAAGACTGAGAGTCTACCCAAATGAACCTCAGCCCATCTCCTATAATAAACAAAACATTGTTTTTTGTAGTATTATGTTAAAACAAACACTCATAAATCAACACAACTAAAATTATGGGAAGTGAAATGGTCTGTTTACTAGCGATCAGCTGATGTGAAGATTGGGGGGGGGGGGGGGGGTAAGGTGATATGTTAGACAGTTGATGCCAAGGTCTAGTGCTTATTTATTTATCTGTCCTTCAGAGTGTCTTTAAGTTATTCTCTTATAAAATGCACTGAACTGACATGTTTTAATTAATTTGATTACAAAGGGCTAAAATTTATCTCTTGTGCAAAATATATGACGTTTATATTCAAATTATTCGCTGTCTTGCAAGGATTCTAGCAATGCAAATTATATTATGCTAACTTTAGTCTGTGATATTATGTAAGAAAAAAACTTTAAGCCTAAAATCATCAAACCCTGGCTGGGATGATGTTGGGGGGGGGGGAGGAGGGGGGTGACAGTGACATGTTTGACAGTTGGTGCCGAAGGTCTGGTGAAGTATTTATTTATGTCCTTTAGATTGAATTTTTGTTTTTTGTTTATAAAATATCACAGAAGTGAACGGGGAGAATATAATTTACATTGCTGGAATTCTTATAACATAGTGATAAGTTTGAATATAATCATGCCACAGTTTGCACTAAACAAAAATTGTATTAATCATTTAGTGCATTATTTTGAGTACATGTACAGTACAGCTTTGCCCTTAGGACAGTGTAGCGTGCCCAGAGAAACATTAGGCGCGAATTTTAAAATATGACGCGCCAGATTGACTCGCGCAAAATAGGAATGATTCGCTTTAAATTAAAACATTGTCCTTAATTGTGGGTGTCGCTTTAAATCACATATTTAGATACAAAAAACAAAAACAGAACTGAAATTTCAGATTCTCACCATGAAATATAAGACGCTAGCCCTCCATACACAGAGGGTGTGTACATATTGCCAACCTGTGTAGCAATAACTAATGATGGCTTTGTCTTGGCTTGAAAGATTACTTCGCTGTAATTCATAAAGGTCTTCTCAACATCCCGGTCAAAGTAAGTGTCTTCAAGCTTCTTTTCCCTAAAAAATATTGAAAACAATTGTTAATCAGAAAACATAACAAGACACCTACTAAAAATAAAATATGTTACTACAAGTATACAGGTTGAAGCTACCATATCCGGTAACCATGTGACCAGCTCTGAGCCGAATATGGGATTGATTGATTCATTGTAGTAATTACATCCTTGGCAATGCAACAGCTTACCCAGTAGGTCATATGTCACCGAATTAAAATTGAGGCTTAAAGCCGAATATAGGAAATTACCATTAATTTAGGCGTATTTTGTATGGACATGTAACAGGTTAACGTTACCTTGTATAGTATACCTGTACCTGTATATAAACACACCTCGGATCAAAAGACTTATGCAACAGTGAGACAGAGCCTTTTATCTCAATGACCACAACCGCTACAGGTCCCCTCGCAACCGAGTCATCCGCAAAATATGCACTGCAAAGAAGTCTCACTACCCAACCAAATTGCAACACCTGAAGCAGACCAACATCAGTCAGTGGTTTGGTAAGCTTAAAGAAGTCTGTGGACTAAACAATAAAACACACCCCCTCCCCTTCCTTAGCCATCTCACTAATGTTGATGCAGCAGAGCAATCAAATAACCATTTCGCTACTATATGCCAGGCGCTCCCCCGGCTTGACACAACCAACCTCCCTGCTTACCTACCAGCCCCCTTTCCCACTGACTTAGTAGAAGAATTTGAAGTAGCAAAACGTCTGGAAAAAATTAAGTTAAAACGCTCCACCACCCCTATTGACTTACCAATGAAACTCTTCAAGGAGTTCTCCCCGGAGCTTGCTAAACCCCTCTGCTCCATCATCAATGCTTCCCTCAGTCAAGCCAGATGCCCAGCTGACTGGAAGACTTCATATGTGCCACCAGAGCCCAAGTCAACCAGCCCACAATCCATAAATCAGCTACGACCCATTGCAATCACCCAATACCCAGCTTAATCTGTGAAAGTTTTGTGTTCGACTGGGCATATGCTGATATTGCAGGAGCCATAGATCCTCAGCAATTTGGTAATATGAAAACTTCCTCCACCACCCACTGTCTTGTCAGCTTTCTCGACTACATATACCGCCATCTGGAGAAACGAAAAACGTCTGTAACTGTCACCTTCACCAAGGCATTCGACCTAGTCGACCGCAATTTAATCATTAACAAAGCTATCGACCTCGGGTTTCGAAGACGTTTTATACCATGGCTTACAGATATCCTCAGTAACCGACGCCAAGCTGTACGCTTCCGAGGGGCTGTCTCCACCTTTCAGTCCGCCAAGGCACCAAGGTGGGACCACTATGCTTCCTTAGGGTTATCAATGATGCCCAAAGAGAAACCCCCGCTCGCTGGAAATATGTCGACGACTCCACCATTGGGATCAGCGTCAACAATTCTGCTCCCGACTATAACCACCCTTCAGGATTCATTCAAGTCTCCAAAATTGGGTCACCAACCACCACGTCAACATCAACCATACCAAGACCATGGTTATGCACATCAACCTCTCCTCCGACGTTGTCCCACCCCCTTCCATTATTTTAGGTCCAAACACACTTCAGGTTGTAGATTCCACTAAGCTCCTCGGCATCACCATAGACAACAAACTAAATTGGAAACCATACATCAGTGAAGTTGTCAAATCCTCCAATTTCCGTCTCCACCTCCTACGCCGACTCAAGTCCTTCGGAGTTCCTGCACCCAAGCTCCTCAGTGTTTACTCAACATTCATACTTCTCAAGCTCACCTATGCCTCCCCTACCTGGTCTTCCTCCCCCTAAATGCCACACAACGTAAACTCCTAGAAAAAGTGCAAAAGAGGGCATGCAAGATTATTCTCTCCCCTTCCGACTCCACATATCAAGAAGAGCTCAACACACTGACCCTCTCGGCTCTCACTGACCATCACCACGACCTCATCTGCAAATTTGGTGAGAAGCTTCTGCACCATCTTCGACACCGGCTCCTACTACCACCGGAGATCCCTCTCCCAAGAATTGCTGTTCGACATCACAACGGCATCCAGCCCATACGAGCATGAACTGATCACTATAAGAACAGCCCAGTCCCGACCATTATAAAAATTATCAATAACTTGTAATCAACCAGTGTATTCACTCCCAGTCAATCTTACTTTTTGCACTGTCACTATGTTGAAATAACCTGTAGTTTGAGCTTCTCCCCACCTAGTTATTATATATCATATTTGTATCACTGATGATATTTGTATGTTATTTGTAAATCAAGAGACCCATTCCCCAATTATGTAACTTTATATTTTCAGCCTTCCGGCTGCCATGCTCTTTCAATAAACAGTTAATTATTATTATTATTATTATTATTATTATTATTATTATTATTACATTTGGGAGCCATGGTGCAGTTTAATAAGGGTAGAATAACAGTGTAGGACTTAAATAAGCACATCACCACCCTCAGCTGTGAATTCAAACAAACGTATTGAATGGCTGGAGCGATTAGAGCACCAACAAAACTTTAGCAGCCAACCGACATACTGTAACTACAAGATGCAGCTGCTTGATGTGAGGTTTGCTGGGTAGTACAGCTGGATAGTACTGTAGGTAAAGGAATTTCTGAATATAGTGCAATTTTTTTTAAGAGTTGCCATATGTTAGAATTCTGGATATGGGAGCTTCAACCTGTAATATCATTACTACATACACCATTTCCATATTATCTAAATACACTTAGTTATTGCTGTAAACACAATCAGTCCAATGTTCATTTCCATAGTCTTTGTGAACACTTAGTTCATTTCTCTATAGAGGTTTCTCCATCTTAGGGAGGTAAAGTTTTTACAACTGGTACCTTGCAATGAAAATGTGTGAAATGGTGCTTAGTTTTAATAGTCAATGTCTGCAGTGCTCTTTTAGCCCCTTCACTACAGGGACACCACTCGTAATATTTTATTTGACTAGTGCCATATAATTTAATTCAGCTTAGAGACCCCCCACTCTCTCTACTTACCCCTTCACTAAGGAAATGTTACTTTAAGTATTTAACTTGGCTAATGCCATTAGATATTATTTAGCCCAGTACACAAGGGGTTAAAGAGCTCATTATCCCTTGAACAATCTCAATCTTGCCCACCTTAACAAGTGTACAAACTCTTGAAATAATTCTAAGAAAATATGTGGTTAAGAAATCCTTCCAAATTTGAATAAAAAATTAAAATCTTGCAATCCAGAAATGAATGATTGACACAAGAAGTCCCTTTTTATGATGTAGGAAAACCAGAAAGTGAAGTGTGAGATCTGAACCATTAAACAAACAATACTTTCTTACCCAGATGGTTGAGGGTCCATCCCCCTCTGAACCGTTGGTTACCTCAAAGTCAAGTTTATGAAGCTTCAGGTTAAGGGACTGAAATGCACTCCAAGTACAGGTACTGCACTTCAAATCCCCAAAGGCAACTAAACAAGAGTAAGGAGAAAGTGCTGCAAAATTCTCCAAGATCAGCCAGACAAGCCGTACCCCCAAAAGACTTTACTGTTTCAATTATTTTGCCACCTATACAGTTAGGACCTTAATTTATGCTCCCTAATTCCCTTATCATACAGTCCTGGTGCAATCTTTGAACCCTCAATTATTAACTTTCAATAGTTGCAACCCTATAATAATGGACAAAAAAGTCCTTTTGAAGACAAGTTGCATGAAACTGCCTCTGGTACTGTACTGTACTGTACTGTGAATGTCCATAGAAAGGAAGAATTTATGAAGAATCAATGGGAAATCCAGAAATTTTGTCACCACTTATAATTAACTTAGTTAGGGTAAGTAACCATAAATAATCCAAACAATGCCAAGAAAAAGCAATCAGCTTATGGTTTTCCAGAAGGCATAAGCTGATTAGTCAGAATCGACCTTTCGTGAAAAGTATCACTATGTATCTACTGTAAGTATATATGTAAGCATTTCTTTATACTAAGTCTAAGTATCAGAATATAAAGTGGTTTATATAATCCTAGTTATTCTGACAAGCTAACAAAGTAAGTGTTTAAACATACGGCAAAATGACTAGAAAAATTTGAGAACATATCTGGAGGGCAGTGGAAATTAGTATCTTCTAAACTACATTTTGCATTAATACTGTGCCCACCCAGGCACAGATCACCGACCCACAACGGGGCCTAGGAGGCGGGGGGGGGGGGGGGAATATATAGGGCCTAATTATAATTATATATATATATAATTTTATATATATATATATATATACAGTCATGCGCCGGTTAACATCCTAGATACATTCTTGGAAACGTGACGTTAACCAAAATGGACGTTGTCCGATCATCACATAAACTTTTTATTTATACTTACGTGTATGTGGAATACTATATACGTACATACACACTTTTACTCTTAAATCATTACTGTAATGTGATGCAGGTGATTAATTTTTATCTCTTGTGCAAAATACATGACATTTATATTAAAATTATTCACTGTTTTACAAGGATTCCAGCAACGCCAGCAGATGGGGGAGGGAAAGAGTGGGAGCGAGCGGGCGTGCGTGGGGGGAGGGGAGGTAGTACGTTTGACAGTTGGCACAGGCCCAAGTCTAACGTGTGTATATTTATCAGTTCTTAGGTGACTAAGCTTCTCTCTTATAAAAAAAAAGGCAGTGAAATGACCTGGGTGAATATAATTAACATAGCTGGGATTCTTGTAACATACTGAATAATTTGAATATAAACATGCTATAATTTGCACAAGACAAAACAATTTTAGTACCGTAATCAAATTAGTACATGTGCACTCCAGCTTTGCACTAAGAAATCTATGTAAATCTACCCAAAAATACAGTTGAAAAACTTTTTTTATAATATGTACTTCAGTACTGTACACTAATGTACAACAATTTTTATCTCTTGAGCAAAATATATGACGTTTATATTCAAATTATTGGCTGTCTTGCAAGGATTCCAGCAATGCAAATTATAATCTCCTAACTTTAGTCTGAGATATTATATAAAATAAACATAAAGAAATCACCAATCTTTTATCTTGAACATGAGGGTGGTGGGAAGAGGGGGGGGGGGGGAAGGGGGAGGGAGGTGAGGTGACAATGTCTGGCATTTGTTTGTTTGTTTATTTGAGATAAGATTTGACAGTTGGCGCTGAAGGCCTGCCTGTGTGTTTATTTATCATTACTTAAGAGTGACTAAGCTCTTCTCATAATTTTCCACCCAAACGACCTGGGTGAATACCAGTATAACTTACATTGGAGGGATTCTTGTAAGATAGTAATTTATTTGAATGTTTTTTTTTTCAATTTAAATTTTAATTGTTTATTCCTTGATAGAGGAAGCGGGATCCTAGTGCCATCACTTGGTACCCCTGTACCATAATACTGTAGTCCACAAAACATGTAGCTATGCTTTTTTTATTTGGTCCCTCGTCATACGAGTCCGCTTTCTCTCGCTTCAGGACGCCTGAGTCCTCCGTTTTCTATCTTAATCTTAGAGTGCACCGGAAACTTTACTATTTTTAGTAATGCCACAGAATTTGAAATTGCAACCCCAATTGCAACTTGCAATTGTTGAGGCAACTAGATATGTCTGATTACAGCAAATGTGTTATTGTCAGTTTGTAGGTGAAAGATTTTATCCTCAATAGATGTAGGCTAACATTTCACCTGCAGGAAAATGCTTAGAAAAGCCTAAGTAAGGAAGCATATTCCTTGAACACATAATACCTGACCAGTATGGGGAGGATCATCGTGTCTCTGTCAGGGGGTCGTGGAGTGGTGGTCCAGCAGGCGTCACGTTTGTGGTGTTTTTTTTGTTTTTTTTTTTTTGGGGGGGGGGGGGGTGGGGGGGGCCACGGACGTTAACCGGCGCATGACTTTGTGTATATATATATAGATATATATATATATATATATATATATAATATATATATATATATATATATATATATATATATATATATATATATATATATATATATATACAGTTGTACCCCGATTTACGTGGTCAATTGAACCCACAGAGTACCGCGTTAAGTGAAATCCGCGTAAATGGAACAACAGAACATATGGGATTAATTCCAATAGAGACTGGCCCGACCCCCAAACTCCACTTCTTCCGACACAATACCTATGTTGTAGTAAAAATAACATCTAAATTTTATGATGGTATGCTCACACAATTAATATTTAAGAGAAATACAGTCGCCAGGTTAATGTCCATTCAAATAATAGACTCAAATCCCCCCCCCCCCTCTTCCCAGCTCACTGGCTCCTACCTCTCTGAGAAATGATTGAGTAAAACACTAGATTTTAACGTTTAGTAATAAATAATACCTCAGACTAAAGTTAGAATAATATAATTGACATTTCTGGATTCCTTGTAGGTCAGGGAATATTTTGAATGTAAACTTCATATAATGTGCACAAAAGATAAAATACTTCCTTTGTGTAAACCAAATTATTACATTAGATCTAAAATTTGTGTGTCAAATGCAAAATCCATGATGTTTATATTCAAAATGATCATCATATTGTAAGAATTCCAGCAATGTAAATTAAATTCTGGTCCAGTAATTTGTATGAATTTTATGAGCTAAAACAAATATCTCCAGTTAATAAAAAAAAAAATATTCTTCACGACACTATCTGTCAATCAAAGCAACCAATTGTGTTGTTGGGGGAGTTAAACAAATGTTAATCAAGAACTCCCCCAACAACACAATTGGTTGCATTTATAAAGTTCCTTGCAAGGAATGTAATATGTTTTACTTAGGCCAGACAGGTAAAGATCTTGTAACTAGAATTAAACAACACAAATACAGTGTTAGGACAGGCCAGGAATCCAATGCTCTGTTTGTTCATTTGAGGGATAACAAGCATTGCATTGACTGGGATAATGCCTCCTCAATATTACCATGTAATTCAATTGATAGTAGGAACATCATAGAATCTAGTCTTATTAAACATACCGAAGCATTCAACATGAATTTGAGTAACGGCATGTACAAGCTGGACAACTTTGTAATTAAGAAGATTTGTGATCAGGTGAGAGGGCGGGTCACTGTTCCATCTGACCCAACCACCAACCGTTGTGTGCCATTTAAAGATTAGTAGGGTCATTACCTGACCATTGTGGACCTGGTCTCACCCTCCTCTGCATATATTCATCTTGTTTTGCATTACTCTATCTAGTCTGTACTCACCCCTGAAGATGTGAATTACACGAAAGCGCTTGGGAACTTCGTGTTTTCTTCTTTCCTGGTGGTTATCAGCATATATATATATATACGTATATATATACGTATATATATACGTATATATATACGTATATACATACGTATATATATATACGTATATATATATACGTATCGGCTTGTGGGCCGTGGGTTCGAATCCTGGTGGGTTGAGGTGTTGATTATATATATATATATACGTATATATATATATATATACGTATATATATATACGTATATATATATACGTATATATATATACACCTAGACCCCGACTTACGACGGGGTTAGGGACCCAAATCCAGGTCGTAAGTCCGACATGGTCGTAAGTCCGACATAGATAAAAAAAAAAAAAAAAAAAAAAATTATTATTATTTTTTTTTTTTTAATAAAAAATCTACAATGAAATACAGTACAGTTGGTCATCCTATTACGCGGTCCCACAATCCGCGTTTCACCGTTAACGTGGTGCCTTGCCAGAACCTAACATTTTCACATTCCGCGGTCGTGAACCCCATTACGCGGAGAGCAGCCGGCCCAAGTCAGTGATAGTGATAATTATAGTGAGGATATGGACTTATATGAACTTTGGGGGGTTTGACAAAGAGGCCCTGCAAGCCTCTGTGGTGGATAGTGATACAATTGATACAAGTGATACAGGTGAGGGCCAATAATCTGCCCTCTGCCTCGGAACCAACCGCCCATCCCCGTGTGCCCAGCC
Source organism: Homarus gammarus (assembly GCA_958450375.1). Classification (NCBI taxonomy): domain Eukaryota; kingdom Metazoa; phylum Arthropoda; class Malacostraca; order Decapoda; family Nephropidae; genus Homarus; species Homarus gammarus. The sequence goes on along the minus strand of CAUDMG010001957.1, from coordinate 1,317,130 downwards.
ATCTTTTCTACTAATGTAAGTGTTAAAAAACCTAATATTATTGATATTTCTCTTAATTATTAATTGTGTGTGCATGCCATCATAAAGTTAAGATAATATTTTTACTACAACATGGTTGTGTGTCGTCAAAAAGTGGAGTTTGGGGGTCGGCCCGGACTCCATTTCAATTAATCCCATATGTTATGTTATTCACTTTACGCGTTTCTCACTTTCCGCGGTACCCTCCGGGTTATATTAACCGCGTAATACGAGGACCAACTGTACAGTAAAAGTAATAAATAATGTTGAATGGATACAGTGTGACTGAGCACTTAACCTTTAATGTAGTCAGTTGAATGCACATGGGGCCCCCATAATTTTCTAATTATACATGGAGACTACATTAACTGGAAACGTTTCGGTATAGAAAATGCCTGTCATTTTGAAAAAAAAAAAATAATAATTATAAAAATTCTGCGGAGGTCGTAAGTCCATGTAGTCGTAAGTCGGGGTCTAGGTGTGTATATATATATATATATATATATATATATATATATATATATATATATATATATATAAATATATATATATATATATATATATATATATATATATATATATATATACAGTAAGTCCCCAAGTTACGTACATAATGGGGACCAAAAGGTTGTACTTAACTCGAAATGTACGTAACTCGAAAATCCCCCAACCCTATAATGTTATCTGGTGGTAATTAATACAACTTATCAAATGCAGCTTATTTCGCACCTTGAATCGGTTAAACCACCCATGGCTAGCATTGAATGTCACAGTATCATCAGGGTGATCTTTCTTTAGGTCGTTGAAAAGACTTAGGGCTTTCTCCTGAATCATACTGAGACACAGAGGCTTACGTTTTTGTGTGCAGTCCTCGATCCACATCGCAAGATATTTTTCCATTTCTTCCAGAACCTTCCCTCTTCTTTTAGTTATAATCGTAGATTGCATTGGCACTGCAGATTTCACATGTTCCTTGATCTTTTCTTTGCCCTTATCAATTGCATTAACAGTTGACCGACTCAGGTTAAATTTGCGGGCAACATTGGTCAACTTTTCACCACTTTCAAGCAGTTTTATTATGTCCATTTTTACCTCTAGTGAGATTGCTTGACATTTCGTAGCACTCCCACTGGCTTCACCACTCTTACGCTTTACACCAGTCATTGCACACAGAGTAAAGTGTACAAAATGGGGCAGAAATTCACAGGAGAAGTACTGTATGCACAATGACCACACTTGTTGTTTTGGTGCGTCTAGCGTGTCGTCTGCATGGTCAGTGATAGTGGCGGCGCGGTGCGGCTGGCTCGCCCGCCAAATTTAAAAATTGCTCGCCCTTTTAAGACAATATTTTTGCAATTAAAGACTTCAGAAACGATGTAGGTATCGGCCGTTTGTACGCAAGTCGGATGTACGTAACTCGGGGACGAACTGTATATATATATATATATATATGCAAGTAAATCACTGTAGGTGCGCGTGATCTAGTATTACCCCGCTTTACGCGGTTTCACTTTACGCGATTTCTCGTATACGCGGTGCCTCGCCAGAACCGAACTTTCACTTTACACGGTTCATCTACCCATATACGCGCAGAGTGTCCGGCTCGACGCTATTTTTAGATTCGCCCCACTCGCCTGCTCCCGCCTCCTCCCTCCTCCGCCTGGGCAAGCCGCGCGGTAAGGTTGCGCAGTGCATGTCTCTGTTGCGTTACCACTGACGTCATATGACGTATCGGACTGTGATTGGCCATGCATCCCTACCCCCCTCTGCTGCTAGCTGTAATTGGTTTAAAGTAATATGACGTGTCCACCCGGGGAGGGAGGGAGGGAGGGAGGAAAGACAACACTTGACCTAGCCGTGGCAGTTTCATCCCTCAAGGCCACACCGTGTATACGTGCATCCATTGTTCTGTGAAATGGCTTCCGCCAGACCACCGCCACCAGAGAGAAACCTTTCCTTACCTGGACCCAGCCGCCCTAAGCCAAAGAAGATACACCGTTCCCTAAGCTACGAAGTGAAATACCAGATCGTCCAAGATTTGGAGAAAGGAACACGTCAAGCTGATCTCGCGCGCCAGCATGGAGTGAACGAATCTACGATTCGTACTATTAAGAAGGATGCAGCCAAGATCAAAGAGCACATGACAATCACAAAGTCTGCAGGTGCTTCAATGATCAAGTATTCCCAGAACAAGGTGCTACTAAAGGGGGAAAATTTGCTGGCGAGTTACTTGATTCGTCAGGCGCGACGCAACATGGCAGTGGACACGCGATCCGTTCAAGAGTACGCACATGAACTATACGCAGCAGTGTCACGTAAGATGGGAATTGCAGAGCCCAAACCCTTCAATGCTTACTCTGGTTGGCTGCATAGGTTTAAGAAGAGGAACAAAATCACCAACATCAACATTGGTGGTAAAGAAGCGAGTGCTGACCGTGTGGCGGCTAGAGATTTTCCTCCGTTCTTACGGGAGGTTATGGAGGAAGGGCAGTTCACTGACGACCAGGTGTTCAACATGGACGAATCCGGCCTTTTTTGGAAAAAGCTGCCTACCAAGACCTTCGTTGTCCAGTCTGCCAGCAAGGTTCGGGGTCGGAAGTTGCAGAAGGAGCGCATCACCGTCCTCTTTACCACCAATGCCTCCGGTACCTGTAAACCAAAGTTATCGGTGATTCACAAAGCCCGCAAGCCGCACGCCTACAAGAATATGGACATGAACAAGCTTAATGTCCACTGGCTAACCGCACGTATGGCGTGGATGTTCTCTGCTCTGTCCCTCTCCTGGTTTGACGACTGTTTCATTCCAGACGTCAAGAAATTCTGCGAGCAACAGAATGTTCCATTCAACATTTTGTTGCTCCTTGACAACGCACCAGGACACTCGCCCCTACTTATGGATCATCACCCCAACGTAAAAGCGGTCTTCCTTCCTCCCAACACTACGTCATTAATCTAGCCCATGGACCAGGAGTTAATCTGCAATGTTAAAGCTGCATACTCGACAAAGAAATTCAAGCTCCTGAACGACTCTACCAACACCAAGGATGAGTTGTGTAAGCTGGGTGACACCGACAGCGAGAGTAAAAGCGACGAGGACAAGGAACAAGAGGTGGTGACTCAAGAAGTTCTCGTCAAACAGTTTTGGAAGAAATTTAACGTCAAACAAGCTGTAGATTTCTTGGTGGAGGCATGGGATCAGCTGTCTATTGCTACGATTCGTCACGCATGGATGCATATGTTGCATGGCATACCAGGTGAGAGGAGGAGTCAACCTGTGACTGGTGAGGTTCAGTCTGTGACAGTGGCATTGGACCTTGCAAGAGAAGCTGCGCACAGTATTACAGCTGAAGGCTTCTCCGAGACCACCAACGAAGACATCCTGGAGGTGATCAGAGATCCTGAAATGACTGCCGACGAGATGTTGGAAGATGATCACGTCAGTGAAGAGGAAGATGGTGCGTCAATCTCCGAAGAACACAAGTTAACGCATCGTCATATTAAGGGTGCCATCGAGTGTGCAGAAAAATTGAAGCTCTTCCTTTCCAACGACAATGACGATGACCGCTATGAAGTCTTCCATACCCGGCTGGTGCAGGCTATGGAGCCGTACATCAAGGTGTATCAAGGCAACATCAACACTAGCCGTCAAAAAAGCATTACCGAGTTCTTCGCCCGCAACCCACCACAGCCAGCCAGAGCCAGTGATAGTGACAGTGAAGGTGACTTTGAGGGATTTGTCAGGGAAGCCCTGACAACGGTAACTGATAGTGATGGTGATGCACCTAGTAATGGTGATTCACCTGAGGGCCAGTAATCTGCCCTCTGCCTTGGAACCAGCCTCCATCCCCGTATGCCGACCCATCTCTTCTACTAACGTAAGTGTTGCACCTAACTTTTAGTTTTCCTAACCTAACCTTTATTTTTCCTAACCTAACCTCTTCTATATTACTTGTTTGTGCATACCATCATAAAGTTAAGATAAAATTTTTACTACAACATAGTTGTGTGTTATCAAAAAGTGGAGTTTGGGGGTCGGGCCAGTCTCTATTGGAATTAATCCCATATGTTCTGTTGTTCCATTTACGCGGATTTCACTTAACGCGGTACCCTGCGGGTTCAATTGACCGCATAAATCGGGGTACTACTGTGTATATATATATATATATATATATATATATATATATATATATATATATATATATATATATATATTTTTTTTTTTTTTTGTTTTATCTACTACACCACCAAGATGCTGGAAAACTGGCTTTTTGAAATGAGACAGATAGTATGAGTATCAACACACAGAAAGCAGAGCATTCCACAGTTTGGCTGTGTGAGGAAAGAAGGAGGTACTACAGTGGGGTATGCTATAACGAATGGATTCTACTACGAATATTCCTATAACGAACGGTTTTACCTATAAAACTGAGAATGCTATAACGAACGAAACTCCTACAACGAATTTTTCTTTTTCTTTTTTTTTTTTACTAATTTATTGTTTTTTTTATTACAAGTACAGCTAGACCCCGACTTACGGCTACGTGGACTTACGACCGTCGGGACTTACGACCGCCGTAGATTTTTTTATTAATTCCCCCCCCCCCCCCAAATGACACGCATTTTCTATACCGAAACGTTTCCAGTTAATGTAGTCTCCATGTATAATTAGAAAATTATGGGGGCCCCATGTGCATTCAGCTGACTATATTAAAGGTTAAGTGCTCAATCACACTGTATCCATTCCTCATTATTTATTACTTTCACTGTACTGTATCCATTCCTCATTATTTATTACTTTCACTGTACTGTATCCATTCCTCATTATTCATTACTTTTACTGTACAGTATTACCCCGCCTAACGCGGTTTCACTTAGCGCGTTTTACCGTATACGCGGTGCCTCGCCAGAGCTGAACTTTCACACGTATACGCGGTGAGTGTCCGGCTCGAGAGCTATTTTTAGATTCGCCCCACCCGCCACCCTGCCTGACTGCCTGCCTGTTTTAGCTCATAAAATTCATACAAATTACCCAGCCAGAATATAATTTACATTGCTGGAATTCTTACAATATGATGATCATTTTGAATATAAACATCATAGATTTTGCATTAGACATACAAATTTTAGATATAAAGTTTACTCTTGAGTAAATATGTTATCTTTTGTGCAAAATATATGACATTTATCTTCAAAATATTCCTGGTCTTACAAGGAATCCAGCAATGTCAATTGTATTATCCTAACTTTAGTTTGAGGTATTATTTATTAAAATTTAGTGGTTTTCCCCCAAAAATTTCTCAGAGAGGGAAGAGCCAGCAGTGTAGTGTGAGAAGAGGGGGAGGGAGTTGAGTCCATTATTTGAATGGACATTAACTTGGCGACTGTGTTTCTCTATTTCTCTTAAGTATTAATTGTGTGCATGTATCATCATAAAATTAAGATGTTATTTTTACTAGAACATAGGTATTGTCGGAAAAAGTGGAGTTTGGGGATGGGCCAGTTTCTATTGGAATTAATCCCATATGTTCTGTTGTTCACTTAGCGCGGTTTTCACTTAACACGGTACCCTCTGAGTTTTATTGACCGTGTTAAGTGGGGTACAACTGTACTGTATTTCATTGTAGATTTTTTATTTAAAAAAAAAAAAAAAAAAAAAAAAAAAAAAAAAAAAAATTATCTATGTCGGACTTACGACCATGTCGGACTTACGACCTGGATTTGGGTCCCTAACGCCGTCGTAAGTCGGGGTCTAGGTGTATTAATGATATTCTTTATTTCTGGGGTTTAGATGCATATTTATGCACTTTTTTCACAATTTCTACAATTTTATATTATATTTTTCAGTGTTAAGTGGCTGTATTTCGGGGCCTGGAACGGATTAATCCTATAACGAACGAATGCTATAACGAACAAGGTTCTAGAACCAATTAGATTCGTTATAGCATACCCCACTGTATAGCGGGTTATTCTAGCGTGACCAACAGCCACAGAGAAATGGTGGGCACTACGGGCAAGACGAGTCTTATGAGCCCACGGCCTTGCCGGCGGTACACAGAATGCCAGATCCACCAAACATTGCCTGTTAAAGTACCTGTAAATGAGAGAGTGAAGCAACATTGCAGCGAATAGAAAGGGAAGAGAAATTATCAACTAAAAGAGGAGAGTTAATAAGATGAGATGCCTTTGATTCCACCCTATCTAACAGTTGGACAGAAAAACAGCCACCCCAGATTTGAGAGCAGTACTCCAAGTTAGGATGGATGAATCACTTATAAGCTTGAAGCGAATGCTCAAAATAATAAGTTTAGCAAATAAAAACAATCACAATTTATAGTTTAGGTGATAATTCAAGTTATCCCCAAAAGATTTTTCCTGCGAATTGATGGCGGGGATATGCGAGAGGATAGCACCTCCTCAGGACGCCAAAACAGATAAGCACCAACGCTTATAAGAGCTACCGTACATCAACCCTTGCTTGAGCCAGATGAACCTCTGAGGAGAACAAGGGCCTGCTAACTACTAGATGTTCCCGTAACTTCTACCAACTAAAGTCTAAACAATACATGTACATCAATTCAGATTACAGTATTTTAATTGTACATCTCAAGACTTGAAAGTCATCATGACATAACTCATTCCAAGTAGCACTTGTGGTCCAAATGATATTTTGTCTCTACCATCTATAAAGTAAGGAATATTCAGTTGGAATAATGTTTTGGCCAACACATCTCATGACAGTGTAAGTTGACTCAGGTTATAACATATATATTGAGGCATGTGGAATAAAGTAATGTACAGTGCCAGAGAAATTTTAATCCCAGACTTGGAAAGACAATTAACATTTGTCAATAAACCTTATGAAATGACAAACTCATAGCCTAAAACAATATTATTTCACCAATCTTACAAACAATAGTTGTAGTTCCTAATAAAAAAAATCCCTTATTTGGCACAACTAGAAGTAAAAAAGCAAGACTGTAAGAGAGCCAGTCCCTAGACATGCACTCGATATTTATTTGGCTTGAATATGAATCAATATGATGGAATTTCTCCTGAACAAGATGGCTACTCTCTAGAGAACAAATATTGCACCTGATCTACTACATTTTTACTAATAAGTGTGATGGGGTGGTGAGAATGATTGGTGTACCTATTTTGATTCAATCCTTAGCTAAATATTTGTGGGTTGTCTAAAGATAATAATATCCCAAACTGGCTGTCTGTATTACATGAAATTGCCTAGCAAAGTATATAATCCAGAAATATTTACACAATATATTTCTAATTTTTTAAATGAACTTGCAAAGGCACATATGAACTAATTTAACCAAACCATAAAAAAAAAAAAATATTTTAATCCTTGTCAAATAAACCATTACTACCTTACCGATATGCCTCAAGTCCAGGGTATTTTGAAGATATCTGTTCAGCTGGGGTGTTAAGGAAATCGTTGAAAGCTAATCGAGCAAGAGACTTCCGCACCAATTTACAGAACGGAGAATGGAAGATAACAGCCTGAAGCTGGTCCAGACACATAGGTGGTATTGAGGCTGTGGACAAATGAACATAATTAGTACTGTATTAACAGTAGATGAGAAGGGAGCCCTTCCCTACATAAAGCCAAATTTCAATGTTTTCCCAAAGCTATTTCGTGCTAAATGCAGAGTGGCCAAAATCAGGAGCAAATACACACACATACATAATCTCCCTTAATTAATCAATTATTAATTCTTGCTACTGTAAGATACATCCATGTGATATTACCCATCTCTGTACACAACCCAATGTCACCCATCAGCACCATATCCTTCCCAAAAATTACTTGATACAGGTATTAGGCTCTGCTCATTCATGCACTCTGCTGCTCCAAATCAGTCCATCTTACAAATTTCTATTGTGTTACTCACACTATCCTTGCATTTTGCTTCTCCCTACCATCCACTTATAAATTATTATTTTCTTTTATCAATTACAGTGGGGTATGCTATAACGAACAGATTCCACTGCGAATATTCCTATAACGAACGGTTTTACCTATAAAATTGAAAATGCTATAACGAACTCAACTCCTACAACGAACGCGGATGAATACTGGACTATTTTGTCTGGTGCATGAATATTGTTGTACCGAGGCTCACAACAAGAGCGTCAGGTGCCATATTGGTTCATTGTGTAGTCAGTGCACCATTGAACTTGTTGAAATTTTGTCTTTTGATGTGGAAATTCATGTTATTTTTATAACTATTTTGTTATACAAGTGTACAATTGTAACAATGAATCGTCAAAAGCGAGTGAGAAAGCTAATAACCCTTGAAACTAAGAAAGAAATTATAAATAAACAGACAAAGTGCCTGTAAGAATCACCAAAGAGGGCTAAGAAGGATGACTCCTCTCCTTCCACCTCTTCTCCATAATTCTCTCCTCCCCCCTCATCCTCTGCCTCCTGTCCTGCATGCTAAGAACACTAAGGTAAGATAAAGTAACGTATTTTTTACAATTTCCACAGAAATTTTTCAGTGTTAAGTGGTTGTATTTGGGGGCCTGGAACGGATTAATCCTATAACGAACGAATGCTATAACAAACGAGGTTCTAGAACCAATTAGATTCGTTATAGCATACCCCACTGTAACTGAGAGAAAATCATTAAAAAGGAGACACACATTAATATATCTTGGCAAAACTTCATGGAAATCCTTGAGATAACAGTAGAGGAATGTATACCCCAAGAAAACACGGAGAAGAGGGAATAAGACCAGGTGCATGAATCACAGAATTAAGGAACTCTGCAAGAAAAAAATACAAGACGTGGAAGAAATTCCGGAATACAGGGCATCATGCGGAATATGTTACATAATTATAAAAAATCCTAAAAGTGGCCAATCAGAAAATTAAATCATCCAAACAGCATTTCAAGATGAAATTGGCCCAAAACATTACGAAAACTCGCACGTCTGTTATACGCATGCCAGGAATAAAATGAAAACCAAGGATACTGTCGGTCCTCCAAATCAGGCATGGGCAACCTTTCCTCGGTCATGGACCGTATTATGATTTAGGTATTTTTCTGTGGCCCAACCCACTAAAATTTATATATTGCCTAACCAAAAAGTAATTTTAATATTGTATTAGCACGGACAGTGAAACAGGTTTTGTTTTTTGTTTTGATTTTCTTTTTTTATGGGGAATAGCCCACCCAGACACTCCACAGTTTGGCTGTGTGAGGAAAGAAGGATGAACTAAAATGGGTTATTCTAGTGAGACCGTCATCCACAGTGAAAGGTGGGCACTGTGGGCAAGACAAGTGTTACGAGCCCACGGCCTTGCCGGCGGTACACAGGATGCCAAATCCACAGAACATTGCCCATTAAAGTGCCTGTAAAAGAGAGAGTGAAGCAACATTATGGAAAAGAGAAAGGAAAGAAAGATTATTTATCAACTAAAGGAGGAGAGTTAATAAGATGAAATGCCTTTGATTCCACCCTATCTAACAGTTGGACTGAAGAAGAGCCACCCCAGATATGAGAGTAGTACTCCAAGTTAGAACAAAGGAATCCCTTATATACTTGAAGCAACTGCTCAGGAGTGAAGTAGCTACGGCATCTGTACAGCATTCCCAGCTTTCTGGAGGCAGCTTTAGCAATGTTGAGGATGTGTGGTTCTATGACATGTTAGAGGAAATGGTGAGGCCTAGCAAATCTATTTTAAAATTTGGCAGAATGATTGCATCCTGAAATGTGAGTGGTGGGAGATCATCTAATTTGGGAAGTGTAAATGGTAAATACTGAGTTTTATTACTACAGTATTGAATTTAACCAAGTTTCTACCTCCCCATTCGGAGATGCTGCACAGATTTGCATTAATAGATGTAATGATATCGGTTCCAGAAACAGATCTAGTATGAGAATTAGGGGGAAGGGGAAAATGTGAAGAAGAGTGAAGAGTAGAATCATCAGCATAAGAATGGATAGAATTACCGGTAGTCATAGTGTGAAGCAAATTATTGATAAAAAGAAGGAAGAGAGAAAGAACAAAACCCTGTGGGACACCACTATTGATAGAGAAAGAGCGAGAGATCGATCCCTCGACAACAAATGCCATGGATCAGTTCTCAAGGAAGATAGAAATTAGAGAACAAAGTGGGGGACAGAAACCATAAGAGGGAAGTTTAGAAAGCAAAGACTTGTGCCATACCCTGTCAAATGCTTTGGAGATGTCGATGGCCACGACAAAAGTTTCCTCATAATCCCTTCGAAAGGATGACCAAAGATGGGTGCAGTAGAAGAGCAGATCACCAGTAATCTCACCTGGCAAAAGCCATACTGGTGTTCCGACAAGAGAGATTGGCGTTCAAGGTGATGGAGAAAATGAGATGTTTAAGATAGTTTTAAAAATCTTAGAGAGGGATGAAGTTAGGGCAATGCAGCAATAGTTAAAGGGATTGGAATGGTCACCCTTCTTTGTGATGGGCTGAACCGAAGCATGATTCCAAGCTGAGTAAAAATAAATGAACAAAGTTACGTAATGTATATCTACCAGTAAATACGAGTTAAAAAACACGCATAACACCTCACAGCTTGGCCCAGTAGCCTGGTGGTTACAATGATGAGCTTATCCTTGCTACAATGCCATGATTAATCACTATTTAGGACTATTCTAACAAAAAGACCCCTAGTAACAGTAAATCCAGTGAAATATGGCAGGGAGCAAGGAATTATAACAGCAGATGACACGCTAACTCGAGGACTGTATACAGTAAGGACACACTGCTGTAATGTCATAAACTTTAGCTCTGCCCCATTAAATAACGTTGCACTACCCGTGGTGACCAGAGGATCCCCAAGGACTATGGCCTTGGCTTGGTTGATGTTTGAGTGTTTCATTTTTTAAGAATACTAGTAAGGCTAAGGCTTTTCGGTGGCTAGGTATAACAAAATGAATGCCTTATGATCTCATAGTCCTCCATAAACTAAGTGATACAGAAAAAAAAATTATAAGAAAATACCCAGGGGAGGGGAGGGCGGGGGGTTGCCGGGCATTTTGCTGATGACATGGATGAAGCAACTAAATTTTTTAGATTATTAGCAATGCAAGGATATTTACAATGTACAGTATACTTAAGAAAATATAGCAAGTTTCTCTAAGCGTTAAGCATCACGCCCGTTGCAGGTGAATTAACCCTCATGCCCCGGGTGACGTTCCAGAACGTCCAACCTGTGTGCCCCAGGTGATGTTCCAGAACGTCCGCCTATTCCCGCCATTGTTTAAATGCCCAGCGCGGGTTATCAGGTTCTAGTGTGACGATTTGCCTGTCACACCACACGCTCGGCCACAGGGAAACTTCCTGAACATAATTACCTACTTTTGTTTGTTTCATTTTCATTGTTTGTCCATTTTGTCATGTTGTATCAAAGTAATATTGTTAAAAGTGGTGTAGTTGTATTGTAGCGTAGTATTACTGTAAAATACTTTAAACATCACTCACAATGGACCTTGCAAATTCCCCACTGTAATCAGACATACCTAAGTTGCCTCAACAATTGCAACCCCAGTTGCAATATCAAATTCTGTGTCATTACTAAGGAATAACGAAGTCTCTGGTGCAGTGCACTCCAAGATTAAGAAAAAACGGACTCCTACGACGGGGCACTCAAATAAACATACACATAGCTGTATAATGCAATGTTAACGCCTAAATCGGTTAATTCGGACAATCGGCTAAAACGGACACCCTTCCCTCCCTATTAGTCCGTTTTAACGAGGGTCGACTGTATTTGAGGAATTATTATTATTTTATGCATTATTTGCTCTACCAAACACAAAGACAGCCAGGCAGACTGGCGACCGACTGGTGAGCGTTGCCAAGCACTTTTTATGAAAAATAATGCAAATAAAATATTCTAAATGAATTATATTTAACAAATAATTATTAAGATCAGTAAATATAAGCATTATTGGCGCCTCGGACACAAAGGCGAGCTAAAAATAGCTGCTACGTGCGTAAGGACCACGGCGTCAGCTGTCAAACCAACACTGTCTCCTTATCCCCCCCTCCCCCGTACGGCCAGGGAAGTTTCTAGAGGGTCAAAATATAGATTTTTTTTACTTATTTTTTTTTATTATAATTTAAAAACGTTAAAAATTATATTTGGAAAAGTTGATTTTTCTCCATTTATCCCCGCGGTGGGGGTACTACCAGCAGCACCCTAACCCGGAGTTAAAGGGTGAAGTGATATAAAACTGTTTTTTCTTATTTTGGCCAATATTATTGTGTTTTTTTGTCAGACGTGGCAAAAACAATGTCTCATGGTCTTCTGGACGACCTGATATTGACTGACATTGCAGAATTAAGAAACTACAAGAAATCTTCCTTAGCGTCTTGAAAAAAGCGCGGTATTGACACCCGAAACCCATGTACCGATGTACTTAGCTTTAATTTTTTTTCAAGATTATTAAATGTGTTTAGAGTTCTTTTTGTCCGAATCTTCCTCAAGCCGAATTTACCGGTTCCGAAACTTCGAAGGTTCACTGTACTGTACAAGTAATTTTTATTTTTTTTTTAATGTTACATGCACAAGCAATCGTTCATACAGAATGTTGAAAAAATAAAATAAATGATTATCACAAGGTAAAAAACATGGATATTCAACATTTTTACGTCCACGGGAGTTAGTGCTGCGATTGTGGGAGGGGAAGGGGGTATGGCGTCAGGGATCTCAGTCTCCTGCTACGAGGCCAAGCTGTGAACTGCATTATTGTTATTTTTCAACTCGTACTTTTTGGGTAGATATACGTACATAATTTTCTTCAATTTTTTTTACTCTCTTACATTCACACACAATCGTTCACACAGAATGTGCAAAAACATAAAAAAATAATTTTCATAAGGTCAAAAACAAAGGGAAAAAACATTTCTAATGTTCACAGTAGTTAGCACCCAAACTGTGGAAGGAGAGAGTTATGTTGGAGATCTCAGCTACTTGAGTCTCCTGCGTGCAGTGAAACTACTGTATTGCCAAACTACAATATGGTATTTTTTCTTTTCTTTTATTTATAATAACCTTTATTTATTCCTCACATTTATTGGTACTACAGGATACATATGACTGGTCCATAATAGCCTCAGATAATGAGCAGGGTACTACTGTATACAGTATTGAAAAATACAGGTATGTGGTGAAAGTTGCTGGCTGGGAAAGCATCCCCCTTATTTACATTACCGTATTTTTCGGCTTGGAAGACGCTGCATCGTGGAAGACGCACCCTGATTTTGGAAATGAAATTCTAAAAAAAAAAAAAAAATTATGGGTTTTAGCCCACCTGGGCACAGGTCACTGACCCACATTGGGGCCTAGGGGGCGAAAATTTAATAATAATAATAATAATAATAATAATAATAATAATAATAATAATAATAATAATAATAATAATAATAATAATAATAATATAAATAATAATAAAGAAATACAAAAATAAAAAAAAATATCAAGTGAGAAACAATATACCGGTATGTATGTTGTGTTGTCAAAGTAAGAGAAACCATTGAGACCCTGCAGAAAGTCAGATCATCAACCTGGGACTTGGTCACGTAGCAGCAGGGTCTACCATTAGACAATACATTATGCTTCCAATATCTTCCCAGACGGTAGTGCCTCCTTGTTTGGTACATTAGCTGCCCAATACCTACACCAGTGTAACCGTTGCTTGATATACAGCCCTTTTAGCACACACACCTCTTTGAATATCATCACTTAGAACTACTTATCAGTCGTCATTTTCATCAATTTAAAAAAAAATCTGTATAAGAAGGTGAAGTCTTTAATACAGCACTCATTTTATACACCTGGTCACCTCCACATCTTAGGGGCTGTAGTGTTTACATTCTTTCTCTTGTTTTTGTCGGTATGACAACGACGGGAAATATTTTCCAACAGTAGAAGGTAAGCAAATGTAAACACGTATATCAACGTCTATATGAAACAAAAAATCTTTATTTAAAAACAAAATATAAGTAAAAAACAACTCGTTTTTTGCAAAACCAGTGACTGATTGGTTCTACATAATTATAAAACTGAAGAAAATAAGTCCTCCATTGTAGCTGTATTAAAATTAATGTAGAAAAATTAATATGGTTGTTTCAAGTAATGTTACTTAATGTTAATAAATAGAACAATGGAAGTAGCTAACAATTAGGGGTAAAAAATGTGAGGTCGTGTATGTAAGTGCGCACATGTGTAAACATTTCATCATTACTCTACATAAGAATATGAAAGCAACACTTATTTACTGTTCATATATGTTTTAATTAATGTTTCTGAATTTCTTTTTGATTGAATTTTTGTTTATGTGTGCAAACTGAACAATACAATTCATTAATACAGGTTGTACCTCTCTAGTCCGGCAACCTCAGGACCTGACCGGTGCCGGACCATGGAAATTCACCCTTTTCCTGGATAGATAGTGACTTGTGCTTATGCCTGGAAGCACTAGCAGCACTTTCTCTGCGTCATGGTCTCTTTGAAGACATATTGAAGGGTTAAGTGTCGTATAGTAGCTTCTCAAATTTCGCATGTTTTTAATTCTTAACGCATTTTATTGGAACACAAAAAAATAAATAAAAATTTTGACGGCGGAAACTTGAATTTCAACGGGTTTGAACGGCCCGCCAACGTGCAGACGACGTGCATAATCGTGTAAACAGCGTCATTTCTCTTATGTACAAAAGATTCATTATTGTTTATTACTGAATGTCTTTTTTATTGATTTAATGTTTATACAGCGACCCCTCAGTTAACGAACTCAATCCGTTCCAGAAGGTCGTTCGTTAACCGAAAAGTTCGTTAACCGAAACCATTGCTTCAATGGGTTTTTGGGTAATTGGTTCCAGCTCACCGAAAATTTCCTAAATTCAACAAAAATGGTAGAAAAGTTCACTTACTTTGAGGTGTGTATGTAGAAGGCTCCTGGATGATGATGATGGGAATTAGAATGGGGGTGGAGGAGAAGGAAGAAGAAAAGGCATTGGGATGGAAGAGAAGTCATCCCATGGCACCATTTCATCCATAAAATTTTAGTTCTCTTGGTGTATTTCAAGATTATTTTCTTTAAATCAACACTGCACTGCATTATATATTGTCAATATGTAAAATATATTTCAAAATGACCAATAATTTGCTTGGAAACACAGAAAGAAAGCGTTTAGTTGAAGAGAGTCTCAAGCAAGATGTTACCTCCACTGAAAACAGAGAGAGACTAACGCCTGTCTGGTGTGTTAACAGGCTGGATGGCACGCCTGAAACTAGTTTCTTTACCTTCAATTATGTTCAATAATTGTTAAAATGACTAAAAAAGTTAATATTAAACTTTTAAAATTATTGAATAGTATAAACTTCTTGATATTTACTAAAATAGTAAGGAATTTAAGCCCTAGAACCGATTAATGTATTGGCGGACTGATACTAAAGCTGGTTGCCCGGTGAGTGCAAGCGAAAACATGTTGAGCTCAGTTCGTAAGAAATTCGTTAACCGAACTTTTGTTCGTTAACCGAATTGAAGATCCTTATGGAAGGCAGTTCGTAAACCGAAATTTCGTTAACCGAGGCGTTCGTTAAACGAGGGGTCACTGTATGTGCAAAATGAGCAATACAATTCATTAATAATACGTAGAAAATTAAAACACATGAGGAAATGACACAGCATTGTTTTCGTTGATTACAAAGCCAGTGACTGACTGGTTCTACATATAAAACTGAAGAAAATAAGACCTTGGTTGTAGCTGTAGTAAAATTAATATGGTTGTTTTAAGTAATGTTATTTAATGTTAATAAATGGAACAATAGAAGTAGCTAACGATAATGGTAAAGAAAAAGAGAGACCGCATATGTAAGTGCGCATGCGCACACGTGAATACATATCGTCATTACTCTACATAAGAATATGAAAGCAACACTTATTTACTGTTCATATATATTTTAATTAATGTTTCTGAATTTGTTTTTACTGAATTAATGTACATGTGTGCAAAATTAACAATACAATTTATTAATAATACGTGGAATATTAGAGGAGACGAGACCGCTGCCAGCATTGTTTATGTTAAAGCTTACGAAACCAGTGACTGATTGGTTCTACATATAAAACTGAAGAAAATAAGACCCTGAGTTTAGCTGTAGTAAAATTAATGTAAAAAATGAATATGGTTGCTTGAAGTACGTGTAATGTTATTTAATGTTAATAAATGGAACAATATAAGTAGCTAACCATTAATGGTAAAAAAAAAAAGTGAGACTGCTCGTATGTAAGTGCGCACATGTAAAAATATATCGTCATTACTCTACATAAGAATATGAAAGCAACACTTATTTACTGCTCATATATATTGAAGGGTTAAATGTTGTACTCTGTATAAACAAGCAGAGAGAGAGAGAGCAGCCGAACTGCCAGATGTAAACAAACCTTAATTTCCCGCGGCTTTTTTTTTTTTAAGGGTATTAGCCCACCCGGGCATAGGTCACTGACCCACATTGGGGCCTGAGGGGCAAAAATTTAATACTCCTGTAATAATAATAATAATTCAGATAAGTAAAAAAAAAAAAAAAAAAAAAAAGGGCTGCCTATCTACCTATTGGACAACCTAAAATCGTTCCGGACCACGGGAGTTTCCGGACCACAGAATGCCGGACTAGAGAGGTACAACCTGTAATACGAAAAATATTAAAACACGTCATTGTTTTCGTTGTTTACAAAACCAGTGACTGATTGGTTCTACATATAAAACTGAAGAAAATAAGACCCTGGTTGTAGCTGTAGTAAAATTAGTATGGTTGTTTTAAGTAATGTTATTTAATGTGAATAAATGGAACAATGGAAGTAGTTAACAATTAAGGGTAAAAAAAAAAAAAGAGAGATCACGTATGTAAGTGCGCACATGTGTAGACATATCATCATTACTCTACATAAGAAAATGAAAGCAACACTTATTTACTGTTCATATATATTTTAATTAGTGCTTCTGAATTAAAAAAAAATATCTACCCACCAGTGGTAATAAAGTTGAAAACATAAGGACAGCCAATGTTGTTGTGTGTGTGTTTTTACTTGGATGACGAAGTTGTATTTAAATTTGGAAGATTTTAATTATGTGGGGTTTTTACAGTCTAAATGGGTATCCAAATATGACAGCCTACTGTAAATAGGTGTCCAAATATGAGAGCCTACATATAAAGAAACTAACATTCCTGCATTTGAGACCAGCAGACAACCTTTAGCAATTCCTCAATAGATGGCACTGCAGCACCACTGCCATTAGTAAACAAACCACACAGCAGCAAGGGTTTTTTTTTTTGCAATATATGAACAATAATAGTTAAATCAATAGTTTTATAGTACTGTATAGAGAATACTTGTAATTGTTAAGTACTGTAATGAGGTAACAGTCTTTGTAAGGGGCCGATTTCAAAAACCTCTGCTACAACTCATCAACTAGCATCCTGGAAGACGCATGGTAATTTTCGAGGTACATTTTTGTCATAAAAAGTGCGTCTTTTAAGCCGAAAAATACGGTAATTCTTATGGGGAAAATTGCCCCGATATTCGCAAATTCATTACTTGCAATGACTTAAGAATATCATCCTTTGCAAAAACCGGGTTATTCCTGTACTGCATTAGAATCCATATTAATCTGCTCCTCTTGTCTATCCTAGCTCCTTGCCCCATACTTTCCTTCACGTTACTTTTTGTTGTTTGTTCACTTTATATAAAATTCTACATTACTCTTGGTGATTTTCTCTTTCAGGAGTGTTTAATGAACTATCAAGTGAAATACAGTACAGTGAGTTCTGCTATAAGGCATGTTTTGACAACGCGAATTGGCTCTAACACGATTTATGAATAGAGGAACGATATTTGTATAACGCGAATGCTTGTTTGCTGTAATGCGATTTTTGCTTACTATTTCTCCAATTTTGTGGTATTAACTGTGAATATGGTAAAGAAGAATATCTCCAAGAAGCGTTCTGTTGATCGCATTCCCGGTGATGAACGTAAAAGAAAGGCTATAACACTTGATGTTATCAACCTCAAAATCACCCTTCTCCCCCATCAAGTTATATTCATATTTCTTCACGGTAAAGTGTTACATTTACTGTATGATTTCATTATTAGATATGAATGTAACATTTATTTAGACTGTGCTAACCTTTGTGTTAGGCTAACTACTAAAAATTTTTCGATTTCGAGTAGCAATCTGCACCTAACCCTATTTTCTCCATAAGCCCTGTTATTTCTATTATGCGAATTTCTATAACGCGTTATAGCAGAACAGACTGTATAACAATTGCATCAATCTCAGGTTGAGTTAATTTTAAGGAAATTTTGAGAGAATTCTGATTGTGTTATCCCATATTTACCAAAGGCACAACTGATTTACAATCCATTGGGCACATTACAACCTAACCCCATAAATAAGCCAGGTACTCTATTATTATCCTTCTACTGTACATGAGTAAATGGACACAAGATATTTGACAATACGTAAAAAGGGTTGAGATAAAATAAGATACCACCCAATAAGGTATTACAGTATCACATCACATATAAACCTTCATCATGGAGAACTTACAATCTTTAAAGGCATCTGATTTCCGGGAAAAAGTTTGGTAGCAGGCATCCAGTGCTGATAAATAACACTGTATTGACAGTTTTCCATCTACAGTTGGGTATTCTGATGACAGGTCAGGCTTGTAAAAATCATACACATGACACATGTGTGATCCTCGAACACCTGAAATATATTTCTGCATTAGAAAAAACAAATATGAAGATATACGATTACTACAACTTTTATAGGTGTAAATTAATGGTTTGTCAGGTTATTTTTGTAAATACTGTATTAAAATAAATGCAACTCAAATATGATCTGCACTAAAACAGGAGCCAACGGGGAATGGAGAGTAAGGGAAAAGAAATGCCAGAGGAAAGAAGCTGCACCACTGCCAAGTAAGAAAATGCTGTCAGAGTGTAGGAGGATAAAGGCAAGAAGGGAAAAGTGTCTCGGACTTAAACAGGTGCCAGATTGTGTTTACTTGCTATGAAGTTTTACTTTTTAATAGATCATGTTAACCATCTCATCACATGCTACAGTATATGAGTCTGTGTTGGTCACAATACACGCATTACTAACAAGCAAGCACAGGTTTTTTGTTTTAGTGTCTAGGAAAAAATGGTAATATACCCAGGTTGATTAAATATTAAAAATGGTAGCTGGCCCCCCTCATCATGTGATTAACATTTTAAGTTATCTGAAAGCAATGCACTTTACTCAACCCAAACAAAATAACAATGGCAAAAAGTTTACTTGAATGAGAAAAAAAAAAAAAAAGATAATAAATAATGAATCTACGTTATGACAGGTCTAACATCCAGGGTAAGTCTGACCTTACAACGTTGTATCTAGACCGAAAAATGGTTCCCTTTGTACACATGCCGGCAGGTATAGTGTTCTTCCCCTTGGCAACATGTGGTAATGTTGCAGTGATGGGTGAGACACGTTTCCAGTAACAGTTATGACAAAGATTTATTTATAACAGTGCTATGACTTATACTGTACTATCTAAGTACTATAATGAAGTCTCAATGAATGCTAAGTATTTAACAAGGTTTTTAAGTAACTGTGTGTTAATCTATTTCACCCCACTTACCATACACCAACATGGATGTATACAGTGGTCCCTCGGTTAACGAGCACAATCCGTTCCAGCAGGTTGCTCGTTAACCGAAAAACTCGTTAACCGAAACCATTGTTTCAATGGGTTTTTGGGTAATTGGTTCCAGCTCACCGAAAATTGCCTAAATTCAACAAAAAAGGTAGAAAAGTACACTTACTTTGAGGTGCGTATGTAGAAGGCTCCTGGATGATGATGATGGGAATTAGAATGGGGGTGGAGGAGAAGGAAGAAGAGAAGGTATTGGGGTGGAAGAGAAGTCACCCGCTGGTGCCATTTCACCCATAAAATTTTAGCTCTCTTGGTGTAATTCAAGATTATTTTCTTTAAATCAACACTGCACTGCATTATATATTGTCAATATGTAAAATATATTTCAAAATGACCAATAATTTGCTTGGAAACACAGAAAAAAAGCGTTTAGTTGAAGAGAGTCTCAAGCAAGATGTTACCTCCACTGAAAACAGAGAGAGAGAGACTAACGCCTGTCTGGTGTGTTAACAGGCTGGATGGCACGCCAGAAACTAGTTTCTTTACCTTCAATTATGTTCAATAATTGTTAAAATGACTAAAAAAGTTAATATTAAACTTTTAAAATTATTGAATAGTATAAACTTCTTGATATTTAAGCCCTAAAACCGATTACTGTATTGGCGGACTAATACTACAGCTGGTGGACCGCCAAATGCAAGCGAAAACATGTTGAAGTTGGCTCGTAAAAAACTCGTTAATCGAGGGATTGCTCGTTAACCGAAGTTAAGAATCTTATGGAAGGTAAATAGTTAACCGAAATCTCGTTAACCGAGGCGCTCGTTAACTGAGGGACCACTGTACATAGTCACTAATAGCTGGGGACATTTCTGTGATCTGAGTATCAGATGATGGATTATGCCATCCATAAGAAATGGTCAAGTAACAGCAATGGAAGTGTCAAAAGCTTTGTGTTAGCTTTCCTTTCATAATCTTACCTCAATCCAATTGATGCATAGGATCGAATAATAAAAGCTATGTATATTGATATTTATCAACCAATTAAGGTCCAATACAACAAAATTGTTTTAAGATATTTAGCAAAACAATCATTATGTTAATTCACACTCTCCTCTATCTAATTATGTTTTATAATAGTCTATACAGACATTCTCCAGGTTACAAAGCACTCAGTTTACAAAAATTCAAGGAAACAGAATGCTGCCAATAAGTCCCATTATAAAATTTTTGGGGATGCACAAGAGTTTTTGTTATTAGGGAAGGTAACTAGTACGGAGTAACAACACTATTTGTGGAGAATTATGCATCAGGTGGCTGGCACATCTTCTTGTGAGACTCCATCTGTGACTCAGTACAGGGTACAGTACATGTTTACCATATGGAAGGGTCATTTTTGGTTTACAGAAGATTCGGCTTACAGATAGGGTCCAGGATCGGATGTGGGTACAGCGCGAAGAGGAATCAACATTAAATTCTCCTTTTGCTTATGCTGTACTCTCCAAAATGCCTTTATTTTATTTTATTTTAGGGTTTCATCTTATTTCCCAGCCTTTTTAAAGTAAGAAGGCATCATCTGAATAAATATTTGACAATATCTAAGCCACAAATAGCACTCGGGAAAAAAATATCTTCGTGATTTCTGGTCATTCTGCAGGCTATAAATTGGTCCTGTGATAGACTCATTAAATAAATTTTAGGCAATCCCGAGAGTGCTAAAGCAGCCCTTGTCCATCTATAGTATAAGCTGGGCAACTGCATGCATTCTAATCTCTCTGGGTAGCTGAGGTGCCACAGTGCAGGCACCAATTAGGTAGCCCTCTTTTAAATATTCTCAATCTACTGACCAGACAGACAGACAATAATCCAAGCAAGGAGTATCTCGCTTTTGAAGAGTGTTATGATGGACAGACCATCTAGATACGTGAATGATATTTGTATAAATCCGAGTAATTTATTTACATGATTTACCTTCTTCTCACAATGACCCAAGAACTTCAGTTCATTGTCAACATACTGTACACACACAGATCCTTTTCAAATTTGGTTTCAATTTTTAATGATGTTTCATTACATTGGATCACGTGATATATCTCTTCTCTATTGACATGGCCTAGAAGCATCCTCTCACATTTCTTAACATTGAAACTTGACAGTCATTCCTTTGACCATACCTGAAGCCAACAGTTCTTCTTTTAATGCTTCACACTTCATTTGATTATTAACTAACCTGAATAACTTAGCATTGAACACAACAACAACAAATTTAAATTCTATATCCTTCAACCTTACTAATACTGTATCTCTTTTTCTATTTAATTGTCTAAATTCAAATTCCTTTCTTCTAAAATCCTCCATTAACACTATACAGTACTGTACTGCAAAATACAGGTATGGAAATACAGTAGAATAAATTCTAAGTTATAACAACAAGCAACTTGGAATGGTGTGGATGTACCTCTCTCCATGATTAATGGGGCATGGGGGCCCACCAACATGGCCACAGCTCCAGCACCACCAGTAGGTCTGGCAGGTCCACTGGCATACACAGCAATGTCTCCTGCAATCACCACAGCATATCGACCTGTAAAACATAATTTGGACAATAATTATCGAAGAAAATAATTTTCTGTCATTAACACATTTTATAAGATGCCTTCCACATTTACAGGAAGGTGGGTTAAAGGGAACCTAAATTAAACACTATGATCATTATATAGTGACATGTCTGTGTGATTATAAGTTATCATTAACATCACTTATGCTTGTTAAAAACTTCCATAACAGCCTCATTCTGTAAAAGAAAATGACTGCTGATTGTTTGAACTATTAACACATCGAATATTGCAGTATCAGATATAAGACAGAGAGCTAAAAGGGAATACACACAGAAAAGAGAACAGAGAATGGAAATGAAGTTGAGAAAAAGACATCACTATGTACAGTACTATATATGACCAGTGTCCATGAAGTAAAAAAAATAACAAAATTTAAAGTAGAGAAGGTTCCATAAAAAATTATTCCACATGACATACTGATGCTTTTCTAAACTTATCATACTAAAGCTACTGTTACAGCACAACCTCCTTATACCAATAAGACATAACGTCTGGAAGATGACTCCCCTTACCTGAGTTGATGCTAAGTATTGAAGAGGTGACTTGCACCAGCAAAGGTGGTGTGACATGTTTAACTAATGGCAAAGCTGACCACAGTTAACAAAGATAACTACTGTAGCCCCTCAGTGCCCATTACCATCCTGGCTCTGCCCTCATTAGCTATGATGATGAGGGTTTCTATTATTTAAGGCCAACTGGTTGAATGAGCTGGCTGATTCATTCTAGAGTTGTCAGTTTTAACTCAGACTTACTTAAAAACACTGGTAGCGAGAGATTCAATACCTATGGAATTTTAATGTCAGCATTGTTGGTGTTAGCAGGGTTCCCACTGTGGTCTTGTAGTAAAACATTCTGATCTACTCCTGACCAATAGTCAATTTTTCCTAACCACAAAAAATATTCTGACCTTTTTGTGACCAGAGGTAAATTCTTCCTAACCATTATAAAAAAACAAAAAGTAATTTAAAGACTTCCTTCCTCCCTACAGCTGCCCTTCCACCAATTAATTGAAGAATTTGGTTGAAATAATAATTGGTAAAAAACAATTTCTTATTTACAGTGACAACTTCTGAAGCACTTAATGTATTTTTCCAATCAGTCATATACTGTACTGTACAGTACTCGACAGCTTTGATAAAACCAATTACAGTTATGTATACACAAAAATAATCACCCAGTATCTGCCCACCTGGGTCCTGTGTCTGGAAGTGAACACCACGTACAGCAGTTTCAATTCAGTTGGTATTTCTTAATGTGAGTTGCACCAGCAGATATCAGAAATACCAACTGAACCATATTGCTGTACATTTGTGTTCATTTCCAAAAACCTAACCAAGGTGGATAGATAAGTTTTTTGTGTGTGTGTACATGTGTATTCAGAGATAATACTGTAGTATGATTTGTGTGTACCATACTGAGATACACCTAGGGATTAAATATAAACTTTTATAAGATAATTATCAAATTTTAAGAATATTTAGAAAAATACAGTGAACCCTCACTTTACGCAGTCAATTGAACCCACTGTCCCTGGAGAAGAAGAAGAATGCATGCCATACAACAATCACCTCCTTTTTCAAGCCCCTGTCACAACTTTTGACTTCTGGGGTCACCAGCCATGCAGGGCCCTCTTCATCTGACACCTCTACAGTCCCACTCAAGAACTTCACCTCAAGGCCAGGCCAAAGCCTACACCTCCAATCCCAACTCTGTCTCCAGCCTCCCCAGAGGCTGTGTGGAAATCAGAGTGATATCTCCACTCCACCTTAGAGAATCCCCTTAGCCTCGAAGGGGACATGTCATGAGAACCTGGCTTGTTCTTAACGATGTGGCGAGTGTTGTTGAATTGTGGTGTAAGTACAGGCATATCCCATGTTATTGAATCTCTGGTTACGGAATTTTGAAATTATGACCAAATTTTAGGTTACGGGAGATGAAAAAAATTGCCCTTATGGAATTTGGGTAAATTTTTTAAATTATTAAGAAAATTTTTTGCAATTTTTAACCCAAATTGTAAATATTATTTAGTGTGGATTCTCTGTGGTGGCCACAAGGTGGTTGGAGGGCCACTCACCTCCCCAGTAACCAGCAACCACCACAACAATGGGGCTGCTCAATTAGAATTCTTTCCCCAGCTTGTGTTCAGTTATGCATCTGTGTTCAGTTATGCATCTGTGTTCAAGACTTTATTCGCCCATATGAAATTTGGGTTAATTTATTAAGGTTTACAAAAGAAAAAAAAGAGATATAGAACAAAAAAATTCACCGAAATTATAAAATTTATTTCGTGTGGATTTTGGCTCAACCCTCCAGGTCCAGCTGGTAGCAGCCACCACAACAATGGTGATGCTCAGCTTGAATTCTTTCCCTAGTTGTGTTCAGTTATGTGTTTGTGTTACTGTGTACCCTTATTCAATATGAGTGGAAAAAGACCATCAAGTTCAAATGAAAGTAGCACTCAACATTGTTTCTGGTAAGTAAAATTTGAGCACTTTGTTCATTTATTATAATGTTACATCATGAATGGCTCATTGTATGTGGTTAGAACTATCTATTTTCATACATATATGCGCTTGTTTCACGTTTTTGGGCCTCAAAAAATTTCCTTAGGAACGCATCTCAACTTTTATAATGGAAGTACAGGGGCCCCCCAAATTCGCGGGGGTTAGGTTCTCAAAATGGCCGCGAATCGCCAAATCCGTGAATAACATTTGCTGACTTTTGTACAAAGAAATGTATATTCCCTTTATGTGTTTGCCCTTAGGACAATCATTCCTTTTACCTGTACAGGTATTGTATCAATGTGTGCGTGTGTACACACACACATAACACATACAAATAAATAGTAATGGGAAAATACTCTCACAAATAATAAAAAACAAATTTATTTAAAATGTGAGTCTATCCTCAAGTTGCGCTTTATTAATAAAGCACAGACTTGAGGGCAGACTCACATTTTTAATAAATTTGTTTTTTATTATTTGTGAGAGGATTTTCCCATTATTATTTATTTGTAATAAATAATAATAATAATTAACGGTTTATTGAAAGAACTTGGCAGCCAGAAGGCTGAAAATATACAGTTACATACTTGGGGAATGGGTTTCGAATTACAAATAATATACAAGTAACATAAGTGATATAAATAAGATATATAATAACGAGATGGGGAAAAGCTCAAACTACAGTGCATTTCAACATAGTGACAGTGCAAGGAGTAGCGTTTACTGGGAGTGAATACACTGGTCTATTACAAGTTATTGAATTTTTACAATGGTTGGGACTGGGCTGTTCTTATAGCGATCAGTTCGTGCACGTATGGGCTGGATGCGGTTGTGGTGTTGAACAGCAATTCTCGGGCTAGGGATCTCAGGTGGTAGTAGGAGCCGGTGTCAAGGATGGTGTAGAAGCTTCTTACCAAATTTGCAGATGAGGTCGTGGTGATGGTCAATGAGAGTCGAAAGGGTCAGTGTGTTGAGCGCTTCTTGATATGTGGAGTAGGAAGGGGAGAGAATAATCTTGCATGCCCTCTTTTGCACTTTTTCTAGGTGTTTACGTTGTGTGGCATTTAGGGAGGAAGACCAGGTGGGGGAGGCATAGGTGAGCTTGGGAAGTATGAATGTTGTGTAAACACTGAGGAGCTCGGGTGCAGGAACTCCGAGGGACTTGAGTCGGCGGAGGAGGTGGAGACGGAAACTGGAGGACTTGACAACTTCACTGACGTGTGGTTTCCAATTTAGTTTGTTGTCGATGGTGACGCCGAGGAGCTTCGTGGAATCTTCAACCTGGAGTGTGTTCGGACCTAGAGTAATGGAAGGAGGTGGGACAATGTCGGAGAGGAGGTTGATGTGCATAACCATGGTCTTGGTATGGCTGATGGTGACATGGTTGTTGGTGGCCCAGTTTTGGAGACTGTTCAATAAATCCTGAAGGGCGGTATAGATGGGAGCAGAATTGTTGACGCTGATCCCAATGGTGGAGTCGTCGACATATTTCCAGCGAGCAGGGGTTTCTCTTAGGGCATCATTGATGAGCATAAGGAAGCAGAGTGGTCCCATCTTGGTGCCTTGGGGGACGCCACAGGAGAGTGACTGAAAGGTGGAGACAGCCCCTCGGAAGCGTACAGCTTGGCGTCGGTCACTGAGGAAGTCTGTAAGCCATGGTATAAGATTTCTCCGAAGCCCGAGGTCAATAGCTTTGTTGATGATTATATTGTGGTCGACTAGGTCGAATGCTTTAGTGAAATCAATGAAGGCGACAGCTACAGACGTTTTTCGTTTCTCGAGATGGCGGTATATGTAATCGAGAAAGCTGACAAGACAGTGAGTGGTGGAGGAAGTTTTCATGTTGCCAAATTGCTGAGGGTCTACGACTCCTGCAATATCAGCATATGCCCAGTCGAACACAAAACTTTCACAGATTAGGCTGTGTATTGGGGTGATTGCAATAGGTCGTAGCTGATTTAAGGATTGTGGGCTGGTTGACTTGGGCACTGGTGATACATAAGAGGTCTTCCAGTCAGCTGGGCATCTGGCTTGACTGAGAGAAGCATTGATGATGGAGCATAGGGGTTTAGCAAGCTCCGCGGAGAACTCCTTGAAGAGTTTCATTGGTAAGTCAATGGGGGTGGTAAAGCGTTTTAATTTTAGTTTGTCCAGGCGTTTTGCTACTTGAAATTCTTCTACTAAGTCAGTGGGAAGGGGAGCTGGTAGGTAAGCAGGGAGAGTGGTTGTGTCAAGCCGGGGGAGCGTCTGGCATATAGTAGTGAAATGGTTATTTGTTTGCTCAGCTGCGTCAACATTAGTGAGATGGCTAAGGAAGGGGAGGGGGTGTGTCTTATTGTTTAGTCCACAGAGTTCTTTAAGCTTACCATACCATTAACTGATGTTGGTCTGCTTCAGGTGTTGTAATTTGGTTGGGTAGTGGGACTTCTTTGCAGTGCGTATTTCGCGGATGACTCGGTTGCGAAGGGACCTGTAGCGGATGTGGTCATTGAGATGAAAGGCTCTGTCTCTCTGTTGCATAAGTCTTTTGATCCGAGGTGTGATCCAGGGCAAGTCAGCTGGGTGAGATCTGACGGACTTCTCGGGGAAGAAGTGGTGGTGAGCTTCCGTGGTGGTGTTGGTATAATTTATCCATTTGGTTTCCACGTCATCCATGCTAAGTACTTCAGTCCAGGGATGGTGAACTATCCACTGCCCGAAGAGGCGCACTGCAGAGTCAGTAATCGGCCTGTAGGTCTTGATGTAGGGTCTCTGTACTTGAGTGGGAGTGGCAGCTGGGGACCAGAGCACTGATAAGTGTGTGTTACACCAGATAGGCTTTGCGTGTGGGTGTCAACACACACATTTTTACAATATACAAGTAAAGGAAATTACTGTCTCTAGAATGAGTGGCTCCCTGTCCCAGCCGCAAAAATGCTGGCAACTTTAAAACTATCCACAGACATTTTTAGGTACATCCAGGGTGTCATCCGCAAATAATAGAAGACCGCAAAATAAAAATCAGTGAACTTGGGGGGCCCCCCATGTACTGTATATATGAAAACGTGTTTCATGTTACGTAATTTTGCGTTAAGGAAAGATTTTCAGGAATGGAACCCTTCCGTAACCCTGGGATGCCTGTATAGTAAGTAGTATCGTAGGAATTTCATTTTTGGTGATACATGTGGGTATCAGACTGGCTGGGAACATATCCCATTAAACCCCATGTTATAATGATCCCGATTTACAATATTTTGACCTGCGATGGGTTTTCAGGAACGTAACCCCATCATAAATATGGGGATACCTGTACTTGAGATATCCTACTGCCAAAAAGTGTGACAGAAGACAAAGGGACAATAATACCTCCCAAAATACAAAGAGGGCTATGGTAATATCAGTGCATTTCCACCACTGGAGAAACCCATCTTCCCTTGTAGAAGCAGAGTGGAGGTAGGGGGCTGAGATAATATGGCATAAAAAAAACATTGTGGGAGGGAGCCCCACAGAGTACTGGTCTGGGCGTGCATAAATAAGGCTTTGACAAGCTCAGGTTCTGCATAATGAGTATCAGCAGAAGAAGCAGGGGCTTATTCTGTGCTGCTTTGTGACACAAAATGGTAAGCACCTTTATAACTATTTATAGTTGGAACTCTTTCAGAACACAAACAAAAGGTAAAGAGCAAGAATAAACACAATGTACTCACCATCCCAGGAGCTCGACTCCACCCAGTTGATGGCGTTGATAAGCGCAGACGTGCCACCATAGCACGCATTGGTGGTGTCAATCCCTTCCACATCAGTATTTCCTGAATCCTCAAACAGCTGCATCAGACAACTCTTGACACTCTTAGACTTGTCAATAATGGTTTCTGTTCCAACTTCAAGACGACCAATGTTTTCATAACCTATAACAACAGTGGATTAGATTTCGTACTTAATACTGTACTGGTATAATACTAATGCTTCCAGCTCCATAAGATTAAGAAATCAACCCCAGATTAATGAAAATTCTTGAACTAATATAAATCACATATTACTGATCCCCCCTTTAATTCTCGAGAACACAACACAATCTACCGCTGCAGAATATTACGAGTAAAAAAAAACAAATTTTGTCATTCCTACCATAGTTTGATGAAGGACGAAGATCTGGATATACGTATAGCATTAATGCCTTAAAATATATCTAAAGACATTACAGTATATAATATATACATACTACAGGTTGGACCTCGCCAATCCGGGAAGCTTGGGACCAGACTGGTTCCAGATTAGCGAAAATTCTGAACCATCGAAGCCGAGGTTAAAAAAAGGCAAAATAATGCATAAGATGTACTATTACAGGTACCAATATAATTCACATCAGCATAAATCTAGCTGAGGCTTACTGGACCTCTATGACAAAGTGTTAATGCTATGGCACACCTGGACCCTCGCTTTATGACATTCACTTTATGGGAATTTCCATATATGTAAAGAACTAAACAAAGAATTTATTTGAAATACCTGTTCTGTGTAACATTCAATGCCATAATATCCTGACCACTGGGGTTAGTTATACAGACCTTTCCCTGTGAAAAAGCCATAATCTTTATCCACAAATTACTGTACTCAGTTCGTACTCAAATGTACTGAGCTAAAGGACTAAAGATTTTATCTCTTGTGCAAACTATTAGTTGTTTATACTCAAATTAATCACTATCTTGCAAGAATTCCAACAATGCAAGTTATATTCTGCTAAGTCAAGTCAGTGCCATTTTATAAGAGAAAAACTTCAAGCCTAAAACCACCTTCACCATCTATGATCCTTTTTGCCTTCTGGCTGGGAGGAAGGGGGAGGGGTAGGTGAGGTATTGACAGCCAGGAGGGGAGATTACCAGGTGTGTAGTTATCAGTGGGGGGGGGGGGGGGTTCAGGGACTCAGGATAAAACAATAGAGGGATTTTAAGTTTTTTCTTTATAAAATGTCACGGACTTGATTTAGCAGAATATAACTGACATTGCTGGAATTCTTGTAAGTTAGCAATGAATTTGAATATGAACATCCCATAGTTTGCACCAGCCACCAGGCATAAAAATTTTAGTAATTACTTAGCACATTTGAGTACAAGTTGTGATAATTGTAATGATTTTTCCACAACTTTCATAATATTACTGTTGACTTTTAGTAGTTGTTCCACAACAACTAATTTTTCCCATAAGATTAAGTATTCACTGTATGCGTCCCGAGCCATCGAAGCTTCTGAACTATCGGGTCCCGAATTAGTGGGGTCCAGCCTGTGTCTACCTGCTGTATGTCATTCTTCCATTATCTATCTATGCTAACCATTATATACCTGCTGTACATCATCTTTCCATTATCTATCTATGCTAGCCATTATCTACACACAGGAGAGGATGGCCTAGATGTTACAGTCCTGGATAATATTAGTACATGTTGCATCATCTTCTACACTAGACACACACGCACCAAAAAATTAATATTCAGCACTGCTGTAATAGTGATTGGGCATCATACACAGGTATAAAGATGAGGCAATGTAGTGAAAAGATAATTAAAAGACAATTATATTCACAAAACTGAGTCAGTTTGCTGTACAGTACTTACCAACCCCAGTTCTCTCCATGAGACGGGAGAGAACAGTGAGACACAAGGAGTTGATGTCCTCTCGGTCTGAGCAAAAGCCCATCCTGGTCTGACCCAGGCCAATGGTGTACTTCCCCTTTAGGAAAACACAACACATGAATGTGAACAATGAATGAAGTCTTAATCTAAGCTAAAATGTTAATCTATATAACTACTGTACCAATATAAAGTCAGCTACAGTAGTTTACTAACCTATAAACATGTGAATCACCATTTGTATGTAGTGTACTGTACTAGAATATAAAAAAGTACAAATACTGTACATTAATAAACTTTGTGTGGGAAGAAGGAAACAATAAAGCACAAGGTGAGACAATAATATGAGAAACCAAATTAGAGAAAAATAAATTTCCTGGTACAGTAATACAGCACAGTACAGCTGTATTACTATTTCCATTAACAAAGTGAATACCACTATGAATGGAGAAAAATTAAAGTTTTCACAGGTTTAAATTTTAAGGAGCAATTTTCATCAAAGAATGAAATGCAAAAGCATAAGTTAAGGACAGAGTAACATAAAGAAAAAACAATTATAATCAATGTGAAGAGCATGAGTGGAGAGTGGGCAGGAAGAACGCATGAAGACAAGTTTGGTGTAACTCTTATGTAACTCTGGTGCTTCAGAGTAATAACAGATCAAGACTGAAAGTAGTTAAGATGGATAATTTGTGCAATGTTATGAAAGCTATAAGAATTTGATAAGTAGCAAATTTGTAGGAAAAAGTATGAGGTCTCCAAAGTCAAATGGATAAAATGTACTATGATGGTACAGTACAGTACAGTACACTATAGGCATATGGAAGACATAGCAGGAGAGATAGGCTAGAAAGATACAGTACAGACATCCCCCGGGTTACAGAAGGGTTCCGCTCCTGAAAATCTTTCCGTAACTTGAATTTCCAAAATGCTGGACCATTTTTCCCATAAATTTTTTGCAGCCCCAAAATGTAACAAAAGCACATATATGAATGAAAATAGACACATACAATGATTCATTCATGATGTAACATGATAATATATGAGCAAACTTGAATTTAACTCACCAGAAATTATGATGAGTGCTGCAGAAGGTTCAGGTGAGGTGGTGCGATTGGAATTACTGGGAAGTTACCTCCTTTAAACATCATGGTTATTGTTCAACGCAATTCCTTTACAGAATCTTTGAATCACCACAGCTTTCACTTGAACTTTATCCACTCATCTTGAATTTGGGTACACAGTAACACAGATGCATAACTGAACACAAACTGGGGAAAGAATTCAAACTGAGCAGCACCATTGTTGTGGTGGCTGCTGGCAGATGGGGAGGCGAGTCACTCTCCAACCGTCTTGTAGCTACCACCAGAATCCACAATTTAATTTTTTTTTTAATTTTAATGAAATTTTTTGTTCTATACCTGTATTGTGATTTTTCTTTTGAAAATGTTAACAAATTAACCATAATTCCATGAGGGCAAATATAGTCCTGAACACAGACGCACAACTCAACACAAGCTAGAGAAAGAATTCTAAATGTGGAGCGCCACTGCTGTGGTGGTTGCTGGCAACTGTGGAGGCGAGCTGTCTTGTAGCTACCACATATAATCCACATAAAATAAATTTTAAAATTTTGGTAAAAATTTTGATTAAAAATTGCACTTTTTTTAACAATTAAAAAATTTACCCAAATTCTGTAAGGGCGAGTTTTTTTATCTGTATCCAAATTTTTGGGTCACAATTTCAAAATTCCATTAGTGCGAATTTCCATAACCTGAGTTTCCGTAATGTGGGGGATGCCTTATATAAAATCAAAAGTGAAGATACAACAGCAAGAAGACAAATAAGAAAGGGATAGACAAACTAAAGTACATATTGTAGATGAATTAATTAGATCTAAAAGCATTATGTTAGATAATACCTATACTGTACTTGAAGAATGGCAGTGGATTGTGTTTGTGGTAGTAGTAATGTAAATAAACCTGAACCTACTGAAAATAGGCATCTGATGGTTTTGTCAGCTATCCTTGGTCAAACTGCCTTACTGTTCACTATTGTTGTATACCTGCACTGTCTAGGTACAGTCCAGGCCACTTGTAAGCCACATAGACTGGTGGCTTTGAATTTCCTAACTGGCAACTTTGCTGGATCCATCCTCCCCCACCTCATAAAACATACAAACCAGACAATAAATCGGTGGTCAGCCAAGGTGTAAAGTCAACGCTTATCCCCAAACAAGTTACGTAGTACAGTAAGGATAAATAACTTCAAAAATTTATTTCCTTTTAGTTTCTGAGACCTACCCATGCATTTGTTTTAGTTACAAATAAAACAAAACTATTAAAGGGTAATACAATGAAGTTATGTAGAAGTTTGTTTGCAGAGCTATTCCTCACTTCCTTATGCTGATTATGGCCTTACTTAGCTACAAGACCATGATATACAGGACTTCCAAGATTTTTCATAAAGAAAATCTTTTTGTTTCAAAATTAAATTGCAGTGGAACTGCCCTACAAGTTATGGTTCTACTAAAAAAAATCAAGAATAAGTAGAATAAGGTGCATATTGCTTACCTGAGACACACCATCAAATGCCTCTAACTCTGCTTGGTCTACATACTGAGATGGAAAATACAATTCCATGGAAATAATGCCCACGTCCTGAGGCCATCCTGTGCATTCAGTACTACTCTTATAGCTTGGCATTGTGATCTGTAAAAGTGAAAAAATTTGGAGATGAAATTTCTACTTTTAGTAGTTAACTTCTTTACTGTACAGTGTACTTCATATTTTTCCCGCCGCTGCTAACGGGCTTCAGCCCATGAACTGCGGCTGGGGAGAAAGTACCAGTACAGGTGGTTATTTGAACATTAAAATCTTAGTGTACATTGGATGGCTGCTTGGCATATAAGGCAAGCAAATGATATACATAAAGAGTAAGAAGCACACTATGGGATGTAGAAGTAATTGAGTTTAGTGATGTAGATGTAATAAATCTGAGATAATTTTGAAGGGAAAGTGTAAGAATGTAAGAACTGGGTATTGGGCCGGTAATGTATGGTACATTATGGTACAGTATTTCAGTTTTCTTTTGCTCATTGTTTTTCCAGTTTTTTGCCTTCTTATGTCAGTTCTTGCTTCTATTCTTTTCTCCATCATTTGTGTAAGGTTTTTGAATTCATATTATCTCTTCCCTACTTTTTTCTGATTAACAAATTGATGAAAAAAACCTGTACAGTACTGTACTGATTATGTAAAATACAGTAATGCAGTACAGTACAATATATAAATCATGAACAGATTGCAGCCAGGATAGATTCACTGTAGTGACAACAATAGAGGAGTAACATAGAGTGTCTGGTGAACAGATGGTCACTGGTAATGAGAGCTTGAGGCTAAATCCCATTATTCTCAGCCAGGTGTTATGTTTAGTATGGCATGACAAAGTAGGCTGTATAGTACTGTATGCTAATCCTCTAGTTCACAGTCATATTTCCCGCCTCTGCTGACAGCCGTGTAATATTTCAATGTGATTCTGATCTTTTAAAATGTTAGTTTTTGCATAATATAATATTACTGATATGTAATTTGTCTGAGTATGTCTTATTGTGGGTAACAATAATATACTGTACATTAAATGCATCCTCCAAAAGCGTGAATTTGCTACTCGAGTTTATCAGTTAATTCACGTATAATACTTCTGATAAACTTCCTACGTGCTTCTGTTTGAAGGTACCGGGTAAGTATCTTTATATAATTTAGTTAAATATCTTTCTCGTCAGAAACGATCATTATGAATAAACTCATTTAGAAATACTGCACAGTACATCATTACTCAGGACAAAATTGGACGGGTTTCCAACAGCCAATCAGCTATAAATCTTGATGAGGGGGCAGGGCATCTTTTCTCAGCTGGGAAAAAAACACGCTTTAGGCTACCTGAAAGGTGTGACCACTAGCCTTCAAGCACAGGCCAAGGACATAATTGATGCCAGCAAAAAAGTTAACTGTTTAAAAGCAACACTATAAGACATCTGAAACAACATCATTGATCACTACACTGAATGGTTTGTCAGGCAAAACAACTGTGTGAGGCTGTAGGTGTCCCACCTTCCATGCCCAGACTCTACAAACACCAAAAGACACCAAGACAAAACGTCATCTGATGGACCAGCTGAATACTAAAGGAGAACGGTGACCATTCCACTCCTTGACCATCTCCTGGCAGAGCTGGAGATGAGGTTCAACCCCCTGCACCAGAAGGTCTTCCAGGGACTCAGTGTTATCCCATTCATCTTGGTAACCCTGACACCAGCAGAGGGCAGCAGAAGAACACAAGACCTGGTTGACCTCTATTGGGAGGACCTGCAGAATCAAGAGTGCGGTACACACCTGGCACGTCAGGAGGGAAAAAAGGCCAAGGAACAGGGCCCCACCAGCCTTCCAACTACACTGACCACCACCCTCTCCTAGACACCAAGTTCCATGTTCCCCAACGTGAGGGCCCTGCTCATTATTCTGCGCACCCTGCCAGTAACAACATGCTCTGCTGAAAGATCTTTCAGTGGACTGAAAAGAGTAAAAACACCATTCAGATCAACAATGGGGAATGAGAGACTGATAGACCTGACACTACTGCACATGCACCGAGATATACCAGTGGACATAAACCAAGTACAGTACAGTATTGTAATTGACACATTTACACAGAAAAATCCCAGGAAGATGAAATTTGTAAATAAATTTGCTGAAAAGTAAAGATGTTCTGTCTGTGCAAATAAAATATTTTAAGCAATTTTTATGACCTCTATTATCTTTTGATATCAGTCAGTCTACATATAAACATAAGGATGGAAAATTTAAAAAATGTGTTACATAGTTAAGTACAGTACGGTATTTATTTGTATATTTAGCGCAATAAATAAAATAATGTAATTTTTTTCTTTTATCTATATATTATAACCATTGGGATGCAAAATAATAAAAAATGTGTTATACAGTATGCATGTATTCGGCTCAATAAATGCATGTAAATTTTATGTTTGTACAAATTAAATATGCTCCTGAAACCCCTCTAGTAAGAAATGTTTCTCTATCGGTAGTGCTCTGTAGTTTACCATGTTGGCTCCTCACTTTGGTCAAATATTTGATATTTGGACACCCCTCCCCCCCCCCCCCCCACCCAATTCCTGGGTGCACCTCTGTGTAAGTTAGAAATATATGCTCTGTATGCCTGTATTCTTCAATAAGATATGTAAACACATTAATAATACTCCACTCCTGGGTATAGTGACACAGGGAATATATAAAAATAGTAATTTTGTTGACTGCAAAGGTGTATATCATTATCAAATGAAATTTTGCGGCACGAACTGGCATGTATAATGAGCCCGAGCTGAACCCTTGTGGCGTGCGCCACACCAGTCGGCAGGAAAGCTACTCGTACTGGGCGCCACTCAACATTTCAGGTAAACATTGTGTTTTTCCTAGGGTATTTGGGAGGTCATTGTGTTTGCTGATGTCTGGATATGCCTAGACACTTGGTGTAAACTATAGAAAACAGCATCTGTTAACAAAGTTAACGAGTAAAAGTGTTGTAGTATGGTCAGTAAATTTGAGTTTAGGAACTTTGCAATCATACATTAATTTATCCCAGACTGTGGAATTCCATGATGCACTAATCAAAGTTGCCTATATTGTACTACAAATGATCCTCAGACTTGCAGTGAAGCAGAATCCCTCTTCACAGAAATGAAGAAGTTCAAGTTCCTTGTTGCTATCATATTTTGGTATGACATTTTGTTCCATGTAAATGCTGTCAACAAAGAACTACAAGGTGAATCCATAGGATTAGACAGTGCATTTCAGAGCTTAGAGAACACTTGCAAATGGTTAAAGGAATACCGACAGAAAGGCTTTTCAAAGTGCTGTAACAGCTGCTAGAGAAATAGCAAATGATCTAGTGATAGAGCCTGTTTTCAACGATGTTAGAATCCAGGGAAAGAAGAAAATGTTCTCCTATGAAGCTGATGATGAATCCGTTACAGATACACAAGAGTTTTTCGGTGTAAATTGCTTTCTAAGATAATTTACATAGCTATTTCATATTTGGACAGTAGATTTAAGCAACTGAGAACACATTACAAGATTTTGGATTTATGTATAATTTTCATCAGTTATCAAAGTCCGAGATAAAAATTTGTGCCTAAAAGCTAGAAGACGTTCTCACATTTGACAAAGATTGTGATATTTATGGTCACATGCTCACAGAAGAGATAGAGACTTTGAAATCTGTCTTGTCAGTTTCAGTCATTGGAGACCCTCTCAAAATGTTGCAATTTCTCTGTTAATACACAATCAGCAGACTTTCCAAATTTTGGGATTGCTCTCAGGATCCTTCTCACTATCCCAGTGAACAGTTGCATCAGGTGAAAGAAGCTTTTCTCAGCTGAAATTGATAAAGACCTATCAGAGATCAACCATGTTGCATGAGTGCCTACACATGTACACTGTACTGTATTGAATTGTATATAGGGATTTACAAAAACAAAAAAGATACCATTTTAGATTCGGTCATCCCTATATTTAGATATTTAATCTAAGCTAGCCTAATCCAACCTAACCTAACCTCGCCATAGAACCCAGGAACTATATCTGACTTAACTGGACCCATGACCGAAATTAAAAAAACAAAAAATAGTACTGTACTTTACTTAATAGAATTTTCATTGGAAATTTATATATGTATTTTTTACTATTTAATTTAAATTAAAACATGCAATTTTCGTCACACGAAGTGGGAAGGGATTTGAAGAAGAGGGTTATTATAAGAGTGAGAGTTGTGATCTCGTGGAACAATCTGCCAGTGCTGTTACAGCACCAAGTGTGAGCTTTCTCAAGACCAGACTTGACAAGCACTGGAGCAGGTTCAGATACATTCAGGAGCCAGTGCATGCCCATTACTTGCCAACAGTGCGTAAGAGACGTGACCAATCGCCCAAGTAGCTAACGAGCCAATCAGTGGTGCAGAGGATAAAAATAAAAGTAAAAGTATAAAAACATGCCCCTCCCTCCACAAAAAAAAGCTGCCAAAACCAAACCTAACCTATTACAGAAAACTTTAAAGTTTAATAATATTGTATTTATGAACAATGTGCCTGGGTTAAGGAGCCAAGCGAGGAAACTTTTCAATGGAAGAAAAATTCTTCAGTTTATCAATAACATCCCAAAAATGTAGCAGGCATCAAGTTTTTGCAAACAAAAAGATAATAAAAAACTGAACCTAACAATTCTCAAATACTGTACTGTATCACTACTGTATCCATGTCTGACCTAACCAGAGGAACTAGGACCTGACCTAATCACCTATTCTGGGTGTGCCTCCCTGGACCCCCCGGTGTGTAAACCTAATATAACCTAACCCAAAAAGACAAAAGAAGAAGCAAAGGAACCTAAAGAACCAAACCTCATATTGAAAAGTAAAAAAAAATATAAAAAAATATAAATTTCTGACGAAAATGCCATTGAATAAAGTATTCTTATATTTTGGGCACTATCTCCCGATATACAAATCCATCTAGAGATCCATGGTTCACTTTTCTGAATCTTAACCTTACTTTATAGTGTGAAGATCTTTATTCATCCTGTAACCATTTCTGAGAAGGTATACAGTATACTCAATTTATTTGCACTGCCCTTCCTTCAATACCACACGAAACAAAAGGATTACATCTCCAAGATACAACATTGACCTGTATTATTCATAAGAAAATAGGCAAAACTGCAATTTTGGACAAAATGCCCTAGTAGTTGAGTAATGTGTTTTTCCGGTGATTTAGACAATTTTAAGACATTTTTCTTCTATGACGTTTCCATTGCAAATAACCTAAAATTACCTAACCTAACCTTCTAACCAGGGGGGCTCCGTCCACCCCCCCTGGATCCCCCCGTATATTTAAGTAACTTGCAAGGGAAACGTCGTAGAAGAGAAGTGTTTTAAAATTGTCTAAAACATCCGAAAAACACATTACTTAACTCGAGATCCATATTGTCCGAAATGCAGTTATACCAGAAAATATCACATAATATCTGGAAAATGAATCTGATCTTACTATAATAGCACAATGCACTTATCATTACACCACTACTAACGGTACAGGTACCTGTATGCAATCATGTGATGCTGGGTGTGAACAGGAAATGCCCTGGTCATAGCAGACATCATTAGTTTTTGCCCTCCTGTACAGACTTTCGTGAACCTCCAGGTGCAGACCTCTCGGAGAAGAAATATCTGTGCCTGTACTGATCACACGTGGACCAAACTATGAGGCCTAACGGGGTCCCACTAATTACCCAAATGTAGCCGCAATGAAGTCAAATAATAGTCCTACATGAATAAATCGGATTGCCAATCACTTCTCGACTAGTATTTGGTGTCACAAAGTAAAAAAAAATTGGAAAACGTAATTTAATTTGAGTTAATAGATCGCATGCATGTACCGAGGGAGCGAGTAATTACCCAAATGTACCCAAATGTAGCCGCAATGAAGTCAAATAATGGTCCTACGTGAATAAATCGGACTGCCAATCACTTCTCGACTGGTATTTGGTGTCACGAAGTCACAAAAAGTTGGTAAACTTAATTTAATCTGAGTTAATAGATCAAGTGCATGTACCTAACCTAACCTAACCTAACACAACTCAGATTAAATTAAGTTTACCAATTTTTTGTGACTTTATGACACCAAATAATAATCGAGAAGTGATTCACAGCCCGATTTACGCTTGTACGACCATCATTTGACTTCATTGCGGCTACATTTGGCTACATTTGGGTAATTACTCGCTCCCTCGGTACAAGCACGCGATCTATTAACTCAGATTAAAGTAAGTTTTCCAATTTTTTGTGACTTTGTGACACCAAATACCAGTCGAGAAGTGATTAGCAGTCCGATTTATTCATGTAGGACCATTATTTGACTTCATTGCGGCTACATTTTGCTACATTTGGGTACATTTGGGTAATTAGTCGGACCGGGCCTAACGTGATACAGATTGATTTTCTGATACCATGGCACTGTACCAAATTGTACTATCCAGTAACAGAACTCTGGAAAGAAGGA
Source organism: Homarus gammarus (assembly GCA_958450375.1). NCBI lineage: Eukaryota > Metazoa > Arthropoda > Malacostraca > Decapoda > Nephropidae > Homarus > Homarus gammarus. Next base: position 1,277,557 of record CAUDMG010001957.1, on the reverse strand, counting down.
AAATTCAGGACTGCAGCCTGAAGGTACAATTCTTCAAATTACACAGAATACTGGCAACAGGAACGTAAGATATATTCAAGAAGGCTGCAAAGACTAATATAAAAGAGGTGTGTACAAGAATTCGGTCTCACATTGCACCGTGCATTAAACCATATTTATGAGTTGTGATATTTTAATGAAAAAACCTTATAATAATAACATAATGGTACCACTAAATTTAATCCATTTCCAAAACTGTGTGAAAAGTAATAAACTTACTATTTTATGTAATATTCACTCACTGTCAAGAAGCACACACTAGTCTAGGGATTGAGTCTGTGACTCTGAGCAGACTGAGCTCTTGGATTCAGGATCACACCCACCCCTTCCCAGAGCTGGCAGAAGAAAGAATGCCTACTGTCACTAGCTGAGAAACAGGTTACCACTAATGAGCATAATTTTCCTTTTTAGGGAGTTGTAAGGCTATGAGATCCACACCTTCACTCTTTAATATCACATTATAGTATATAATAAATCTTAAAAGGTTTATTGTAAATAAAATCCCATCAAATAAATCTTAAAATAAGGCAGAACCGGACACTCACCTTTCTAATACTGTACTGTAATTTGATTTTTTTTAAATCATTCAGTAACTCAAAAATAAAATTTTACTACTGAAGTTAACTAAAAAAAATCTTTGACCTCAATAAGAGAAAGAAAAAAAATCTTCCTGCAGAAGGCAATATCACTCCAGAACAGCCATCTATGAATTTCCCACCGAGCACAATTGGGGGAAATGACCAGTGTTCCCACAAAATATTATCGTCAAGGAGCAACAATCTACTTTTAACTAATATCTATATCTAAAATAAAATACAAATACTTTCCACGTGCACTAGGCTAAACGAATACTACATGTGATGTTAATAACGTACAGCTGAAAGTGGACGAAAACCAGAGAAATCAACCGAAACTTATTTCACGCGAGCATGAGTAATGTAGACTTACCCAACCATTTCCTTAGGTAAAAATGCAACTACACCCTTTTAAAAACTACGCGTTAGACTCTTATTTTCTACGTGAACAACAATTAGTCTTTGTGGTAATGAAATAATATAACTCTGCTCTCACCAATTTTGTTTATCCCCAAACTCAGCTGAGCGAAGGAAACAAACAACCTGCCAGTGCCATGTTGCCCGCCCTCAAAGTGATCGTACTACGTTGTCCATTGAATTGTCGTACATCCCTCGTGCTATACAAGCTTATTAATGTGCAATATTATAATTACACACACACACACACACACATACAAACGCAAACACATTGAGACCTTACATTTGAGCTAATTTACTCAAAATAACAGAAAGAAAATTGAGATAATTCCCTAAAATACAAGACTTCAATGTTATGGGATCCATATCTGATATCAGTGATGCCTCATATTTTGATGTACTGTCAGCATTGAGGATTTTTTTCTTACATTATTTATAAGGACGAAAGTTTAGGCGTCGTTTTAGACCAAACAATGAAGGGCAGTAGGTCTTATAAGAAGGTCGTTTAGATATGGTCCGTCGCTCGTCACAATCTTCAAGAGTGAGGTGCATCTCCGATTGAAGTTGTGTCACCCTGTCTGGTCCCCGAGATATGCTTGAGACTGTCAAATTGATTGAAAATGTCAAAAGGAAGGCCACCAGACTGTGCCTGCTCTATAGGACCTCAGCTACCCAGAAAGATTAGAACACCCGCAACGGGCAAGGGCAACCTAATCTGAGTATATAAACATCTCAGAGGGCACTACTCGATCGAATGTACGGTACATACATGGAGCTGCTGGTCGCCCGCCCCACTAGGGGTCACAGCTCAAGGTTGAAGAAGCCACAAGTCCAGAAAAAAGTGAGAGTAACAGGGGCGCTGGTGGTAGAAGCGGTACCGTTCTTGCCTTGTAAGCGAGATGTCACGGGTTCGATTGCCGGGCCGGTGGAAGTTGTTTGGACTTACTTCCTAGCCCCCATTAGTCCCTGTTCACCTAGCACCTAGGTACCTGTTGTAAGTCGAAAGTTGCGAATTCGAATTCAGGGAAAGTTGGAGCTTCCAATAACTTGATGACATACACCACTGCAGGGCCGGTGCAAGATGATTTGGCGCCCTAGGCAAGCCTTTAGATGTGCGCCCCCTTGAAAGTTTTGATAAGCTAATGTAGGTACAGTAACCCATTACTACATTGTTTCTAACTCTCGAAACACCACTGATAACATAATTTTCATCTTGTGGCTTTATTACTTCATCCATGCAAATAACCAATTATTGTTATTACATTAAGTCAATAAATCCTTGACGTAAATGTCAATGAAACAATTTTTAGTTATTTTTTTTATTTTAGGGTAATCTTTAAAAAATAATAACATATAAGCATTTAGCTCGCTCCAGCCTCCTGCGAGTTATAACCTACTATTATTACATCATTATTATATACATGTAGTGCAAAATAAGATACTTGTGAGTTGTGACCAGTCATTGGTCGGACAGTATATTAAATTGACATCTTAAGTATAAATAGAAAAAGCTTAATGGAGATATGTAACAGTTATGAATAAAAATGATTGCAACTCTGACCAAGCCACATTAAAAAATTATTTACATTTACGACGTGTACAATAAGCGTTCACCCATTTTATATTTAATGATGCAAAAAAATTTTTAATACATTTGGTTTGTTTCTTGGTATTTGGTTTTGAGCTCCTATTGTACGCCATTACTACCTATATAAAACATATTAATTTGTTAGGTGAATTTTATTTAGTGTATGTGTTGAAATTACATTAAATAGGAGCTTATTGTAGACGATATTATATGACAAACAAATAAGTATATAAATAAATAAGTCTTTTATTGTAATAAACATTTAGTGGACAATTATTTGTAATGTTGACAATCGTGAAACTGGAGATTAGCTTTTACTGTAATGGATACATAACCAAATATATTCTACAAAGCATATATCAAATTATTGTTGAAAAAAATACAATCACTAGTACACACTCACGCAGTACATACGTCCACTAGTACACATCGTAACACACGTATGATAAAACTTGACGAAATGACGAGAAGCACTAAGATTGAAACAAAGACTCGCTGTGTACAGCATTATAGACAGAGTACAAGATAAATCAAATAATTAAATACTATAAAAATAATAAGACAGTTTCAAGTTTCAATTTACTGTTTAGCAGGATAGCCAGCTGTTGAAGTTGTTGCCACTGCACCACACTTTTGGAGATGACTGACTCGGACTGAAGTGGCCTGGTCACTGGTGTCTGTGAGTAGTCTGGACAGATTGAATCTTGATCTCCAACTAATCAAGTTGTTCCAGGTTACTATTTGCCTGGCGGCTGGCGGCTCTGGCCGCTGGCCAGTCTCAGTGGGATTATGTTATGCGAGGTCAAACTTCAGAGGTCAGGTAACCTTGCCTCATCCCGACAAAGGCAGGGAAGGGGCGGCTCAGGGAGGGGAGGGGATGGTGGGGTTGGGAGAAGGGTTCCTCAGATGTCAGCCTTCAGGTCACTGCTCGACAGTTCTCCTGGCCGCTAAAGGACAGGACCCGGGTTAGTTCCTCCGGGGGGTTAACGAATATTAAAAAAGAAAACACAGTCAGCTACCGTCTACCTACCCTCGCCTCCCTCCGACCCCCCCCCCCCTTCTAACATCCTGCTCCGACCCTCCACGGCTCCACCACAGTGTCCACCACAGTTTTCCCTTCATTTTTAATTTTATCCAAGTTTGCCCTGAATTTGTGGCGCCCCCAGATGTTGGCGCCCTAGGCGATCGCCTAGTTCGCCTAGTGGGTAGCGCCGGCCCTGCACCACTGACTCTTCAGGCTTCTATGCCCTTGACTCTTCAGGCTTCTACGCCCTTCACTCATGAGACATAAAAGGCAAGCATGAACTTAGCATGCTTCCCTGTTGGGCGATATAAACGCTTCTGCGCTTCACCTTACACAAGGATGTAGGGGGGTGCCCAATAAATAATAATAAAAAAAAAAGTGAGGGCAACCTTTTTCGAAATGAGAATTATGAATCTTGAAACAATCTGCCAAAACCCCCCAGCTGGGTGGGCTCGCTTTGCTCGCCATGTTCTCCCACTCAAAACTTCTTGGACCCCCCTCTTTTAATTTTCCAGGCTCTGCCCCTGGCAAATGTAACAAAAGCTAACCGAAATTTTGGAAATATAAGTTAAGTTGTGTTAGGTTCTGAATAATAAGTTCTATATACAGGAGAGAACACAAACACCTGTATAGTTTTGTAGGTTCGGTTTACTGGATAAGAGTATGTACACAGAGGGAAGCAGTACTCTCCCTTGGCTAGGCTCCTTGTCAACTGCTATAGGCGACGTATGGCAAGTGATACATTAGCAGCTTCCATACGTCGCCAGGCACATTAATTAAGCGTGTGGGATATGGTAATAACATTGCCACACGCTGCTAGCTAGGCTGAATAAATAATACATAAATGGAGCACATATATAATATACATACATGATATATAATCCAGCATACATAATATACATACACCTCCCTCCCCCCTATACGCTCATAGCAAAGTCTTGAGCGGACCTTTTCTTTTGGATCCGTTCTGAGCGTCGAGGGACTTCATCACTGGGAAGGGTGTGGGACTCAACACTGGTGGCGGGGCCAGCAGAAGGCATTGTTACGGGGCGGAGAAAACGGCGGTTCCTCCACCACACACGACCACTGGGTAACCGCACCTGGTAGCCCCGTGACCTGCCGAGACCCATGACTACGCCTACTTTGTCCCAACGTAGGGAGGTCGGGTCCTGAACACGGACTTGGGTGCCGACACTCAACCTGGGGAGAGAACGGGCGTGGTCATTGTAGCGGGCGACGACGTCCTGAACACGTTCGGCGGCTCGGCGATCACAATCCTCTGTCTTGGCCTGCCACTCCTTGGAGAAGGATTGAGGGTGAGCAGGGACACAAAACCTGGGCAGGGGAGCGTCCGGTGTAGTTAGGTGTGTTGCGGAGTTCAAGAAGACCCCTGTCGAAGGCCTCGCAGTCAATGTTCCCAGAAGGGGGCACCTTAAGGATGAGGTGCTTCAGGGATTTGACAGCAGCCTCAGCGTGGCCGTTGGACTGCGGGTAATGGGGCGATGACCACACATGCCGGACTCCCCATCGGTCAAGGAACGCAGCAAAGTCCCGGCTTGTGAACTGAGGCCCTCCGTCGGTTCGCAGGCGTACAGGAACGCCCACGTCACGGAAGTAGTGGCGGTACTTGCTGATGGTGGCGGCAGACGTCGTGTCATTACCGCACTTGATGACAACCGGCCAACCAGAGAGACGGTCGACGATAACGAGGAAGGACTTTCCTGACACACAGAAAAAGTCGGCCGACACAGACTCAAAGGGGCGGGTGGGGTTGTCGTCACTCATGAAGGGTTCCTGCTGCTGGCTGGGTTGTAATACTTGGCAGGGCTCACACGCACGGACAACATTGGAGATGTCGGAGTTGATGCCGGGCCAGAACACAGTCTGTCGTGCACGTCGTTTGGTGGCCTCAGCTCCACGGTGACTGTCGTGAAGGCGGGCCAAGGCGTGGGGACGTGATGCAGCAGGGACGACTACACGTGCTCCGTACAGAACAAGGTCTCCGTCGCAGTAGAGTTCATCGCGGAGTTTCCAATACGGGAGCAGGGTGTTGTGAAGATCGTAGCGGTTGCTAGGAAATCCATTCCTCACACACTCGACGAGTCGGACATAGGAAGGGTCATCTCGGGCCGCTGTTCGAAGGTCCTCCATTGCCTTGTCGTCATCTGGTGACAGGTCCGAACGAAGGGATTGGACGGCATGGAGAGTGACCACAGTCCTGACGGAAAGAGCGAGGTCGGCGTCGAGTACATGGTCTTCTGGAGTAGGGCGGCTGACAGGAGAGCGGGATAAGGCATCAGGGATGCAGAGCTCCTTACCAGCACGCCACACTGCAGTGAAGATGTACGCCGAGAGCTTCTCTTTCAGACGCTGGAGGCGAGGGTTCTCAACGGCGTCTAGCGTGTAGTGGTTGAGGATCGGGACAAGCGGGCGATGGTCGGTCACTAGGTGAAAGTGTTGCAGGCCTATGAGGTAAAACCTGCACTTGGACATCGCCCAAACCACAGCCAACAGCTCCAACTCAATGGTGGCGTAGCGCGTCTCAGTGTCAGAGAGGAAACGCGAGCCACACTGGACGAGCCGGAACTGCCCTCCACCATGATCCTGCAGTAGGGCGTATCCCACGCCATACAAGCGTGAGGCATCTGTCTGCAGAACTGTGGGCAAGGCTGGGTCAAACGTGGCGAGGACAGGTGGGCGAGACAGGGCCTGTTTCACTTGCTGGAAGGCCTTGTCGTGGTCGGGGGTCCACAGGAATGTCCTCTTGGGGCTCATCAGGGGGCGAAGTGGTTGAGCAGCTGCGGAGATGTCCGACGAAAACTCTGCTAACTGGTTGACGAGACCGATGAAGGACCTCAAGTCGGTCAGGTTAGCAGGGGTGGGAAAATCCGTAATGGCGCGGACCTTTTCCGGGTCAGCTGCGATACCATTCCCTGAGAGGGTGTACCCACAAAAGTCAACTGAAGAGCTGGCCAGAACAAACTTGTCGGCATTTAGGGTAATGCCGTGCTTCCGGCACCTGTTGAGTACCTCGTAGATACGGCAGAGGTGATCCATATAATCCTCGTCGTACATGAGTATGTCGTCGACCACTTTCACGCAGTTTGCCAGACCTTGTAGAGCCATATCACCTCGAAGACAGAAAGCGTCTCCTGTAGCGGCGAATCCCATGGGGCCACGGCAATAACTGTAACGTCCATGCGGGGTGATGAAAGTTGTGAGTGGTCGGTCTTCTTCGGCAAGCTCTATCTGCCAGTATCCACACAGGGCGTCCATCGTCGTGAAGAAGCGCGCCTTCGGGTTCACGCTGCGTATGGCTGCAAAGGGCGTGGGAGAAGGGTGCGCAGGACGAGACACCTGGTTGTTGAGCTTGGAAAGGTCAGTGGTGATCCGAACACCACCTTTAGGTTTTGCGACGACAACCATCGGGTGACACCATGGAGACGGGTCATCGCCGGTTGGTACAATAATTTCTTGGGCGACCATGGAGTCCAGCTCGTTTTTGACCGCCTCGCGGAAGGCCAGGGGAACCAGTCGAGGGGTGTAAATAGCGAATGGCTTCGCGTCGTCCCTCAGGTGGATCCTCATGGGGGGGCCTGCCATCTTCTTGAGAGGCTTGGATTCCAGAGCGGACTTGGTCACCAGAACGTCGCTGAATTCCTTCAGGAAGTACTTCCGAGCATCCGAAGGAGAGGTGTCACTGGCAAGAGGCAGGGGTAGGGCGGCAGCAGGGTCGTTGCTGCTCCCTTTTTGCACCCTGTTGGCGTGTTTTACCTCAAGAATAGGTTTGGGGAAGTCCTGGGAGATGATGGCCAACTCCTGACAATGTCTGTAGGACAGCAAAGGAGTCTGGACACCGTTATGCACATCAATCCAGGCTTGACACGACCTGTTGCCAAAGGTGACTTGTGCTTGGAGTGAACCCAGGGCCGGGGTCATCTGTGAACCATCTGCCATAAAGTGGAGATCCTTGGGGGGCGGTCCTAGATCACTTGGAGAGAGCCCCAAGCATTGCAAATGCTGGGGACCGATGACTGTAGCATCAGCGCCGGTGTTGGGCAACATCTGAAGACGGGATGACACACCGCCGTAGGTCACAATGACACTGATATACTGAGGGACTTTGGTCCTGGGACGCTGGGGGGAGCACACATTCCTAATGTGGCTCGAGCGTTGTCAAGAGTCGTCGTACCTCTGATTGGAAGACTGTGGGCGGCCCTCTCTGGTGGAGGGGGGCTGAAGCTTCCGCCGACGCGGTCCCTTGGGTATGTTGGAAGGGCAACACTTGTCATAGTGGCCCAGACGACCACACACATTGCACTGGACGCGTTTGGCTGGGCACCGTACTGTGAGTGACCAGTGGCCCTTACGGTCACAACTGTTGCAGGTAGACTGAGCAGCTGGACACACCTGTGTTCCGTGCTGCTTACCACAGTTGTTGCAAAATAAACCGGGCGTGGACGTGGTGGGCGAAGGCGTAGGAACAGACTTCTTGTCCTTCTTGTACCGGGACACAGCGCGTACAGCTGTAGGGGGAGCGCGGATGGCAGAGGTGGCACACCTGGCAGCCTCATAGGAGCGACATATCGTCGACACATCCTTAAGAGAAGAGGAAGAGTCGAGGGAGGTGAGGCGTTGGACAAGTTCCTCGTCCTTAACACCCATCAGGATCACCTGCTTCAACTGGGTCTCCTCGCACTGCTGGTGGTGGCCTGGACATATATCTACCTCTTCCGAGGCTCTCTTAAGACGCACGTAAAAGGCATCAAAAGACTCACCCTCCATCTGTCTGCAGCTAAACAATTCCCTCCTGCGCAGAGCTTCATTCTGCTGTCCTTTGATGTGCCGTTGTAGAACGTCCAGTACCTCCTCTACAGACAGCAAAGAGGTTGGGGGTACCTGCAACGTATGTTCCAAGACACGCTGAATTTCCAAGGACAGGCACATACGCAGCTGGATGAGTTGCTTAGGCTGTGACAAACTCTGGAGATCCACCATTGTAGAATAATCAGTCCACCATCGCCGCCATTCACGAAAAGTCTGGAAAGTCTCATCAGGCTTCAAGATGGCCGGCGTTTGAGCTGCTGCTTTAGGTGGGGCTGGGGGGCGTGAAGGAAGCATGGATGAGGTATCTGAACCAGTCAGTACCGAGGCAGTGTTAGAGCCAGGGGCTTGGTTAACAGTGAGGCGAGATATCAAGGCTTCAAACCGTTCACTGTCTTCCAATCTCCGTTGGTTGTCTCGTTCTGCCTCTGCTTGCCTTCTGTGCTCATCCGCCAAACGTCTGTGGGCTTCATCCTCGCGTTTCTCATCTCTCATAAACTTCAGTAAAGCAATTATCTCTGGAGACAACGCTGAATATTGAGGTGAGGGACTGCGCGATGTGGGGGCTGGAGCGTCGTGGCCGGCCTGGTCATCCATCTCTGCGGGGCTATCACCCGCCTGGCTCATCCAGGCGCTGGGTCCACGGCTACGTAAGGCGTGAGACATAACTACTTCATCTGTGTACTATGTCTTAAATCAGTGTTGACCGGTCAGCCCGTCGTATCAACAAGATTTCAGACAAAAAATTAATTAAATACACAGATAAGTAGGTTATATATATAAAATATATATAAGGAAGCCGCGCGGTCAGCGAGTGTTAGTACGTGTATGTGTGTGAGTGTGACCCGGGCCGGCAAAGCGTCTCGCCCCAGCTGTGAGGGGGGGGTGGAGGCGGCGCTGTGAGGGGGGGAAAGGGAGAAGCGTGGCGACTCCCAGTCAGTCCAGTTACCCTCAGAACGCGGTCAGAGACGGGTGCACTGAACTCTACTCCTTACAAATGCCCAGAACGTGCCGTATACCTTGGGAATCCTTTAGAACAAGGTCACACATGAATGGCACGAACACACAATGCACTAAACACTTCACAGAAAATCACTGTCACTGACACTGCTCAAAGTTGCTGAGATTCTTCGAGGAGAGCTGACGCGCAGGAGTTGACCCAAGCGAGAGTCCATAGAGTCCATAGCCGGCTTTCTACAAACTTTGCACTATCACTCGTAATTATCCAGTAAGATCGGATCACTGCGCCATGTTTGGTTCTGAATTATATGTTCTATATACAGGAGAGAACACAAACACCTGTATAGTTTTGTAGGTTCGGTTTACTGGATAAGAGTATGTACACAGAGGGAAGCAGTACTCTCCCTTGGCTAGGATCCTTGTCAACTGCTATAGGCGACGTATGGCAAGTGATACATTAGCAGCTTCCATACGTCGCCAGGCACATTAATTAAGCGTGTGGGATATGGTAATAACATTGCCACACGCTGCTAGCTAGGCTGAATAAATAATACATAAATGGAGCACATACATAATATACATACATGATATATAATCCAGCATACATAATATACATACAAGTTGTACAGTCTCACTCAAAAGTTCGTTAATTCTCCCAGCCAGCTATTGCTGCACTGCCTGCTTCAGATGTTTGAAACTGTCTCAGTACCAACCAGAACATGAAAACCGATACGAATGAATCTAAAGGTTCGGAGTAACAGACTCAAGTTCATACATCTGAAGCAGGCAGTGCAGCATTAGCTGGCTGGGGGAGTTAACGAACTTTGTACAAAGGTAAGACATTGTTCCTTCAATTCTATAAGTCTCTCGTATGTCCCCCTCTGAACTACCGTATATGGTACACTGTATACCTTACTGTACACTGCATACCTTACTATACATTGCTTACTTTACTGTACACTGTATACCTTACTGTACACTGCATACCTTACTATACATTGCCTACCTTACTGTACACTGTATACCTTACTGTACACTGCATACCTTACTGTACACTGTATACCTTACTGTACACTGTATACCTTACTGTACACTGCATACCTTACTGTACACTGTATACCTTACTGTACACTGTATACCTTACTGTACACTGCATACCTTACTGTACACTGTATACCTTACTGTACACTGCATACCTTACTGTACACTGTATACCTTACTGTACACTGCATACCTTATTGCAAGTGTACACTGTATACCTTACTGTACACTGCATACCTTACTGAACACTGCATACCTTACTGTACACTGTATACCTTACTGTACACTGTATACCTTACTGTACACTGTATACCTTACTGTACACTGTATACCTTACTGTACACTGCATACCTTACTGTACACTGTATACCTTACTGTACACTGCATACCTTATTGCAAGTGTACACTGTATACCTTACTGTACACTGCATACCTTACTGTACACTGCATACCTTACTGTACACTGTATACCTTACTGTACACTGCATACCTTACTGTACACTGTATACCTTACTGTACACTGCATACCTTATTGCAAGTGTACACTGTATACCTTACTGTACACTGCATACCTTACTGTACACTGCATACCTTACTGTACACTGTATACCTTACTGTACACTGCATACCTTATTGCAAGTGTACACTGTATACCTTACTGTACACTGCATACCTTACTGAACACTGCATACCTTACTGTACACTGTATACCTTACTGTACACTGTATACCTTACTGTACACTGTATACCTTACTGTACACTGCATACCTTACTGTACACTGCATACCTTACTGTACACTGCAAACCTTACTGTACACTGTATACCTTACTGTACACTGTATACCTTACTGTACACTGTATACCTTACTGTACACTGCATACCTTACTGTACACTGTATACCTTACTGTACACTGCATACCTTATTGCAAGTGTACACTGTATACCTTACTGTACACTGCATACCTTACTGTACACTGCATACCTTACTGTACACTGTATACCTTACTGTACACTGCATACCTTACTGTACACTGTATACCTTACTGTACACTGCATACCTTATTGCAAGTGTACACTGTATACCTTACTGTACACTGCATACCTTACTGTACACTGTATACCTTACTGTACACTGCATACCTTACTGTACACTGTATACCTTACTGTACACTGCATACCTTATTGCAAGTGTACACTGTATACCTTACTGTACACTGCATACCTTACTGAACACTGCATACCTTACTGTACACTGTATACCTTACTGTACACTGTATACCTTACTGTACACTGTATACCTTACTGTACACTGCATACCTTACTGTACACTGCATACCTTACTGTACACTGCAAACCTTACTGTACACTGTATACCTTACTGTACACTGTATACCTTACTGTACACTGTATACCTTACTGTACACTGTATACCTTACTGTACACTACATACCTTACTGTACACTGCATACCTTATTGTAAGTGTACACTGTATACCTTACTGTACACTGCATACCTTACTGTACACTGCATACCTTACTGTACACTGTATACCTTACTGTACACTGCATACCTTACTGTACACTGTATACCTTACTGTACACTGCATACCTTACTGTACACTGTATACCTTACTGTACACTGCATACCTTACTGTACACTGTATACCTTACTGTACACTACATACCTTACTGTACACTACATACCTTACTGTACACTGTATACCTTACCTCCAAAAACACATATCCTCCTAAAACTTTGACTTATATCCTATTAGCCACTGATGGGCTCGCTAGCCGATCATCTGGCTAATAACCAAAGTACACTGACAAGTCTCTCTGGAACGTTAATACTATTGAAAGAGATGGAAAACGTAAAGACAGGCCAATTTCTTTTATGGTGTAACGCGAGGACTCAAGGGAATACAACTTGAATCAAACTCGCCAAAGTAGGACACTGATGAAAGAAACCAACAGATCACCTGAATATTAGCTATTAGCCGTGACCTTAGTTCATCTGATGATTGAACACCCTAACGCAAAATAGGGCGTAAAGGTAGGTTAGATACGTTCAACGTTAGTGTGGTTAAGCCTAAGGTGAAATAAGGTGGATCTAATCTTCATGTGATCCAAACCAGTTAAAATGTGGATTGGTATGTGTATCAATGATGGTATGAATCAGTTAATGAGTGGATTGGTGAGTGTGTGTGTGTGTGTGTGATGGTATGAACCAGTTATGAGTGGATTGGTGAGTGTGTGTGTGTGTGTGTGTGTGTGTGATGGTATAAATCAGTTAATGAGTGGATTGGTGAGTGTGTGTGTGCGTGTGTGTGATGGTATGAACCAGTTATGAGTGGATTGGTGAGTGTGTGTGTGTGTGTGTGTGTGTGTGATGGTATAAATCAGTTAATGAGTGGATTGGTGAGTGTGTGTGTGTGTGTGTGATGGTATGAACCAGTTATGAGTGGATTGGTGAGTGTGTGTGTGTGTGTGATGGTATGAACCAGTTATGAGTGGATTGGTGAGTGTGTGTGTGTGTGTGTGTGTGTGTGATGGTATAAATCAGTTAATGAGTGGATTGGTGAGTGTGTGTGTGCGTGTGTGTGATGGTATGAACCAGTTATGAGTGGATTGGTGAGTGTGTGTGTGTGTGTGATGGTATGAACCAGTTATGAGTGGATTGGTGAGTGTGTGTGTGTGTGTGTGTGTGTGTGATGGTATAAATCAGTTAATGAGTGGATTGGTGAGTGTGTGTGTGTGTGTGTGTGTGTGTGATGGTATGAACCAGTTAATGAGTGGATTGGTGAGTGTGTATGTGTGTGTGATGGTATGAACCAGTTATGAGTGGATTGGTGAGTGTGTATGTGTGTGTGATGGTATGAACCAGTTATGAGTGGATTGGTGAGTGTGTGTGTGCGTGTGTGTGATGGTATGAACCAGTTATGAGTGGATTGGTGAGTGTGTGTGTGTGTGTGATGGTATGAACCAGTTATGAGTGGATTGGTGAGTGTGTGTGTGTGTGTGATGGTATGAACCAGTTATGAGTGGATTGGTGAGTGTGTGTGATGGTATGAACCAGTTAATGAGTGGATTGGTGAGTGTGTGTGTGTGTGTGATGGTATGAACCAGTTATGAGTGGATTGGTGAGTGTGTGCGTGTGTGTGTGTGTGTGTGTGATGGTATAAATCAGTTAATGAGTGGATTGGTGAGTGTGTGTGTGTGTGTGATGGTATGAACCAGTTAATGAGTGGATTGGTGAGTGTGTGTGTGTGTGTGTGTGTGTGTGTGTGTGTGTGTGTGTGTGTGGCTGTGATGGTATAAATCAGTTAATGAGTGGATTGGTGTGTGTGTGTGTGTGTGTGTGTGTGTGTGTGTGTGTGTGATGGTATAAATCAGTTAATGAGTGGATTGGTGTGTGTGTGTGTGTGTGTGTGTGTGTGTGTGTGTGTGTGTGTGTGTGTGTGTGTGTGTGTGTGGCTGTGATGGTATAAATCAGTTAATGAGTGGATTGGTGTGTGTGTGTGTGTGTGATGTGTGTGTGTGTGTGTGTGTGTGTGTGTGTGTATGTGTGTGTGTGGCTGTGATGGTATAAATCAGTTAATGAGTGGATTGGTGTGTGTGTGTGTGTGTGTGTGGCTGTGATGTGTGTGTGTGTGTGTGTGGCTGTGATGTGTGTGTGTGTGTGTGTGTGTGATGTGTGTGTGTGTGTGTGTGGCTGTGATGTGTGTGTGTGTGTGTGTGTGTGGCTGTGATGTGTGTGTGTGTGTGTGTGATGGTATAAATCAGTTAATGAGTGGATTGGAATGTGTGATAATGATGATATTGTTACGACCTTCCTTTCACCGCTTACCCAGTTGCCACCACTGGTTACCAGCTACCAGATCGTATGTACAGTTGCCAGACAAAAGTCCTCCCACAACTTGCCACACAGGGCTGTGAGAGAAATTTTGCTGGCAACTGTACAGAAGCAATAGATATCTCACAAGTGTCGTCGAATTACCCCTGGCTGTCCCGCCAGTCTCCAGTAATTTCCCGACGATCGTTATCAGTGTACAGACAAACAAGAGGCAGGTAGATTTCCACCAGGTAACATTAACACACTTGTGCACTTTAGTCGTCTTTAATAGCCATTAATTCTTCACAATATTGTTCACAGGGTAATGACTTCACAGCTGGACTTCTCACTTCGAATATACAGTCACCACACTACCAGTGAACAATTCCTTAACCTATTCACTTTATATTGATGACAATAATTCCACAATATTTGCACAACAAATATCTTCAGTTGTCTTAGTAGGCTTGTTGTACTTTACACTCTGAGCAGCGTTCGCTGGTGTTTATATACGTCTCGTCAGACGCTTGGGAGGTTCTAGACCAGTGGTTCTCAACCTTGTTTGCCCCATGCACCCCTTTCACCATATGTCAGAATGTCATTCTCCCCTCCTTTCCAAGATTGTCTGCCTCAAAAAGTGCATTCCAAATAATATGAATATAATACTGAAAATCCTTTATTTTTTCCATATTAATATCAGTCCCCCCCCCCCCCCGGTTGAGAACCCCTGTTCTAGAACGTTCTACGCTGACCGAGGCTTACAATAAGAAGTAAATCATAACAAAATGATGCAAATCACTCTAGAATAATCTTTCATAAGTTATACATCAATATTTACAAGAAAATCTCCCTAAACATACCAAAATAACTGCTGGATGGGACAGAAAATAGTCAAAATACCTAGTTTACAAACAATATAATACCAAATTATCCCTCGGCATAACACTATAAACCAGTTAGTGAGTGGGTTGAAATGTGTGACGGTGGTAGTATGAACCAGCTAATGAGTGGATTGGAAAGTGTAACAGTGGCGATATGAGCCAATTAATGAGTGGATTATAATGTGTGATGTTGATGATAGGAACCTGTTAATGACTGGACTTTTATGTGTGACAGAGGTGGTATAAACCAGTTAATGACTGGACTTGTATGTGTGACATAAGTGGTATGAACCTGTTAATGACTGGACTTGTATGTGTGACAGAGGTGGTATGAAACAGTTAATGAGTGGACTTGTATGTGTGACAGAGGTGGTATGAACCAGTTAATGACTGGACTTGTATGTGTGACAGAGATGGTATGAACCAGTTAATGAGAGGACTTGTATGTGTGACATAAGTGGTATGAACCGGTTAATGACTGGACTTGTATGTGTGACAGGTGGTATAACCCAGTTAATGAGTGGACTTGTATGTGTAACAGAAGTGGTATAAACCAGTTAATGAGTGGACTTGTATGTGTGACAGAGGTGGTATGAAACAGTTAATGAGTGGATTTGTATGTGTGACTGTGGCTATATAAACCAGTTAATGAGTGGACTTGTATGTGTAACAGAAGTGGTATAAACCAGTTAATGAGTGGACTTGTATGTGTGACAGAGGTGGTATGAAACAGTTAATGAGTGGATTTGTATGTGTGACTGTGGCGATATAAACCAGTTAATGAGTGGACTTGTATGTGTGATTGTGTTTGAGCGAACCAGTTAATGAGTGGACTTGTATGTGTGACGGTGGTGGTATGTGTTAGGTTCTGAATAATAAGTTCTATATACAGGAGAGAACACAAACACCTGTATAGTTTTGTAGGTTCGGTTTACTGGATAAGAGTATGTACACAAAGGAGAGCAGCACTCTCTCTTGACTAGGCTCCCGGTCAACTGCTATAGGCGACGTATGGCAAGTGATACATTAGCAGCTTCCATACGTCGCCAGGCACATTAATTAAGCGTGTGGGATATGGTAATAACATTGCCACACGCTGCTAGCAAGGCTGAATAAATAATACATAAATGGAGCACATACATAATATACATACATGATATATAATCCAGCATACATAATATACATACACCTCCCTCCCCCTATACGCTCATAGCAAAGTCTTGAGCGGACCTTTTCTTTTGGATCCGTTCTGAGCGTCGAGGGACTTCATCACTGGGAAGGGTATGGGACTCAACACTGGTGGCGGGGCCAGCAGAAGGCATTGTTACGGGTCGGAGAAAACGGCGGTTCCTCCACCACACACGACCACTGGGTAACCGCACCTGGTAGTCCCGTGACCTGCCGAGACCCATGACTACGCCTACTTTGTCCCAACGTAGGGAGGTCGGGTCCTGAACACGGACTTGGGTGCCGACACTCAACCTGGGGAGAGAACGGGCGTGGTCATTGTAGCGGGCGACGACGTCCTGAACACGTTCGGCGGCTCGGCGATCACAATCCTCTGTCTTGGCCTGCCACTCCTTGGAGAAGGATTGAGGGTGAGCAGGGACACAAGAACGAAGGGGGCGTCCATACAAAACCTGGGCAGGGGAGCGTCCGGTGTAGTTAGGTGTGTTGCGGAGTTCAAGAAGACCCCTGTCGAAGGCCTCGCAGTCAATGTTCCCAGAAGGGGCCACCTTAAGGATGAGGTGCTTCAGGGATTTGACAGCAGCCTCAGCGTGGCCGTTGGACTGCGGGTAATGGGGCGATGACAACACATGCCGGACTCCCCATCGGTCGAGGAACGCAGCAAAGTCCCGGCTTGTGAACTGAGGCCCTCCGTCGGTTCGCAGGCGTACAGGAACGCCCACGTCACGGAAGTAGTGGCGGAACTTGCTGATGGTGGCGGCAGACGTCGTGTCATTACCGCACTTGATGACAACCGGCCAACCAGAGAGACGGTCGACGATAACGAGGAAGGACTTTCCTGACACACAGAAAAAGTCGGCCGACACAGACTCAAAGGGGCGGGTGGGGTTGTCGTCACTCATAAAGGGTTCCTGCTGCTGGCTGGGTTGTAATACGTGGCGGGGCTTACACACCCGGACAGCATTGGAGATGTCGGGGTCGATGCCAAGCCGGAACACAGTCTGTCTTGCACGCCGTTTGGTGGCCTCGGCTCCACAGTGACTGTCGTGGAGGCGAGCCAAGGCGTGGAGACTTGAAGCAGCAGGGACAACTACCGAAGGAGAGGTGTCACTGGCCAGAGGTAGGGGCAGGGCGGCAGCAGGGTAGTTGCTGCTCCCTTCGTGCACCCTGTTGGCGTGTTTTACCTCGAGAATCGGTGTTGGGAAGTCCTGGGGGATGATGGCCAACTCTTGGCAATGTCTGTAGGACAGCAAAGGAGTCGGGACGCCATTATGCACATCAATCCAGGCTTGACACGACCTGTTGCCAAAGGTGACGTGTGCATAGAGTGAACCTAGGGCCGGGGTCATCTGTGAACCATCTGCCATAAAGCGGAGATCCTTGGGGGGCGGTCCTAGATCACTTGGAGAGAGCCCCAAGCATTGCAAATGCTGGGGACCGATGACTGTAGCATCAGCGCCGGTGTCGGGCAACATCTGAAGACGGGATGACACACCGCCGTAGGTCACGATGACGCTGATGTACTGGGGGACTTTGGTCCTGGGACGCGGGGGGGAGCACACATTCCTAATGTGGCTCGAGCGTTGTCAGGAGTCGTCGTACCTCTGATTGGAAGACTGTGGGCGGCCCTCTCTGGTGGAGGGGGGCTGAAGCTTCCGCCGACGCGGTCCCTTGGGTATGTTGGAAGGGCAACACTTGTCATAGTGGCCCAGACGACCACACACATTGCACTGGACGCGTTTGGCTGGGCACCGTACTGTGAGTGACCAGTGGCCCTTACGGTCACAACTGTTGCAGGTAGACTGAGCAGCTGGACACACCTGTGTTCCGTGCTGCTTACCACAGTTGTTGCAAAATAAACCGGGCGTGGACGTGGTGGGCGAAGGAGTAGGAACAGACTTCTTGTCCTTCTTGTACCGGGACACAGCGCGTACAGCTGTGGGGGGAGCACGGATGGCAGAGGTGGCACACCTGGCAGCCTCATAGGAACGACATATCGTCAACACATCCTTAAGAGAAGAGGAGGAGTCGAGGGAGGTGAGGCGTTGGACAAGTTCCTCGTCCTTAACACCCATCAGGATCACCTGCTTCAACTGGGTCTCCTCGCACTGCTGGTGGTGGCCTGGACATATATCTACCTCTTCCGAGGCTCTCTTAAGACGCACGTAAAAGGCATCAAAAGACTCACCCTCCATCTGTCTGCAGCTAAACAATTCCCTCCTGCGCAGAGCTTCATTCTGCTGTCCTTTGATGTGCCGTTGTAGAACGTCCAGTACCTCCTCTACAGACAGCGAAGAGGTTGGGGGTACCTGCAACGTATGTTCCAAGACACGCTGAATTTCCAAGGACAGGCACATACGCAGCTGGATGAGTTGTTTAGACTGTGACAAACTCTGGAGATCCACCATTGTAGAGTAATCAGTCCACCGTCGCCGCCATTCACGAAAAGTCTGGAAAGTCTCATCAGGCTTCAAGATGGGCGGCGTTTGAGCTGCTGCTTTAGGTGGGGCTGGGGGGTGTGAAGGAAGCATGGATGAGGTATCTGAACCAGTCAGTACCGGGGCAGTGTTAGAGCCAGGGGCTTGGTTAACAGTGAGGCGAGATATCAAGGCTTCAAACCGTTCACTGTCTTCCAATCTCCGTTGGTTGTCTCGTTCTGCCTCTGCTTGCCTTCTGTGCTCATCCGCCAAACGTCTGTGGGCTTCATCCTCGCGTTTCTCATCTCTCATAAACTTCAGTAAAGCAATTATCTCTGGAGACAACGCTGAATATTGAGGTGAGGGACTGCGCGATGTGGGGGCTGAAGCGTCGTGGCCGGTCTGGTCATCCATCTCTGCGGGGCTATCACCCGCCTGGGTCATCCAGACGCTGGGTCCACGGCTACGTAAGGCGTGAGACATAACTACTTCCTCTGTGTACTATGTCTTAATCAGTGTTGACCGGTCAGCCCGTCGTATCAACAAGATTTCAGACAAAAAATTAATTAAATACACAGATAAGTAGGTTATATATATAAAATATATATAAGGAAGCCGTGCGGTCAGCGAGTGTCGTGTGCGAGTGAGTGTGTGTCCTGGGCGGGTAGAGCGTCTCGCCCCAGCTGTGAGGGGGGGGTGGAGGCGGCGCTGTGAGGGGGGTGGAGGGAGAGGCGCGGCGACTCCCAGTCAGTCTAGTTACCCTCAGGACGCGGTCAGAGACGGGTGCACTCAACTCTACTCCTTACGAATGCCCAGAACGTGCCGTATACCTTGGGAATCCTTTGGAACAAGGTCACACATGAATGGCACGAACACACAATGCACTAAACACTTCACAGAAAATCACTGTCACTGATACTGCTCAAAGTTGCTGAAATTCTTCGAGGAGAGGTGGCGCTGGAGTTGACCCAAGGCTTGACCCAAGACGGGAGGGGACCCTAGCCGGCTTTCTACAAACTTTGCGCTATCACTCGTAATTATCCAGTAAGATCGGATCACTGCGCCATGTTAGGTTCTGAATAATAAGTTCTATATACAGGAGAGAACACAAACACCTGTATAGTTTTGTAGGTTCGGTTTACTGGATAAGAGTATGTACACAAAGGAGAGCAGCACTCTCTCTTGACTAGGCTCCCGGTCAACTGCTATAGGCGACGTATGGCAAGTGATACATTAGCAGCTTCCATACGTCGCCAGGCACATTAATTAAGCGTGTGGGATATGGTAATAACATTGCCACACGCTGCTAGCTAGGCTGAATAAATAATACATAAATGGAGCACATACATAATATACATACATGATATATAATCCAGCATACATAATATACATACAGTATGAACCAGTTAATGAGTGGACTAGTATGTGTGACGGTGGTGGTATGAACCAGTTAATGAGTGGACTAGTATGTGTGACGGTGGTGGTATGAACCAGTCAATGAGTGGACTTGTATGTGTGATGGTGGTGGTATGAACCAGTTAATGAGTGGACTAGTATGTGTGACGGTGGCGATATAAACCAGTTAATGAGTGGACTTGTATGTGTGACGGTGGTGGTACGAACCAGTTAATGAGTGGACTTGTATGTGTGACGGTGGTGGTATGAACCAGTTAATGAGTGGACTAGTATGTGTGACGGTGGTGGTATGAACCAGTTATTGAGTGGGTCAGGTATGCAAGACGGTGGCTGTAAGAACCAGGAAGGTGTGTGCACGTACCCAACCATTACTGCAAGTTCCGTGTACCACGAAGTAGATGTTAAACTAATTCATATTTTGACCTGCTCACACATAGGTACTAAAGACACACACACACTCACACAGACGCACACGTGAACAGACATGCACACACTCGGGTATACAGAAACACACTCATATAGGTAAACACACACACACACACACAAGCAGGTCAATTGATAGTTATATGCTACCAGTTCACACAAGGACCTGGTGGGACACCCCAATCACTAAAGATGAGGAACATCCCTTCAGTTACACAAGGACCTGAAGGGACCCTCCATGAAACAACCAACAAGAAAGACCAACACCATATGCATAACCTTAAAGATGTGGATTATCCTGCCAGTTACACAAGGACCTGGCGTTACCCCCAAATCACAATCATAAAAGATGAGGAACATCCCTTCAGCAACACAAGACCTGAAGGGACCCTCCAACAAACCCTAAAACAGCACATTCCCTTGGATCGCACTTTAAACCAGCTTAACTTCGCTTATCTCACCTCCCTTGCCCCTGGAGGACCGAGGGACGTCTGTCACTGGATAAACCACAAATCAGCCTCTGCAAGGTGGAAAGCCCACCTGCTATCATTATCCTTCTGTACTTCCCACTTAACTATACCTTGCCCTAAATCTCCTTGTTCACCTCAGAGCCACGGCTCTCTTATCTCGGTGTTCTGACTGACTGACTGAGTCAGTCAACCGTTTCTGCTCAGAGTGTAAAGTACAACAAACCTAGTAAGGCAACTGTAGATATTTTTTATGCAAGTATTGTGGAAATGCTGTGTTCAATATAAAGTGAAGACTAAAGAATTGTATACTGGTAGTGTGCCGACTATATATTCGAAGTGAGAAGTCCAGCTGTGATGCCATTACCCTGTGGACAGTGTTGTGAAGAATTGGTGATAATTAAAGTCGACTTCAGTGCACAAATGTGTTTCTGTGACCTGGTGGAAATTTTGTTTGTCTTTGCACTGATACCAATCGTCGGGAAATTACCGTAGACTGGCGGGACAGCCAGTGGTAATTCAACGACACTTGTGAGATATCTATTGCTTCTGTACATACGACCTGGTCGCTGGTAACCAGCGGTGGAAGCTGGGTAAGCGGTGAAAGGAAGGTCGTAACAATATACACAGCTGGCAACTGACAAACCACTGGTAATACTACTAGTTTCATAATTAGCTTGTATTTTCACTTAATTTTTGTTCTCATTTTTGTACTGAAAGCTTTAGCTCATCAAGTTACCTACTTCCCAATATCACAGTAAGTAACTTTTGTCATGCTTGTTATCGTATATTTTCAGATTTTTGGGTGCCATGTTCTTTCAATAAACCTTTTATTATTATTATTATTATTATTATTATTATTATTATTATTATTATTATAAATAAACACACTAGACAACTTTCCCAATAAGCTGCAGCACTTATCACAAAAGGAAATAACACCAAAGGTGTACGTATACCTGAAAGGGTAAAACTCCAAGTACCAGGTGATACCCATCACATCGGAAAGCCGCTGGGATAAGTGCTTTTTCTTGCTACCAGAGAACTGGCCAGAGTTATTAGAATCTGGTGACCAGAAGGTAATCATTTCCGAAGGTAAGTGTGGTCATTCCGAAAACTATTAAAGGAAACAATTACTAAGATAGCGAATAATACGCATACGAAGATTTTCACATATACAAGTACAGTCCTGGGTGGTGGTGTAGTGGATTCCTCCCCTACAAACGCTTGTCGCTGAGTAGCCGACCCGCGAATTCCCCAGTGTATGCCTCGTGGTCTAGGTCAACCAGCGCCGCCTTACATGACGGAGGTCAACTATTAAGCCACGCCTACCTCCGCTATATAAGACCTGACCTCGTGGTGACCTACCCCCTTCTTCTAGCTTCAGCCGCAGCAAGCAACACCTCCTCCTCCTCCTCCTCCTGCCTGGCGGCCCTCACTCCCGCCGGCGAGCATGGCGACCCACAAGCTGGTCCTCCTCTGAGCATCCTCACCAACCAGCTCTCTCTACATCACGCTTGTAACCACGCTGCCACTTCCCAGCACCAAGCTGCACTGTACATCCAATACAATATGTATACAGAGAGCACATTGTGAGTTTCCTTTCTCCATCCCATCCTGAGTGTGAATCAAATAACCCGTACCCCACAGTGGAATATGATGATGGAGGAATCAGAGGCGTACCTCGTGGGTGATGGGGTTAACTCGTCCTGCCTCAGAAATGTAGTAGGTGTCAGCGTGGTTGATGAGTGAACATAAGTATAATTTCATGATACCTGTATACACATTAGTCGTTATTTCATGAAAACAATGTGTACACGCATAGCGATATTTAATTCACTATTTTAATAATTTGGAAATGACAATATACAGGTACAGAGATATTCTACTAATTATGCTAAACACTGTTCACGTATATCATTACGTCATGGCATCTTGTATGGAAAAGAACAATTTATCAAATAATATTAATAAAAAAGATCGTGCACCACCTTTCCTTTAAGATAAGTATATTTAAATTTGCAATTAATTATGATGGAGAAAGTAGGGCGTGAGGCAGTGTATAGTAGTACTATAGACATCAGTAGGCATGTGGCAACTGCAAGTCTCCACACACTCCCTGCCCCCTGGATACCCTCCCCTTTAGGATTAGACTAAACTAGTTTTAATTGGACAAAAACTCCAAATATATACTGTAATGGCAAAGAGTGACCTTGCATTTGGCTGGTTAAGGTAGAAGTTGTAATAGAAACAAAATGTACTTTTGCCAAAATAAGCAAAGGTCAAAAGGTTCACCTATCACATTACTGATAATAAGGGAAGAAGCTACCTGTAGGAGCATTGACTGGCGTAACTTGTTGATCTATAGGAAATGTGAATTCTTCCAATAAATTCATTGAGGATAAAGTAAATTATTTGAATTTGAAAATTTATTAAGATCAAGAACCCCCCAAAATAAATACAAATAAACATAACCAAGAGGCACCCGTCAGAACTGAGAAAAGGAGAGAAGGATGTTGTTACCTTCTTCAGAAAAAAAATACGTCGGCTGTTACTAAATATTATTCATTTTGTTTTAATAGTAATAAGAAAACTAAGTTGGGTGCTCCCTGCTCAGTTATGCATATGACGTCTTGCTGTAGAGATGAGGATGTCTGTTGTCTGGCATCATGTACAATATCTCCACGTGAGACTCGGGAGGTCAGAGTGAAGGATACATGGAAGGCTGAGTCACCTTCATTAGTATGAATAGAATTGTTCTCTGAAATTAGCATTAAAGTATCAAAATAATCGTAAACTTCCATAAAAAATAAACAGAATATTGATTTTATTTGATCTTGACATAGTATGATTTTTGTCGTTCTTCCTTAGGAAATTAGCCAATCTTCATTGTTATTGCTAACCTACACTTGCTGTCTACAAATACCTTAACAACAGGGAACTATATACTTCAAAGAAACTGCAACCCCTTCTATCCTGATCAGTTTGACAGTGGCCACTATTCCTTCAACCCATCAATGAAGTGAGTAGCGATTCTTTCTCTCCAGGGTGAGAGTGAGAGTGGCCAGTCACCTGACCCTAGTTAATGACCTTCCTCCCGGCAGGAGCAGAACGGCAAGGAAATATTTAAAGAATTTCCGGAAGAGTGATGAATAATTTTCGTCATTGTTTGTGTAATTATGTATTTTCTTTGCTAGATCACCTGAAATTTAGGCACCCTAGTTTATTTCACCGATAATTTAAACACTGTAACCTAACCTAACCGACTCTAAACAGACACACGCCCATAATGCGTACAGTATAATTATGTTCATATGTGGTTATTGCATTGCATATGTGTATTGTGTAATAAAATTGTTATTGATAGTTTTTTTGCTTTCTGTTTAATATAGATAATATTTCTAAACGTAAAAATTCAACTGAATTGAGACTTGAATTTTAGATTTTTTCTGTTTCGTTGTCACCAGGAAATTGTTTGCAGAAAACCGTATGCACAAAGTTATTATCGTACATGAGACATCGTAGCAGACGACAGTCGTTATCAAATGCGTTCTGTATCACCGCGTCCTCGAATAAATGTTTTTCAACAAATACAGAGGAAATAGTGCATGAATCTTCATAGTTTTGATATATACAGTACTACGAAGGATATCTGAAATCAGTGTGTTTTGGCTAAAATGCTTGTATTATTTAGCAGATGTAGCATAGCATATACATCGCGCATTCCCGCGCCAAATCAAAGATGACTGTTTACACAAGGAAGCTCTTTACCTTGGCTTTTATAAGGGAAGGAGACAAAGTTCTTCTCGGATTCAAGAAGCGAGGATTCGGCCAAGGAAGGTGGAATGCCTTTGGAGGTAAAGTGGAACCCGGTGAAACCACTGAAGAGGGAGCTATCAGGTTAGTCAATATTTTGTTCTAGTGAATCCATCCTTCCTGAGCAATCCCGTTTTCTTTACTTTTATATTTTATATTCAGAAGGGACTAAGCTATACTGAGTGTCTCTTGCCCTATTGGTTAGGGGCACTTGTGTGTATATATATATATATATATATATATATATATATATATATTATATATATATATATATATATATATATATATATATATATATATATATATATATAAGAACATAAGAAAATAAGGAGTCTGCAATAGGCCGGTTGGCCTGTGCATGGCACATCCTGTCGAGAGTTACTACCACTCTCTAGCATCCATGAATATATCCAGCCTCCTTTTGAAACTTTCCAGCGTTCCAGCACTTACTACAAAGTTGCTGAGCTTGTTCCACTCGTCCACCACCCTATTTGTAAACCAGTTCCTTCCTATCTCCCTCATTTTTAGTCCATTTAACACGCGGACTTTGAACATATAATCAACGACCTCACCAGCAAGGAATCGAACCCTCGACCTACTGGGTGGCCCTAGGGAACGCTTACCGGCTAGCCCACAAGGACACTAAAAGCAGTTCTAGACTCTGTTATATTTCACACAAAGCCTGTTCATCGAGCTGATGGCGCCGTGAACCTCATTGGGAAACTGCCCGTGCCTCGTATGTGGTGTCAGTAGCATTTTACCGAATCCAGCTGGTATGAAACGCGAGGTACATATATATACTTCATTTTAAGTCCATTTAACTAGGGCCACCCAGTAGGTCGAGGGTTCGATTCCTTGCTGGTGAGGTCGTTGATATTATATATATATATATATATATATATATATATATATATATATATATATATATATATATATACACACGAGGTCTGTCCGGAAATTATCCAGCCAATTACTATTCAAAAAAAATATTGCTTACCTAGGACAATGGCGCCTTAGTCCCCTTCAAAGTACTCCCCTTGGGACCTCACACACTTCTCCCAGCGTCCCTTCCACTTTTCAAAACAGTCTGCAAAGTCCTCTTTCGGGATCTTCATCAGCTGCCTCGTCACATTCTCCTTAATCTCGTCCACGGTCTGAAATCTCCTCCCTTTCAATGGCGATTTTATCTTGGAGAAAAGCCATAAGTCGCAGGGAGCCAAATCTAGGCTGTAAGGGGGCTGAGAGACCTGGGTGATGCGATGTTTTGCCAAAAAACCCTGCACGAGACGTGAAGAATGGGCAGGTGCATTGTCATGATGAAGTACTCAGTATAGGAGATGTAAACAGGGAAACCAGTTACCAGATGAACAACGATGTCATTGAGAAATCTGACTGCGAGAGAGATTTAGGAGTAATGATAAGTAGGAACCTTAAGCCAAGTAAACAATGTGTTTTTGCTCGTAACAAGGCTAATAAAGTACTTGGGTTCATACAAAGGAGTGTTAGTTACAAGACTAGCGAGGTCATCCTAAAACTGTATCTTGCTCTCGTGAGACCACACCTGGATTACGCAGTTCAGTTCTGGTCACCGTATTACAGAATGGATATAGAATCCTTGGAAAGAATTCAGAGGAGAATGACAAGACTAATCCCGGGCATTAGGAACCTTGAGTATAGAGACAGGTTAAAACATCTTAATTTGCACTCCCTCGAGAGACGTAGAGCGAGGGGCGACCTGAAAGAGGTGTATAAATGGAAGTCAGGGCTAAACAAATAGGACATTA
Source organism: Homarus gammarus (assembly GCA_958450375.1). Taxonomy (NCBI): domain Eukaryota; kingdom Metazoa; phylum Arthropoda; class Malacostraca; order Decapoda; family Nephropidae; genus Homarus; species Homarus gammarus. The sequence continues at coordinate 1,250,865 of CAUDMG010001957.1, read as the reverse complement.
CAAAGGTACTCAAACTATCCAATCAGGAGCGAACTCATAACAATGGTTTTAAATTAGACAAATTTAGATTTAGGCGTGAAATAGGTAAACACTGGTTTGGAAACAGAGTAGTGGATGAATGGAACAAGTTACCAAATATCATCATTAACTCGAATACGCTGGATAGCTTCAAACATAGGTTGGATGCTCATATGAGCAATAGGGGTTGGGTGTAAACGGGACTGCCCAGTATGGGCCAACAGGCCTGCTGCAGTTTCCTCCATTCTTATGTTCTTATGTAAGCTGCCAGTCACCACATGCCCACAGCTGCAGTCGTTTTCTTCTTACCGCATCCCTCAGCCTACGAAGAACTTCGATGTAGTACTCCTTCGTTATTGTTTGGTCATTGTAAATGCGACGGTCACACAGTACCCACGCTCACTCAACGGCGTCTGCCAGGCAACTGAGTTGTCCCACGGGAGTGTGGCTGTTCAGGTCATCTATGAGTGGCTGTTCAGGTCATCTCTGAGTGGCTGTTCAGGTCATCTCTGAGTGGCTGTTCAGGTCATCTCTGAGTGGCTGCCAAGTTACATCAAGGCCGCGCGATCAGTTCTTACAATATTCACAGTGGCTGGATACTTTCCGGATAGACCTCGTGTGTATATATATATATATATATATATATATATATATATATATATATATATATATATATATATATATATATATATATATTTCATGTAAATCCACAATGAAAACGTGGATAAGATAAATCTTGATAAAATCACACGGGAGAATGGAAACAACGGAGTACCTTAGCTTTCGTCTTTATTCAAGACATCTTCAGAGGCAACTGTTGCCTCTGAAGATGTCTTGAATAAAGACGAAAGCTAAGGTACTCCGTTGTTTCCATTCTCCCGTGTGATTTTATCAAGATATTTATATGTATATGCAAGTAAATCACTGTAGGTGCGCGTGATCTAGGTATATGTTTTCTTCTTTCCTGGTGGTTATCAGCATATATATATATATATATATATATATATATATATATATATATATATATATATATATATATATATATATATATATATATGCTGATAACCACCATTGTGTGTAAATTGGGCAGAAAGTCAGATCAGCAACCTGGGACTTGGTCACAATTTTCGTGATGCCATATGGCAGCAGGGTTCACCATTAGACAATACATTATGCTTCCAATGTCTTCCCAGGCGGTAGAACCTCCCTGCGTTTACAGCACCTAACAGGGAAGCATGCTAAGTTCATGCTTGCCTTTATGTCTCATGAGTTAGGGGCGTAGAAGCCTGAAGTGTCAGTGGTTTATGTTATTGGAAGCTCCAACAACTTTCCCTGAATACGAATTCGCAACTTTCGACAGGTACCTACTTTACTGCTAGGTGAACAGGGACTAATGGGGGCTAGTTAGTTTAACAAATTTATTGGCAGAGCTTGTAGTACAGTTTGCCTATTCTGAGTAATTCAGTCAGGTCTTGACACTGAGGGTGGTATCACTTCTCACTGTCACGCAGGACAGAGGTTCATACACAAAGAAATACATCATATTCATTAACAACTATAAATGTATAGAGGTCAGATTCATATGGATAATGTCACTGTTCACTGCCATGCAGGACAGAGGTTCGTACACAAAGATTTGCATCATATTCATTGACAGTACATATACATATATGTAAACACACACACACACACATATACATACATATGCGTATATACATACACATATACATGTACACGTACATATACATGCACACACGCACACATACATACATATACGTCGGTCAGATTCATGTGGGTAATGTCACTTTTCACTGCCATACAGGACAGAGGTTCGTACACAAAGAATGCATCATATTCATTGACACTATATATAGGTCAGATTCATGTGGGTAATGCCACTGTTCACTGCCACGCAGGACAGAGGTTCGTACACAAAGAAGGAAATACATCACATTCACCAGCAGCATATATGGGTCAGTGGATCACATACATTGGAGTCATATTCTAGTTGAAGACTAATCAGTGTGGGCTAGCAAATTTGGGATAAACAGCAAGAATGTCCTCAAGCACACCTGATTCAATGAAGTAATTACATAGTTCAAGATACAGTAAGTCAGGTGGCCTGAAGTCTTTGACAGTGTCACATTCAATAATATAGTGTTCAAGTGTATGCTTTAAAGGTTTATCACAAAGTTTACATGCTGAGTGTTCCGGTATGGGTACAGCGTTACTAACTTGCCAGATGTGTCTGTATCCTAGCCTAATTCTGGCCACGACTGCTAGGAAGTAAGTCCAAACAACTTCCACCGGCCCGGGAATCGAACCCGTGACATCTGGCTTGCGAGGCAAGAACGGTACCGCTTCTACCACCGATTCCCCTTACTATATACTATAGTAAACAAACGGTCTTGAGTTGCCAGCTGTCTCCAGCAGTGTTCGAAGAATCTTGAACGAGACTGTACATAGTAATGTTCGAAGTGATCGGTCGACATAAATGTGTGCTATTTTTCCTCTAATTAATAATTTCCACAATAAATTTTTTTATTGGTTAAAATGCTTTCCTGTGTGGTATCTTACAAAATACTGTATATTGATTAAAGTTGAATTAAGATATTGTCCCGAAAAGTATCGCAATGTGTGAAAGACAAAAATCGTGTCGTGAAATTTGGTGAAAACATATTATGCTGAAGTGCTAAACTTTTGGTGCACTATGCCTTGTGGTAGGGGCTCTCATAATGTTTCAATAGTAATATTTAATCTTCTGACAAAACCGCGACACGCCTTTTTTCTTTGATTGTACAGTACATCAAATTACAAATAATTCTTTATGCTGTAGCGTAGTGTATGTGGCGAGGTTGTGGAAGTTCTCTTTGTTATGGCCACATACACTCGTACAATAAGGGAAATCTCGCACTCAGGATGGAGGTGAGAAAGGAAACTCAGAATAGCTTAACTTTACATGTACTGTATTGTATGTACAATGCAGTGCTAGAGAGTTGCTGTGTGGTGAGAAGCTTGTTGAGAGGAGTTCCTGTCCGTTTGAGTGCGTTGAGTAGACTGACCTTTACGGCGAGGCTGGGGGTATATATACGATTCTGCCGGATCAGGTTCAGAGGTGTGAGGTGAGCGGCGCCGCTGATTAGCTGGGCGAAGACAGGAGAGGAGTTGTAGGGAGAGCAGGTCACTACAATGCTAAGTAGTGCGTAATTTAATAATTTTACCGAATAAAAACAATTATAATTTAATGTTTAGAATTAAAATTAGGCCCAGGACAATTTCCCGCAGAAACAGAGCGTGGGTCACAAGGATATACAGAGTTACCACGGAGTCTTTATTAGGCACGCCGGGAAGAGAAGAGGGATGACACTCATTGGGTAAAGATGTGCACCAGCACTTGGAGACTAGCTACAGAGTTCACAGACTCATCTAACCCCAGGCGAGGATACCTACAAACCATCTAGTAACTTCTATCAACTAAACAATACATGAACTCAGTTTATTTTAATTGTGCATCTCAAGATTTATAGTTATGACGTACCCTACTATAAGAAGCCCATGTGGTCCAAATGATTCTCCGACTACCATCTATCTACATGCTAAAGGAAGTCTTCTTTTATTTGTTATATCTTAGAGTTTTATTTAGGCTATTAAAACCCGACTGTGTTGTCTCAGGTACCAACATGCAAGGACAAACCAGTAGGGACAATATTTTGGCCAATGCATCTTATTATAGTATAAGTAGTCTAAGGTTATATGTATCGCCATTAACGATTTATAACGGTATAAATTTCATTATCCCTTTGTGAAACACTTTTACCAGGATATGCCATTGAATTAGTGCATAGACTACTCCCATTGTTTTAAGTAAACAGCAGTCATAAGTAGTTTGTTCCGGATTTTGATTGTGTAACCATGCTATTTTATTAGCTTCGATGGAGTAGGGTTTCGTATTTTTACTGTACGTATTACCCAAATTCCCGACAGATATGACGCAATGACAAAAGACCTTCGATTTTGCTCAAACTGGTCAACTTTAGGAATTATCCCACCCCTGGACTTTTTGGGGGGGTGGGGGGGGGGGTGACTCGAGGGATATTTTTTATTAAAAAATACTAGTTTCATTTCTGCATCACTGTTGTCTCATATTCAGCTCATTTTGTCTATAAAATTCCTGGAGTAAAAATAAGTGCCTTAATTCCGCCCACCTTGGCTACCACTTTAGTAATTAATTCTTCAGGTGATCACCATTTATAAATTATTCTGTCATGTTCGGTGATCCCATTTATTTCATCTGTGCATTACCGTCCAATATGGCGGATGGGAAGTTTGATGACCACATGAAAAGAGCCCATAAAAACCCATGAAACAATACAATTTAGGTATGTAAAACTGACTAGATATTACGCCCACTCTCTATTTTATGAATATATTTCACATCAACAATATAAATATAATTAAATTCCAGCTTGAACTATATTTTCCATCACAAACCTCGATATAAATCAGCCGAGCGTCTCCAGGCGACAGTGAGACTGGCCTCGTGTCACAGCTCTTTTACGGTACCTTGGACTCATTTGTGTTTTGTTTGTTGTTCAACAATCGATTTTATTACAAGATTGAACCCTATGTATTACCAGTCTATACAGCTTATTGTTTAATTCAGTATAAATGAGTATGTAAGGATGCTAGAGGAGACCCAGCACAGGTAAGTCGCTCAGTAGTAGTAGTACAGTATTAGGGGATGTAACTCCCATGATTTCCACTACACTGTTTGTGTACTTGCTGGGTCTTATCCTCCATCTAGTGTGTAATACTGTATTAAGTACATGGCAAAATAGGTTACAGGATGAGCGGATACAATCAAAATATTTTTCACAGTACATTATTTATTATAGTACTGTAATGATTTTATTGTGTCCACAAGTGGTTCAGTCCCGCTAATGGAGGTGGAGGAATGAGGTAGGCAGGCAGGCAGGCAAGGTGAATGGCCATGAGGTGTGGAGCGTGAACACGACCACCGTAGTGAACATTGTGCCGACACCAACAGCCAGGGGTGATGAACGAGAAGAGTCACATTGCTAGGATTATAATATTTTGTATAAGGCAGGAAAAAATACAGAGTTGGAGTTACTAAATACTTGAAACAGTGTGATCGACACTAAACCAAATGCAGTAACTAAAATTGACGAATAACGCTACGTGGATTACAGAGAAAAGAAGACTGGATGTTTTGGAGACATGAGAGAGGAATAAGGACTCATGGCTAGTGGTGTGGTAGAGGGTGGGGTGATACAGAGGTGGAGGGTGTGGTATTGTAATTTAGGGCTGTGGTGGAGGGTGTAATGGTGGTGGTGATGATGTAGGGCTGTGGTAATTGTGGCTAGTGTGGTGGTGCGGTGAGAGGAAGAGGAGAGCGAAGCAGCCGAAGCATGAATTACGGTACTGACTAGTGTTGGCGTCGGTGAGGGTTGGTTGGGAGGGAAACACGGTGACAGAGGGTGGCCTATTTGGGAATAAAGGGAAGTCATTGGAATGGGCGGGGGTCAGTAACAGTGTACTGTATGGATGGTGATGGAGGATGCGTTGTGATAAAGAGGGCTGCTGGCTTGAGCTGAGGGCTGGGGGAGTGTGAGTATCTAGGTTATTGGGGAGTCTCTCTCTCTCTCTCTCTCTCTCTCTCTCTCTCTCTCTCTCTCTCTCTCTCTTCGTATGCATGTATTTGGTGGTATTAATTGTATATTTTATGTTTGCATGTGTGTGAATTTATGCAAGTGTTTATATGCTTGAGTGTTTTATTGAGAGCTCGCTTAAGTATGTGAACATGTATCTTTGTGCGTGTTTTATGCGGGGGAGTTAAGTGTGTGTGTGTGTGTGTGTGTGAGAGCATGCATGTTTCCATGTGTGAGAGCATGTAAATTTCCATGTGTAACTGTAAGTACAGTATGTTTGCAAGTGTGAGAGAGCCAATAAGACTGCGTATTTGTGTGTGTGCGTGTGTGGACGGCGGCAACAGCTGGTTAGTTCACCGTGTGGGAACTTGATAATTTCTTCCACATCTGTGTTGGTGAGGTTAACTGTGCACTGTCACCGTTATCCCCCGCGGTCTCTCTCTCTCGTTTTCGTCGTTTTTCTATCTTCTGTCCACATCGTCTCACTCTTATTACTTAAATTTTATCCTAGATGAAGGCTTCTGGCCAAATTATAACTGTGTTCATCAGCTTGTGTAACACCAGCCTGGCACCAGAGCAAGCAGTCTAGTTGCTCCAAGGTCTATTCTCTATAGAATAGATCTTGGGTGACTCTACTGAGTAATTTACTCGGGTCTTGAGATTATCATATGCGGCGTCCTGATATGCATAGTGCTTGTCCCTACGTTTTTCTCTGGTACAGGTTGAAACGTTTTAAGACTTGACTTCCAGTTCCTAGTAACCCGTTATGTGCTTCCTTAACCAGCATTAAGTTTGTCTGTCTTGTCTGTATAATGAAATGTGTCGTGACAAAACTTTATTTACTCTACATCTTGTTCTGGTCTGTTAAGTTTTAGTAACACTGCATTTATAGTGGATCACCTGAAGATTAGCCCCAGCTTAAGACTAGCCTAACCTAACCTAGAGTCCCTATATACTGAGAGTAGCGGCATAGAGGGTCCCGGAAAATTGACCCCATGATCACTGAGCGCTATTTTCGTTTCTATCCGGGCACATCAGTCACCATCAGCCCATTGCTCTGGATAGATGGATGAGTTATTTTCAGCCAAAAGGCTGAAAATGTAGTTACATAATTGTGGGTGTCACTTGATTGACAAATAATATAAAAGTAACACAAGTGATACAAATATAATAATAAGTGTGGAGAAGGTCATTCAACAGGGAATTTCAACAAAATAGTGTAAAAGTAAGAGGTCATGATCATGTAGACTGTGAGGTCATGGTCATGTAGACTGTGAGGTCATGGTCATGTAGACTGTGAGGTCATGGTCATGTAGACTGTGAGGTCATGGTCATGTAGACTGTGAGGTCATGGTCATGTAGACTGTGAGGTCATGATCATGTAGACTGTGAGGTCATGGTCATGTAGACTGTGAGGTCATGATCATGTAGACTGTGAGGTCATGGTCATGTTGACTGTGAGGTCATGGTCATGTAGACTGTGAGGTCATGATCATGTAGACTGTGAGGTCATGGTCATGTAGACTGTGAGGTCATGATCATGTAGACTGTGAGGTCATGGTCATGTAGACTGTGAGGTCATGGTCATGTAGACTGTGAGGTCATGGTCATGTTGACTGTGAGGTCATGATCATGTAGACTGTGAGGTCATGGTCATGTAGACTGTGAGGTCATGATCATGTAGACTGTGAGGTCATGGTCATGTAGACTGTGAGGTCATGGTCATGTAGACTGTGAGGTCATGGTCATGTTGACTGTGAGGTCATGATCATGTAGACTGTGAGGTCATGGTCATGTAGACTGTGAGGTCATGGTCATGTAGACTGTGAGGTCATGGTCATGTAGACTGTGAGGTCATGATCATGTAGACTGTGAGGTCATGATCATGTAGACTGTGAGGTCATGGTCATGCAGACTGTGAGGTCATGATCATGTAGACTGAGGTCATCGTCATGCAGACTGTGAGGTCATGTAGACTGAGGTCATGGTTATGCAGACTGAGGTCATGGTCATGTAGACTATGAGGTCATGGTCATGCAGACTGTGAGGTCATGTAGACTGAGGTCATGGTCATGTAGACTGTGAGGTCATGGTCATGTAGACTGTGAGGTCATGATCATGCAGACTGTGAGGTCATGGTCATGTAGACTGTGAGGTCATGGTCATGTAGACTGTGAGGTCATGATCATGCAGACTGTGAGGTCATGTAGACTGAGGTCATGGTCATGTAGACTGTGAGGTCATGGTCATGTAGACTGTGAGGTCATGTAGACTGTGAGGTCATGGTCATGTAGACTGTGAGGTCATGATCATGTAGACTGTGAGGTCATGTAGACTGTGAGGTCATGGTCATGTAGACTGTGAGGTCATGATCATGTAGACTGTGAGGTCATGGTCATGCAGACTGTGAGGTCATGTAGACTGTGAGGTCATGGTCATGTAGACTGTGAGGTCATGGTCATGTAGACTGTGAGGTCATGATCATGTAGACTGTGAGGTCATGGTCATGCAGACTGTGAGGTCATGGTCATGTAGACTGTGAGGTCATGGTCATGCAGACTGTGAGGTCATGTAGACTGTGAGGTCATGGTCATGTAGACTGTGAGGTCATGGTCATGTAGACTGTGAGGTCATGGTCATGCAGACTGTGAGGTCATGTAGACTGAGGTCATGGTCATGTAGACTGTGAAGTCATGGTCATGCAGACTGTGAGGTCATGTAGACTGAGGTCATGGTCATGTAGACTGTGAGGTCATGGTCATGCAGACTGTGAGGTCATGTAGACTGAGGTCATGGTCATGTAGACTGTGAAGTCATGGTCATGCAGACTGTGAGGTCATGTAGACTGAGGTCATGGTCATGTAGGCTATGAGGTCACAGTGTACATAACCTCACAGTCTGCATGACCATGACCTCACAGTCTACATGACCATGACCTCAGTCTACATGACCATGACCTCACAGTCTACATGACCATGACCTCACAGTCTACATGACCATGACCTCACAGTCTACATGACCATGACCTCACAGTCTACATGACCATTGACCTTAGTCTACATGAACATGACCTCACAGTACAGGGTAGAGTAACTTCCACAGGTTTTTCGCATATGGTGCTCAACAAGAAGTTGGTTCAATTGTTTACGCAGCAGTAACGTAGAAGAAGCAGTGATTGTGTTCACGGATAATGGATAATTAAGCACTGTGGCTGTCGAGTTACCTTTTCTTCCTGCCAGATCATTAACTTTTAATGATCTTTTGACATTTGACTTCATTTACGGCCATTGTATTACATTACCTCTTGGGCTTTGGGTATGAACAGCCTCGATATCTTGTGATCGGCATTTATAATCATCATTATTATTATTAATATTATTATTGTTATTACATTATTATAATTTTTATTATTATTATTATTATTATTATAATTATTATTTTTATTGTTATTATTTAACTTATTACTGAAACCTGGTTCTGTGATATTGTGTGTCCGTTTAACATTTTTGTTTCGGGTACATGTGTTCTATCCATAAACAGTACTGTAGTATGCTGTATATATCGTTTAGTTATTAAGTTACTGTCTCATGGGGTAGACGTGTGTTGCCTGCCTCACCCAGGTCACTGTGAGCTTCGGGGAAAAATATTATTATTACCTGTTTTACACAGTCTCCTGTGGAAATAAAGGTAATTTTAGTGCACATTCTGTTTTACAGAGTGATGATAAAAGACAGATGTAATTTAGATGTGCAGCCATATACAATTGCCAAGACGGGATCATTATGTACTGTTTATAGTATTCTTGTTCTTATTACTGTACTTTTGTGTTTATGAATTTCAAGTAATTTGTTGTCATTATGAGAAGGTTTAGAAATATTATTGAAAAAAAAATGTTTTCAGGGAAGTGCGGGAGGAGGCAGGTGTGGAGGTAGTTGGAGGTGTGGAGAAAGTTGGGGAGTTGGAGTTCACTTTCGAAGGCGACACAACCCTGATGCATGTCATAGTGTACCACGCCCGAGGCTACACTGGCACGCCCACGGAGAGTGAAGGTACAGTACTGGTGTCAGAATGCAAATACTGATTTTTGTAACAATTATTGGAGTATATTTGTTGGTACTGTTGTGTTAGTGTTTGTATTTGTGTGAGTGAAAGTGATGGTGTCAGAGTGCACTTTCTTTAGCTATGTCCTCATTTTATTTTATTTTATTTTGTTTTGTTTTTACGGGGATTAGCCCACCCGGGTACAGGTCACTGGCCCACATCGGGGCCTGGGGGGCGAAAATGTAATAATAATAATAATTAATAATAATAATAATTCATACCAAATAAAATTTATAATAAAAAAATTAAAATAAAATAAAATAATAATAATAACAACACTGTAATGATAATGATAATAATAATGATGATAATAATAATAATAATAATAATAATAATAATAATAATAATAATAAAGAACCATAAAAAACTACAAAAATGAAAAAAAAAATCGCTAGTGAGAAACAATATACGGTATGTGTGTATGTATGTTGTGTTGTCAATAGTACGAGAAACAATTTAGACCCTGCAATTGTGTGTAAATGAGGCAGAAAGTCAGATCAGCAACCTGGAACTTGGCCACAATTTTCGTGATGCCATATTGACAGCAGTGTCTACCATTAGACAGCACATTAAGCTTCCAATATATTCCCAGGCGGTAGTACCTCCCTGTTTGGTAGCTGCCATGCACCTACTACCTAACAAGGTAGGTGAAAGAAATTATCAGTGATAGCACTGTACTTTGATCATGTTTAAAGTTATGGTCTTTTATGAATACAAAGACAAAATCAGGAGATGGGATGCCTAATTAGATTCTCCCGGGACACACCTTGTATACCCAGCTGTGATTTCGTATCTAACTTAAGGCTGGGGAAGTGAAGGCGGCTGACCACTCTACCTCCTTATATAAGGAAAGTTTTGTGCAGTGAACTGTATCTGTACTTCCACTATGAGACCCTCTTCCTCTTTTCAATGTTAAGATGGAGCAATAATACCAAAATAGTGGTGCAGCCATTACAGCTGAGAAAATACTTTAGTCACACTGTACACTAGGGGGCAGGGAAAAAACACTTTTATTTGAGTTGCAGGCTGCACTTTTCAGGCATCGTTTGTATGGCTGTAACACTAGGGTGTGTCAATTTTGTCAACATGTTAAAAATCAAATTTGGTAGTCAAAATATTGTGCCTCTTTATGTCTAAACTTGAGATTAGCAAACAAAAATGAATTGAAATAACCCTCACCTACATCAATTATACCTTAAAGTTTCAAATATCAGTATTTCAACAAATTAATGAGACTTGATTAGAATTATTCACTTGATATTAACTAATCTCATGTAAGCATATGGATTATGGAGTATTTTATGGTTCTATAGCTTGTGTACAATATGCATGTCAGAACATGAACATGAACAGGCTCTCCGTGTGGGACAGTTTAATTCTTGTTTTGACTTGTACCAAGCGTGAGGATAAGGCGCCCGGCTCACTCTCCTTCTAGATATCATAGACGGTGGTTTGCTCTCATTGCACTTGCACCTACTCTACCAGACGAATTCTACATTTTAATTATTGTAAGTAGGGCATATTGATTGTCGCAGTTACTTATATCATTGTATAAAACATTATGTTCTAAGAAATTATTATGTTATTTCTGTTACAGCATTTCTGATAAACAAATTTATATTTTTTGAAACAACAATTGAATTATGAAACATTGAAATATTTTTCTATTTGTCAGATAGTGTGAAGATGTCAAAATTGAAGACAAGAAGTCAGTTGTCAACCCACTTGAGCCTGCTAGTTGGTAAAGGGAAGGAGCTTCCTGTATCAGAACTTCCAACAGTGAGAGACATGTTAAGATTAGGGTTACTCCTTCGAGAAAAAAATGCAAAGGACAGAAGGAACTATACAGATAAAGAACTCATAAATGACATGATAGTCCCTCTTCTGCATCACTGGACAAAAGCTAATGCACTATTCAAACCACCTGTGATTAATCAGTGTCGAACTATTGAGCTAAAACTAACGAAATTATGGCACAAAGCAGTTGAAACATCACTTGGTAAAGGAAACTTGGCCAGGAAAAATGAATTTCTGCACACACTTGATACTCTGTTTGACATTTTGACCTGCAAGTGCTCCATACAATTATGTTCTGAATCCAACTGTTCTCACTCAGGTAAGAGAGAAAATAATTCCCACATTGATTGTGGTTGTCCTCGTGAAAAGAAGATCCCTGTTTTAGAGCTTGAATTTATAAAGGCACAGAGGACAAAGGCAGAAGGCCAAGGAAGTATGCAAATGGGTTCAATAGATTATTCAGAAACAAAGAAGCAGATTGCTAATGCCAAGAAGAGAGAACAAATCCGAGAGAGGGAACAAAAGAAGAAAATGAAGAGTGAAGAAGCCATCCAAAGAGAGGAAGAGCTGTGTCAAGATGTTTATCACTTCTTTGATAGTTCTTCTGATGAACAGGAAGCAACATCAGATGATAGTTTCAAAGAGCCATCTGAACCTTTACCAAAGAAAATGAAATACAACACAAGAAATATTTCAAACATTGCTTTAGCTAGTATTCGCCACCATGCTGGACTTCGTGAGGCTGCAGAAATTGCAACTGCCGCTTGGATAGATGCAGGCCTCATCAGCCGAGAGGATGTATCTTTGGTGATAGATCATAATAAAATTAGAAGAGCACAAGAAAAAATAATGAAGGAAATATCTGATCAGCATGAAAAAGATCTAAGCGAGGGAGGGCTCTCCTGTCTTTTGTTTGATGGAAGAATAGATGACACAAAAGTTTTGCTAGAAGTAGAGGGAGTGAACAGAAAGTTTCCAGGTCTCATCAAAGAAGAACACTACTCTGTCTGTTCTGAGCCTGGTGGTCGGTTTTTGTTTCACTTTGCTCCCGAAACTGAAGTAGAAGGGAAGAAACATGCAGAGGTCATTGCTGATCATATTTTATGTTGGGTTCAGGAGAGAGGACTTGGCAGTTCACTGCAGGCTGTTGGTGGAGATTCAACTGCAGTGAACACCGGATGGCAGGGGGGTGTAATGACGCATTTAGAGAAAAAACTAGGAAGAAGACTTGTTTGGATTGTATGTGATTTACATACAGGCGAGCTACCTCTTCGTCATCTCATCCAGGAACTTGATGGTCCTACAAAGAGCAACAACAAGTGGTCAGGTCCCCTTGGCATCATGCTGGATGAAGCAACACAACTAGAAATAAATACAACCTTTCCAAAGGTCGAAGTTGGCCCTCCTCTTCCGGCGTTGTCTGAAGGAGTCATCAAAGATCTCAGCACAGATCAATCCTATGCTTATCGTATTGCCCAAGCAATAAGATCAGGAGAAGTGCCTCAGTCACTGGCTCTCTTGGAGATTGGACCTGTCAGTCACAGCCGTTGGTTAACTACAGCTCTTCGTTTCTGCAGGATTTGGATTTCCAAACACGAATTGAAGGGCAAAGTGCTGAAGAATTTGAGGTTAATTGTTGAATTTATTATTGGAGTTTATCTTCCCCAGTGGTTTAGTGTGAAACTTAATCCTATGTGGGTGGATGGGCCCAATCACCTTTTGTTTCAATTGCAGCTAGTAAGAACACAGAGGAAGGTAGTGAGGGACATCGTGTTACCTGTGGCAAGAAGGTCCGCTTGGTATGCTCGATCAGAAGCAGTTTTGCAAGCAATACTTTGCAGTCAATGTACCAATCTCCGAACCGAGGCTGTAGAAGTCATTCTAAAGATTAGAGGAACGCTAATAGATGACGACCAGTTGGGAGACTGTTCGTTTCATTCAAGAAAAGTTCCCCCAATAAACGTCAATGCCACCAAATTGTCAGAATTGGTTGACTTGAGTTTGGAAGTCTTAGAGCCACCATTGACAACAAGTCTAACTAGCCAAGAATTGAGAAACCTTAAAGAGACTCCAATGCAGGTGCCGAAGTGGCCTTCCCACACTCAAAGTGTGGAGAGATGTGTGAAAATGGTCACAGAAGCAGCGGGCCATGTTTACAGCCACGAGAGGCGAGAAGGTTACATCAAAGCACAAATAGCAAGCAGACTACTGATGACAAGAAACCAAAGCAAAGAGAGTATGAAGGCATTGGTTACTTTCAAATAGACTACGGATAATAAAATATAATAATTTGAAACTTGAAACAGTAACATGTGTGCAAACGCTGGTTATGTTATAAATTCACAAATATGTACATTTAAAAATCCATTTGATGTAGGTAGGACTTATTATAAAAAAAAATTTATGCCAGAATATTGTTTTGCATGCTTAAAGACTACAATAAATTGCTACCAAATTACTCGATTTTCAATTTAGCCAGTTCACCCCCTAAATTGACACACCCTACTGTAACACACCTGTGCAAAATTTCATGCCATTTCATGCATACTTACCCTGCCGCATCGCGAACGACTTTTTGTCAACTTTTAGTGTATACCAAAAATTAGGTGTCATTTAATGTTTTCCAGGATAATGATAAATTTTACATGGGTGACATCGATTTAATTCACATGTTATTTTACAGGTACACCGTATAGAAAATTATTACAAGTTCATATTGAAATTCTTTTTTGTGCGGAACCTTGGCATCATTTTCCTAGACAATAATCTTTGCCTAATATATCCATCTCTCGATTCGTATCCCGTCACTTCAGTGCAAGCTTCAGTCATCACTTTTATGCCTCTCTCGACCGCCTGAGTGCTGTTTGGCCACTTGGGCACCACTAATGGTGTCTCAAGAATGTCATTAACCTGTAGATTTGACAGAGAAGCAATGTAAGGAGGCTCAGTCTTGAGTTCATTCCTCCAGTTAATCATGGAATGATAGTTTTTTGCTTGCCACTTTAGTTTCGGAGTCACCACCTTTCTCATGTTGACTACAGGAGGCACATCCTCATTCCCATCTCCATCTTTACCCTCCTCATCAGTATAGTTTAACAAATTCTCGTCAACAGCAGCATCAGAATCTTCCTCCTCCTCTTCAGATCTGCCAGTGCATTCTTCCTTTTGCTGATTCTCCTCTCTAATTTTTCTTATCATTGAGACAGCTTTTTCTCTAACAGTCATGTCCTCATCTGCACACATACCAAGAAGAAGTTGATCTGTGTGGGCGAAGTATGCATTTCTCTGGACAGCCTTCTTCACTATCGTCTCCTCACTATTCAGGTGTTTCATATATAGCAGGGACTGGAATACGTTCCTTGAGCCGTGTGTTACGTAAGGGTGTATCTTGATGTAAAGCCACATTGGAGCACTGAACTTTATTATTGTAATGACAATTCTTTTCAACTCATGGCTGGGTCTTGATGTTGCTACATACAGCCTGAGGATTCTACTCCATAAGGTGTTCCACCTTGACACATAGGGAGGACCTGGCTCAATAGCAGCCAAGTCATCTTCAACAACACCTGTGATAACTCCTTTACAAATCCTATACAGGTATTTCTGATCCCAGGACAGATCTTTCTCCACTTCATCATTAAACACAGGGAAATCAGGGAAACTGACTGGCTGGAAGGCGACAACTGGAAGCTCAGACAAAGACTCCTTGATCTGCTTTCCAATGGGACCACGCCAATGCTCAGGACCACTTGGTTTACCATCATAGTGATAAAAAACTGCGCGGAAAGGCAGCTCATTTCCGTGAAGCTGACATATGAAATAATGGAGCGGGTGACCAAGTAACATTTCAAGATGATGAATGACTCCATTTTCTGATCCTACATTTACATTGGTTCCATCACAACCAACACACACAATGGGCTGCTGGGTTAGATTTTTCTCCACCAGAAACTCGTGAATAGTTTTGGCAATCTGCTTTCCGTGTCCAGTCTTGGGAGTCACATGTGTGAGATATTCATTGCCAGGCTCAACCATGATGACATAATGATCTTTCACCATCATCCTCGAACTCCATTTCTCGGTCTTCTCATTCTTTATCATCACACGAGTGGCGGTCTTCTTACCATCAAAATAGAGTGACGTCAAATTATGAAAAAAAAGTTGATAAACACTGAACAGAACATTGCACCGCCACAGCGGCTGTTTGGCTAGTACTGTAGGCAAATTTAAAAATTTCAGTAGAAAATGCGGCAGACTAAACCTCGACATATCAGCTTCAAATTTGGCATGGAGTCTTAGATATGTATAAGGAACAATGCCTGAAGAGTGCAGCTTTGAGCAAAATTTCACTGCCCCCTACTGTACACTCACTAACAGCATGTACGCAAAATAGATTTACATCAGATGTCTTCACATGTTTATTCCAAGAGGCACATCTAGTTATTACAGCGGATATACAGCAGAGTGAATTTTTTCACCCTGCAATTTTGTGTAAATGGGGCAGAAAATCATATCAGCAACCTGGGTCTTGGTCACAATATTTGTGATACCATATGGCAGCAGGGTCTACCATTAGACAACACACTGCGCTTCCAATATCCTACCAGGCGGTAGTACCTTCCGATAGCTGCCCACTACCTACTACCTACTGAACCTTCATGATTTACTGGGATAAGAAGAAATTTCATCGGTTGAATTTTGATAACGTCATAAATCCTATCATTAATCTTTTGCACGCAATTTTGTTAGCTTTGTACAAAACTATCTTAAATATGAATACAAACGTTACCACCAACAGTGTTCATGGCTTAGTATGGAATGCAGATAGGGACTATCATTGTTCCAGAAACATTTACCTTTTATAAGACTATGGTGATAAGGACTTTTTCTTTAAAATAAACGTCGTGCATTCAACTCTGTTACAGTGGGGAGTTCATTCCATGCTCTGTCGTGCTTGTTATTGAATTGAATGCAAGGATGAAATATTAATGAAATGATCAAATATTCGTTATACGCCTATTATTTTATTCAGAATATAGTCAAGCGCACACTAGAGAAAGTGTGCCCCAATGGTATTGTATATTGTATACTTACCTTCGCTCATTGTGCAAGTAAACGTTGGGACCATAATTAGTGTGAGTACTGTACTTACGTGCAGGCGCAAATGCAAGAGTCTTGGCTGCAAAAATTGCAACGTCGACATTTTAGCTTTCATTCCTTATTTTTAAGGCAGAGATTTGATACTTAGATTAATTTTTCATATAAAATACTTTTCAATCTACCAATTACTGGCTGCCATAGTGACTTATAGGCAAAGTGCTTCGCTGTAGAATGAGATTTCAAAGTATTGCTTTTATAATTTCTTAACCTTAATTCTCTAGGTTTTGTAAAATTTTAATGACCATATCAAATACCAATATTCTCTGTAATCAACCTTTTCTGTGTTATTATTTAAGCTATTATTAATTCTTTACTGGTGCACGTCATTTCAGAGATGAAGCCACAGTGGTTCAACGTGGATAATATTCCCTATACTAAGATGTGGCCGGACGATGAACTGTGGTACCCAATATATCTACGGGGTGGAAAGTTCCGCGGGGCCTTCCATTTCCGGGGCTATGACCAGATACTGTCACAGAAGTTGGAAGAGGTACAAACACTGTCTTAATTGACGTGGAAGTATTTTTTCTCATTTTCTGGACCAGTCCATGATGTCACGTTGTGCCGTGATAGAGAAGAGGCAGAATGAGAGTGAAAGGTCACAGCAGCATAATTTCAGGAAGCTTTGAAGACTGAACTGCCATGCATATAATGAAACAAGAAAGATGGATAATAAATAGAAACCTTAGATAATTAAGCAGTTGTTTGAAGAAAAGTGAGTACAATTTAAAGTTATATACTCTAGATGATTGAGGAGGTAATTAATATATGAATAATCATTTACTGTATATTGCATATTGTGAACAAATCATTGGCGTTATAACCAGTCAGGAAGTCACTGATGGCATGAATAATGAATATTATTGTGCTAAGAAGGGTTTTATTCTAATCCAGATCTCCTATGTAAAAGATATCACGTCATTTTGTACTCCTACACTTACAGGATTTATTATGAGTAATCCTCTTACACCGTAGTTATATTGGGCAAAGTTTAGCTCAAGTGGAGACATACTTTTCTGAGTGATGCTCACAGTTTACAATTGTACTAATAACGATATGCTTTTCCACCAAAAATTGTTATTAGAAATAATTGAAGATATATTCAACTACGAAAATCTTGACTTTTAACCAGGTGTCTGGTGATGTTATTGGGGAGAGTGAGGAAACTTTCTTACTACTTACTGCATATTGCAGGCTGGCCAAATTGACTGGTGGCAAAATACAGTACTGTATTGAAATTTAACTTGAGGCGTGATGGGATGTTATCAATTGTTACCCATGTCAGGCAGTTAATATAACATGTACTGAACACATTTCAGGTAGATGACACTCAATTTAAGCCTTTATGCGTTTATTAAACGAAAAACAAAATGACCACCCAAGACATATTTGACAGATTACAATAAAATCTGATATCTCTTGAACTAAACAAGCTAACCTCATGAAATTTGGTATGAGAAAGGCTTTTAATAATTTACAAAGGCACCGAAAATAAAATATTTCCAAAATGATTTAAACGAACACAAAATGGCTGTCCGAGCCCATTTCCTCTTTTTAAACTTGATATCTCTGAAAATATACAATCTAATTTCATGAGATTTGGCATGTATGAATATTTTAATAAACTAGAAAGGCAAAATATATATATATATATATATTTCATGTAAATCCACAATGAAAACGTGGATAAGATAAATCTTGATAAAATCACACGGGAGAATGGAAACGAAGGAGTACCTGAGCTTTCGTCTTTATTCAAGACATCTTCAGAGGCAACTGGATTACATGGACAGAGAGAGGCTTAAATATACAGGGTGACCTTAAAAACATGAGGTCAGGTCATAATGATGACATCCACTAATCCACACACCAACACACACGTAGAAGGGTGGTGACGTGACTAACCAGGTCAGGTCAGAAAAAAGGGACCCACACAATAACTATCATACATCTAGATCAAAGGTTTTCAAAGCATTTTTAACCTTGGGCCACTGACAAATAAATTTATGTAACATATTATCAGTTTTGAACTGACCATCACTAAGGTTTATTGATTTTAATTCCTTAATCAAACTAGCTTCAACCAGAAGTCTTTCTGTGACACAAGATGATTTGAATACTTCTAAGCTTTTTTCCCTAGGGGACCGTTGGTGTGCACAATGGTCCTGTCATTAGGCAGTGACCCTACTAAACTTCATAAGCACAGCAGCTGTCGGTAGTGAGGTCATAGGGTAAGATGACCCAACCTTCTCACCTGGTTACAAATCTTCTTAATTACAAAATTATCCAGTTTGTACATTCCATTACTCAAATTCATGTTGACGAATTCGGCATGTTTAATGAGACTGGATTCTATAATGTTCCTACTGACAATTGAATTACAAGGTAATATTGAGGAGGCATTATCCCAGTCAATGCAATGCTTATCTCTCATATGAACGAACAGAGCATTGGATTCCTGGCCTGTCCTAACACTATATTTATGCTGTTTAAGTCTAGTTACAAGATCTTTACCTGTCTGGCCTTAGTAGAACATATTACATTCCTTGCAAGGAACCTTGTAAATGCAGCCGCCTGCATTGTTGGGGGAAGTTCTTGATTAACAATATCTTCCCAGGCAGTAGTACCACCCTGTTTGGTAGCTGCCTACTACCTACTATAGAGAGGATTGTGGTGGTGGCAATTTTTCAGGTTCCTTTGTACCTTTGATGAACATCTTGTAACTAATATCACTGATATTTGTGTCATTTCTGTTCGAGGAGTGGAGTCTGCAGATGAATACTACGTTTTGCTGTGTCGTTTCATTCAGAGCAACACGTAAGAACATAAGAATAGAGGAAACTGCAGCGGGCCTATTGGCCCATACTGGGCAGTCCCGTTTACACCCAACCCCTATTGCTATTGCTAACTTGTTCCATTCATCCACTACTCTGTTTCCAAACCAGTGTTTACCTATTTCACGCCTAAATCTAAATTTGTCTAATTTAAAACCATTGTTACAAGTTCGCTCCTGGTTGGATAGTTTGAGTACCTTTGTTTAGCCCTGCCTTCCACTTATACACCTCTATCAGGTCGCCCCTTGCTCTACGTCTCTCGAGGGAGTGCAAATTAAGATGCTTTAACCTGTCTCTATACTCAAGGTTCCTAATGCCCGGGATTAGTCTTGTCATTCTCCTCTGAATTCTTTCCAAGGATTCTATATCCATTCTGTAATACGGTGACCAGAACTGAACTGCGTAATCCAGGTGTGGTCTCACAAGAGCAAGATACAGTTTTAGAATGATCTCGCTAGTCTTGTAACTAACACTCCTTTGTATGAACCCAAGTACTTTATTAGCCTTGTTATGAGCAAAAACACATTGTTTACTTGGCTTAAGGTTCCTACTTATCATTACTCCTAAATCTCTCTCGCAGTCGGATTTCTTTATGGCATCGTTGTTCATCTGGTAACTGGTTTCCCTGTTTACATCTCCTATACTGAGTACTTTACATTTGTCGAAGTTGAATTTCATCTGCCATTTTTCAGACCATTCGAAAAATTTGTTTAGATCTTCCTGTAGTTTTGCTGAGTCCTCGTCAGATTTAATAACACGTCCTATTTTAGTGTCATCAGCAAATTTACTTATGTTGCTGTCTATGCCGATATCTATGTCGTTTATGTATATAATAAATAATAATGGTCCAAGTACTGAGCCTTGGGAACTCCACTTGTGACGTTGCTCCAATGGGACTTAGTGCAGTTAATGCTCACTCGCTGTTTCCTGTCCTGTAACCACTCCCTAATCCATTTAAGGATGTTACCTTTGATGCCATGAGCTTCTACCTTTCTAATTAGTCTTTCGTGGGGACTCTGTCTAAGGCTTTGCTAAAGTCGAGATATACCACATCATAATTGTGCCCCTCGTCCACCGATTCGAAAACTGATGAAAAGAATGTTAATAGATAAGTTAGGCAAGAACGTCCGTTTGTGAAGCCATGCTGGGAATCATTGATCAATCCGTGCTTCTCCAGGTGATTTCGAATAGAGTTTGAAATGATTGCTTCCAGTAATTTGCCTACTATTGATGTTAGACTGATTGGGCGGTAGTTAGTGGATAGTGATCTATCCCCCTTCTTGAAAATCGGTATTACATTCGCTATCCTCCAGGATTCTGGTACTACACCTGTTTTTAAGGACATGTTAAACAACTTTGCTAAGGGCATATTAAGCTCTTCCTTACATTCCTTTAATACTCTGGCAAATATCTCATCGGGACCAGGTGACTTATTAGGCTTTAGTTTGTCTATTTGCTTACTAACATCGTTACTAGTCACTACTATCTCGCTTAATTTGTTTTCTTCACTATCTCTGAATAGAGTCGGTGCCTCGGGTATCATGTTTAAATTTTCGGTGGTGAAAACTGTTGAAAAATATTTATTCAAATTATTGCTCATTTCTCTGTCGTTATCAGTGAGCTCGCCGGAGTCTGACCGAATTGGTCCAATCTTTTCTCATGTTTTAGTTTGATACATTTGATAGAATCCTTTGGGGTTTGTCTTCGCCTCCCTTGCTATCCTTATCTCATTATTCCTCTTTGCTTTCCTTATCTCGGTTTTAACCCTACTAGCCAATACCCTATAATAATCCCGGAGGTGAATTTCGCCAGATTTATCCTTCTACCTATAGCCTTCCTTTGGCCAATGATGTTCTTTAAATAATTATTTATCCATTTAGGGTCAGTGTTGTCTGATCTGATTTTTTTGTATGGTATGTTCTGCCTTTGTGCATTAAGTAACTCACTATTTGAATTGTCATGGAACTCGGCAATCTCAGATCTCGTTATCAGGTCGGTGTCATCTGTCAGGTTCACGGCCAAGCGCGACACCCCCTCTCTCAGCTGCCTCTTTAAACTGTCAAAGTTCGCCCTTTTGAAATCTGGTACTTTAGTGGAATTTTCCTTACGTCTGCCCTGAAAATCTAATTTCTTTGTGATCTCTGTTTGCAAGTTCGTTCCCTACTTCGACACTATCAATGAGGTTTTCTCTGTTTGACAGAACTAAATCGAGTATATTATTACCCCGTGTGGGTTCGGTTATATGTTGACTTAGAAAACAGTCCTGGATTGTCTCGAGAAAATCCTCTGATTCTGAGTTACCTGTAAGGTCAGTCCAATCTATTTGGCCAAGGTTAAAGTCGCCTACTATACAGACTTTGTTGTGTATGGAAGCCCTGCGCATTTCATCCCAGGTAAGTCGCTCATTGACTCAATCAGATTGGGAGGTCTATATATTACTCCTGTGATTAATTTTTCCCTACCGGCGATTAATTCTATCCAAATTGTTTCTGTATTCCGCTCAGTTTTTATTTCTTTATTTATTTCAGACTTCAGATTATCCCTAACATAGATTGCTACTCCACCTCCTTTCCTGGTCTGCCTATCGGTATGGAACAGTTTGTAACCCGCAATTTGGTATTCGACTGGTAACTCACGTGTGTCTAGGTTGATCCATGTTTCAGTGAATGCTATTATATCGATTTTTTCGGTACATACCAAGGCCCTAATATCATCCATTTTGTTTCTCATACTTCTACTGTTCGCATAGTATACATTTAAGTTAGACATGTTCTGAGTCCTCCCCTTACCGCGTTTAGTTTTAAACTCCCTGTCTAATTTAGTTTTGTCATCATTCCTAACACTATTTCCCTGTAATCTTTCACTTTGTTTACCCACTCCCACTGCAGTCTCCTCCACCCCCGTTCTCAAATGTTCTCCTAGCAGTTTAAAGACTTCGATATCTTTTGAACTGCCCCCTCTAGAGCCCCAGCCAGGGTTGCTACTCCATCCCTAGACAGGTGCACCCCATCCCTAGCATAAAGGTCCCTTCTGCCATAGAAGTTGTCCCAGTTGTCAATGAATGGGACTGATATTGACTTGCAATATCTGTCAAGACGGTCGTTGACACCAACCGCCCTTGACAACCATTCACTGCCAACTCTCCTTCTAGGTAGGATACCGCATATGAGAGGGATCCCTCTCTTAGTCCTAATACGATCTATGGCTGCCTTGAACTTATCAAGAAGCTCCTTACTCCTACACCGGCCAATATCATTGCCTCCTGCACTGAGGCAGATAATGGGTTTGTTCCCATTACCAGACAAGATATTGTCCATCCTGTCAATTATATCCCCCACCCCAGCTCCTGGCAAACACACCCTCATCCTATTTTTGTTTTTACCACAAAAGGCCCTGTCCATGTACCTTACCTGTGAGTCACCAACAATTAAAGTTTTTATACCTTCCTTGTCATCCCTGTCCCTGACTGTACTCACGTCCAATTCGTCTATCAAGGGACTGAACGGGTTGGTACACTTAGCTGTTGTTGTCGTATCCTTGGTGTACTTCTTCACCACCAGCTTCGTCTTCTCACTACTCACAACCTTCCACTCACTTGAGTTTTCGTCAGACACTGGCTTTACTTGTCCAGCCTCCCCTTTTAACTTCGCCAGCTCTTCCTTTAATTTCAGGTTCTCCAACGTGGCCCTCTCAATTTCTTCCTTGGCCCTCGCCATTCTTCCATGGACCACTTTAGTTTGGTCAACAAACTCACATACCCAAGACCGCACATAGCACTGGCCATATCTGATAATTATCCCTCGGGATCTAACCCTGCCGTGACCTTTCCCCTAGTGAGGTCAGAACACAACTGAGTGAGGTCAGAACACAACTCCGTGGTCATTTAGGAAAGTGCAGTGCTTTTTTATTGTTTTCCAGGCTGTTGTTTTTCCAGTGCCACATCCAGTTAGTGCATGAAAACCGGGAAGATTATTGCAGAGAACTGGGTCAATGTCTATGTTGTATACAGCAACATAGCTTCGTTGTTTTGATGTGCCAGTCCGAAACCAAACTTTTGTGTTCATTTGGCTCCTGAAGTGTACTAACAGTACAAAGACATCAGTGTCTCTTGATTTGACGACTATTCGTTCATCTCCTCAGTAGCTAATGATTTGGCATGGAGGATTATTGGGGTGTCTGCTTCATCATGGTTAGACCTGAGTGAGCTGATATATCTGTCCCAAGAGAGACTCGGCAGCAGTCCTTTCAAGGAATCTCCCAGATATTACAATTTCACAATTGTGCAAGATTGATTTTGCTTGAGCAATGAGCTCCATGCTCAAGAAATTTTTCCAAGTCTTGTTTGCTTTCTGGGAGATCAATGAACTGTTTCCAATTTACTGGTTAGTCTGTTTTTCTCGAGCCTATGAATGTGTGTTGAATCTTGTATACTTTTTTCTTCATAGCAATCGAAGACCACATCAACTCGAGAACATGTATTGCTGAAGTGACTGAACACATGTTGTGAATACATTTGCCTCCAATTATATATTTTTTTTCATATTTGCTGGTTTCCAAGCGCTTGAACAAGAGGTTCATCAATAGCACATTTTTGAGATTTATGAGTGGAAGATGTTTGTCAACAGTTGTAGCAGACCGAAGAATTTCTCCAAGAACTGCCATATTTGTCGGTTGTGATGCTCTTGATATGTCAGCAAGAGAAAAAGGCTCGGGAAAGTGACATCAAGAATGGACTCTTAAAAGCACTGATCCTTAACAGAGATGCCTTAAACAAGAAAACATGGCTATTGTGCGCAGCTGATGCTGTAAATCGACTGGAATCGAAAGACACAATCCTCAGTAAAGGACCTGATACAATGAGCCCAGATTACAGCACCCCAGCACCGTGGGAATCCCCGCCAGCAGTCTTCAACATTCTACAAACTGGGACAAGAAAGGCCGACTCTAACCCATATGAGCTCCGACAGGTAGCAGAGAGAAACATGAAGGCTCTAACACCACACAATAGTACAGTGTATTACACAGACGGTTCTGTAGAGCCCACCAGTAAGAAGGCAGAGCAGCCTTCACCATAGAAGGAGGTAACAGGTCCCTTTGGAGAACCTCAGATGGATGCTCCACTTTGCAAGTTGAGCTAACTGCCATACTTGGAGCCCTAAGATACGCTTCCATAAACAGTCAACAAGGCGTTGTAATACACACTGTGCTATTGAATCCACGTTTCCAGTGCCGTTGTGCTCCCGCTAGAGACCAAGGAAAATGGCCGCTTTGGATCGTTGTGCCGTGGGGAAGGACGACCTCCTTGCCACGCTGTTAAGGCAGCTGGGGCAGTTGAGGAGTGAGGTTGACACTCTAAAGGGGGAAAATGAAGCCCTCAGGACGGAACTCCTTCAGGTAGGTGTCCTGCCTAGCAGGACACCTGCGAAGGAGGAGCAGGCGTGGAGAGTGGTTGTCTCCAAGAGGACTAGGGTCAGGCTTAGGAAAGCTGACCAGGGTGTGGAGTGCAGTAACCCTTACCAGGTGCTGCAGGAAGCTGGAGAGGAAGAGAAGAGGCAGGACGGTATGGATCAAGGAGAGGAAAGGGCAGTTGTACAAACCCTGCCCACAGGTAAGATCGTGGTAGTTGGTGACAGCCAGGTGAGGTTTATGGATAGGGCTTTTTGTGCGAGAGATAGGAAACGTAGGACTAGGGTATGTTTTTCTGGGGCTGGGATAGGGCATGTAGCCGAGAGGTTAGACAGAGTTTTGTCAGGGGAGGGTACCAATCCAGTAGTGTGTCTTAGTGTGGGAGGAAACGACATAGGTAAGGTTAGGAGTGAGGAACTTTTCAAGAGGTATAGGGAGGCGCTGGGGAAGATTAGAGATAGGGGAGGGATCCCGATAGTATGTGGTGTCTTGCCTAGAAGAGGGGTTGGTCGTGAATGGCTGTCCAGGGCAATTGCTATTAATTGCCGACTGGAAAAACATTGTGCAAACAATGGTTGGGCATTCATTGATGACTGGCAACGATTTTATGGCAACGACTACCTGTACTGTCCCGACGGAGTACACTTGTCTCGTGAGGGGGTAACGACATTGTCTGCATCCCTGGAGCGTGAAATTGTCACTCCGAAGGAGGGGTTTCGCCAGTAGAGAGGGGTCGGGGAAAATGGGAGTAAAAACACAAGCAGGTCCTGGGAAGTAGTGAAACAGAAGTAGATAATGCTGAAAATATAGTTAGTCATAATAACAAACATCAAAGTAATAAATGTAAAACAGATAGAAACGGAAGAAATATATTGAGTGTTTATTATACTAATAGTAGAAGCCTGTGTAACAAAATGGACTAGCTCAGGGCCATTGTTAGTAAAGAGAACATAGATATAATTGCAAAAACGGAAACATGGATAAATTCAAACAGCAAACATTTTTTAGCAGAATTTCATATTCCAGGATATAACCTATTTAAATTTGACAGAGTAGGAAGGAGAGGTGGCGGTGTAGCAGTGTATATCAGGGTGTCATTAAAAAGCTGCAATAAATCAAACATTAAAACAAATAGCGACAATGAAAGTATTTGGGTAGAGATTGGTGAGGGCAGTGAATCCGTAGTCATTGGTGTTATATATAGACCGCCTAATTTGAGTAGGAACGATGGTAAATTGCTATGGGAGGAAAAAGGCATCTGATAGAAACAATGTATGTATTCTAGGCGATTTCAACTTTTCAAGCATAGATTGGAAAAATCAACTTAGCGATAATGAATCTGAAGATTTTCTAGAAGTAGTACAAGATAGTTTTTTATATCAATTCATAAACTCGCCCACTAGAGGAAATAATATCCTCGATTTAGTTCTCAGTAATAATGAAAATCTAGTAAAAGATGTTGGGATTGGAGACGAACTAGGAAACAGTGATCATAAAGCCATATATTTTAACATAATATGGGATGGCAGGAAGAAGGAAAATTCGGCCTTGATCCCGGATTTTAGGAAGGCTAATTACGGTAGCTTAAGGAGAGACCTATGGGATGACCCTATGGTCAAAAGATTAATCCCCCCCACACCTCCGGAAACTGTCAACTTAGGACGGGATAACCCCGAATTTAATTTAGCAGCTACTTATGAACAATTTGTTGCGACAATCAATAATGCTCAAAATAAACACATCCCTGAAAGAAAATTCAGATCGATACGGAACCAACCAAAATGGATGAATAATAGACTCTTAGATCTTCTAGGGAAAAAGAAAGGATTATATAGAAAAGTTAAGAAAGGCGAAAATCACTTACTTGGTTACTATCAGAACCTAACAAGACAGGTAAAAACAGAAATTAGGAAAGCAAAGAGAAATTATGAAATCAAGGTAGCAAACGAATCGAAAAATAACCCCAAAGCTTTTTATCAACTGTATAAATCAAAGGTTAGAGATACAATAGGTCCCCTTAAAACTACGACAGGAGAAATGACTGATGATGAGTTAGAAATGTGTAGTACGTTAAATAGTCATTTTCGCTCCGTATTCACAAATGAAAACCTAGCACAGTTTCCAGAAGTTCATAAGGTATATAACGACAGTATAGAAAATATGTTGATGAATATCAATATTACTAGTAACGATGTGCTTAAAGTAATTAACAAACTGAAGCCTCATAAATCGCCTGGTCCAGACGAGGTATATGCTAGAATATTAAAAGAATGTAGAGATGAGTTGAGTACAGTAATCCATTAGCAGTTTTATTTAATAAGTCATTAGAATCGGGCCTAGTGCCAGAAGCTTGGAAACTTGCAAATGTAGTTCCGATTTTCAAAAAGGGTGATAAATCAATTGCATCAAATTACCGTCCCATTAGTCTCACGTCAATCATAGGCAAGTTGCTAGAGTCAATTATTGCTACAAAAATCAGAAGCCACCTTGAAACATTCAACTTAATTCATTCTTCTCAACACGGGTTCACCCAGGGACGTTCTTGTCTCACAAATTTGCTTTGCTTTTTCTCAGAAGTATATGAAGCGGTAGATAATGATAAGTCATATGATATAATTTATTTAGATTTCAGTAAAGCATTCGATAGAGTCCCTCATGAGAGATTGATAAGGAAGGTGGAATAGGTGGATCATTATTAAAATGGATTAGGTCATGGTTAACTGGTAGGAAACAAAGAGTCAGCATAAATGGATTAAAGTTAGACTGGGGTGCAGTCAAAAGCGGAGTTCCCCAGGGATCTGTATTAGGCCCTCTGCTGTTTGTTATATTCATTAATGATCTTGATTTAGGCATAACTAGTAGGATTAGTAAATTTGCAGATGATACCAAAATGGGGAGAGTGATAAATTCAGACAGTGACTTTGAACACCTTCAAAGAGATCTAGATACCTTACATGAGTGGTCAGTAGACTGGCAAATGAATTTTAATACTGATAAATGCAAGGTACTACAGATAGGGAAGACGAATACAAACATTAAGTATAAACTAGGTAACACGGAAATAGAAAACTCAGTTTGTGAAAAAGATCTAGGTGTATTTGTTAGCAACGACTTGAAACCTAGAAAACAATGTACTGTATTAGCGTTCGAACAAGGCAAACAGGATTCTTGGGTTCATATCTAGGTCTGTGAGTAACAGAACTGCTGACGTTATCTTGAAACTTTACCTAGCATTAGTGAGGCCACACATGGATTATGCGGTTCAGTTCTGGTGTCCTTATTATAGAATGGACATAGATTCTTTGGAGAGAGTACAAAGAAGAATGACAAAAATGGTCCATAATATTAGAAACCTTCCATATGAAGAAAGACTGAAAAGCTTAGGCTTACATTCATTAGAGAGGCGTAGAGTTAGGGGAGATATGATAGAGGTGTACAAGTGGGTAAGTGGGATTAACAAGGGTAAAATGGAAGATGTTTTGAAGCTCAGTAATAACGAAATAACTAGAACAAATGGCTTTAAATTAGATAAATTCCGATTCAGAAAGGATATAGGCAAGCACTGGTTTGGTAATAGAGTTGTGGATATGTGGAATAGGCTACCGAGTGCTATTGTGGGATCGGGGACGCTAGGGAGCTTCAAGACGAAGTTGGATAGGCACATGGAGGTGCTGGGATGGGTGTGAAAGGGATCTGCCCTGTATGGGCCAGTCGGCCTCCTGCAGTATCCCACTTTCTTATGTTCTTATATACCCTAGAGACAGCATTCATCTCATAACATAAGAACAGAAGAAAATGAGTCTGCAATAGGCCGGTTGGCCTGTGCAGTGTGCATGGCAGCTCCTGTCGAGAGTTACTACCACTCTCTATCATCCATGAATCTATCTAGCCTCCTTTTGAAACTTTCCAGAGTTCCCGCACTTACTACAAAGTTGCTAAGCTTGTTCCACTCGTCCACCACCCTATCTGTGAACCAGTTTCTTCCTATCTCCCTCCTAAACCTAAACTTATCCAACTTGAATTCCTTGCTCCGACTCCTATCCTGCTCGGATATTATAAGAACTTTATCTATATCCCCTTTATTGATTCCTTTTACCCACTTAAATACTTCTATCATATCTCCCCGCACTCTTCGTCTTTCTAGGGAATGCAAGTTAAGTTTCTTTAGCCTATCCTGATATGGAAGGTTTCTAAGTCCCGGAATCATTTTTGTCATTCTTCGCTGCACCGACTCTAGTGAATTTATATCCATTCTATAATAGGGGCACCAGAACTGAACCGCATCGAGGTTGGTCTCCTGCAAGGGTTAAGACGACAAGACCGGCAAGTTATCATTAACTGGGTGCCCAGTCATATCGGAATGGCAGGGAATGAACGAGCTGATACTGCTGCCAAGGCTGCCTTAGGACAGCGAATAAGGAGGACCACAATAAAACGAACTGCCCAGTGGAAAATAGACAAACATAGAAGATAAACACCAGTATCACGATCGGCCAGGTGGCACTATCTGGTCACGAATTATGAGAGATCACTACTCATGACGGATATAACAAGAAGGGAAGAAGCCATCTTCCAACGACTGAGACTGGGATACCCATGCATATGGGAAATCACTGTACAAGTACCAGCAGAGCAACGCATGTGCAAGACCTGCGACAGCGGAGCAGAAAACTCACTGCAGCACTACCTCATACTCCTCATAGAGTACCTTGGAACACAATTCGTTAGGAGAAACATGCAACCCCCTATCACAGCAGAGAAGGTTGCCCAAAGGCTAGCCACCAACCACTCTCAAGAAACTACAATTTCTTACCGAGCATCCACCCCCACGCTACTGGTGGAGATGTACAGTTAACTAAAAAGATGGTGGTGTTTTACCCCTGCAGTGGGAGGCCCAGCATTTCAGCTTAAGGTCCGCGTAGGTAATATTCCTACAAATCATTAAAAAAAAAAACGTGAGAGCAGATTACGCGATGCTATCAAGCTGACAAGACCACCTCTTAAGAAGCTCCTCCACAACACATCAAGTCCCCTGCATCTTACTGCACTGTACATACAATATATGTAAAGAGACCGTTATCGTGAGTTTCTTTTCTCACTTCCATCCTGAGTGCGAGATCTCCTCCATGTACGTATGTATGTGAGCCAAACAAAGAGAAATTTGACTACATGATTAGTGGGTCCCATATTTTTTACCTGACTTAACATGACTAGTTACGTCGCCCTTTCTTTTAAGCTCCTTTTGTGTGTGTGGTTATGTTGGTGTGCGGATTAGTGGATGTAATTTTTATGACCTGACCTCATGTTTAGTAAGGTCACTCTGTGTACTTAAGCCTCTCTCGGTCCTTGTAATTCAGTTGCCTCTGAAGATGTCTTGAATAAAGACGAAATCTATATATATATATATATATATATATATATATATATATATATATACATATATATATATATTTCATGTAAATCCACAATGAAAACGTGGATAAGATAAATCTTGATAAAATCACACGGGAAAATGGAAACAACGGAGCACCTTAGCTTTCGTCTTTATTCAAGACATCTTTAGAGGCAACTGGACTTCATGGACAGAGAGAGGCTTAAATATACAGGGTGACCTTAAAAACATGAGGTCAGGTCATAATGATGTCATCCACTAATCCCCACACCAACATACACGTAGAGGAGCTTAAGAGAAGGGGGGTGACGTGACTAGTCAGGTCAGGTCAAAAATAAGGGACCCACAAAATAACTATCATACATCTAGATCAAAGGTTTTCAAAGCATTTTTAACCTTGGGCCACTGACAAATAAATTTATGTAACATATTATCAGCTTTTTTCCCAAGCAATGGGGTGATTATTATTCCTAACATGAACAAACAAGGCACTGCTTTCAGATGCTGTTCTGATATTATACTTATGTTGTTTGATTCTGAGCTGCAGTGTTTTTCCTGTTTGTCCTACATAATTACAATTACATTCAAACTTGGGCTATTCCTTATTAACATATTAGTAATGGTTGAGTCATACTTGAAAACAACATTAATATTTAGAAGCTTGAGGGACCGAACTAAGGGGACAAATTCATTACGATAGGGCAGAGTCAAAATATTCTTAAGTGTAGGAACTTGTCTGGTTTGCGAGGAATGAAAGGATTTTTTAGCCCTTTTAAAACAACGATCAACTAACACAGAAGGGTACCCGAGTTTCTGTGCAATGGAACGAATGTGTTTCAATTCATCGTCAATAAATTCAGAGTCACAAATACGCAGACATCTTAAGAACATAGCAAAACAAACTGACATTTTGGTAGACTCAAGGTGATTCGATAAAAAGTGAATGAAACTGTCTACCTGTGTGGGCTTTCTCTATACCTTAAATTTATAGTTTTGGCCATTTCTCATGATAAGCATATCAAGGAATGGAAGGGATCCATTTATTTATCTTTCAATTTTGAATGTGATACTTGGGACAATATCATTAAGCTTGTCTAAAAATTCCAATGGGTCACTGTTTCTAGGCCAAAGACAAAGAACATCATCTACATATCTATACCATGGAGGAATAAAGTCCACTATATTGGGTAGCAATCTAGACTCAAAAACTCCATATAAATACAGGCTAGAGGAGCAGAAAGACAATTACCCATGTCTTTCTATGATAAGGGCACCAGAAATGAACCGCATAATCGAGGTGCGGCCTGACTAGCGCAAGATATAGTTGCAATAAGACCTCTGCACTCTTATTACTTACACTTCTAGATATAAAACCCAATACTCTGTTTGCCTTATTTCGAACAATAACACACTGTTTTCTAGGCCGTAGGTCCGGGCTTACAAGTACCCCTAGGTCTCTTTCACAAGTCGACTTCTCTAGGTTGATGTTGTTAAGGCTGTATACATTGACAGTATTTGTTCTTCCAATATTAAGTCCGCTACACTTGCTGGTGTTGAATTTCATTTGCCATTTTTCAGACCACCCCTGCAGTTTATTTAGATCCTCCTGTAATGCATTTGCATCCTGCCCTGAATTAATCTGCCGCCCTATTTTGGTGTCATCCGCAAACTTGCTTATGTCATTGCTGAGCCCAGTATCTAGATCGTTTATGTCGATTATGAACAAGAGTGGGCCTAGTACTGACCCCTGGGGAACCCCACTGGTTACACGGCCCCACTGAGATTTAACACCATCTACGCTGACCCTCTGCGTTCTATCGGTGAGCCATGATTTTATATATATATATATATATATATATATATATATATATATATATATATATATATATAGATATATATATATATATATATTAAAATCACACGGGAAAAGGGAAACAACGGAGCACCTTAGCTTTCGTCTTTTTTCAAGATTTATCTTATCCACGTTTTCATTGTGGATGTACTTGAAGTGCATATAGTATATATATATATATATATATATATATATATAATTTGCTTATTTATTTGAGAAAAAATTATCTCCTAGATTTCTACTATGTAGAAAGTGTGCTTAAAAGCTGTTCAATTAATCTCCCCCTCCTGTGCATCCATTTAAAGGTTGGCGCGGGTGAGAAGGTTGGGACCTGCCATCTAGCGGTGGTTGCGCGACAACACAACATTAGGTACTGCGACGCCTCAGCTGAGAGCTATTCTCTATTACCGGCCACCTCCACTCCTGAATTGATCCATGAATCACATAACGGTGAGTAATTAGCTGATTAAAGACATGGGCTTCCGGCAGAGGGCGGAAAAACGCGTAGATGGACTTGAGGGATGTATTGGTATGCTGGCAAACTGGAGGGAAAGTGCAAGACGATTTGTTTACAAACTGATATTACCACTTTCTACAAGGTAGCTGGACATATTTGTTACTGTAATGTTTTTCTGTTGCATGGATTTTATTTGCTTAAAGTCTTTGCTGCATGAATTATATTTGCTTAAAGCCTTTGTTGTCGTTGAGTATTGTTATCGCGTTGTGTACCTGTGTGATCACAAGTATCACTGGGAAAACTGCCAGGTATGGTTGAAGCTTGGTATTTTCTCTTCGTTTATTATCACTGTGATCTTGGTTGCTTTAAACATTAACCTTCAACATGTTACGTACTTTAAACCTAAAGTATTTCCAAATATATTTAGTTCCTCTACTTTTGTGAACAATAATTATATCATGTATCTTGTGAGCCATAGTTAAATCATATGGCTACATTATCGCAAATAGTAATAGGCTACATGTATGGGATAGGGTAAAAGAAAACAACGTTAGAATATTGGTAACATTGTATTTTACCAATAATTGCCTATTTGACTCTACCCGGTAGTGCTCCAGTTATGATGCAACCTGAAACAAAAGGATTTTCTAAAAAAATTAATTTCCTTGTCGTTTAGGGTTGATTTCGATAAAGATTTGTCGCATAACCAACACGCAGATTACTAAAAAAATGGTTTTCCTAGTGTATTTTGTGTTATTTCTAACAAATCTGCTAACTTTTTTAGGAAAGTCTTCGAGGTAGTAGAAAATGACGATAATTACGATGTTATTTACTTAGACTTTAGCAAAGCATTTGACAGAGTACCGCATCAGAGGCTTCTGAGAAAAATTAAGGCTCATGGTATTGAGGTGAAAGTTTTAAATTGGATAAAATCATGGCTCACCGATAGAACGCAGAGGGTCAGCGTAGATGGTGTTAAATCTGAGTGGGGCCGTGTAACCAGTGGGGTCCCCAGGGGTCAGTACTAGGCCCACTCTTGTTCATAATCTACATAAACGATCTAGGTACTGGGATCGGCAGTGACATAAGCAAGTTTGCGGATGACACCAAAATAGGGTGGCAAATTAATTCAGGCAGGATGCAAATGCATTACAGGAGGATCTAAATAAACTGCAGGGGTGGTCTGAAAAATGGCAAATGAAATTCAACACCAGCAAGTGCAGCGTACTTAATATTGGAAGAACAAATACTTACAATGTATACAGCCTTAACAACATCAACCTAGAGAAGTTGACTTGTGAAAGAGACCTAGGGGTACTTGTAAACCCGGACCTACGGCCTAGAAAACAGTGCGTTAATGTTCGAAATAAGGCAAACAGTACGTATTGGGTTTTATATCTAGAAGTGTAAGTAACAAGAGTGCAGAGGTCTTATTGCAACTATATCTTGCGCTAGTCAGGCTGCACCTCGATTATGCGGTTCAGTTCTGGTGCCCCTATTATAGAATGGATATAAATTCACTAGAATCGGTGCAGCGAAGAATGACAAAAATGATTCCGGGACTTAGAAACCTTCCATATCAGGATAGGTTAAAGAAACTTAACTTGCATTCCCTAGAAAGACAAAGAGTGCGGGGAGATATGATAGAAGTATTTAAGTGGGTGAAAGGAATCAATAAAGGGGAAAAAGATAAAGTTCTTATAATATCCGAGCAGGATAGGACTCGGAACAAGGAATTCAAGTTGGATAAGTTTAGGTTTAGGAGGGAGATAGGAAGAAACTGGTTCACAGATAGGGTGGTGGAACAAGCTTAGCAACTTTGTAGTAAGTGCGGGAACTCTGGAAAGTTTCAAAAGGAGGCTAGATAGATTCATGGATGATAGAGAGTGGTAGTAACTCTCGACAGGAGCTGCCATGCACAGGCCAACCGGCCTATTGCAGACTCCTTATTTTCTTATGTTCTTATGTTCTTATAATCTGGCCTTCATTTCTGTCACAAATGAGTCATTGTGGAGATGGGAACCCCTCCCCCCAATTACCAACAATCATGGTTTTCAAAGTGGGCAAGGCTTTTTAAGTAGAGGGAAATTGTGGGTTAAAATATTAAAAAATAAATAAAAACTAAAACACCAAACAAACCTGTACAAAACATCACAGTAAGGAGTTCCCCAAATTTTAACATTATCCATGCCATACTACAAGAAGAAGGACTTGATTTTCAGGGTGCACAAATTATAAATAAAATTAATTTATGTATAAATTTTGTTCTTATTAAGTATTATATTATGTATTTGACTAAACCACAAATTATTAGTAGTAATTATTAGATAAAACAATTCTATTCAGTAAACTCTCCCAATGCAGGGGTTAGGTTCCTCGAAAGCTGCGTGCAGGGCAAAATCGCGTTGAGCAAACATAACTTCTTATGGGAAAAATGGGGTGGCTGGGTTGTGGCCACTTATGGACTTTTATCACGTGAAATGTACCCGGTATACCTTTTCAACATTTACATAATACACAAATATGATAATAATAGAACTAACATACCATAAATAATTAAAGATATTAATGATGCACATTACAAAATAATATTACTGTACTCACCGATTCCTGGTTAGATGATTTTAGTGTAACTATGATGACGATGATATCATAGATGTTGTGAAGCCTTCTGATGACGGTGATTGAGGAAGAAGACTTTGATTATGATGAAACTGGAATGAATTTAATTTCTTAAGCCAATGGATCATCAGGATCAGTGGCTTCAGGCTCCAGATGGGCAGATGCTGTTGATGGTTGGGGTGACCATGGCCTAGCGAAGAAGTCTGTTATTTTCTGTTGCTTGCTCTTGGTTCTGGACACTCATCACCATAAAACAAATAATGCTTGCAAAGAGTAAGAATAAAACCAACAATTTGAGATATATAGAGTTGCCTCCACATGAATGTACCACAACCTGGGAGTGTGTGAGGGCGCGGGTATGAGATGTGGTAATGCAGCGTTGGGGACGGCTGAATGAATGGGCATTAAACAGTGAAATTACTCTGTTTGTGATAAGATTCAAGCAATAAAAGAGGTAAACAGATAAACGAACCCTGTAATATGTGTTAGCAGTAGTGTTGTGTAATCAGGACTGAGTGATTAGGAATGAACAAAGGGGAACAGGCTAACTGGGTAATTCACTGTTTCACGCCCATGACTACAGCGCTGCGTTGCCACATCATGTAAATGTGCACCCACACGCACACATATGTTCATGTGGAGGCAACTGTACATATAATTGGGTATTGTCAGTTTTGTGTGAAATGCAATTTGGCTTGAAAGTGTTGTCAGATATTTTTATTTAGTTATCGTATATTTTTTTATATGGATACTGTATTGTATTTGCATATAATTTTAATGTATCATATCCACTACTTGTCAGCTTACTAGCTATTCAGGCTAGTTTACTGTTACAAGCTTCTCTGTCCAGTGTTAGTACAGAGTGCAGGAGGAAACTAGAACACCTGGAGAAAACCTGCAATGTTTGGTAAGGTCACACTGGATAACATCCTTCTTACATCCAATGTGAGGATTTGAACCTGTAACTGCAGTGGTGAGGGGCAAGTGTGCTTCCACTGTACCACCAACATTTGGGTGCAAGATAGCTGTACCTGTATTATGGTAATGTAACCACACCAGTGATGTAATCAAGGCCGACCATGAGCAAAACTATTTGCATTTTTAGCTTTTATTAAATACCTGAAAATTAGCCCCCAATTTATCATCTGACATCTTGCCCCTCAACTTAACCAGCCTGAAGTTTTACCACTCCAAAACTGGTAAATATATTTAAAAAAAAAACCCACACAAAAAGACTTCCATCGAGTGGATGAGAACCATTTACTTAAGGCACAACATGGCACCCCAAAGAATATTTTTTATGGCTGCCAGTGATGTGGTCCTTCAAGCAGGCTGTCATTGTTTATTTAACGCCTACATGGTTTCCATGTAATATCCCTAGATACCTCCCTATGGTTACCAAGAAGTAAATTTATGTTTTTTGCTGGAAAGGCTATATAATGATGTCCAAAATCTTGTGAAATGGTTAAAAAGTGGCAATTCAAGTCTCATGTTGACTGAATAGTAGGAATTATTGTGTAGTGTCTCCATTTCCATGGGAACCAGTCCCAGTGTTCTAAATCCAACATTGCCATGGTCTCTGCATGCCCTGGGAGACATCACTTGGAATTTATTTTATACCACTTTTTTATACTCGACTTGTGATTATATAATAATGGATAGGTAGATGAATAAAAAATTTAATTAAAACATGGTAAATGTAAATGGAATGTGTATATTAAGGACGTCTTGTGCTGCTCAGGAAACATACTGCAGTGGGCTTCAGAAATCACTTACCCAAAAGACAAATTTACGTAATTCTACACTAATTTTATTATTTATTGTACTCAAATATGTAGATATTATTTGCTGAGGCACTTTTTGGGAGTTGAAATATGACATGCTATCGGGTATGGCACAAATTTATACGGTGCAGTTCTACCATCAGTGCACGTTCACAATACCACCACCACATCATGTTGTATTGATACCCTAGCGTAATGAGATTATATATATTTACCCTATTTACAAAAGACTTTCCTGTGTTAATACTTTTGGAGGGTGTGGTATTGTTGGAAGCATGGATCAGGCACAGCAATGTCACCCGGAGTACACTGATAGTAAGTATCTTTGCATACTTTTGTGTGAATTTCACTCGTACGGCACACAAGACATTTTTATGGGAATACTGATTTGCCCCAGTGGAAGGAATCACTGAAGGGAAGTGTCAAGCAGTTGGTCGCATTGGTCTCCAAAAGCTGCCTTACCACATTCAATGAAAACTCGTAGTGTAGGCTTTTTACCTGTCTTCACTCGATAAAGAATTTGTGCATTCAGAAGGGACATGTACAAAAGATGGAGGAATAGTTTGTTGTACCATTTCATGGTCTTGGGTGCACAATCTATACTGGAGATCATGCTGTTGGACTTGTCAACCAGATGCATGTTGGAGGTGTAGTCTGGGACAGTGTGTGGCTTGTAGAACTTGGGGTCGATGTTGTGGGTGGAATGATGCATTTGGTAATGGAGTCGGGTGTATGGTGTCAGGGTCATCAACATCACTCTCACTCTCCTTGTCATCATGCAGGTAATCAGGGTCATTGATATCAGAATTACTCAAATCACTGTCTGTTCCTAATGGCTCCTCAACATCACAAGGAGCATCCTCATCAAATTGAATAGAGTTTATTTTGGCGTCACATAGTACGTGATGAAATTTTTAGAGAGTGGGACTGGCGTGTTGCCAAGAAACACAAGGTTTAGTCACGTGATTGCCTACTGGGGTGTATGCCAGACAACTCGAAATGATTATGCCCTAGGGTCCATAGAGATTAGCGGGAATTTAAAAAAAATTTCAAGGACGTTGATATACGCCAGGGGTTCCCAAACATTATCCAGTGCGACCTCGAGTCTTTATATTAAATATAAAGATTCGTAGAATAATCACATACATATTTTTACATGTACAGTGGTCCCTCGGTTAACGAGCACAATCTGTTCCAGCAGGTTGCTCGGTAACCGAAAATCTCGGTAACCGAAACCATTGTTTCAATGGGTTTTTGGGTAATTGGTTCCAGCTCACCGAAAATTGCCTAAATTCAACAAAAATGTTAGAAATTGACACTTAGTTTGAGGTGTATATGTAGAAGGCTCCTGGATGATGATGCTGATGTGAATTTGAAGTGGGAGGTGGAGGAGGAGCATTTTACTGCTTCTTGGAAGGTGAGTCACCTTCCATGAAAATGTCAGGAACCTCTGGACTGACAGATTCTCCACCATGAACATCCTCTCTCCTTCTTGAAGTGCAAGGTTGAGGGATAGCATCTAGTTCCCTCTGCCTTTTACTGAAGAAAGTGTCAATTGTGGTCTGTGGGGTATATCTCTTCCTCACCATTAACTTATGTTTAAAGAAGGAGACCATTGAGTCCTCAACATGACACAAAGTTAGTTCAGTTTTTTCCACATCTGGGTGCTTTGAAGCCAGTTCCCTGAACTTCTCCCAGTAGTAAATCACATCTTTCAACTCTTTAGTTAACATATGGTCATCACTTTCAATTTCCTCCTCACTATTGTCAGCTTCTAACATCTCATCCAGTTGCTTCAAGTCATCAGGAGTAAGTTCCTCCTCATGAGACATCACAAGCTCTTCGACATCATCCTCTTCCACTTCAAGGCCCAATGACAGGCCAATGGACACAATCTCCTGGTCCAACTCTGTGTCATCGTGAAATCCCTCAAAATCATGGACTACTGATGGCCACAGTGCTTTCCATGAAGAATTGAGGGATCTAGTGGAGACTTCTTGCCATGATGACACAATCAATTTTACAGCCTCCAGGATGTTGAATTGTGTCTTCCAGAACTGTTTCAGTGTTAGTTCAGGATCATTGGAAGTTGCCTGATGACACCTCCTAAACATTTTCTTCATGTACAACTTCTTGAAGTTGCTGATCACATTCTGGTCCATTGGCTGTATGATTGATGTAGTGTTTGGAGGCAAAAACAACACTTTCACAAAGTCAAATTGATACTCCAAAGTTCTGGCAAGTTCAGGGTCATTACCAGGAGCATTATCCACGAGGAGAAGAGCTTTTAAAGGGAGTTTATTGGTGGTTATGTAGCTCTTGACAGAAGGGCAAAACATCTCAACAGCTCATTCATTAAAGAACTGTCTTGTCACCCATGCCTTACGGTTGGATTTCCAATAAACTCCAAGCTTTGCTCTTACCACTTTCTGTTGCTTTAACACCCTGGGGTTTTCAGAGTGGTAGAAGAGCATAGGCTTCAGTCGGAAATCCCCTGAAGCATTGGCACCAAGCAATAGAGTGAG
This sequence comes from Homarus gammarus, assembly GCA_958450375.1. Lineage (NCBI taxonomy): Eukaryota > Metazoa > Arthropoda > Malacostraca > Decapoda > Nephropidae > Homarus > Homarus gammarus. The sequence continues at coordinate 1,211,248 of CAUDMG010001957.1, read as the reverse complement.
ACGGTCTTTCATGGGTTTATGCGTTTATGCCCAGGTAAAGAGGCTTCATCTCTGGTGATGAATGTTCTTTTGGGCATCTTTTTCCAGAACAGCCCAGATTCGTCGACATTGAACACTTGCTGTGGAAGATAATTTTCTTCTTCCATCAGTTCTTTAAATTCCACTAAAAACTTTGCTGCCCCTTCCTTATCAGCACTAGCAGCTTCACCATGCCTAACAACACTGAAAATGTCACTTCTTTTCTTAAATTTTTCGAACCAGCCTTTGCTGGCCCGAAAATCTTCAAATTCTGTGCCTGAAGAACCAGGTTGATCTGTCTTTAAATGTTCGTAAATCTCCCTGGCTCTTTCACAAATGAATTCAGTAGAAACTGAATCACCTTTCATCTGTTTTTCCCTAATCCAGATGAGAAGTAACCTCTCAGTTTCTGCAATTAGGAATCTACTTTAAACACACTGGTAGATTTGTCTCTCACTTTCACTTCTTTAAATTTGTTTTTCTGTGCAAGAATTGTCGACACAGTTGATGTCGACATGTCATATTCTTTGCATAGCACATATGTTCCAATGCCTTCTTCATGTTTTTTTTATAATTTCCTGCTTGGTTTGGATTGAAATCATTTTTCTTGATCTCTTAGGCCCCATGCTGGATTCAAACAATGTCAACACATGATTTTTTAAGTTTAAACTAGCTGTAAATAAAGAATATTTTCTTTAAAATAACACTGCACTGCGCTGTATATTGTCAATATGTAAAATAAATTTCAAAATGACCAATAATTTGCTTGGAAACACAGAAAAAAAGCATTTAGTTGAAGAGAGTCTCGAGCAAGATGTTACCTCCACTGAAAACTGAGAGAGACTGACGCTTGTTTGGTGTGTTAAAAGGCTGGATGGCGCGCCACAAACTAGTGACTTTACCTTCAATTATGTTCAATAATTGTTAAAATGACTAAAAAATTTAATATTAAACTTTTAAAATTATTGAATAGTACAGGTATAAACTTCTTGATATTTACTAAAATAGTAAGGAATTTAAGCCCAGAACCGATTATTGTATTGGCGGACTAATACTACAGCTGGTTGACTACCAAGTGCAAGCGAAAACGTGTTGAGGTCGGCTCATAAGAAACTCATTAATCGAGGGATTGCTCGTTAACCGAAGTTAAGAATCTTTTGGGAGGTAACTCGTTAACCAAAATCTCGTTGACCGAGGGATCACTGTATATAACTAAAAACAAATAAAGAAAATATATTGCAAAATTTAGAAGTATAATAGTAAACACTGGCAAAGACAAGTACAACTCTGTCATGATTATGCTATATCATCATCTAGTGTTTTATACCTGGGGATATAATTACGTGGTTAAGCAACATAACGTGCAGTTTCTTGGTTACATTTGTCAGTATTTCATATGTGACGCGTGCATAATCGTTTAATAAATTTTTGTTAGCTGAGGATATAATTGTGTGGATAAACAATATACGCTACAACTGTGTCATATTTTATATGACAAGTTTACGTCGTTATTTGATTAATTTTCTATTCCCAGGATATATGAGGTTAAGCAACATAGCACACAATTTTTTAGGCAGAAGTTTTATGATGTATGGTTTCGGTAATCATTTCTTATTACCAGAGCATTGATAGCACGATTTTTAGCAGCTGAATATCTCTGATAAAGTAATCCCAAACTTTGCCATGTCATCATAGACGTCAAAATTCACCCTGCCTCGTCAGCCTGTAATTCTGACAGTTCAAGTGCAAAAAACTCAGTAAGCTTTTCATTGAAATGTGTTGCCATTTTCTGTACGCATCCGTGGGAAGTAGAGTGAAACGGGTCACAGGGCAAAGAAAATAACTGCGTTAATACCTTGACCATAATTTATGGTCCCGACTTAACGAGACAGCACCTGTCGGCCTTGTCCTTCAGTCCTTGGGTGTCCCTTACCTCAGCGGACGTCAATCTACGCTTCAAACTATGTAGAGGTCAAGTCCATCATAAATCATTGCCATCCACTAAAAGCTATAATAGTCATGGATAATAGTGATGGCAATATTTTTGTTTTGTGTTTGCCAGCTAGTGCTAGTTTATTGTGTCTGTCTGTAGATCAGTTTGTCATTCAAAAATTTAAAATGTAAAAAAAAATGCTGTTGTATCTTAACAGTCAGTATGAAATGATGATTGTATTTATGTACTTTAAAAGTGTAACACTAAAAGCTGCTGGAGTTACTATGGTGAAGCTGGTTAAGATTGCCCCCTGTTATCTGTGACCAGGATTTAGAGTGACTTGAGGAGACAACTGAAAATACTGTACTGTACTGTAAATGGTAATCATTACTAGATTTATTATAAGTTTGTGTATGTCAAGATCTTAATGAAGGTGACAAAGGTGCAGTACATGAGCCACTGAGACTCTGGACTACTGATAAGATATTGAAAAAAAAAAAGATGGTGAGCCAGGAAGAAGAGTACTGTTTGGTGTGTCCAGTTGATTGAAAAGTTTGATATAATTCCTGAATGTGGTAAATATTGCTTATGCACACAATTATTGACTGATTATTGATTAATCCTAAGAAAACAATTTTCTCAACAGTACAGTACTCTCTGATACTTATCGTAGGACAGGTTTATGATTATCTAATGAAGTTCTAAGAAGATTTCAACCATTTGATCTTTGTTACGTTGAAGTTCTTAACTGAATGTATATGTTCTCCATTTAGATTGGATGACTTTCAGGAAGATTGAAAGCTAGTGGTATGAGTCTAAATTTAGCTAATATAAGTTGTACAGTACTGTATTGGGTACCTCTCTACTGTGTGTTATTCCAACTTAGCAAAGAGATGAAATCCAAGCCAAGACTTAGAGGCTTTATTTTTTATTATGTTTGTTGGCAGCATTACTAGGCTAGTCCTTGAGGGTATAATTCTGAATTTTAGTCAGGGTTTGCAGTCATTTTTATACCTGCCCTCCTTCATACAGGAGCTTGGTGTTGTACAGTACAGTACCATTTACTGTTTCTGACCTTGTACTGTTCTTATGTTTAATTTTGGAAATTAGAGTCCCATACACCTTTTTAGTATGGTATTGTATGTGATAATTTGTGTTTGTGGTGTTTGGTTTCAACCATGAATGCTGTACAGGCAAACCTCAATAAACGATGGGGTTAGGCTCCTGAAACCCATTGCCAAGTGAAATATCGTAGATTGTAATCATTATAATATGGGTTTCAATGGGATACATTCCCAGCTAGTCCCCATGCACACATGTATCACCAACAAAAATATTCCTATACTCACCACATCATGAAGAACAAGCCTGATCATCATCATATGTCCCCTTTGAGGCTGAGGGGGCTATTTTAGGTGGAGTGGAGATGTCACTCTGACTCCCACACAGCTTTGGGGAGTCCGGAGAGGCTGGAGACAGAGTCGGAGTCCGAGAAGAGGCTTTTACTTTGGGGACTGGAGGTATAGGCTTTGGCCTGGCTTTAAAGAGGGTGAAGCTCCTAGGTTGGACTGGAGAGGTATCAGAAGTTGAGGTTTGTGTCTCGAACTGTGGCAGGGGTTTGAAAAAGGAGGTGATTGTTGTCTGGTGTGCCTCCTTTTTAAGGTACAGCTCCTTGTAGCAGGGCATGCCCTTCACCACTGCCCTCACAGATGAACTCGTGTTGAAGTTTGGGTCAACTCAGCAAGGAGCTTCATTACCCAGTCCCACACAGTTGAGTGCAGTGCTCAGCACCTTCAACGTCAGCGTCGTGGGTGCATGGCTGTCTTCCTCACCTGCTTAAGTCGTGCATGCATTCAGACCATACTTTCTTCCACACTGCATTCAGGCAGCTTTGTGTGACCTTCCATTACTTGTTTATGTTGTGTATGGCATGCTTAATGTTGTAGCTACACCAGAATTCTTTAATAGTTGGCTTTCCCGCTCTATCTGTCGCCTCAAACTGCTGCTTCATCAACCTCCTCAAGTAGTTGGCCTTGAAGGTGGCGATGACACCCTGATCCATTGGCTGGATGAGGGAGGTGGTGTTGGGGGGGCAGACACATCATACTGATGTCAGTCCATTCACCCATCATAGGCGGGTGTGAAGGTACATTGTCGAGTATGAGGAGAAACTTGTTTGTGATGTTCTGGCACAACACCGTTGTTACCCAGGCCTTCTTGTTGGAGTGCCAGATGACTGGAAAGTGCTCCTTAATAAACCCCTTAAGAGCTCTAGGGTTCTCAAAATGGTAAGCCAGCATTGAAGTCAATTTAAGGACCCCCTCAGCATTGTCTCCAAGCAGTAATGTAAGGTGGTCTTTGGCTGCCTTAAAGTCTGGTGCAGCCTTCTTCTCCTTGGCCAGGAAAGTCCTTGCTGGCATCTGCCAATACAGGCCCATCTTGTCGAAGTTGACAACCTGCTGTGCAATGTGTCCTTCCTCCACCTGAGCCTTCAGGAGTGCTGGGAAGGCATTAGCACTTGTAATGTCAGCATTGGCTGCCTCACCCTTCAACGAACGTTGTGCAGATTGGCATGCTTCTTGAAGCACTGAAGCCACACAGGACTTTTCTTGAAAGGGTCATCACTTGTACTGCTCTCACCGCTCTCTGCCTTTAGCATCAACCAGATGTTGCTGACCTTTGCCATGATGGTCGCTGTGGAGAAAAGTGAGCAGTGTCAAATCTGGTCCCAAATCCATTCTTGGAGTAGCCTCTCCATCCTATCCATGATATGTTTATGCTTCCTTACTAATCTAAAAGCGGTAACTGGGGTGACGTTCTGTAATAAAAGGTATTTAATTCTCTTATTTTTCAATGTACTTTCTATCATTTCTCTTTCTCTTATTCCTAATCTTTCTTTCTTTGTTCTTTATATGAGTGAGAGAAAGGGAAGGTAAGGAGGGAAGATGGTGGTTGAGGGAGGACGACCATGTTGTGGTTAGGCTACCGCCCTCGCCAAAGGGGAGAGGGGAGAAGGAGAGAGAATGGACGTGGACGATAATAACTGTAGGAATAAGTATATTACAGTATGTACTAACACATACACTTGGGGAAATATGTGATAGTTATGTTGTTACTAATAGGGGTCACTGTATAACACAGACACTTAGAGGAGTAATTTACTCAATGCACAAGGTAAGGGAATTGAGAACTATTCTTAATGGTTCTTCATTTATTATCGACGTTATTAAGAATGTAGCACAGTTAAAATATCAAAACAATTCCCTATTCTCCTAGCTAGTTAAATGGGATCACATGAACCACATTACATTTTGTAAAACAGATAAAACCTTAAGTGCACTTACTTATATATATCTCGCCATGTTGAACCCACCCACCCACACACGTCCACACCCAAACACTTTCAAACACAGACTCTGGGTTTGAAAATCGAGTTCACCCGCTGCTGGGCACTACACTCGAGCCTCCAGCCAATCAGTCCCGTTATGCGTATGACATCACACTCACAGGTCACTGTGATTGGCCTATGCCTAAGGCACTTACACTGTCATTGGTCAGTTTGGGTGGGAACACATGGGCAGGTCTTTTTGGCAGGAATACATACAGTGGGGTATGCTATAACGAATCTAATTGGTTCTAGAACCTTGTTCGTTATAGCATTCGTTCGTTATAGGATTAATCCGTTCCAGGCCCCCAAATACAACCACTTAACACTGAAAAATATAATATAAAATTGTAAAAAATGCAAAAAAGTGCATAAATATGCATCTAAACCCCTGAAATAAAGAATATCATTAATACTTGTAATAAAAAAACAATAAATTAGTAAAAAAAAAAAAAAAAAAAATTTTTTTTTTTTTTAAATAATGTTCATTGTAGGAGTTTCGTTCGTCATAGCATTCTCAATTTTATAGGTAAAACCGTACGTTATAGGAATATTCGTAGTAGGATCCGTTCGTTATAGCATACCCCACTGTATATATTTTCTCTAAGCCTGACAGTTTACTTAAAAAATCGTGGCACTGTTACAGTTCTGTGCTCACAGCCTTCACTTTGGACCCCTTTTAATGATGATATATACACCCCATAATTTGCACTAGAGATAAAATAAAATTTCCAACCTATGGATATTCAGTGGGTATCATTTGAGCGAATTTTTTTATCGTACAGTATATCCTGAGATGGTCGTAATTCATGACCATCATTAAAGCGTAATTTCACTGAATGAGACATTGTTTATTGAGGTTTTCCTGTACCTGTATTGTATTTATTGTAGTGTGCCTGATATTTTGGGTTCATGGTTGCCAAGTTGACATGCTTACCAAAGTGTCAATCCCAAAGCTGTATGAACTAGTGACTCCTGTAAAGTTGGCTTGGGAGACCTCCTCTGTTGCCTTCCAGTTACAGGATGACAATCCCTTATCCGAAATCCTTGGGGCCAGAGGCATTTTGGATTTCGGAATTTTTCGGTTTTCAGAAAAGTTATTTTTTTTTTTTTTATTATTAGCCCACCCAGGCACAAGTCACTGACCCACATTGGGGCCTGTGGGGCGAAAGTATAATAACAATTATAATAATAATAATAATAATTCAAAGGTCTAGGTCGTGTTTTTCACTTTTTATCTTTTTCATTCTTGTATTTCTTTATTCTTATTATTATTATTATTATTTTATAAATACAGTATTGTTGTTATAATTATTATTATAAATTTTATTATAATATTTTATTTTTATTATTGTTATCATTATTATTTTGTTTTGGTGTATTTTTAATTAAAATTTTTATTTACTGTGAATAATTATTATTATTATATTTAATATTATTATAATTAGTATTACTATTACATTCCCCCCCCCCCCCCACCCCATTGCCCCAGTGTGGGTCAGTGATCTATGCCTGGGTGGGCTAATCCCTGTTTAAAAAAAAAATAATAATTGCTCCACAAAATAACTTTGGGTTTTCAGAACTTTTCGGTTTTTGGAATTTCGGTTAAAGGGTTGTCAACCTGTATAACATTTGTCTAGTAGCTTAAGTGTGTTCCAGTGTTTTTTTTTAAACCTATAACTGCATTAAAGTGATTTGCCAATCGACCCCCTAGTGTGCAAAAAACACGTACGTATATCGATTTTCCACGGACATTATTTAACTCTTGTGGATTAAATGATAATATGCAGAAGAATGTGGAAACCAAATGGGGGTCTAATACTTACCTTAGTTTGGTCGCCAATTCTCTCATAGGGTGGAAAAAGGATTCTAACCTCTATTGCTCACCCCAACATACGACTCATTAAATATTCAGTACAGTACACAATACATAACATCAACATGAGATTTCATCCAGTTTCTGAAACAGAGTTTAGAGAAAACTTATGTCTCAGTGGGGGACTCAAGAAACTGGCGAGTGTAAACCCCACATAGTGGGTACTTGACCCTGCGAGATATAATTTTTTTTTGCTCGCTGCACTCAAAATGCTCTGAATTCCAGAATTTATGTTGCACTCCTCCGCTTATCATTCCAGAATGTATGTTGCAGTTATCAGGTTAATTTCAAGATTTACATATTTTATCATGCTTTTGTATGCTAATCCATGTCATCCTTGATTGCAGTAAGTGTGGCTTTTAATTGTGATGATGGATGGCCCGAATGGGGGAGGAGGGGACTCCAGAGGGGGTGGGTGGCGAGGTGGAACCTACGATGCCACAAACCAGATAAAACAATTACTTAGGATCCCAACAGAGGAATCGGGAAAAGCAGTTGTGGAAGCCCAGCCACACACACCCCCACAGAATATTCCCGGGCATAGACAGGTGAGGTAGCAGGTTTCTTGTATGAAGTTTATTTCAGTATTCCTTTAAATTCCTCATGTGCAAATCTTGCTTATTTATGTCCAAGTTTCTTCAGTAATTTTAATCCATAATAATACTACTACTGTATTAGCTAATGGCCCCCTTAATGAACCTGAATTAGTGCAATGATGCGTTATGTCATAGTTTTATACCTATTGATCTAAATCTGTTTTCAAAACTGATAGGATAGGATATATACACTAAACAGTACAGTATTTGAGAAGAAAATAAGCTGAATGCTGATATCGATTAATTAAATTGGCAGCAGAATAACTGTGTTTGATTAACCAAAATTTCCTTTGAATTCATTCATATTCATTGTCAAGTCAGGCCAAACATAAGATAGAGAACCACAGAACTTTTAGTTTACATGATTGATGATTGTTTTTTAATTCATCACTGTACAGTATTTTTGTTGATTTATTTACAAAACACAACTACAAAATTAGGTTTAGATGTTGTGAGGCACCTGAAGTACAGGATTATCATAGAAGTCCTGTGCAGGTATCCTATGATTCACGTGTACCAGATAAAAAAATCAGTTTTTGCGAAAACAAACATTTGCTTTAACAAATAAGTCTCATTTTGACACCCCTTTTTTCTTTATACAAACATAAACATTCCTTTATTGTGTAACAGTCACTTTACTGCATGTTTTTTCTTTAAAGAGTGCAATCTTTAAGCTGTGTAGTGGTCCCTTGGTTAACGAACACAATTCGTTCCAGAAGGTCGTTCGTTAACCGAAACCATTGTTTCAATGGGGTTTTGGGTAATTGGTTCCAGCTCACTAAAAATTATATAAAAAGTAAAAAAAAAATGCAGTAAAGTACACTTACTTTGAGGTGTGTATGTAGAAGGCTCCTGGTTGATGATGATGATGGGAATTCGAAGTGGGGGTGGAGGAGAAGGGAAAAGAGAAGGAAGTGGGAGTGGAAGAGAAATGACCCTATGCTTGATGCCGTCATTTCACCCATAAAATTTTAAGTTCACTAGGTATAATTCAAGATTATTTTCTTTAAATCAGCACTGTACTGCACTGAATATTGTCAATATTAAATAAATTTCAGAATGACCAAATATTGTACTGTAAAAACGTAAAAATACTGTGTTCAAGAGACTCACAAGCACGATAATTCCTCCACTAAACAGAGATACAAACTGAGGCCTTGGTGGGTGAGTGAAGTGGCTGATGGGTGCACCAAAAACTAGTTCCCTGTATTGCATTTATGTTAAATTGTGTTAAAATGACTAAAAATTTTAATATAAAACTTGGAAAATTATTGAATAGTACAGTGGTCCCTCGGTTAAAGAACACAATCCGTTCCAGCAGGTTGTTCATTAACCGAAAAATTCATTAACCGAAACCATTGTTTCAATGGGTTTTTGGGTAATTGGTTCCAGCTCACCGAAAATTGCTTAAATTCAACAAAAATGGTAGAAAAGTTCACTTTCTTTGAGGTGTGTATGTAGAAGGCTCCTGGATGATGATGATGATGTGCATTTGAAGTGGGAGGTGGAGGAGGAGAAGGGAGACGAGAAGGAAGTGGAGGTGGAGGAGAATCATTTTACTGCTTCTTGGAAGGTGAGTCACCTTCCATGAAAATGTCAGGAACCTCTGGACTGACAGATTCTCCACCATGAACATCCTCTCTCCTTCTTGAAGTGGAAGGCTGAGGGATAGCATCTAGTTCCCTTTGCCTTTTACTGAAGAAAGTATCAATTGTGGTCTGTGGGGCATCTGTCCTCCTCACCATTAACTTATGTTTAAAGAAGGAGACCACTGAGTCCTCAACATGACACAAAGTTAGTTCAGTTTTTTCCACTTCTGGGTGCTTTGAAGCCAGTTCCCTGAACTTCTCCCAGTAGTAAATCACATCTTTCAACTGTTTAGCTGACATATGGTCATCACTTTCAATTTCCTCCTCACCATTGTCAGCCTCTACCTGTAACATCTCATCCAGTTGCTTCAAGTCATCAGGAGTAAGTTCCTCCTCATGAGACATCACAAGCTCTTTCACATCCTCCTCCTCCACTTCAAGGCCCAATGACTGACCAGTGGACACAATCTCCTGGTCCAACTCTGTTTCTTCCTCAAATCCCTCAAAATCATGGACTACTGATGGCCACAGTGCTTTCCATGAAGAATTGAGGGATCTAGTGGAGATTTCTTGCCATGATGACACAATCAGTTTTACAGCCTCCAGGACTTTGAATTGTGTCTTCCAGAACTGTTTCAGTGTTAGTTCAGGATCATTGGAAGTTGCCTGATGACACCTAAACATTTTCTTCATGTACAACTTCTTGAAGTTGCTGATCACATTCTGGTCCATTGGCTGTATGATTGATGTAGTGTTTGGAGGCAAAAACAACACTTTCACAAAGTCAAATTGATACTCCAAATTGCTGGCAAGGTCAGGGACATGACCAGGAGCATTATCCATGAGGAGAAGAACCTTTAAAGGGAGTTTATTGGTGGTTAGGTAGCTCTTGACAGAAGGGCCAAACACATCAACAGCCCATTCATTAAAGAACTGTCTTGTCACCCATGCCTTACGGTTGGACTTCCAATAAACTCCAAGCTTTGTTATTACCACTTTCTGTTGCTTGAACACCCTGGGGTTTTCAGAGTGGTAGACAAGCATAGGCTTCAGTTGGAAATCCCCTGAAGCATTGGCACCAAGCAATAGAGTGAGACGGTCTTTCATGGGTTTATGCCCAGGTAAAGATGCTTCATCTTTGGTGATGAATGTTCTTTTGGGCATCTTTTTCCAGAACAGCCCAGTTTCGTCCACATTGAACACTTGCTGTGGAAGATAATTTTCTTCTTCCATCATTTTTTTAAATGCAACTAAAAACTTTGCTGCTCCTTCCTTATCAGCACTAGCAGCTTCACCATGCCTAACAACACTGAAAATGTCACTTCTTTTCTTAAATTTTTCGAACCAGCCTTTGCTGGCCCGAAAATCTTCAAATTCTGTGCCTGAAGAACCAGGTTGATCTGTCTTTAAATGTTCGTAAATCTCCCTGGCTCTTTCACAAATGAATTCAGTAGAAACTGAATCACCTTTCATCTGTTTTTCCCTAATCCAGATGATAAGCAACCTCTCAGTTTCTGCGATTAGGGATCTACTTTTAAACACTTGTAGATTTGTCTCTCATTTTCACTTCTTTAAATTTTTCTTTCTGTGCAAGAATTGTCGACACAGTTGATGCCGACATGCCATATTCTTTGCTAAGCACATTTGATTTAATGCCTTGTTTATGTTTTTTTATGATTTCCTGTTTGTTTTGGATTGAAATCGCTTTTCTTGATCTCTTAGGCCCCATGCTGGGTTCAAACAATGTCAACACGTGTTTTTCAAAGTTAAACTTGTTGTAAATAAAGAATATTTTCTTTAAAATAACACTGCACTGCGCTATATATTGTCATTATGTAAAATAAATTTCAAAATGACCAATAATTTGCTTGGAAACAGAAAAATAGCGTTTAGTTGAAGAGAGTCTCAAGCAAGATGTTACCTCCAGTGAAAACAGAGAGAGACTAACTCCTGTTTGCTGTGTTAAAAGGCTGGATGGCGCGCCACAAACTAGTCACTTTACCTTCAATTATGTTCAATAATTGTTAAAATGACTAAAAAATTGAATATTAAACTTTTAAAATTATTGAATAGTGTGAACTTCTTGATATTTACTAAAATAGTATGGAATTTAAGCCTTAGAACCGATTAATGTATTGGCGGACTAATACTAAAGCTGGTTGACCGGCCAGTGCAAGTGAAAACATGTTGATGTCGGTTCGTAAGAAATTCGTTAACCGAATTTTTGTTCGTTAACCGAATTTAAGAATCTTATGGGAGGCAGTTCGTTAACCGAGGGACCACTGTACAACCTTCTTGATGTCTACTCCAATTTTAACGAATGTAAGCCCTAAAACCGATTTTTGTATTGGCAGACTAATCTTCCAGCTGGTGAGCAACCCAAAGCATGTCGAAACATTTTCGCAAGAATTTCGTTAACCGAATTTTTGTTCGTTAACCGAAATGAAGATGCTTATGGAAGGTAATCCATTAACGGAAATTTCGTTAACCATGGCGTTCGTTAACTGAGGGTCCACTGTATTGTATACAGTGTTTGTGTGTGTGTGTAGACACACATATACAGTATACAATACAGGTCAAAGGAATAATTGTGCTCAGGGCAAACACATAAGGGGAATATAATTTTCTTTGTACAATTTGTATATGCATATACTGGACATATATTTTTTATATACACAGAATTAGCCCACCAGGGCCTGGGGACGAAAACATAATAATAATAATAATTAATAACAATAAAAATTAATAAAAACTATTAACAAAATTAAAGAAAAGATTAAATTAAAATATATTAAAATAAAATTAAATAATATATAATGAAGGACCATAAATACAAAAAAAAGAAGTGAGTAACAATATTTGTATGCTGTGTTGTCAGAGAAACAAAAGTTTCTCCTAAATATTCCCTGCTAAAATGAGGGGGGGGGGGGGGGTGTTTATATAATTATTTAACATTTTTATACATTTAGTACATTGCTGGAAGATATGGACAATCGGCTTTTTCGGACAACTGATCCCCCCTTTTAGCTCGGATCTTTGAGGGTTCACTGTATTACCAAAATTTGAAATGCAATTTAAGAGAATAAGGGGAACTAGGAGAAGCAAGTACAGTGAGTTCTGCTATAATGCGTGTTTTGATAACGCGAATTTGCTCTAACGCGATTTATGAATTAGGAACGATATTTGTATAACGCGAACGCTTGTTTGCTATAACGCGATTTTTGCTTACTCTTTCTCCAATTTTGTGGTACAGTGGGGTATGCTATAACGAATCTAATTGGTTCTAGAACCTTGTTCCTTATAGCATTCGTTCGTTATAGGATTAATCCGTTCCAGGCCCCCAAATACAACCACTTAACACTGAAAAATATAATATAAAATTTTAAAAATTGTAAAAAAGTGCATAAATATGCATCTAAACCCCTGAAATAAAGAATATCATTAACATTTGTAATAAAAAAACAATAAATTAGAAAAAAAAAAGAATTAAATAATGTTCGTTGTAGGAGTTTCGTTCGTTATAGCATTCTCAATTTTATAGGTAAAACCGTTCGTTATAGGAATATTCGTAGTAGGATCCGTTCGTTATAGTATACCCCACTGTATTAACTGTGAATATAGTAAAGAAGAATATCAACAAGAAGCGTTCTGGTGATAGAATTCCCGGTGATGATCATAAAAGAAAGGATATAACACTTGAAGAGAAGCTCGATTTTATCAACCTCAAAATCACCCTTCTCCCTCATTAAGTAAAGTGTTACATTTACTGTATGATTTCATTATTAGATATGAATGTAACATTTATTTAGACTGTGCCATCCTTTGTGTTAGGCTAACTACTAAATTTTTTCGATTTCGAGTAATCTGCACCTAACCCTATTTTCTCCATATGCCCTGTTATTTCTATTATGCGATTTTCTATAACACGATATTTTACAAGAACACAATTATCGCGTTATAGCAGAACTACCTGTATGGAAATTAGGAAAGTAATTACAGTACAGGTACTGGTACAATATACTGTACTGTACTGTATTAACTACTATACAGGCTACAGGTACAGTACTGTTATATTAATTGACAAATTAAATATTCCTGGTTGTCGCCCCATAGTCTAATTATTACAGTTAATAATTGGCTTGTCATTACTTGTTAGCAAGGAAATACGTCTTCCCTAACGTTCTTATTATTTTTCCATAGGGTCAACTTATAAATGAGCACTTGGAAAGGTCTGGCAGTCCTTCCAGTAAGCAACAACGCTGGGATAACCACAGGTAAAAGAGTTTAGTCTCTTCGAAGTTTTGTAATATTTTTGTGTACCAGTACTCACTTCCTTGGTACTGTAATTGTATATTTTTATATTTTTATTTTCATATTTCCCTGATCTACTACTGTACTGTACTGACTAGTGTTTACCCATAGTCGTCCAGTCTTTTTGTTGTGATAAGAGTAACATAAATTTTCAGCTTCATCAATGATATATGTTGTCATTGTCACAATTGTAACCCACTTGTCTTTCCGTTTTAAGTTTAGATTTCTCGTAACATAGTACCCTGTACATGTGTCCGTCAGATCTCCTACTATGAAGTTGCTAATGTACCTTGTGTTTTATGTTTTTGTATTTCAGACATTAAATGGATTGATGGAGTTTGTGAACAGTATTAAGTACAGTATCCCTGTTTGTACACAGGATATGAGGTTACTGCTAGATAAAGGAGTGTTTGAGGCATTCATGAAAGACGAGAAGATATGTTATAATTTAAATAATACAAGTAGAATAAAAATAATTTGCATTTATTATCATGCAAGTGAAAGATTTTAAGGTTCTTAAGAATACTTCCAGTAGAAGTAGTACCTGAGATTTAATTATTTGTGTTATGGATGAAAAGTGTGAATAAAATATAAATCTGGGTTGTGGCGTAAATTATGAGTTGATTTTGAAAACAAGGGATTGTGAGGTTGTTCCTTTTCTCTTCTCTATGGAAAGAAATTGGGTCAATATGAAAAATTAATAAATTTGCAGAACACTTAAAAGTATTTGTAATTTAGGTATGTGACTTGAATGAGATGTTTGGAAGCAGCATTCAGTCCAAAGAGCAACAGAAAGGCAAGGAAAAAGATGTAGTCTCTGAACATGTTAGTTAATGAGAGTGTGGAATATCATAGAAGTTTGCATTGTCTGGCAGTTATCCTTACTACAGGGTATTTTGTTTGAATGTTTCACTAGCTATTGATACACAAAGTATGAGGCTGCCACCGTTCAATAACCTATACTATGTAGGGTACATTTTTTTATATGAAGGTTACATATTAAATATTATAGAAGTAAGAAGTATTTTAAAAATGAGGAATGCAGTAGAAAGTTATATAAATGAAATTTTTAGCTTACTTGGTAATGTCCAGTGCATGATGGATGGAATGTTGTTGATGCACAATTGAAAGTACAGTAGTGATAAAAGGGTGAGAAGTAACCTGCACAAGAAATTAATGGAGTTGGTTATTTGTGTAACTTAAACCCAGAGATGAGGTAATGCCAGAGAATTGATGATGCCATAGCAGAGTCTTCATTTGTGATAATTAAAGAATGAATTAAGAAACTACGGGGATGCATCGTTCAGCGATCGGGATGCATTCCTTAAAATATATCACTTAAGTGATTTGATCGCCAAGTGAACAGAAACGAGAAATAATGACATAAACAAGGGATAATGAGGAATAATATCAGTGGTGACGGGTCTTAATTGTATAGCTGAGTTGCTAACTGACTGACTTGTCACCCAGCAGCACTAGAGCTGGTGAGGCTGAGCTGTGGGCTATGTTATTGTTCAACTCGTAATTTTTGGTAGATATTCATAATGTTCTTCATTTTCTTGCACTCTGTTACATACACACACACATCTGTTTATACAGAATGTGTAAAAAAAAATAATTATAATAAGGTCAAAACATAAAAGGAATACTGTTTACACTTCTTACCTGGTTCGCAGTTAGCCTACAAGAGCAGAGGGGGAAGGACGAACAATCACTTTAGTAGACAATACACTAGTACAGGGTAATGAACATTCCGTATAATACTCATTAACACTCCAAAGTCACAACAATAACTCCAATGCACAGCAATAGGAATGATGCACAGTGATTGATAATATATGGAGCAATATAGTAAAGCACAGATCACAATGTTCAAAGACAGGGTAAAAATTAGTGTAGTAACGGCCTGGGTTTGTATGTGGCGCGCCGGCAGCATGCCCCTAAAATAAGTGGTTTCCATGTAATGAACCTAGATATGTGCCACCTCTGGATACCAAAAATTTTATTTCTGTTTTTTGGTGGAAAAGCTAGACAATGATTTCTAAAAAAAATTCTAAAATTCAGGTTGGCTGATTCATAGGTTGTATTATATAGTGTCTCCCTTTCAAGTGGTTTAGTGTTGGCCTTGAAAATCCAATTTTGCCATGATCTCTTGAGTAGGCTGGGAGACATATGACACTCGACATTTATTTTACATCACCTAATTTTGTTTTTTCCACATTTTTTATATATATTAGACTCGATATTATATAATACTAGATAGGTAGGTAAATAGAAAAATGGAATTCAAGCATATTTCTTTTATTTACTTACATGTAGCAATTCTAAATGGAATGTGACTAGTAGAGGCCTCTGCTCCACAGCAAAGTGCTGTTGTAAGTTTCAGTCAGCACATGCATAAAATAACATAAATTTACATAATTCTACACTTATTTTACTATATTTGAGGTGCCGAGTGCGATAAGGTACCAAGCACCATCCCCCAAAAATAGAGTAATAGTATTATCTGTACTCCCCAACCTTTCCTCTATCTTCAGAAACACAAACTGCCCCGGTAGCGCAATATTTGTAAGGCTGAGAGCCATATTAGTGAAGGCAGGTAAAAGCGCCTCTACAGTACGTGATCTGCTCTTCGAGGTGGACTGAAGGGAAGTAAGGGACAAGCGCCTGCGGCCCCCAATTGTAGCCCCTCTCTCTTATAGCGACTCATTATTTTCTGGTTTATTAGCTAATGGGAGTCCATGTTTCTACAAAAATGTCATAGGCATGCTATGTAATAGCACTTGAACCTTTTTCTTTTATTTCCCAACTGGCAGAAAGGAGGGAGTGAAGTCCATTGAGAAAAAATAAACAATACAGAGAAGGCAGGGCAAGGAGGGTGGGAGTGAGGGCTGGTGGCACGTGGCGTGTCATGTTCTGGCTTGTCCGAGTGACAAGTCTTATCACACCAAAGGGGGGGGAATAGAAAGGAGAAAGCGGCTGGGAGGGTGGTAATATTGGTAATACAAGTCATTGTTTACTTTAATTTTTCTATTAATGATTAAGACTTAAGTCCCCTCTTTTTTTATTATAATTTTTGGTGCTTGGCCCCCAGTCAAAATATTGGTAATACCTGGTAGTGTTTGCTTTTATGAAAACATTACAATGACCTTTGAATTTCTGGTGTGGTTTTAATACATTATTGCTTCCATGTAATGAAAATTATACCTCAACAAGGCATATTATTGAAACTGCAAACACTACCCACCAAAAGCAATGCAATTTTTACTATAAATGATCTTTTCAATTAACATGACTTTGGTATCTGCAACACCAGCTTTAAGAGCTCTACTCACTGCCACTTGAATGAATTCATTATCTTCATTGGTTCAAAAGATACATCATTTTGAATTATTCCAAACTTTAAGAGCGTTTTTCTCAATTGTGATTTTTGGCGCTTGGTACCTTGTCACACTTGGCGCATCATTTGTTGTACAGTACTCAAATATGTAGGTATTATTCACCGAGGCGATTTTTAGGAGTTGGCACTTGACATATGCTGTCGGGTAAGGCAGTAGTGGTGGTAGAGGCGCGCACACACACACACACACGCACGCACACACACACACACACACACACACACACACACACACACACACGCGCGCACACACACACACACACACACTTGCAAATTGTTAATAAACAAGGGTGTTAGAAATTTTAAATTGCTAAACTTAATTATCGCTAAGTAAATTATCACTAAACGGTGGATACCTGTAGTTTCACCTTTGAGTGATATGAAAGCTGTAGTAATTTGGAAAAATTATTATTTTATTGTGCCACAGTGAACACAGTATACAGGAGGTCCCCAACTTACAAACGTCCGACGATACGAATGGGGTTAAACTTGAGATTTACTTTTATTTACTGTATTTTGTCATTCTATTTCTTCTTTTGCCTTAAGTCAAGTGATTTTAGATGTATATAAGGACTTAGGCTATGGTATAGTGGTATTTTAAAAATTATTTTTGTAAGTACGGTATATGCTGTGTATGTAATGTGTTCCGACTTGCGTACAAATCCAACTTATAAATATCCTCAGGAACGGAACCTGTTTGTAACCCAGGGACATCCTGTACAATACTACTCTGTTGAGGATTTTGTAGCTATTTTTTATACCTTATAAATGGGATAACAGTACGTGTTCTGAGTTCTATATGCAGGAGCGAACACAAACACCTGTATAGTTTTTGTAGGTTCTATTTACTGGATAACAGATATGTACACAAGGGAAGTAGCGCTCCTTACTCTGTCTGGAGGTCAACTGCTTCTAGGGGCATATGGTAAGTGATACATTAACAGCTTCCATATGTCGCCAGGCACATTAATTAAGCATGTGGGACATGGTAAATACATTGCCACACGCTGCTAGCTAGGCTGAATAAATAATGTATATAAATGGAGCACATACATAATACACATGCAGCATACATAATATACATACACCTCCCTCCCCCCTATACGCTCATAGCAAAGTCTTGAGCGGACCTTTTTTTGGGATCCGTTCTGAGTGTCGAGGGACTTGATGACTGGGAAGGGTATGGGACTCAACACTGGTGGCGGGGTCAGCAGAAGGCGTTGTTACGGGGCGTAGAAAACGGCGGTTCCTCCACCACACACGACTGCTGGGTAACTGCACCTGGTAGTCCCGTGACCTACCGAGACCCATGACTACGCCTACTTTGTCCCAACGTAGGGAGGTCGGGTCCTGAACACGGACTTGGGTGCCGACACTCAGCCTGGGGAGAGAACGGGCGTGGTCGTTGTAGCGGGCGACGTCGTCTTGAACACGTTCGGCGACTCGGCGATCACAATCCTCTGTCTTGGCCTGCCACTCCTTGGAGAAGGATTGAGGGTGAGCAGGGACACAAGAACGAAGGGGGCGTCCATGCAAAACCTGGGCAGGGGAGCGTCCGGTGTAGTTAGGTGTGTTGCGGAGTTCAAGAAGACCCCGGTCGAAGGCCTCGCAGTCAACATTCCCAGAAGGGGCCACCTTAAGGATGAGGTGCTTCAAGGATTTGACAACAGCCTCAGCGTGGCCGTTGGGCTGCGGGTAATGGGGCGATGACAACACATGCCGGACTCCCCATCGGTCAAGGAACACAGCAAAGTCCCGGCTTGTGAACTGAGGCCCTCCGTCGGTTCGCAGGCGCACAGGAACACCCACGTCACGGAAGTAATGGCGGAACTTGCTGATGGTGGTGGCAGACGTCGTGTCATTACCGCACTTGATGACAACCGGCCAACCAGAGAGACGGTCGACGATAACAAGGAAGGACTTTCCTGACAGAGAAAAAGTCGGCCGACACAGACTCAAAGGGGCGGGTGGGGTTGTCGTCACTCATGAAGGGTTCCTGCTGCTGGCTGGGTTGTAATATTTGGCAGGGCTCACGTGCACGGACAACATTGGAGATGTCGGAGTCGATGCCGGGCCAGATCACAGTCTGTCATGCACGTCGTTTGGTGGTCTCAGCTTCACGGTGACTGTCGTGAAGGCGAGCCAAGACGTGGGGATGTGATGCAGTAGGGACAACTACACGTGCTCCGTACAGAACAAGGTCTCCATCGCAGTAGAGTTCATCGCTGAGTTTCCAATACGGGAGCAGGGTGTTGTGAAGGTCGTAGCGGTTGCTAGGAAATCCATTCCTCACACACTCGACGAGTCGGACATAGGAAGGGTCATCTCGGGCCGCTGTTCGAAGGTCCTCCATTGCCTTGTCGTCATCTGGTGACAGGTCCGAACAAAGGGATTGGACGGCGTGTAGAGTGACCACAGTCCTGACGGAAAGAGCGAGGTCGGCGTCGAGCACATGGTCTTCTGGAGTAGGGCGGCTGACAGGAGAGCGGGATAAGGCATCAGGGATGCAGAGCTCCTTACCAGCGCGCCACACTGCTGTGAAGATGTACGCCGAGAGCTTCTCTTTTAGACGCTGGAGGCGGGGGTTCTCAACGGCGTCCAGCGTGTGGTGGTTGAGGATCGGGATAAGCGGGCAATGGTCGGTCACAAGGTGAAAGTGTTGCAGGCCTATAAGGTAAAACCTGCACTTGGACATCGCCCAAACCACAGCCAACAGCTCCAACTCAATAGTGGCATAGCGCGTCTCGGTGTCAGAGAGGAAACGCCAGCCACACTGGACGAGCTGGAACTGCCCTCCACCATGATCCTGCAGTAGGGCGTATCCCACGCCGTACAAGCATGAGGCATCTGTCTGCAGAACCGTCGGCAAGGCTGGGTCAAACGTGGCGAGGACAGGTGGACTAGACAGGGCCTGTTTCACTTGCTGGAAGGCCTTGTCGTGGTCGGGGGTCCACAGGAATGTCCTCTTGGGGCTCATCAGGGGGCGAAGTGGTTGGGCAACTGCGGAGATGTCCGGCGAAAACTCTGCTAACTGGTTGACGAGACCGATGAAGGACCTCAAGTCGGTGAGGTTAGCAGGGGTGGGAAAATCCGTGATGGCGCGGTCCTTTTCCGGGTCAGCTGCGATACCATTCCCTGAGAGGGTGTACCCACAAAAGTCCACTGAAGAGCTGGCCAGAACAAACTTATCAGCATTTAGGGTAATGCCGTGCTTCCGGCACCTGTTGAGTACCTCGTAGATACGGCAGAGGTGATCCATGTAATCCTCATCGTACACGAGTATGTTGTCGACCACTTTCACGCAGTTTGCCAGACCTTGTAGAGCCATATCACCTCGAAGACAGAAAGCGTCTCCTGTAGCGGCGAATCCCATGGGGCCACGGCAATAACTGTAACGTCCATGCGGGGTAATGAAAGTTGTAAGTGGTCGGTCTTCTTCGGCAAGCTCTATCTGCCAGTATCCACACAGGGCGTCCATCGTCGTGAAGAAGTGCACCTTCGGGTTCACACTGCATATAGCTGCAAAGGGCGTGGGAGAAGGGTGCGCAGGACGAGACACCTGGCTGTTGAGTTTGGAGAGGTCAATGGTGATCCAAACACCACCTTTGGGTTTTGCGACGACTACCATAGGGTGACACCATGGAGACGGGTCATCACCGGCTGGTGCAATAATTTCTTGGGCGACCATGGAGTCCAGCTCGTTTTTGACCGCCTCGCGGAAGGCCAGGGGGACCAGTCGAGGGGTGTAAATAGCGAAGGGCTTCGCGTCGTCCTCAAGTGGATCCTCATGGGGGTACCTACCATCTTCTTGAGAGGCTTGGATTCCAGAGCGGACTTGGTCACCGGAACGTCGCTGAATTCCTTCAGGAAGCACGTCCGAGCATCCGAAGGAGAAGTGTCACTGGCAAGAGGCAGGGTCGTTGCTGCTCCCTTCTTGTACCCTGTTGGCGTGTTTTACCTCGAGAATAGGTTTGGGGAAGCCCTGGGAGATGATGGCCAACTCTTGACAATGTCTGTAGGACAGCAAAGGAGTCGGGACACCGTTATGCACATCAATCCAGGCTTGACACGACCTGTTGCCAAAGGTGACTTGTGCTTGGAGTGAACCTAGGGCTGGGGCCATCTGTGAACCATCTTCCGTGAAGCGGAGATCCTTGGGGGGGCGGTCCTAGATCACTTGGAGAGAGCCCCAAGCATTGCAAATGCTGGGGACCAATGACTGTAGCATCAGCGCCGGTGTCGGGCAACATCTGAAGACAGGATGACACACTGCCGTAGGTCACGATGACACTGATGTACTGGGGGACTTTGGTCCTGGGACGCGGGGGGGAGCACACATTCCTAATATGGCTCGAGCGTTGTCCAGGGTCGTCATGCTTCTGATTGGAAGACTGTGGGTGGCCCTCACTGGTGGAAGGGCGCTAAAGCTTCCGCCGACGCTGTCCCTTGGGTTTGTTGGTAGGGCAACACTTGTCGTAGTGGCCCAGACGACCGCACACATTGCACTGGACACGTTTAGCTGGGCACCGTACTGTGAGTGACCAGTGGCCCTTACGGTCACAACTGTTGCAGGTAGACTCAGCAGCTGGACACACCTGTGTTCTGTGCTGCTTACCACAGTTGTTACAAAATGAGTCGGGTGTGGGCGTGGTGGGCGAAGGCGTTGAAGTAGACTTCTTGTCTTTCTTGTACCGGGACACAGCGCGTACAGCTGTAGGGGGAGCTTGGATGGCGGAGGTGGCACACCTGGCAGCCTCATAGGAGCGACATATCGTCAACACATCCTTAAGAGAAGAGGAAGAGTCGAGGGAGGTGAGGCTTTAGACAAGCTCCTCGTCCTTAACACCCATCAGGATCACCTGCCTCAACTGGGTCTCCTCGCACTGCTGGTGGTTACCTGGACATATATCTACCTCTTCCGAGGCTCTCTTGAGTCGTACATAAAAGGCATCAAAAGTCTCGCCCTCCATCTGTCTGCAGCTAAACAATTCCCTCCTGCGCAGAGCTTCATTCCGCTGCCCTTTGACGTACCGTTGTAGAATGTCCAGTACCTCCTCTGCAGACAACAAAGAGGTCGGAGGTACCTGCAACGTATGTTCCGAGACACGCTGAGTTTCCAAGGACAGGTACATACGCAGCTGAATAAGTTGTTTAGGCTGTGACAAACTCTGGAGATCCACCATTGTAGCATAATCAGTCCACCGTCGCCGCCATTCACGAAAAGTCTGGAATTCACATCAGGCTTCAAGATGGGCGGTGTTTGAGCAGCCGCTTTAGGTGGGGCTGGGGGGTGTGAAGGAAGCTTTGATGAGGTATCTGAACCAGTCAGTACCGAGACAGTGTTAGAGCCAGGGGCTTGGTTAACAGTGAGGTGAGATATCAAAGCTTCAAACCGTGCACTGTCTTCCAATCTCCGTTGGTGGTCTCTCTCTGCCTCTGCTTGTCTTCTTTCTTCTTCCTGCACACGTCTTTTAGCAAAGTTGTGACGCCGTTCATCTCTCATAAACTTCATAAAAGCAATTATCTCTTGAGACAACGCTGAATATCGAGGTGAAGGGCTGCGCGATGTGGTGGAAGCTGGAGCGTCATGGTCAGCCTGGTCATCCATCTCTGGAGAGCTGTCATCCGACTAACTCATCCGGGCGTTGGCTCCACGACTGCGTAAGGCACGAGACATAATTACTTCATCTGTGTACTGTGTCTCAAATCAGTGTTGACCGGTCAGCCCGTCGCATCAACAAAATCTGAGACAAAAAATTAATTAAATGCATAGATAAGTAGATTATATATATATAATATATATAAAGGAATGGCCGCAGTCAGTGTGTGTGTGTGCGTCCCGGGCAGTGAGAGCAGTCTTGCCATGAGGGGCCTCGAGCTGTGAGGGGGTGTGGAGACGACGACTCACATCAGTTACCCCCTGGACATGGCGAAAGGAGGATGCGAAAACTTTACTCCTTACAAATGCCCAGAACATGCCTTTTACCTTGGGAATCCTTTAGAACAAGGTCACACATTTATGGCACGAAACACACAATGCACTAAACACTGCACAGAAAATCACTGTCGCTGACACTGCTCAAAGTTGCTGTAAATTCTTGGAGGAGCGGCGGTTGACGCAGAGGAGTCCATAAGCCGGCTTCCCCCAAAGTTTACACTTTCACTCGTAATTATCCAGTAAAAGTACACACTGCGCCATGTTCGTGTTCTGGGTATTAAGTTCTATATACAGGAGCGAACACAAACACCTGTATAGTTTTTGTAGATTCTATTTACTGGATAACAGATATGTACACAAGGGAAGTAGCGCTCCTTACTCTGTCTGGAGGTCAACTGCTTCTAGGGGCATATGGTAAGTGATACATTAGCAGCTTCCATATGTCACCAGGCACATTAATTAGGCATGTGGGACATGGTAAATACATTGTATATAAATGGAACACATACATAATATACATACATAATACACATACAGCATACATAATATACATACATAATACACATACAGCATATGTAATATACATACATAATACACATACAGCATACATAATATACACACATACAGTACAGTCAAAATATAAAAAAGGTTGAATTTAACAGTTGAAGGTTTAATCCACATTCTTTGGGTCATTAGGGAAATGTGTGTTTTAATTTGATTATTCCTTTTGGCAGATATCAAGATGGAAGACACCGAGTTGATAGTTATGGGAGTCCTGGCAGAAGTAACCCCAGATATGTAAACTATGATTTAAACCGGACTCCGCCTCACAGATACCATGACATCAGACAACGTGCAGACAGTTATGGGAGCCCAAGTAGAAGCAACCATAGACAGGGAAGTTACGACCGTGGCTATGGTGGCAGTCCACGCAATCACCATCAGTTTCAGCAACATCAACACAGAGGAGTGCCTAAAGATCACAAAGATATGCGTATGAATGGGCCGAGACAGTCAAATATCCCGATGAATTCTCAAATGGCAGTGGGGCCTGAAGTTGAAAGTCCAGATTTCAGACCTGGTCCAGAAGTTTTAGCAGAACTTGAAGAACAATTCTTATTTCCTCTGAAAAAGGTATTTTATACATACATACATGTCCTTGTGGCACGGTGGTAGCGATCCCTGACTATACCCTTTCCACTCTAACCTGGTCCGTAAGCCCCGTCCCTCGTCTATAGCTACAAATAGCTGATTGATCCCCCTGAACATCTTGCCTCCCCCTGGATTGTGTGTGTACAAGCATGTATTTATATCGGCCTTTTATGATATATTAAAAAAATTGTAACATTCTCTCTGAAGTGCTAATGCCTTGAAATGATTTGCATTTTGATAGTTCAGATAATTGTTTAACATTATTTTAGGCAATAACAGGTTTGCTTACCATTGTGAATACATTTAGTTTGGATTTTCTATGAAACCATTCAGTTATTATCATAGAAAAGGGCGTGGCTTACTGGCCAGATTAGCATGGAAATATTATAGTGAGGTATTGTTTGTTTATGGAAGTTGGCACGCTATATGGACTAATAACACACACACTGTATAAATATAATAGAACCTCGATAAATCGGACTGCTCGGTGCCGACCCCAGTCCGAAAAATGTGAAAGTTCAAAAAAAGTGAATAATCTATGGGGGGGTGTAGATAACACTGCTTATCTGAACTGTTTAAAGAAAATCAGTTGTTGTTGTGTTATTACTACATTTCAATAACTAAGGTCTTTAAGTGTACAGTATAACAAGATTATTAAAAGAATATTACATCAACGATAAAAAAATATGAAACAGAACCCTAGGTTAAAAATCAGACATATAAGTCAGGTTGTTAACTGTTGTCACCGAGATGATTTATTTACTGTAAAGTGTTATATGTAAGTAACTACAGAATTTGTGTTATGAATAAAGAGAGAACTGTATACTGTATAGTACAGCGGTCCCTTGATTAATGAACGTTTCAATTAACGAAATTTCGGTTAACGAATTAGCTCCCATAAAGATTTTCAGTTCCATTAACGAACAAAACTTTGATTAATGAAAGCCTTAAGAGATACACGCTTTTTTGTGTGCATTAGTTGATCGGCTAGTCCGCCAATACAGTAATCAGTTCTATGTTTACATTCGTTTCCAGTGGATTAAATATCAAGAAAGTTGTGTTGTTGAATATTTTTGCATTTTTTTTTATTCAAATTATTGGTCATTCTAAAATTTAGCCATCCAAGCTCTGTCTATGTAAAGTTTTTCAACTAATATTTTTGGCTCAATATACAGGTGGCCTATCAAAAATCCGGCAACCTAAACCAGAAACTTCAGTTTTCGGCATGGACTTCGGAGCGCATTTTCAAATATTTCTTTGTTTATTTAATGAAGATATATGTTTTAGCTCATAAAATTCATACAAATTACCCGGCCAGAATATAATTTACATTGCTGGAATTCTTACAATTTGATGATCCTTTTGAATATAAACATCATAGATTTTGCATTAGACATGCAAATTTTAGATATAATGTTTACTCTGAATAAATATGTTATCTTTTGTGCAAAATATATGACATTTATATTCAAAATATTCCTGGTCTTGCAAGGAATCCAACAATGTCAATTATATTATCCTAACTTTAGTTTGAGGTATTATTTATTACTAAAAGTTAGGGATGGAAGGTGGGGGGTGGGGGGGAGGGTTGGGACCGACCGACCTTCTGGCGCGGTTGGAAGAGGGGGGAGGCAAGGTGGGGTACTTTGATTGACAGATAGTGTCGTGAAGAATATTTTTTTTTTTATTAACTGAAGATATTTGTTTTAGCTCATAAAATTCATAAAAATTATCCGGCCAGAATATAATTTACATTGCTGGAATTCTTACAAATTGATGATCATTTTGAATATAAACATCATAGATTTTGCATTAGACATACAAATTTTAGATATAATGTTTACTCTGAGTAAATATGTTATCTTTTGTGCAAAGTACTGTATATGAAATTTATATTCAAAATATTCCTGGTCTTACAAGGAATCCAGCAATGTCAATTATATTATCCTAACTTAAGTGTTTAATTTTCTTTGTTTAAAGGACAGTACAGGTAGTCATTTTCTGTTAAACTTATACAGCAAATATAACCATCAGTTTTCCGGCATTTTCGAAAATCCGGCACTCCTTCTGTCCCGAGGTTGCCGGATTTTTGATAGGCCACCTGTACTATATAACTTTATTAATTTATTTTTACTCATTTACATGCACACATTGTTCTAAGGGCAAGCTGTACTGTACAAAATGATACTAAGATTTTTGTTTAGTGCAAACTATAGCATGTTTATATTCAAACTAATCACTGTCTTATAAGAATTCCAGCAATGTAAATTATATTCTCCCGGTCACTTCTGTGACATTTTATAAGCAAAAAAACAGAAACTCAATCTAAAGGACATAAATAAACAAATAAATACTTCACCAGACCTTTGGCACCAATTGTCAAACATGTCACTGTCACCCCCCTCCTTCCCCCCCTCCCATATCATCCCAGCCAGGGTTTGATGGTTTTAGGCTTAAAGTTTTTATCTTATATAATGTCACAGACTAAAGTTAGGAGAATATAATTTCATTGCTGGAATCCTTGCAAGACAGTGAATAATTTGAGTCTAGTACATTAGTTTAGTACATTTTAATAATGTACAAGTTTTTCAACTATAATTTTGGGTAGATTTACATAAATTGTTTTATTAATTTATATGCACACACCATATTAAAAGAAACGTAAAAGAAATAAATGACCTAAGTGCAAACCTGTACTGTACATGTACAGTACTAGATGATTACAGTACTAAAATTTTTATGTCTAGTGCAAATTATAAAATGTTTATACAGTATTCAAATTAATCACTATCTTACAAGAATCCCAGCAATGCAAATTATATTCTCCCAGGTCATTTCAGTGGCATTTTATAAGAGAAAAACTTAGTCACTCTAAAGTACTGATAAACACTCATTAGACCTTCGGCGCCAACTGTCAAACATATGGCCTCACCTCCCCCTCCCTCCCTCCCCCCCCCCCCATCTGCCTAGCCAGGGTTTTAGGCTTACAGTTTTTATCTTATATAATATCACAGACTAAAGTTAGGAGAAAATAATTTGTATTGCTGGAATCTTTGCAAGACAAGAGAAAAAAATTAATCACCTGCATCACATTACAGTAGTGATTTAAGAGTTCTAGTGTATATGTACATATACATATCGTGATTTAAGGGCAATTTAGGGGATTTTTAGGAGTGTTTCTGACTATGTGTTTTTTTGCATGTACTTTTTCTGTGAGTTGGAACCAATTACCCAATATCCCATTAAAATAATAGATTCAGTTAATGAAATTTTTGGGTAGCAAACGATTCTGTGGAATGAATTGTGATTGTTAATCGAGGAACCACTGTACAGTGGTCCCTCAGTTAACAAACACAATTCGCTCCAGAAGGTTGTTCGTTAACCGAAAATTTCGTTAACCGAATCCATTGTTTCAATGGGATATTTGGTAATTGGTTCCAGCTCACGGAAAAGTACATACAAAATAAAAAAAAAATGCAGTAAAGTACAGTACACTTACTTTGAGGTGTGTATGTAGAAGGTTCCTGGTTGATGATGATGATGGGAATTAGAAGTGGGAGTGGAGGAGAAGAGAAGGAAGCGGGGATGGAGGAAAAATCACCTTTCAGGGGACCCATGCTTGATGCAGTCATTTCACCAATAAAATTTTAAGTTTACTAGGTGTAATTCAAACTCAGCAAGGCCAGAGCCCCATACGTGTCGAGATATCGAGGGTTTGCTGTAGCATAATATTAGTATGAATTCTGTATGAAGTTTATGCTTTTACTATTTTTATTAACATATCATCTTGTTCTTTTTTCAGAAATCCATCAGATTCCCGAAAGCCAAGTATTTCTGCCGTCTCTGTGATTATCATTGTGATTCTTTAGTTGTCTGTAGAAGGCACATTTCTGATGCCAGGCACAGAAAACTTAAGGAGGTGAGTCATACACTGCGATATTTTTTATATAGGAGTGTTACAGTGAATGACATAGGCAGGAATTTTTTAACATTTGGTATGTTTCTTGATTTTTCGACTAACCAATTTTAAATATGAAATTCCTAGATTAAAAATCAGAATGCAATATTTAGGAAAGAAAACTTGTTGCATGTCCAGTGACAGGTTTTAGAGATTGAATTTAAAACACATACCATAAATCAGAAGGATGTTGGGAGGATTATAAAAACAAGATATTAAATGAATTTCCCTTCTTCTGACAAGTCTTTTCCCACATGCTGCAGGGTGACTGGAATCAAGAATAACACAGACTACCTTATCATGTACTTTCATTCATTCTCTTTAATCCTCTTGCACATGCAATAAGTGTTTAAGTTTCCGTGACCATGACAAAAGTCATATGTGACCACTCACCCACAAGAAAT
Organism: Homarus gammarus; assembly: GCA_958450375.1. Taxonomy (NCBI): domain Eukaryota; kingdom Metazoa; phylum Arthropoda; class Malacostraca; order Decapoda; family Nephropidae; genus Homarus; species Homarus gammarus. Next base: position 1,182,691 of record CAUDMG010001957.1, on the reverse strand, counting down.
AAGTTTTTGTTTGCATGGTTTATATATCACTGGTTTTGTTATTTTTTGGGTTTTAACATAAGCAGAAAACATTAATAAGATGAGAATAAGACCGTTTCTTTTTTTTTCTCTCTACAGTATTAAGAAAAAAAATTCGTTCCCAGTATCTTATCTCAGATATTTTCTCACATACCTACCATGGTATTAAATAGTTATAGAAGCCAAATTTATGAACTTTCCAACAGCGGCTGTGGAATTTTGACACGACTAATTGTGGGGAGGATGGGAGAGGGAATAAGGAGTCAAATGCGACCTACCAGCTTGGCTTACGGGAGGAAATTGATGGACAGTGGAATTCCACCCTCGCTTTGATACTTTCTGGAAGCTTACCTTACAAGATCATGCAGTCATATATTTATGCACAAAAATTTGATGCAATTATCTAGAAAACTTTTGGGGGAGTAAATTTATGAAAGTTTAATGACGTAATTCATGTCACTGATGCAAATATTGCTACCCGATGATTTGACATGATTTGCATCATAATGCATGAGAGGGTTAACTGTTGTAACAGATATGTTCTGCTGTGGTGTTTACCCCTGTTACTTCATACAACTCAACATCACCCATTCCCCATGAACCACTCAACACCATAGTTTCCTATCATGTATGAACACTACTTCTACCTGGATGTCCATCCTCCTTCCCCATCTAGTACTTCCCTCTCCCCATCCTTCCACCATCTAACGAGTTTTGTTTTCTTGAGATTTAACTTTTAAATTGTGTCATCTTTGTCATTCAAAGACCATGTCTAGAGTTTTATGGTGACTATAAAAGACAGGAGAGGTGACTAAGACATCATCCAGATAGCAACATATGATCAAGGGGTACGCCCTACCAGGACCAGGTGTATGAGTCGCATGCAAGTGGAAGAAGCAATCTTTAGCCAGAAGGGCAAATATATACTTATAACCACTTCTCCAAAGTATATATAGTCTTGGGGATACTGCCTTTATCATTTTTTTTTTTAATGATAACCAGCATAGAGAAATGGCTCTTCCCTTGAAATGAAATTATCGCTACATATTTTTGTTTGTGGAAATGCATCGGTCCTTAATTTTAGGAGTTTGTAATATAATGACAGACATACTGTTTTCAGGTTTATTTATTAGATCCCACAGCTGAGATCAAGGGCCTCACTGAGTATGGTAACTTCAGTTTGAATCAACTCCTCTTCAGCATCTTGTATCTGAGGATTTAACATGTCAAAGGGGGTTGCAGTGATTATTTCAGGCCTTCATGGAAACCTGTATTCTTTAGAATGGCAGAACATTGATCATTCCAAAGTCGTGGGGACTTTGGAGATTACATTGTAGTTGGAACTAATAAACTACTTTTGAGGTGGCATAGTTCGATTCCAGCAGGTGGTTGAAGTTGAAGGGTCAAAGGCCAATGTTTCTAGTGCTAATAAAAGAATTTTCAGTTTTCTAATGGTAATGCCACCTTCATGAAATTTCAATTGCACTTCATATACACATGTCTGTAAGAAGGGATATTAACCCTTTCACTAGCCACTCATCCAGTCCAAATCTCAACTGTATACAGGCTGATGATGCAATCTGCATCACTCATATTTACCTTTTACTGGTAAAATTATGCAAATTTTTTCTTCTTTATTGATTGAGTTAAAAAGATAAACTGTCTGACTAAGTGATAATAGAACAAAATAGTTGTATAAATGATATGGAATGGCTGAAAATGAGTGTGGAACGATAATAACTTATGCGCTGGATCCCCATGCAAGTTGTCTGGTCAGTGTGAGCGCTCAGGGTCAAGGGGGACATTTCGCTTCTCTTTTGTAGTGTATAGTCAGGCAGATTGGGGAAATATATTAGGGAATTGTGGGTTTAATGATAGAAGCATGAAATTTGGCACATGCTTAGAGGAGGGCATGGTAAACATTTTGGGCTATAGGGTCATCTCAGATCTGTCTTTGAGTGCTGTGACAGCAATTTTTAATAGCGATTATTATTAAATACAGCTCCCTACATCTAAGCATAGATTTGTTAACAGTTTGGATTCAGATTATAGGTAACCAGTATTATTACATCTTATTTATTTTATTTTGAAAGATAATACACATCTTGTATGAGCTTGAGTCAGTTTTTTATCATGTAAAATTTAATGGTTTTTGCTTTATGAACTGTAAATATTTTTAAAGGCAGCAAAAATTCAATAACATTAACACTTGTTTATAACACCATTCACCATAAACTTGGAACAGCATTCACCACAAAACTGTAAAATCATTTATTTTAATCAACAGAATTCAACATTAAACTGAAACAGACATCTCTCATAGGTTTGAATCCTCAGAGGTGACTTGAATGCTTTTATCACAAATTATCATCATCGGATGTGACAGACCAGCCACCTGTCCATTAAATGACTTGAGCTAAGAACCTTTTCCTATCTCACTCATACGGGAAAAGGCATAATAGTTGTAAAAAATAAATTCATTGCTGTTGTGTTATTAGGTTAACTGCACATACAATAAAAGAATAACAAGATAACTAACAATTGGGCACAAATCAGCTAATAATCAAATATTGGGACAGCTCTGCTGCAATGTGTCAACTTATGGTTATAGAAAATACAGAATACAATTAAATTGGATGTTGAATAGGTGATAAACTCCAATAATCAGTTCATAATTTTGCATTACTGTAAAAAATTGACCTATTCACGGGCACATAGGCCTCCACACAGACAAAGAATAGTACACTGTAGAGCAGCCTTCACACATTTACATTGTCCCCTGCATCCTTTCTTGCAACCATAAACGAAGTAGTTCCTGGCAGGCATGGGAAGCATCGGGAAGAGCTGTTCACTTCACTTCCAAACCTCCATCCTCTTTTCCCAGTCGACCCCATTCATCAGGGGATGGAAACGAGGGAACAGCTACCAACATTTGTGCCCAGATATAACCTTGGTAGGCAGCTCTCTTAGTATGCTCCAAAAGTGCATCCTGTGTTGGAGGAAGGCCATCCATAGATTTGCCTTTTTGAGAAAACAGCTGCTTATGGGCCTTGTTCACCCCCACTGCACTGCTAGTGCAATAATAGAGGAGTGTATTAGCCCCTGTCTAACAGACAGTAATGCTTATATAAATGTGGGTTACATACATTAGGTTTATATAATTACATCACCCACAGTATCTTTCCTATGAGCTGTGAGTAGTCATCAACTGGACATGTGACAGTGTATTCCCACTGTGCCCTCACCTTGACCACAGAGTCATCAATTAAGTAGCTCTAAAAGGCTAGATATACCCAAGCTTTGTCTATTATTAATGCTCACAGCTCATAGCGTTAATTATGGTGGTGATATCTCACTTATTGTGCAAATAGTTTATTTTCTTAATAAATAGAGAAAAAACATTTGGGTTTGAAACTTAACCCATAAACATTTATGAATGTTGTTTCTAGTTCACCTCCAATTAGTGCTTTCACAGGTAACCGGAAACTGCAACATTAAGGTGGTGGCAGTTCTTCGAATCTATGAACAAAAAACAGAGTTTTATACAAAAATTAAAGATTTTTGGTTAAAGTTTGACATTCTCTCCTTTTTTGCACTTGATATCTACCTTTCTGAGAGGCGGTAAGTTTTAGTTAAACTCTTGTTACGTCCTAGTTCAACATACAAGTTTGTTATAGTTATTATAAGTGTTTTAATACATTTGATGACTTCATATGTGGCAACACTGTACAAACGATCATTACCATACCCTGTAACTCTACAAATCAAGTCTCCACAGTGAACACTCTAGAAATCAAGCCTCCTCAGTGAGTGCCCAACAAAGCTTCATCACAGCATATCATCCACAGGCAAATAGCCTCGTCGAAAAAGGACCAATCGTAAAATCCTTGAGATTCTTCATCATCTTGTAAATCCAATGTACAATATATGGTAGGATGGGTTACCTCAAGTTACAACCTTTATTAATGGGTTGAGCAATAGCTCCACAGGAAAATCACCCGTATACAATGTTTATGGCATAGACAAATATTATTACCTTATGACGTCCTTAAAGGCAAACCTCGCCCTGTCTACAATGTGGATGATTTCGCTGCAAAGCAAATAAGCGTCTTCACAGACATCCATGGTCAAGTACAGACACATTTAGCAGTGTCACTCACTGAAATGATTTATAAGCTACACAAACAGGCTAAGCCTATAACACTAGAAATAGGCGATGCTGTCATAGTAAGAGAACCTGAACAGATCTCCCAACTTTTGCTAAATTTTCAGGTCTATTCCTGATTATCGCAAAGGAAATGGACAACAGATTTAAAAATTTGAGGCTAAACATAAACATCAGATGTAGTACATGAAGCCAGACTTAAAAGAGTACACCCAGAGTTACTACCCAGGAATGTCAACGATATCCCGGACACATCTGCTCAAACCGCAAACGCATCTTTTACTTTTATCTTCTTCACCACTGATCGGCTCGTTAGCCGCTTAAGTGTTCGGTCACATCTCTGTTATGCACCGTTGGCAAGTACTGATCATGCACAGGCTCCTGAATGTATCTGAACCTGCTCCTGTGCTTGTCAAGTCTTATCTCGAAAGAGCTCACACTCGGTGCCGTCACAACACACACTGGCAGGTTGTTCCTTGAGTTCACAACTCTCACTCCAAAAAAGTTAGCCCTCACAGTTTTTTGGACTTGCTGCTTCTTCAACCTTGAGCTATGACCCCTTGTGGGGCAAGCATCCGCCAGCTCCAGGTAAGGACACTCGACTGAGTAGTGCCCTTGGAGATGTTTATACACCTCAATTAGGTTGCCCATCTGTAGTATAAGCTAGGCAATTGAGGAGATGACGGTTCTGGGTAAACACAAGAAATACAGTATCTATAATTTGTAATAAAAGTTTAAAGTCCTGCTATAACAGTCGAAATAAGCTTATTTTTCTAGAAACGGCCACCATTTGCAATGACATCACCACTTACCCTGCAGACAATGTACAGATGGAGACACGAGTCAATTGAGAAGTAATGACATTGTCTGGACTTTGTATTTGAGAACTCCTTATGCTAGGTAAACTTGACAACATAGTCCTGTTATTGTTTTGATGATTCACTAATGAACCAGTAGGATATACAGTATCATCATTTACAGTACTATATTAATTAATGGGTAAAATTTTACTTTAACTACCATAAGTATTTGGATGCTTAGATTTTAGATAGGCTATATTGGGTAAATTTTAGGATTTGGTCATCCCTGTACTTAGACATACACACTATATTTTTTTTTCCAGATGGTTTGCAATGTGTTATAAATGATTTTGACTTTCATTTCTGTAGAAATCACTAGTTTTGAGGTCCCCCCCCCCCCCCCCCTTGCCGGTGTATGTTAAGTTAACCTTATAACTTATAATATAACTTATACATACCAACATATGACCTGTCTTTTCTTATTCGATAGAAAAATGTTTTGTGACAGAAATCCCATAGAGATATATTTTGTCTTATTGTTTAAAGTACTTAAACCTATAGTTAGAATCTTAAGGTTACCCAGAACACCAAAACCAAAATAATACCAGTACTGTTTGGAATGTTTATACTATGAAATTTGTAGTAGGGGCAGCTAATATCCATTAAATTAGTTAATGTGCTTAGTAAAATTTATATATTCAATATAGCATTACTGTGTTGTGCAGTAAAGCACAATTAATTTCCTAATAATATTTAGAGCCGATCAGCTGAGAAGGTTGAACAACTACTTCCAGGGTTCATCAAGGCAGATGAAAAAAATTTACCAAAAGTAGATGTCTTTATGATTGTAGAGTATTATCAAGAACTCTACCATCCAGCTATGAAGCACATTAAATTACATCTGTGATCTGATCATCCCAAGCCCATTCCCTGGCCCTAGTCCTTCCACAACATTAAATATAGACATCAGTGACGTAAACTTACATTTTCCAGGCATGAAATAGAGAACAGTGATGAAAACTTCCATGTTGGAGTTATCGGTCTTTTGCATCATTTTGGCAGCCAGCAAATAAATACACACGATGATACATGAGCAGTAATTTATTTTAACCTAAATATAAGGTATGCCTTTGTATATCAACATTGTATGTGGCCACAAGCCCTGTAATTTTGCTGGTGCAGTGAGTTCTGCTATAACGCGTGTTTTGACAACGCAAATTGGCTCTGACGCGATTTATGAATAGAGGAACGATATTTGTATAACGCAAACGCTTGTTTGCTGTAATGCGATTTTTGCTTACTATTTCTCCAATTTTGTGGTATTAACTGTGAATATGGTAAAGACGCATATCTCCAAGAAGCGTTCTGTTGATCGCATTCCCGGTGATGATCGTAAAAGAAAGGCTATAACACTTGAAGAGAAGCTCGATGTTATCAACCTCAAAATCACCCTTCTCCCCCATCAAGTTATATTCATATTTCTTCACGGTAAAGTGTTACATTTAATGTATGATTTCATTATTTGATATGAATGTAACATTTATTTAGACTGTGCTAACCTTTGTGTTAGGCTAACTACTAAAATTTTTTCGATTTCGAGTAGTAATCTTTACCTAACCCTATTTTCTCCATAAGCCCTGTTATTTCTATTATGCGAATTTCTATAACACGATGTTTTACAAGAACACAACTATCGCGTTATAGCAGAACTGATTGTACACAACACATACTAATGGATGTACACCATAGCTGGCTGCCTCTACATTCCCTCTCTGCAGCTCGAGGGAACCAGTGGTGTCACAACTAATCACAGAGCTTTTCACAGTTACGTGACTTTTTAGCAACAGTAAACCTTAGTTTTTACACTTTTTGGCCTAATTTATTTTAAAATATCATGACCATAGTGAATTTAAGCATTTTGTTACGAAAAAATTGCGACCATCAACTCGTCATTTGCAGGTGCTCTAATCTCTCAGGGTAGCTGAGGTGCCACAGTGCAGTCTGGTGGCCCTACTTTTTACATTTCAATGAACTGACAGTTCCTAGCATATCTCGGGGACCAGATGGGGTGACAGTACTCCAGGCGGGGAATCACCTCGCTCTTGAGGATCATTAATACCAATGACAAGCTCATTGAAGAATATTAAAACCAATGACAAGTTCATTGCTGCACTCCAGTACCCCTAGGTGGTCCTCAACAGAGCTAGGAGTGGATGCCAAAGCACAGAATGCTGGTGTAGCCTCATCAAATGTTTTCCAAACTTCCCACACAGTCCTCTTGCCTCTGTCAGCAAGGGAAGAGACTGTGTCACACCCACCGAATGCGTGAAGAAAAGGCAATGATTTGCATTCCCAGGCCCAAGAGAACCTGCCATCTCATGGACTGGGAGGTATCTGAAGCCTGTTCCTGTGGCAAAAGCTCAGTTATATTGAGGAGATGAAAAGCTGCTATGGCCAACATTAGCACGTCAGTGTCAACTGTACAGGTTATCACCTGGAAATAGCCATGCATGACTTGCATCTGCTACATGCAGGAAGATTCGTGTGTCGGCTTCCTCCTAAGTGCAGGGGGCAAGGCTGGTGATGTCCCTTGGCTGGGTACAGAGTACATTTTTGTGGTCTGTGACAATGACCTGACAATCAGTCTCATGGGCTGCTACTTGTTTGCTCAAGAAAGAGAGCAGCACTATTTTATTGTTGTCATTTCTTTGAAACTCCTGCCAGTTTCTAGTTAGAGCATTGGATGATTCCACTCGCCTGTGGCTCCCTTTGTACCTGTTACTGCGTGCATATGTCTTTAGGCTGCCTGGAATATACTCGTTGCTATCTTCTTGAAGACCAAGAGATTTTCTGCAAGTGTCTTGTACCCTGCTCATCCTGTGTTACACTATGATTGTGCTGGACAAATAAGTGTTTCACTGGACAACTTTGGACATAGCACACATTAATTTTGTCCCAGTCAGTTTCTGTAGCAATTGATGTGCTAGGCTGCTGGAAATCTGCTATTTTATATATTTTGGACATTGCCTTCCAGTTTAAATGACTATCTGGAAATAGAAAAAAAATAATTGTCACACCATCTTTTGCCATCTAACCCAACCCAACCCAATGACAAAGAAGCCTAGGAAACATCTAGCAGCCTTTCCTGAAAGAAACGTGTGAGGAAATAAGCAAGATGTGGAAGAACATAGCACAGAAATAGACTCTCGTATAGGCTGGGCGGCCATTTCTTAAATGGCTACCATGGTCCTCAGGGAAATAATATGCAGTGGCCTTGTAGCGGAAAATAATTATAAAGACATTATCCAATAGTGTGCCACTTTCCATGCTTCTATCATTAATACCACAATTTTACCTCCAGTCTGCTTGACTAGTAGTGCATTGTAGTGTAGTGACACAAATAGTGTCATCGGCCGGCGAAAGGATTAAATGCTGGTGTTTGCACAGGTACTGGTATTCACAGATTTTTAATGGCTAAAAGTTTGAATATTATAATGGCCGGGTTGACGGTCATAATTTTTTCGTAAGATGGCAGGTCAATGGATAAAGAAAATACTTAAATTCACTATGGTAATGATATTTTAAAATAAATTGGGTCAAAATAAGGGTTAAGGTTGCTAAAATGTCAGGTGACTGGGAAAAGCTCTGTGATTGGTTGTGACGTCACTGGCTGGGGCGAGGTTCCCAGCAGGAGGCAGCCAGCTGCAGTTGTCCAACCTTCTCGGCTGATCGGCTCTGTAAATAAATATTGATTATTAGATAACTAATTGTGCTTTACTGTGCAACACAGTAATACGTACCATTTTAAATATAAATATTGCTAAACTAATTCAATGGATATTTACTGCCCCCCCCCCCCCTGCCCATACAACAAATTTCATAGTACAGTACAGTATAAACATTCCAAACAATATTGATATTATTCTGGTTTTGGTCATCTGGGGAACCTTAACCCTTAAGCCCCGGGTTAGGGTGCTGCTGGCAGTACCCCTCCCCTCACCCTGCAGGGTTAAATCGCGAAAAAAATTGACTTTTCAAAAAAAAATAAATAAAAAAAATAGGCGTACGTTCTAGAATGTCCGCAATTTGTTTTGTTTTTTACTCATTTATGAAAAAGTTTTTTTTCTTGATTTATCCCTGGGGGGGGGGGGGGGGGGGGTTACTTCCAGCAACACCCTAACCCTGGGATTAAGGGTTTAGATTCTAACTCTGGGATTAAGCACTTTAAACAATAAGACACATTATCTGTACAGGATTTCAGTTGCAAAAGGTTTTGTGTCTACTCACTTTACACAGTCGGGATGGTACTGTAGTTACGAAAGGTTGAACCTGATGACTTCGTCATCTGAGTAAAAACTCGCTCAATATTCATTGGCTGTCCTTTTGTTTTAGACGTTACCACCATTGGTGAGTAGAATTTTTGTTTTACATTCGTAAATATTATTTAAAACATATATGAACAGTAAATAAGTGTTGCTTTCATATTCATATGTAGAGAAATGACGAAATGTTTTCACATGTACGCACTTACTATTCATACTTTGGCGTTCCCAATCATCTCGCTTTATTTCTTTACCGTTAGTGGTTAGCTACTTCTAGTGTTCCATTTATTAACATTAAATAACATTACTTAAAACATACATACAGGTATTCAATTTGTTTAAATTAAGTTCACTACAGCTACAACCAGGGTCTTATTTTCTTCAGTTTCTTATGTAGAACCATCGTCACTCACGAAAACAATGCCGTCTTGTCTCCTCGTGTGTTATGATATTCTACGTATTAAATAATGAATTGCATTGTTCATTTCAAATATATAAACACTAATTCAATCAAATACATATTCAGTAATAAACAATAATGAATCTTTTGTACATATTCTTAAGATAAATGACTGTTTCCTTGAGCGCGCACGTATACATTGGCGTTTCACTGTCTCACTTTTTCTTTAATACCAGTGGTTACTTCTACTGTATATTAAATAACATTAATTAAAACATACATGTTTTTTACATTAATTTTACTACAACAACAACCAGGGGCTTATTTTCTTCAGAGTCAGGTGGATAACTGACATATCTGGTGTAAACACTGACAGTGACGTCTATTATCCTCTTGTGTGTTTTAATATTCTATATATTATTAATGAATTGTATTGTTCATTTCGCATATACTGTACGTATAAAGATTAATTCAATCAAATACATATTCAGTAATAAACAATAATGAATCCTTTGTACATATTCTTAAAAAGATAAATGACGTAGTATCCTTAAATGCGCACGTATATGTTGGCGTTCCCAATCCATCTCGCTTTTTTCCCCTTTACCATTAGTGGTTCACTACTTCTATTGTTCCCTTTATGAACATTAAATAATATTGCTTAAAACTTATACAGGTATATTATTTTTTTTACATTAATTTTACTGCAGCTACAACCAGGGTCTTATTTTCTTAATTTTCTCGTGTAGAACTATCGTCCCAGACTCCCGGCTGTAGTCACAAACGAAAACAATGGCGTCCCATCTCCTCTTGTGTGACCATATTATTATTTATTTATATTGTATAAGGTTCATTCAGAAACATTATTTAAAGAATATAGTTTGCAATTTTCATTTTGTATTGTTTTTGGGTGGAAAAGAGGGTAAAAGGCCACACAAAAGATATGAAAAGGTCACACTTGGGAAAGCATCTCATTATTATTGCTTTATTTTAATGGTAATTAATGATTCGCAATACGATGAATAAATAATGATTTATCCCAGTGGTTCATTAGTGAATCATCAAAACAATAGCAGCACTGTGTTGTCATGTTTACCTAGTATCAGGCATTCTCAAAACAAAGTCCAGACAAAGTCATTATTTCTAAATTTACACTTATCTCCATCTAGTACTGATATACTCTGTAAATGCACTGAAAATAAAAAGAAAGAGTCTACCAGGTAAGAGTACATGACAGCTGAGCTGGTGTGAACATGGGAGTTGTTTATGTCCTAAAGAACAAAAGAATGGAGGAAACTGCAGCTGGCCTGTTGGCCCGTACTGGGCAGTCCCATTTACATCCAACCCCTATCGCTCATATATCCATCCAACCTATGCTTGAAGCTGCTCTTACCGGCACAGTTCTTTACTTACGAAATGTCCATGACTTAGGCCACAAAAAACATTTAAAACTTGCATGAAAGTAGCATTTGGGGTTTGAAGAGGCCATCCTTTCTAGTACCTCCGACTGCAGCGATGAGTTTGAAGGTAGTGGCGTCATTGCAAATGGCGACCCTGTTTCTAGAGAAATAAACTTATCTCGACACTGTATCACTCTACGAACTTGGCAGAGGTAATTTCTTGTGTTTACCCAGATCCGTCAACTCGTCCATTATAATATATTTTAGGCTTTATATAGTTAACAAATTCACTGGTAATGAAGGCTTTTTATATTTGTAAATTTATTTTCGTAATGTAGCAATCCCAACTGTGAAACAGTGAAATTGATTGTGTTAATTGAGCCAAAATTATTTGTTTTTGTCTTTCTAGGCCAAAGATGTAGAAACCACTCTCAAGAATGTGCCATCAGCAACAAATGACCACATCGCAGCCATCGACAAATTGGTTACATCCATTGCTGAACAGGTGAAAGTAACTCCAGATATGACCATACAACGGAAAGAAGTTGTGACTGAGCTCAATGACCTCCTCGTTGCTAAAGTTACAGGTACAGCACTTTTGGCGGTTTTCTCTACATTTTACTTCAAATTAATAACTAAAATGGATGGATTGCAAAGTATGTTCCAGTTCCTCGTTCTTACCAAAAGCCATCACTATATTCTGTATATACAGCATACTGTACACATTACCAGTACGTATCTAACTTAGATTTACGAAATGTACAATAATGTACCTGTAGTTCATCAACAGGATGGTTCACTACACTTCACTCACTCCCAGAAGTGGTGATAACCATTCACTATCTTGTTTTCTCATACATACCTACTGAGAAACCAAACTACCAGTGTGTTTGAAGCTTAACCTTTTACACATTCAACTTGTCAGCCTCACCATTCCTACTACTGTGCCATAAGTAATTCACTAAGCATGTGAGCAGTATATATCTAGTTTTTATAAGCTGTGTATATTAACACATGCACAATGTAGGCAAGGGGGGACCGGTGGTAAAAGCGGTACCGTTCTTGCCTCGCAAGCGAGATGTCACGGGTTCGATTCCCGGGCCGGTGGAAGTTGTTTGGACTTACTTCCTAGCCCCCATTAGTCCCTGTTCACCTAGCAGTAAAGTAGGTACCTGTCGAAAGTTGCGAATTCGTATTCTGGGAAAGTTGTTGGAGCTTCCAATAACTTGATGACATAAACCACTGACTCTTCAGGCTTCTACGCCCTTAACTCATGAGACATAAAGGCAAGCATGAACTTCGCATGCTTCCCTGTTGGGCGCTGTAAACGCTTCTGCGCTTCACCTTACACAAGGATGTAGGGGGGTGCCCAATCAAAAAAAAAAAAAAAATGTAGGCAAGGGCATAACTAAATAAGTTGATGCATGTAAACATCATTCACCTTATTATTTCAGACTCCAAATGTAAATAAGAATGTGTGGAGTACACCACTCATCATGATTTCAGTTGAAAAATAGAATACTGTACTTAGTATAAGAAGCATTAACCTTTTAAGTTTCTTCTGATTTATGTGAAGCAGATGTTGACAGTACAGCTGCTTACTGGAAACTGATCATGAGTTTCAAAATCTCGTATGACTGACTTTGGTGTTTGGAACATATAAACTTGGATTCAATTGAGGTAGAGGGCTGTAAAGTAATAGTTAATAGCATCATGTATCCATGCTTATAGTGCATTTGTCTCTGAGCATTACATGCTTCTGGACCCATGTAGACCCCTCTTGGCATCTCTGTTAGGTTAATTATGAGGCTCTATAGGCTGTAAATGAATTTAAAAGAATAGATTCATAATTTTTATGGCTATTTTCTGTGCTTGCATAGGTTGAAATTTTAGTGTTTTTTAATAAGTTTAACCAGGTAGGGTTTTAATTACAGTACTGCAAAAGCAACTGCAACAAGGGGCAGAGAATATCAATACAGTGAAAAACTCCTGATTTTTGGAGTTTGGTTTTTTGAGGATAAAGGGAACTAGATGGATAAAAGAAAATCATCAGAAATTAAAATTTTTGGAATGAAGAATGTATTTTTAATGTACCAGCATGTCATTGAAAACAGTTAAATTATAAAAAGTTTGTTGAAAACAGTTAAATTTCTTTAAAAATGAAGAAAAAGTTGCTGCTAATTTCAATCTATGTTCTTGTGTAGGATGTCGCTTGGAGATGGTGGGATCATCCCTGAGTGGGTTCTGTTTAAACACCAGTGATATCAACATCGACGTTGTAATGGACGACAACCTTAATCCATCTACTGCATTACTGGCAGTCAAGGAGTTGGTTGGAAAAAGTGAAATATACAGGTATGTTTACAAGTGTGAAATTTTGGACTGTCATTGGAGATTTTTAATGAACAAGTATATACTGTGAATGTTAACATTATATAGTACAGGTATGCCTAGGTTATTATTATTGATATATTCTTAAGAAGTATATTACAGTATATGCAAAAACATGTAAATTGAAAACAATATTCCCATAGAAGAACATATGGTATTCATATACAGGAATACGAACCCTGCTATTCGCAGCCCCGCTTATCTGCAATTGATATTTTAACACCCCTATTCGATATTCTCAAAGCATACCCCGCTTCTTCGCAAATGGAAAATTGCGATGCCTTGCAGTAATATTTCAAACCGGGCTGGCTATCCGCAGCTTTTGCATTCCGACGTAATGCGCGCTTCACCGCTACTGAGCCAACCTTTGAGTTGTGTTGTTATTTTTCAACTTGTATTTTATTACATTTATTTTACTCTCTTACATGTACACACAATTGTTCATACAGAATAAGAAAAAACTATAAGATCAAAAACATAAATACTGTATAATATACTGTATGTCCATGGTAGTTTGTGTGCCGGAAAGTGGGAGGTGTGGGTGGTATGAGATAAATAATAATGATTAGCTGTATTGACACACACACACACACACACTGTTATGTGTTACATTTACTACTACAAAGAGGAAGAATTGTTATATATGCGGCAGCGGATCTACAAAGCGACTGTTACATCTGTTACAACGATCAAAGAAATCAGTAACGGATAACAACATTCCGGTCTATATACACATTCTACATAACAAGGCATAAGTGTTTTACGAATTCTGTAAAACAGTGACGTGTTATATTCTTCCAAAGTGTATTGTAATATCCCGTAGTGTGACGTTATACTTTGAGTGATTTTTATTTTGTCATCCAAAGATGATGTCCAAAATCTTTTTTTATATCGATCACCAATATTGAGTTATTGATAGTTGCTGAATTATGGCAACAATCCTGTGAGCTGAAGTGAACATTAGTTTCTGCAAATGATTCGTTCACTGCCCAGGGTGTGACAGGACGTGACTACAATTCTTGTGACTACTCATCAATCAACATCCTGTCAACAAAATTCTTTCGTATGGCCTGAGTAACCCCCAGTTGCCAGTACCCCCCTAGTGATGACACATCTCGGACCAAGAGAGATGGTCTCAGTATTCTGAGGTATGGTGTGGTGGATGCACTAGTGCAGGGGTTCTCAAACTTTTTTCAACCAAGGACCCCTTATATACCATGAAGCATACAAATATTGTCAACAATCAAAGAATAAATCATAGTCCAAAGCATTTGTTCATTTCAACCCAAATCCAAAATATCTGGCGAATTGGAATCGCCAAATCTCTCACAAACGTTAAACGCACTATTTCTCAAAAACTTTTCGCGGACCCCTGGGAGTCCGTGGACCCCAGTTTGAGAATCACTGCACTAGTGTACCTAGTGAACCCCAGAGTCTTTAAGTTCACTGACAGGGAGCAGCAGTTTGCTGAACTCAGGATTTTGGTGGACATTGACCCAGTTACCGACCTTCGCATCAGTTGTGTTTCCTGTGAGTGACACACTTAAGTCAAGAAATTCTAGAAAGGATTCTTCAATCGAGCTTACAAGGAATAGGGAGTTTTAGGTATATATATATATATACTGTATATATATATATACAGTGGGGTATGCTATAACGAAAGGATCCTACTATGAATATTCCTATAACGAACGGTTTTACCTATAAAATTCAGAATGCTATAACGAACGAAACTCCTACAACGAACATTATTTAAATATTTTTTTTTTTTTACTAATTTATTGTTTTTTTATTACAAGTATTAATGATATTCTTTATTTCAGGGGTTTAGATGCATATTTATGCACTTTTTTACAATTTTTACAATTTTATATTATATTTTTCAGTGTTAAGTGGTTGTATTTGGGGGCCTGGAACAGATTAATCCTATAACGAACGAATGCTATAACGAACAAGGTTCTAGAACCAATTAGATTCGTTATAGCATACCCTAATTGGTTCTAGAACCTTGTTCGTTATAGCATTCTCAGTTTTATAGGTAAAACCGTTCGTTATAGGAATATTCGTAGTAGGATCCGTTCGTTATAGCATACCCCACTGTACGCGGGTGAAGTATAATTTTTTTATTTAGCTCATAAAATTCATGCAAATTACCCGGCCAGAATATAATTTACATTGCTGGAATTCTTACAATTTGATGATCATTTTGAATATAAGCATCATAGATTTTGCATTAGACATACAAATTTTAGATCTAATGCAAGTATTTTGTTTACTCTGAGCAAATATGTTGTCTTTTGTGCAAAATATATGACGTGTATATTCATAATATTCCTGGTCTTGCAAGGAATCCAGCAATGTAAATTATATTATCCTAACTTTAGTCTGAGGTATTATTTATGACTAAAAATGTAAATATACTGTTATAACCCAAACATTTCTCTGGTAGGGAGGGAAGGTGGGGGTGAGGGGTAGGGAGGGAGGGAGGGACCCAGGGAGTAGGTGGGAAGAGGGGGGGAAGTGGGGTATTGTGATTGGCAGATAGTATATGGGTAAGTATATTTTGTTTATTTATTGAAGATATTTGTTTTAGCTCATAAAATTCATACAAATTACCCGGCCAGAATATAATTTACATTGCTGTAATTCTTACAATTTGATGATCATTTTGAATATAGACATCATAGATTTTGCATTAGACATACAAATTTTAGATCTAATGTAAGTATTTTGTTTACTCTGAGTAAATATGTTATCTTTTGTGCAAAATATATGACATTTATATTCAAAATATTCCTGGTCTTACAAGGAATCCAGCAATGTCAATTATATTATCCTAACTTTAGTTTGAGGTAATATTTATTACTATACCTTAAAATCTAGTGTTTTCCCCCAAACGTTTCTCAGAGAGGGAAGAGCCAGTGAGTGTGAGAAGAGGGGGAGGGAGTTGAGTCCATTATTTGAATGGACATTAACTTGGCGACTGTATTTCTCTATTTCTCTTAAATATTAATTGTGTGCGTGTACCATCATAAAATTAAGATGTTATTTTTACTAGAACATGGGTATTGTGTCGGAAAAAGTGGAGTTTGGGGGTCGCCCCGGTCTCTATTTTAATTAATCCCATATGTTATGTTGTTCACTTTACGTGGGCCTTACGCGGGCCTCCGTGGGTTCAATGGGTTCAATTGACCGTGTAAAGTGAGGGTTCACTGTATATATATATTCAACGACATAACTTCACATGGATAGACATCGTGTTGGCTCTACCAATTATTATAAGTGCCTTACTCATTTGAATATATACTGACGTAATATAATTTCCAGTATTTATTTTTCAACTGTTCAGCTATTGATACTTTAATTATTTTAAATATAATTTTCATCAATTTCCTGTGAATGGATGCACAAGGTTATTTTTTTTGGTTTGTATCTAAATAATTTTTCAAACCCTAGACATAGAAAATGCAATTTTTTTTTTCTTCCCCAGGAAGGATAATAATGTTAACAATTTTCAAAACTACAAATATAATAGTTTTATATTAATTTTAATGATATTATAGACACATCTTTTCAAACTACAAATGTGACAGTTATCTATACAGTAATACCCCGCTTTACGGGGTTCTCGTTTACACATGTCTACATTTACGTGGTACCCTGCCAGAACCGGAATTCCCACTTTACGCGGTGCATCTACTCATACACGTGGGTGAAGTACAATTTTTTTATTGAGCTCATAAAATTCATACAAATTACCCGGCCAAAATATAATTTACATTACTGGAATTCTTACAATATGATGATCATTTTGAATATAAACATCATGGATTTTGCATTAGACTTACAAATTTTAGATCTAATGTAAGAATTTTGTTTACACAGAGCAAATATGTTATCTTTTGTGCAAAATATATGACGTGTATATTCAAAATATTCCTGGTCTTGCAAGGAATCCAGCAATATCAATTATATTATTCAAACTTTAGTCAGAGGTATTATTTATTACTATACCTTAAAATCTAGTGTTTTCACCCAAACATTTCTCAGAGAGAGAGAAGAGCCAGCAAGCATGGGAAAAGGGGGGGGGGGGGTGGGTTGAGTCCATCATTTGAATGGGCATTAACCTGGCAACTGTATTTCTCTTACATATTAATTGTGTGTGCATACCATCATAAAATTAAGATGTTATTTTTACTACAACATTGGTATTGTGTCGGTATTGTGTCAGAAAAAGTGGAGTTTGGGAGTCGGCCCAGTCTCTATTTCAATTAATCCCATATGTTCTGTTATTCCATTTACGCATTTCTCGTTTTACGAGGACCTCCGCGTGTTTAATTGACCGCGTAAATTGGGGTATTACTGTACAGTATATGTAAAACAAAGAAGTATGTCTGTGTTTGTGTGTCCGCACGAGAATCTCGGAAACTACTTTACCGATCTGTAGTGATGATGGATGGTGTTATATGTAGTGATGATCTATATCTATATAAAACAAAGAAGTCTGTTTGTCTGTGTGTCCGCATGAGAATCTCGGAAACTTCTTTACTGATCTGTAGTGACAATGGATGGTGTTATATGTAGTTATGATGGATGGTGTTATATGTAGTGATGATGGATGATGTTATATATAGAATATGAAAAGTATCCCTCTGTTGTCATTGGCAACATGGATGAGAAATGTGAATACTGCGGTGCAAAGAAGTACAAAGGAGAATCTGCTGGACTGTGCTGCTCTCATGGGAAAGTACGACTGCCAAATTTGGAAAAACCACCACAACCAGTGAAGACTCTCATGCTAGGAACAACACCAGAATCAAAACACTTCTTGGAAAAATATACGGAAGTACAATTCATGCTCCCAGATGGCATCCTTTGGAGCTACCAGAGTAGTTCGTGAGCACGGATGCATGCCCATATTCAAAGTCCAGGGTCAAGTCTTTCACAAAGCAGGATCCCTTTTACCACTGGAAGATGAGCAGGCAAAGTTCCTCCAAACTACTTCATGGGAGATCATGAAAAGCAGACTACTGTACTATCAGGTGTGGCAACATTCAAGGTGCCAGACAGGACATTGTCCTATCTATCCAAAAAATGCTGCATGAGCGCAACACGTATGTACAGTCATTTAAAAATGCCCTGGAAAACATGCCTTCTGACGAGTACAAAGTCAGGATCAAAGCAGACACCTTAATGCACTACAGTGAGACAATGTGGAGCCTCCCGGAGGGTGGCGTCCTACCGTGGCCTAGCGAAAGATCCGCCCGGAGGTTGGCGATTCTGCTAGTACAGTAATATTTTTGTCCTTTTAAGTCAGAATCATTCAATTTTGCCATTGTACATAATATATTCTCCATAAGGCATGGAATGGTGTAAGTTGGTGAAGGGATAATTTTATTAGTAATATGCAAATATTCATTTTAATAACACTTGAAAACTTTCCTCCACAGAGATGTTGTTGATGACCTGTCATCATCATTCCCAACCATGTCCTTCACTCATGCCACGACTAGTCTACGTATGGTAGTAGGGGCAAGCAGTACATCTTCTAAGTTTACTAATCAATTGCTTGCTGACTATGCATCCTTGGACTCACGGGTGCCAGTCTTGGGCGTGGCTTTTAGATACTGGGCCAAGGTAGGGTATTTTGAAATTAATCTACATGACTTATTTGTAATTGTAATCTACTGTATATCTCTTTTTTTGTATTTGGTATTCCCTAATAAATTTCCTTATATAATTTGCTGATTGCCAGATTGAAATTATTTTTCTGTGCCATACATGTAGTTTTTTAAAATCAGTTTTAGTAATGTAAAGTACTTGCGAAACAGTTGGGTAACTTCTCCATATCTCCAGTATAAAATGCTAAACATATAATTTAAAACAATTATATTAGAGGAAATCCTGAGATGTAATCTGAAAGATAAATCCGAGTTTAAGAGAGTGTGGCTAATTATTAAGTTGAGCTGCACTGAATGTGGCTGAAGAGAAGAGCCCATCATTCACAGTCTTTCATAGGTGTTGTTTTTTAGTAATCAGGAGGTACTTCACAATAGTAGCTTGGACTATGATCCTGCAATTTATAACATTATTTTTATAATTTTATTAACTAAGAGAGAATGAGGGGAGAAAGATTAATCACAGGGTGAGGGGGTGAGGTGAGGTGGGGTGCAGTTAAGGATGGAGGGAGCATATGGTGTTCCCCCATCAACAAGGCAAGTGGCTGGGGGGGGAGAGAGATAGAGGAGGTTAGTTAGACACACTTGCGAGGAACACTATTGTTATTGAGTGGATCATGGGTACGCTGAATGAGAGTATGAATTATCATTGATAGTATATTCAGTGTTGAAGTGTTCATATAATTTTCTTTATTTAAATACTGTATATATTAAAGTTAACCATATAAGAATATAATAAAGCCTGTTTTGAGACCTGGCCATGGCTGCCTACACTAGCTTTAGTATGGACAGGATAGGGTCACTGAATGGCGTCTCACTACAATTCAGTGTTAATTAATGACAAGCTAAGATGCCATAAAATTCTGACAAGGGTTGATTTTGAAAGGCACTAAAGCAAATGTCTGGGGAAGAGAGTAGTTTGTTTCCATTGGAAGAAAAAAAAAGTCAAATAACTACCGGTATCTATGAGACGTCATCAAATTTACATAAGATATATTTTCAGCTTTGCCAGATAGATGACCAGTCACGAGGAACTCTTCCCCCTCATGTATTCCCACTGATGGTAGTGCACTTCTTGCAACAGCATCAGACACCTGTTCTCCCAGTTCTACATGCATTACACCCAAATCCAGATGGAGAGGCTTACTTGTGTGAGTAATTATGCATTCATTGCCTTTGTCATAATGTCCAAGAATACAGTCAGTGTTTTTGTATTTATGTTTTTATATGCCTGTGTAAAGTGGACTCTCTACTGATATCACACTGTTTGTTGGTCTTGTCAGTCTGTCCACCTGTAAACATTTTGGGTTCTGAAGCATAACATGTTTCCCTGTACAAATGAATACAGTACAGTAGATTCCTGGTTATCCTGAGTCTGGGTAACTGGCAGATTCAACTGACCGGTACCAAAATGATAATAATAATAAAAATTCAGTTAAAATTGTAAGTTTGTATCCCACATGCAATGGAGATGAGTTGCCCTTTCTTTTTTAACGGGATTAGCCCCACTGACCCACATCGGGGCCTGGCGGGTAAAAATGGAATAATAATAATAATAATAATAATAATAATAATAATAATAATAATAATTCATAGTAAATAAAATTAATAATAAAAAATAAAAATAAAGTAAAATAATTATGATAAAAATAATAATAATAATAATAATAATAATAATAATAATAATAATAATAAAGAACCATCAAGAAATACAAAAATGAAAAAAAGGATGAAAAGTGAGAAGCACTATATGTATGCTGTGTTGTCAGGAGTACGAGAAACAATTGAGACCCTGCAATTGTGTGTAAATGAGGCAGAAATTCAGATCAGGAACCTGGGACTTTGTCACAATTTTTGTGATGCCATATGGCAGTAGGGTCTACCATTAGACAGTGCATTATGCTTCCAATATCTTCCCAGGCGGTAGTATCTCCCTGTTTGATAGCTGCATTCTACCTATTTGCTGGGCAACATGTTTGAAAGAAAGTGCCCGGTGTGCCACCACCTGTAGTTACATTATGATGTAGTTGATAATTAGGGAACAATTCCATAACATGGACCTTCAATTGTTACTTTGTAGATTGGAAATAAAAAAATATCCTTTATTTTATGAAAAAAAATGTCAACACTGCTTCTCTTAGCTGTAAACATGGCACGAGGCTTTGTAGCCTGTCTGTAGCTGTATCTTATTTTTGGCTCTGTGATTTAACTTCACCCTACTTTTGTTTACACTCATTTTAGATGGTAGGGCAAATGAGACAGAGAAAAGTAGATATGATGTGGCAATTGAATAGTTCAGTTTAAAATCATTTGTTAGGAAGTATTAATGTAGAGTGCATGCATATAGCTGCTCTAACATTGCTCACCTCAAGCTGTTGTTGTGGTGACTGTAAGTGTTGCAAGGACTTGATAACTTTTGAAGACAAGAATAGAATGTCAAAAAGAAAGAAGGTTATACTCTTTGACAGAATCAGTTTACTTACGGAAGTATAAATTCATTCATATGGAAAACCCCTTTTAATTATACTATTTTTTTTATTACAGCCCCAGCTGAACTTGGTGACAAATGGAAGTGCAAGAACACTGATTGTGTGGGTAAATTGTGGCTGGATTTATTTAGATTTTACACTGTAGTCTTTAAAATGACAGATTTTGTGATTAATGTTCGCCAACATCAACCCATAACAGGAGCTGAAAAAACTTGGAGCAAAAAGATAGCTGTTGAAGGTAAGACAGTTTCACATATTGTATATTTTTTGTATATATTTTGATCTTTTCATATATACAATATTATTATTTCTGCCAAGCATCCATACAGGTACATATATTGGTTAATACTCAACTGACCTCTGTGTGCGATACATTCTTTTCAGTATGCACACCAGTGTGGCTGACACAGTCTTCCTCACACAGTACTCCTTTGTTTCACACACACACACACACACACTCATACTACAGGGCCCTTGGGCTTCTCCTAAATCTGTTTCTGTTAATCAAACTTAATTGCCTTTGCTCCAAACATTCTTCCAACATATCTTTTTGAAGCATAAAATTTATTGTAATTTCTGTTTGGCTGTTAGCTGAAAGTTTTCGATAATTGATATAAGTAAGTAATGATTATATATATACAGCTGCTCTTTTGAGTACACCAAAAGGTTTTGATCAGGGGTACAAAGATCAAGTTCCCATGACCCTGAAAAGATAACATGTTTTTATTTGGTTTCAACACCTCTGCATGTGGATGATGTGCTGTTTGAGGTACTTTTGCATTTAAGTTAATGTTGTTTTTTGTCCATTTTTATTGCAGATCCTTTTCTTCAGAAGAGAAATTTAACAAGAACAGTGAGCGGAAACTCAGTGTTTGAATATATTGTGGACCGCTTCAAGACCACCTATAAGTATTTTGCTATTCCCGAGTTGTCCTACGGTCCTCTTTTCTTGCACATAGTTGTGAAAGAGGTAATTATCATATGAATTTACTTCAAATAGTTCTTGTTATCATCTTTCTCTCTTCACTTAAAAGATCTAACATTGACTGTATCAGTGGAGGACTGTTTGCTTATGTTGTTGACCTGGTGTGATCAGAAACCAAAGCGCTACCTAATTAAAATGTGAAGTATCATACCGTTACTTCTTTGTAATTTTCATCTCTATACCAGGTGCAGGTTGTTAATGGGTCCAAGGCACCATCTGGCATAAGTCAAAAAAACAAGAAAGGGGACATGCTGTTGGAATCAATTGAAAAGGTGATATATCTTTGTGGTATATCCTCATCCATCCCATATCTTTCCTCTCCATACAATGAGACCATCATGTCACTCACTTTCCCTTTGCTTTCTTTATTCCACACCTCATCCTAAAATCCTTATATTTTTTTTCCACTTAATAAACTGCTCATCTGTAAGAAAGCTTGTAGCACACTTGCATGTTTTCAGCAATTTTGCTTTTGCGTCATAATTCTTCACTTGGAAATATGGCACAATAGGTTATTTTGCATTCTTTAATAAATTCCATCATTCCTTTCTTGATTGTGCTTAGAGCTGCAGCTAGTTGCTTACTTATTAGCAGCCTTTGAGATTATCATCCAGCTTTTTTGCATTCATATTAAGAATCTGTATATGCCTGCATCTTTGCTGTGTTGTTCATTTGGCAAACATTTGAAGGGTACAATGTATGAATATTAGTTTTACTCACGTTAATTCTGTACTGGTACAAGTTGAGGTGTAGGTACTGCTCCAGTGATTTCCACCTGGTCGCACAATCAGGAAAAGATTATTTATCTCGTAGATACAGGGAGTGGAATTGTCTTCTTTTTAATAATTTTGAACACAAAGAACATGCAATGACAAGGTATTCTCTCTTATGTTTGGTAATTAAGAGTAGGGATGTAAATAGGGTGCGAGTCAATATCTGTGGTCTAGCACATGAAATATGTGCTAGACCACAGCTCTAGTGGGCTGTTGAGAAAAAAGCTGAAAATGTTATTGATAGAGTTTGTACCTGTTAGTAATGAGTATAAATAAAAGAAATTGATGAAAATCGGTAGGAACAATGACAGGAAGAAGTAATTTTAGTATGATTAAGGGTAAAATAAAGGAAGTGGTATGTTTCATATATCTTGGAGTGGATATATAACATTTGGAAAATGATTAACCATATGAATTAAATCATAAGAGTAAAGGAGGAAAATATAGCGTGGTATTAGGTTCGCTTGGATATATAGAGAGATAACCATGTGAAAAATGGTAAAGTTGGTGATCAGTTAGGGAAGTACAGTCAACCCTCACTTTACGCGGTTAATTCAACCCACAGGGTACCGCGGAAAGTGAGAAATGCGTAAAGTGAACAACATAACATATGGGATTAATTGAAATAGAGACCGGCTGACCCCCAAACTCCACTTTTTCCGACACAATACCTATGTTCTAGTAAAAATAACATCTTAATTTTATGATGGTACATGCACACAATTAATACTTAAGAGAAATAGAGAAATACAGTCGGCAAGTTAATGTCCATTCAAATAATGGACTCAACTCCCTCCCCTCTTCTCACACTACACTCGCTGGCTCTTCCTTCTCTGAGAAATTTTTTGGGGAAAACCACTAGATTTTAAGGTAAAGTAATAAATAATACCTCAAACTAAAGTTAGGATAATATAATTGACATTGCTGGATTCCTTGTAAGACCAGGAATATTTTGAATATAAATGTCATATATTTTGCACAAAAGATAACATATTTATTCAGAGTAAACATTATATCTAAAATTTGTATGTCTAATGCAAAATCTATGATGTTTATATTCAAAATGATCATCAAATTGTAAGAATTCCAGCAATGTAAATTATATTCTGGGTAATTTGTATGAATTTTATGAGCTAAAACAAATATCTTCAGTTAATAAAAAAAAAATATTCTTCACGACACTATCTGTCAATCAAAGTACCCCACCTTGCCTCCCCCCCCACCCCCCACCTTCCCTTCCTAACAGAGAAATGTTGTGTGAAAAAACTAGATTTTAACTTTCAGTAATAAATAATACCTCAGACTAAAGTTAGGATAATATAATTGACATTGCTGGATTCCTTGCAAGACCAGGAATATTTTGAATATACACTTCATATATTTTGCACAAAAGATAACATATTTGCTCTGAGTAAACAAAATACTTGCGTTAGATCTAAAATTTGTACAATTAACCCTCACTTTACGCGGTTAATGTAACCCGGAGGGTACCGCGGAAAGCGAGAAACGCGTAAAGTGAATAACATAACATATGGGATTAATTGAAATGGAGTCCGGGCCGATCCCCAAACTCCACTTTTTGACGACACACAACTGTGTTGTAGTAAAAATTTTATCTTAACTTTATGATGGTATGAAAAAACAAGTAATATAGAAGAGGTTAGGTTAGGAAAAATAAAGGTTAACATAGGAAAAATAAAGGTTAGGTTAGAAAACTAAAACTTAGGTGGAACTCTTACGGTAGTAGTAGAGATGGGTCGGCATACGGGGATGGAGGCTGGTTCCGAGGCAGAGGGCAGATTACTGGCCCTCAGGTGAATCACCATTACTAGGTGAATCACCATCACTGTCACTTACAGTTGTCAGGGCTTCCCTGACAAATCCCTCAAAGTCATCTTCACTGCCACTATCACTGGCTTGGGCTGGCTGTGGTGGGTTGCGGGCGAAGAAATCTGTTATGCTTTGCTGATGGCTGGCGTTGATGTTGTCGTGATACACCTTGATGTACGGCTCCATAGCCTGCACCAGCCGGGTATGGAAGACTTCATAGCGGTCATCGTCATTGTCGCGGGAAAGGAAGGACTTCATTTTCTCTGCACACTCCATGGCACCCTTAATATCACTATGACTTAAACTGTGTTCTTCGGAGAATGACGCACCTTCTTCCTCCTCTTCACTGACGTGTTCTTCCAACATCTAGTTGTCAGTCACTTCAGGGTCTCTGATCACCTCCTGGATGTCGTCGTTGGTGGTCTCGGAGAAGCCTGGAACTGTAGCAGTCTGCGCAGCTTCTCTGGCAAGGTCCACTGCTACTGCAACATTCTGAACCTCACCAGTCACAGATTGACTCCTCCTCTCACCTGGTATTCCATGCGTGACGAATTGTAGCAATAGACAGCTGATCCCATGACTCCACCAAGAAATCCACAGCTTTCTTGATGTTAAATACTCTCCAGAATTGTTTGAAGAGTATTTTTTGCTGTTCCAACTGTTGATCCTCATCTTCCTCGCTCTTGCTATCGGTGGTGGTGTCACTCAGGTTACGCAACTCTTCCCTGGTGTTGGTGTAGTCGTTCAGGAGCTGGAATTTTTTGGTTGAGAATGCAGCTTTCACATTGCAAATCAACTCCTGGTCCATGGGCTGGATTAATGACGTAGTGTTGGGAGGAAGGAAGACCACTTTTACGTTTGGGTGACGATCTAACATTAGGGGCGAGTGTCCTGGTGCGTTGTCCAGCAGCAACAAAATATTGAATGGCACATTCTGTCGCTCACAGAAATTTTTTACATCGGGAACAAAACAGTCATCAAACCAGGAGAGGGACAGTGTAGAGAACATCCACGCTTTACGTGCGGTCAGCCAGTGGACATTTAGCTTGGTCCTGTCCATGGTTTTGTAGGCGTGCGGCTTGCGTGCTGTGTGGATCACCGATAACTTGAGCTTACAGGTACCGGAGGCATTGGTGGTAAACAGGACGGTGATGCGTTCCTTCTGCATTTTCCGGCCCCGAATCCTGCTGGCATTCTTCACAACGAAGGACTTGGAAGGTAGCTTTTTCCAGAAAAGACCAGATTCATCCATGTTAAACACCTGGTCGTCACTGTACTGTCCTTCCTCCATAATCTCACGTAAAAACGGAGGAAATTCCCGAGCCGCAGCACGCTCAGCACTCGCTTCTTCACCACCAATGTTTATATTGGTGATCTTGTTCCGGATCTTAAACCTCTGTAACCACCCAGAGGAAGCATTAAAGGGTTTGGGCTCTGTAATTCCCATCTTTCATGCCACTGCCATATACAGTTCACGTGCGTAGTCCTTAACAGAGCGCGTGTCGACCGCCATGTTCCGTCGCGCCTGACGCACCAAGTACCTCACAAGTAATTTTTCTGTCTTGAGAAGCACCTGGTTGTGAAAATACTTGATCACAGAAGCACCTGTAGACTTTGTGATCTTCATGTGCTCCTTTATCTTGGCTGAATCCTTCTTTATAGTCCGGATCGTAGATTCGTTCACACCATGCTGGCGCGCCAAATCAACCTGCTTTGTTCCTTTCTCCAACTCTTGGATGATGGTATACTTCACCTCGTAGCTTAAGGAACGTCGTGTCTTCTTTGGTTTAGTGCCGCTGGGTCCAGGTAAGGAAAGGTTTCTCTCTGGGGGTGGTGGTCCGGCGGAAGCCATTTTACGGAACAATGGATGCGCGTTTACACGGAGTGGCCTTGAGGGATGAAACTGCCGCGGCTAGGTCAAGCGTCGTCTTTCCTCCCTCCCTCCCTCCCCTGGGTGGACACGTCATAATACTTTAAGCCAATTACAGCTAGCAGCAGAGGGGGGTAGGGATGCATGGCCAATCACAGGTCTGATACATATGACGTCAGTGATAACGCAACAAAGACACACACTGCGCAACCTTACTGCGCCGCTTGCCCAAGCGGAGGGAGGAGGAGAGAGAGGCAGGCAGGCAGGCAGGCGGGCGGGTGGCCGGGTGGGACGAATCTAAAAATAGCGTCGCGCCGGACACTCTCCGCGTAATGGGGTTCACGTACCGCGTAATGTGAGCACGTGAGGTTCTGGCAAGGCACCGCGTTAACGTGGAAACGCGGAATGCGGGACCGCGTAAAGTGGGGGTTAACTGTATGTCTAATGCAAAATCTATGATGCTTATGTTCAAAATGATCATCAAATTGTAAGAATTCCAGCAATGTAAATTATATTATGGCCGGATAATTTGTATGAATTTTATGAGCTAAATAAAAAAAATTATACTTCACCCGCGTCAAGGGGTACACGCACCGCGGAATGTGAGCATCCATGGTTCTGGCAGGGTACTGCGTAAACGTGGAAGCGCAAAATGTGGGACCGCGTAAAGTGAGGGTTGACTGTACAGGTTGGACCTGGCTAACCGAGAAACTCGAGACCAGACTGGTTGCGGATTAGCAAAAATTCTGAACCATTGAAGCCGAGGTTCAAAAATGGCAAAATAATGCATAAGATGTACTATTACAGGTACCAATATAATTCACATCAGCATAAATCTTGCCCAGGCTTACTGGACCTCTTTATGATAAAGTGTTAATGCTATGGCACACCTGGACCCTCGCTTTATACCATTCACTATATGGGAATGCGCTTAAATGTACAGAACTAAATAAAGAATTCATTTGAAATAATTTGTAGCATTCAATGCCATAATATCCTGACCACTGTGGTTAGTTATACAGACTTTACCCTTTGAAAAAGCCATAATTTTGAGCAGCATATTACTGTACTCAAATGTACTAAGCTGAAGGACTAAAAATTTTATCTCGTGCAAACTATGAGATGTTTATACTCAAATTAATTGTTATCTTGCAAGGATTCCAGCAATGAAGGTTATATTCTGCTAAGTCAAGTCTGTGATATTTTATAAGAGAAGAACTTTAAGCCTAAAACCACCTTCATCCCATTAATTGTTATCACCCACTGTCATCTGCCTGCCCTGCTGGCTGGAGCAGGGGGGGGGGAGGGGGAGGTGGGGTCTTGACAGCCATGAAAGGTGCGGAGTTTTCAGTTGAGAGGTCAGGAGGGACATGGGATAAAAGACAGGGGATTAAAGTTTTTTGTTTATAAAATGTCACCAACTTGACTTAGATGAATATAACCTTCATTGCTGGAATCCTTGCAAGGGAGCAGTGTTGCTTCACTCTCTCTTTTACAGGTACAGTAGGGTCGGTATATAACGCGAGAGAGGATCCAACGATGTTTGCTATATACTAAATTGCGATATAGAATTACATGTAATCAATGGGGAAAAGGGTTAGGTTCTGGAGGCCCAAAAAAGTGACGAAACTTAACTTAATGAGTTCATTTTCTTACTAACTAAAGCACCAATGAACATTAGACTCAAGAACTACAGGCTATTTCAATATCAAGGAACACCAGACTCGGTAGCTGACGCACCATCCTGGGAACAACAGCCTCGGCAGCAGACGCCACCCTCACTTGACAATCCCACACCTACATAAACGAACATCAAAAATATTAGTTACAGTATTAAATCTTTTCCATTGAGCTTTCCATTTTCTTCACGTCACTTTTCACGTCACTAGCAACCCATTTACACTCACCTTAGAAGCCGTAATCTGCAGCAGAGTTGGCTGCTTTCTCATCACTCACTCGCAAAGACTGAGCAGGCGATCGTGAATGCGCGAGTGAGCAGCCACGGTAGCGCCTCTGGTGAGCAAATAATGCATTTGTTTGCCATGGTGGTACATTTGAAATATTTCCTGCCCGATTTCCCTCGCAAAATAAAAACAATTATTGCAATACAGTATATAGGAAAATTTTGATAATTTTGGTAGCCGCGATATAAAAAAATCGTTATATAAAGTTGCGATATATCCCGACCCTACTGTACTATAACGGGCAATGTTCGCTGGATTTGGCATCCTGTGTACCACCGGCAAGGCTGTGGGCTCTTAACACTCGTCTTGCTGACGGTGCCCACCATTTCTCTGTGGCTGTCGGTCACACTAGAATAACCCATTATAGTACATCCTTCTTTCCTCACACAGCCAAACTGTGGAATGCTCTGCCTGCTTCTGTGTTTCAAAACTCATACAATCTGTTTCACTTTAAAAAGCTGGTTTTCTGGCATCTTCGTGGTGTAGACTAATTTAATCTTTTTCTTTTCTATTTTTAATTTCTTTTTACTCATATTCTTTCACCCCTCAGGCCCCGTTATGGGTCAATGACCTGTGCCTGGGTGGGCTATTTCCCGAAAAAAAAATATAAATAAATACTTGTTGTTATAATTGTAATGATTTTTCCACAGCTTTTATAGAATTACTGTTGACCTTTTGTAGTTGTTGAACATATCCTAATTTTCTCCTTAAGATTAAGTATTCATTAGTATATGTATCCTGAACCATCAAAGCTGCTGGACTATTGGGTCCCGGATTAGTGGGGTCCAACCTGTATTGGTATTTGGGTGTGAATCATGGACTCTGGCTGCAAGGGGAGGAAGTGTGTTAGAACTGGTAGAGATGACATACTTAAGAGTTTTATGTGGAATAAATAGGATGCAGGGATAAGGAGTTACAGAAATTAGATGTGAAAATGAAAGCTTTGTAAGACAGTTCACCAGCTTCTGTTTTGGTGGCATATGGACATGGTGAAACAAAGTGAAGTGAAAGGCTAACATGAGTGAAGGATTTAGAGTTGGGAAGGCCAGAGAAATGGAAGGATAAGGTGAAGGTTCACTAGAAGTGCAGGGATGGGGATCAAGGAAGCATCTGAGCATGTGAATGATAGGAGAGTACAGCATTGAGTGGTATATGAGGATTTCACAGTAGTTAAGAATGAATGGATGAAGGTGAGTGAGAGTCCATGTTTGTCTTGGTTGTGGCTACCATTCAATAATAGCAGGAAAAGGCTGGCAAGTTGTGGTAAAAGAAGACTAGAGTCGACCTTTTTCTTGGCTTTATTGTTTATATAACTGACCAAGGGCAGTATCTGGAAGAGAACAAAAGAATATTCTAGTAAGTGAAGGGAACAATGAAATTTTCTAATATAATATAACCCCAAACAAAACAACACCCAATGATAAGAAACATAACATATGTACATACACACGTAACAAGACAGAATACATGGGTTCAAGTGTACAAGTGTTGCATAACTTTATCACAAGTAAAGAAGAATGAAGTTTCTCCACATCCAAGCCTACTTTCCTTCCCTTAACCCATTTCTGGATTTTCTCAGTCCCTACAGTCTTTATTCTTAAGAGAAAATTAAGAAACAATATATAATAAGTTGCTTTATGATTCTACCAGCTGTTTTGGGAATAAAAAAACACAATACAGTTCGTCCCCGAATTACGTACATCCGAATTACGTACAAACGGCCGATACGTACATCGTTTCTGAAGTCTTTAATTGCAAAAATATTGTCTTAAAAGGGCGAGCAATTTTTAAATTTGGCGGGCGAGCCAGCCGCACCGCGCCGCCACTATCACTGACCATGCAGACGACACGCTAGACGCACCAAAACAACAAGTGTGGTCATTGTGCATACAGTACTTCTCCTGTGAATTTCTGCCCTATTTTGTACACTTTACTCTGTGTGCAATGACTGGTGTAAAGCGTAAGAGTGGTGAAGCCAGTGGGAGTGCTACGAAACGTCAAGCAATCTCACTAGAGATAAAAATGGACATAATAAAACTGCTTGAAAGTGGTGAAAAGTTGACCAATGTTGCCCGCAAATTTAACCTGAGTCGGTCAACTGTTAATACAATTGATAAGGGCAAAGAAAAGATCAAGGAACATGTGAAATCTGCAGTGCCAATGCAATCTACGATTATAACTAAAAGAAGAGGGAAGGTTCTGGAAGAAATGGAAAAATATCTTGCGCTGTGGATCGAGGACTGCACACAAAAACGTAAGCCTCTGTGTCTCAGTATGATTCAGGAGAAAGCCCTAAGTCTTTTCAACGACCTAAAGAAAGATCACCCTGATGATACTGTGACATTCAATGCTAGCAATGGGTGGTTTAACCGATTCAAGGTGCGAAATAAGCTGCATAATGTTCGAGTGACTGGTGAGGCGGCGAGTGCTGATTGGAAAACAGCACAGGATTTTCCAAAGAAACTCGCGGAAATTATCGAGTTACGTACATTTCGAGTTAAGTACAACCTTTTGGTCCCCATTATGTACGTAACTTGGGGACTTACTGTACTATACTAGTATTGCTGACTTGTTAGTTACTTTAGCCGAACGATCATTATCTTAATTTTGGCTCACCTAATCTCATAATTTGTCTTGTTGCTACAGTTAAAACATTGCACCTGTGGGTCAACTGTCTCTTTGGATCATCTTTATTTTTTCTTAGTTGGTGGTGTAAATAAGAGGAAATGGCATGTAATTAGAGTTGGGGATCAGTTGGTTAAAAAAAATTACTGGCAGTGAATTTGAATGGTTGGCAACTGCAAAATTAAGATGAATATACGGATAAATATACGGTAAACCCTCGAAGATCTTGACCCGGGAAATCCGAATTTCGGAAGACCTGGACAAGAAATTTAGGGATTCTGGGTTAAAAAGCTTCCTAGAAGTTTCCTTAAGAAACATTTTAGGCCTGTGGGCGCTGCTTGACCCGTCAGTTGCTTGGACACAGGTGCCTGAGGAGGTGGGAAACATAAACAGAGTTGACAATTGTTTTTTGTGGGAATATTATTTAATTCACTCTAATAATGATACAATGTATCGTAATATGTTGTCATAGGTAAATGCGTGGTTTATGTATGGTAATTTGTTTATCACGACAGTAGGGTCGGGATATATAGCGACGTTATATAACGATTTTTATATATCGCGACTACCAAAATTATCGACATTTTTTCCTATATAGCGATAAATTTTTTATTTCGCGAGGGAAATCGTGCAGGAAATATTTCAAATTTATCACTACTGTGGTCCCTCGGTTAACGAATGGTTCGGTTAACAAAATTTCGGTTCACGAATTACCTTCCATAAGAATCTTCAATTCGGTTAACGAACAAAAATTTGATTAACGAAATCCTTACAAACATCACGTTTTGTTGTGAGCATCACCTGATCAGCTGATGGGCTAGTCTGCCAATTCAGTAATCTGTTCTATGTTTACATTCGTTTCCAGTGGAGTAAATATCAAGAAAGATGTGCTCTTTAATATTTTTGCATTTTTTATATTAAAATTATTAGTAATTTTAACATTTATTTAACATATTGATAATATATGCAGTACAGGGAACTAGTTTTTTGCGCGCCCATCAGACGCTTGACTCAGCCACAAGGCGTCATTTGGGCTTTGTTGACAGTGGAGTGAGCATCTATTTTGTTGGTGTCTTGAATATTTTTGCATTTTTCATTAAAATTATTGGTCATTCTGAACTTTAGTTAGCATATTGATAATATATAGCGCAATGCAGTGTTTATTTACATAAAATAATCTTGAATTACACTAAGTGAACTTAAAATTTTATTGGTGAAATGACGGCATCAAGCATTGGTCCCCTGATAGGTGATTTCTCCTCCATCCCCACTTCCTTCTCTTCTCCCTTCTCCTCCATCCCCACTTCTAATTCCCATCATCATCATCAACCAGGAACCTCAAAGTAAGTGTACTTTACTGCATTTTTTTTTTTTTACTTTGTGTGTACTTTTTGGTGAGCTGAAACCAATTATCCAATATCCCATTGAAACAATGGATACGCTTAACGAAATTTTCGGTTAACGAACGACCTTCTGAAACGAATTGTGTTCGTTAACCGAGGGACCACTGTACAGTGGTCAGAGAATAATCTTGTACATCTTGTTTTACAATTTCTCCAGAAACATTATATTTGTGCAACAGTTATGGAAGAAGACCAGGTAGGGGAATCACTGGTGAGTTTAGGAAGTACTAAGATTGTGTAAATATTATTGAGCCCAGTGGCGTAATTGGTTAGCGTGTGATACTTAAACAACAGATATTGGAAGTCCAGGTGTCTTGAAATGATGAAGGATGTTGAGATAGTAGATGGAAGATTTGACACTAATACTGACTTGTACTTTCCAGCTCAATTTCATCTATATTGATGCAAAGAAGTTTTAGAATTCACTTTCTTGGTGCAATTGTTTTCAGACTTTTCTGTTACCAGGCTGGAGAGGATTCTTGATCATTCTTGTTTCATATCCCCCCCCCCCAGTATATTATTAGTCAGTCAGGTTCAGATTTTCCTCCTTCCATTCGACTTTTTAATTTTTTCTGAGTCCTTCCTGACTTTGATTCAGGGGTGGTTCTCTCATCATTTTTTGCAGAGATTTTTGTGGGATCCACCTGGGATTTGTCCACATTACAGATTATATAATTGTCACATTAGATTACTAATGGTGAGTGATGATACTCACCACCACAGTTATCAAACAGTTGTCACTTTCATTGTAACATTTGCTGGAAGAAATAGTTTTCAAAGTACTTTGCTCCTTTTTACAGATACATGGCTGAACTGATATTGAATATGAAAACATTAATGTTTATTTGGTAAACACCTTAATTCAATGATTCTGAAGAGCATATTGTGTTATTCATATAAAGCTTTTAATTGACTAAGAAGGCGAATAAGACATGAATATTTTTTGTAAGTTATGATATTAGAACCCCGATGTTTACTCTTGAGTTCTTAACATTGAAAACTTTCATTGCTCCAAGGTTCCATAGTTGTGTAGAATAGCTTGCTTTCTATTTAATTTATAATGAATAGTAGTGTAGAATAGCTTGCTTTTTATTTAATTTATAATGAAGATGTGGTACTGTACTGGGTATGTTGAGTTATCAGAAATTGATGAAAATATCCTGTAAAGTGGAAACTCATCCAGCAGTATTTATTTCAGGTGGTGGTAGATTGAAAAAGGAAATCAAGACATCCCCAGAAGGGTGTATATAAAGTTTTTGCATATACAGGGGGTCCCTGGGTTATGAACGGGTTCTGTTACTGAGGACGTTCGTAAGTCGGGTATGTACATACGTACTTACTAAACAATGTTAAAAATCCCACTACGTATATCTTAGCCTAAGTCCTTATATACACCTAAAATAACGTAATATAAGACAAAAGGAGAAAAAGAATGACAACATACAGTAAATGGAAATAAAAAAAATGTCATCATGTAAATAAAATACTGTAAATTTCATGTTTAACCCCGTTCATATTGGCGGGCGTTCTTAAGTCGGGGACCTCCTGTAATACATTTTCAGAAAAGAAAAATATTCAGCATAAGTGTCAAAGATTACTGTTGCAGGCTACATCACAACCACATCAGTCCTGGAAAGAACATTACTACA
This sequence comes from Homarus gammarus, assembly GCA_958450375.1. Taxonomy (NCBI): domain Eukaryota; kingdom Metazoa; phylum Arthropoda; class Malacostraca; order Decapoda; family Nephropidae; genus Homarus; species Homarus gammarus. Next base: position 1,147,929 of record CAUDMG010001957.1, on the reverse strand, counting down.
TAGGCAGAGTGTATCTGTTAAAGATACGATAATTATTATGATATACTGTACATTTAGATGGTAGGATATCTCTAAAATCTTGAAGTTCCCAGTTTATACTCTATGATGCACAAAAATTATAATAATTTTCATCTTAGAATTCTAACTTGTATCATAAGTTCTAATATGGCTAATTTATATATCTTTTTCCAATTATTTAGGCTGGACATTCCTTAAGTGAAGCATCATCAGAATGCGAACTGGAGAGGACAGAGGATGACATTGATGTGACCATTGAAGGGGAAGATGATGAAGATGAGGAGGATCAGGGTAACATGTCAGGATTTGAAGCTGACCTCAGCACAATGTCTTTGGAAGTAAGTTTTTTTTCTTTATTTTTATTTATTTATTTTTTAATATGTGTGTGTGAGTGTGAGATAATTAATACTAATTTAACGGTTTATTGGAAAGTTCTGCAGCCCGAAGGCTGAAAATATACTGTAATTTAAACATAAGGTGACAGGAGTTATGACTTCACATGACAAGTAAGTGATATGGGTTGGGTGTAAATGGGGTTACCTAGTATGGGCCAATAGACCCACTGAAATTTCCTCCATTCTTTCATTCTTATGTTCTTAGAGAAAGCAGAGAGAAGGGAGAGAGGGAGCAGGATATAAAACTTGTTTGGATTTTTCAGGGTCTCGGGAACAGAACCTATTTTTGAGTTTCCTAACCCCATCGTGTAATGGTCAACACTTTTATATTATACTCAATTCTTTCATCAAGTAATAACTTATGCAGAGCAGGGTGAGAATATATGTCTAATAATCTATCTTTCTATCCAAACTAAGAATTTCTGTCCTGTTCTTATCAACATTAAACAATGTTGGAGATAGAACACAGCCTCGTCTTACTCCCTGTCTAACTGTGAACCAATTACAGTAGTACCGTATTTTATGGCATATGAGATGCACAGCCTTAGAAGCCCCCCCCCCCCCCCATTTTAGCAGGGAGTATTTAGGAAAATACTTTTGTGTGTATTTTCCTCCTGTAGCCATAGTTCTTAAAACAATATATACAGTACCAGTAAATGTGAGGATTAAATACAAATACTTGTACTGTAATATGAATAAATAAATTACCCCAAAAAATACTGTATTGCCTAACCAGTAAGTAAAAGCCAAATGGAAGATTAACACAGTCACTATTTGCATATACAACTGGACTCCCTGTTCACCATAGCAATGGTGACGCTACCTTCGCCAATTCCCCACCACCACCACAAACCACCTAGCCGTCCTCCTGCTTCACCACTAAGCCAGCTAATTTGTGTGCAAAGAAATGCATATTTGTATAATATTCCTTTTATTTGTTTGCCTTAAAGGACAATTATTTCTTTTACTTTTTCACAATATGTATGTAGGATGATGTGTGCATGTATATCAGTAAATATAAATGAAGAAAGTTAAGTATAGGAATATGAAATTATGAGTTAAAAACAACAGCTTGGCCCAGTAGCCTGGTGATTACAGAGACGATAAACCTGACTACAATGTCGCCAGCGTATGTTAACAGATGTAAATGTGAAAAGAGAGATATCTGTAAATCTTCATTTGCATCAGGTATTTGTAGATTGAAAAATAAATGTTGTAGATATGGCATTAATAGATTGTAATGCTTGCAAGAGTTCAGAAATGGTTACCGCTTAGCCACCTTTGAAGAGCTGGGTTTCTGCCGTACGGACGTTATTTGTCTTGTTATTGTCATCAGTACAATACAGAGTAGTTATAGATCGACTTTTTATATTTACAATAATTTTTTAAATGAATTAAATAATAATACCTGTAATGTTTAAGTAAACAGTAGCATATTTGTAATTCTGGAGTTAGGTTAGGTATAATTTAGCCTACCGGGGACAGCAATGGGGGTATTCATTAACTTGGGGGAGACTGCAACTTCACCTGTAAGGTGCAGGCTGATATTTTAGCAATCTTTCAGACAAAAAAGTGCGTCTTATATGTCGTAAAATGCGGTAAGTTCATTATTTATTAAAACTGAAGCCTCCCATTGCCAGTAAAGATTTTTAATATAACAATTTGTTAATGATGTTAATTAAAAAAAGTGGAAACTGAGATGTAAGATATGCTTTATTGATAAGAACAGGACAGAAATTCTTAGTTTGGAGAGAAAGATAGATTATTAGACATATATTCCCACCCTGCTCTGCATAAGTCATTACTGTACTTGATGAAAGAATTGAGTCACAAGGCAGACTCCAGTAGATGCTCCCACTCTCCCACAACCAACCATGACTCACAAACCAGAGGAATTAAAAAATATCTCAATGAAAAATTAAAAGTAAGTTTGCTTCACAGTTAAGTATTGATTTCCATGAAGGCAAAATTCTAATGAATGAGAATTTATGGCTAAAGTTATTTGCTGTCAGCCATCTCAAGTCTCTTGAATAATGTTGAAATATTCTAATACTGTGCTAGTTTATTTTAGCTTCTCTATTCACACTGTAACAACATCAAGCTGGCAATGGTAGATAAAAGTGTTTTAAAAAATCTGCAGTGAAAATTGGCTTAACACACAAATTCACTTGAGGAAGTAAGAGAGAATTTGTAAAAATAACTAATAAAATGTTTGAGAGATAAAATATTATTTAATGTAGTGAACCATGGAGTGAGGTGAGATATGATCTAGGGTTTTTGTGAGTGACGAAGGATGGTCATCCAACCTTAGTATTAACTCAGAAATCCTACGTTGCTTGTACTGGAAGTTTGCTGGATTTGTGAAATTTCCAGTTTTCTGAACAAGGTCACTCCCTCAATGCTTCCCTCTTAAACCCATCAGGTATTTTTATATTGCAGTTTCAGAAGTAAATTATTTGATCAGTTTTGTGGTGCAAAGGAGAGTTTCTGTACAAAAATAATATGCTGTATAGTACTGTGCAAAACTTATTTCAACTCAGAAAAACAATTCATCGTAATAGAATAATGAATAAAGAGTAAAATAGAAAGAATGTGAATTGGGCATCTGAAGAAACTCTGCAGATGTCAGCCAAATTTTGATTATTTAATCAGGGGCTTGAAAGGGTTTTAAATTTTTTATAGGGGTATGACAATGAAATACATAATCCAAAGATAAAAATTTAAAAATATAAGTTTGTAAGAAGAAGGAATTTAATTTTTGTCTTAGGAGTATAGAAGAGGCAGAAGGTTATTATACTGTATTAGGAGATACAGAAACAAAACAAGGATTGTAGAAATATTCATTGTACTGTACCCTGTACTTTGTAATTTTACTGGACCAGAAATTTTTCCAATTCAGGGTGGCAATCTCTCTCCACCTTCCTCCCTCCCCCGCACAAACTATTCAAGTGTTTAATATTCACCTTGTTTACAGGTTTGTGGGTCATTGTATGTCAATTCCATTCTCCTTTTATATTATTCTGTGTAGATTATATGCAACATTTACTTGTACTGGGCAAGTGACTTAAGGAATTCACTTAACGGGGTGTCGCTTACTTGCCCCGACAAATTTTGAAGGAAATTTACTTGCCGAGTTTTATTTTATGGGAAAAGTTAAATAAATATTTTTAAACATTCCAATGTATTGTGTATCAACTCGCAGATCACTTGTCTGTCTCAATGCCTTTTACTCTCACTCAGTCGATTTTCCTTGCTTATTATTCACGTTGATGTTTTCACTTCAATTTGTAGCACAACTCTGATTACACAGCAATCATTAGGAGCTTCTTTTTTATATGCATATTTTCAGGTCAAGTCATTGTGAGAATAGCCCAATAGAACTAGGAGAGATCAGCTGTGGCATCACTGAGGCTGTAGTCTGCACAGGGGCTTTCTTAGCAGGTCAGGTCATTGTGGGAACATAAAGAGTCAGGAATCAGCTCAGCTGTGACATCACAATATGATGTGAGGTCAAGCACACACACAGTTGATGGACCTCACCGGTCAAGCATGTGCAGGAAAGTGTGGTCACGCAGCACCTATCAAATTCCCATATAGGTATTTCCCTCTCAAAATATTAATTTATAAGCTGGGTAAGTGCTGAGCATAAGAACATGAAAATTCCTATGTCCGGACTGTTAGGCACTGCTGATCTGCACAGTTTGTTTTATATGTTTGCATTGTTTATCTGTTCTGGCTAGCTGAGTTCTTTTCTTAACCCTTTGGCTGTGGGGGTTATCCTAAGCTGGATAAAATTGTCTGACTGTAGCCAGAATAAAATGGCAAGTGCGGGAAATGCAGCGAAAGGGTTAATTGAGATAGGTTTTAACCCATTGGTTGCGGAAGGTTACCCTAAGCTGAATAAAATGGCAAGTGTGGGAAATGCAGCGAAAGGGTGAAGTAATACTGAACAATGATTTCTGTAATGAAACTATATTTAATGCTGTGCAAATCTAAAATGAATGATTGCAAACTCTGAAATATTGCAGTGACAGGTTAAGAGCTCACTTGGGGTAGCTTCTCTACATGTGTTATTACACATTCAAGAAGTTCAAAACATACAGTCTCTCCACCGACTTACGGCAGGGTTCCGTCCCGACGACCAGGTTGTAAGTCGAAAAGGCGAAAATAATACATAGAAATTCTAAAATGGGAGTCTCGTTTTTTTCTCAGCACCACAAGAACTCTCACTTTTATGCTTGCCAGCCATTTTAAAGGGAATTACAAACGAAAATTTTGTCAGTACGCAGTGCGATCACTAACGTTGGTACTAGAAAATACGTAATTTGAAAATATTTTATACGACCACGGCGGTCGTATGTCCGGGTTGTCGTAAGTCGAGTATGTCGTAAGTCAAGTATGTCTTAAGTCGAGGAGTACCTGTATTTGAAAAACATTACTTGTTTTTTAAGTAATTACAGTATATATTAATAAAGTTATATAGATAAAGGAGCACTGTTAGTATTATGGTCAAGAGAAATAACTAAAAACTGTACAATAAACCCTCAAAAGTCCAAACCCTTTCAGGGTAAGAAACATTTGTCCAGACCCTTAGGTATTTATCATTTGAAATTCTCACCAGCGAACAATCCGTTGGTTTCTTTCTTCCTCTTGGACCTGTGAGTGACCAGTTTAATCCTCAACTCTTAGAATGAGCTCGGCTGTAATGCTGCACTATGATTGATTAGCTTTTAAGTTCAACACATCTTCATCCACAGAAAAAGGATAAAATTTAGGTAAAATAATTCAAACAGTTGTGATGGTAATCAGCCTGGGAAGAGAGCAGATTACGAGTACGTATTGCATCATCCATATGATACACACACTACTACTACTTTGCTGTCACTTGGAATTGAGTATGACGATCATCCAGCTGTAATACAATGATACTAGTTAATAAGGATGTCACATTCGTTGGTGAGCTCTGAGGTGATTTGAGAGGCCGATACGGGACTGGCTGGGTCGTCCACAGATGTTGCATGTGTGGAGGGCTACATCTAGTGTGGGATGGGCGGTGGCAGCATCTTTCCGGCGTTGGCACTCAACTCCCTTGATATGCAGTTGGGCTAACTCGAAAGTATTGACACCTTCTTGTGTGGTGCTCCTCCAAGTGTTACAATATGGAGTAATCGTCTCCCAGGTGAGGAGGTCTATTTGGCACTTTTTGGGTTCGTCGTAAGACTATCGTTATACATTCTCAGTTGCCTGCCAGCGTTATGTTTACTATTCTTTAGGTGCTTTGGCAGTCTATTGTCATCCATGCGGGTAGCATGGCCAGCCCAATGTAGTTGTAAATGAATAATGGTAGCCTCGATGCTCCTACAGTTGGTGTCAGCGAGAATACTGGCATTTGTTCTCTTGTCTTCCGAGCGAACTCGGAGGATATAACGTAGACTACGTTGGCGAAGTTTTCAAGTGCCTTGAGGTGCCTCCTGTATGTGACCCATGTCTCGCTGCCATATAGCAGGGTGAGGAGGACCACTGCTTGATATACGTGCAACTTTGTAGAGAGTTTAAGCTCCCTACAGCTGAGGACATGGGTATGGGGTCTGCCAAAGGCTTGAGATGCACATCTGATCAGATGTTGAATCTCTTCATTGACGTCCGCAGTGGGAGCTGAACCAAGGGCTGGCTGAAAGAGAATCTGAGTCTTATGTACATTCACCTCAAGGCCAAAGTGTGCATACACTGCCGTTCATGCCACCGTGGAGTTGCCTTGCAATGGCGATGAATTTTAGTGGGCAGCCAGAACGGCTGCCAGAGGGCTTCCCTGTTGACCGAGTTGAAGTCCTCCTCCTCCTCCTCCTCCTCCTCCTCCTCCTCCATTAATGCTGAAATATACAGTACAATACTGTATATCATAAGAGGCTGATCATACATTTATCCCATAAAGCCCGGGAGATTTAAGACCTGGCGGACCCCCACATCCGAATATTTGGGCTTAAAAATCACTATAAAAAATCCATTATCGCCTTATAAATGAATTAATCACTTTTAAAAAACCCCCATAAGAATGTACTTACATTCAGCTCTTATTGCATCATGGTTGGGGAGTTGTCTGGTGTGTTGATCAGCATTGTCGAGTGATGAAAGATGTTTTGTTTGAAGGTACCGCACAGCCTAAAGCAAGCGGGAAGTGATGTTGACACGTACTTGCAACACACTATTCTTACTTGAAAGCAATATATCTTCATTATAACTACAGTACTACTAAACACAAAATATTTCTGAGTTCCTCAAAAGAACTATAAAATACTGTACAGAAGTCGAAGGAAGTGCATCCATCATGATAGCAGGCTCGAGTCTTACGACAGATAATGTGTAAGTTGAGTTGCCAATTAAACAAGTATCCAATACAAGGTGTGTTGTCTTGCCTGGACATTCAAAATATGCTGCAAAAATTAAAAAAGTAGAGAAATGTCACCTGGGCTGTAAGGGTTAATTAAGGAGGGAGGGAATGAATGGTTAGGACTGTCAGAGAAGAGATTACTATCTGATTTAGCTTGTCCTTTTATTTTGAAGTTTAATTACAAATATATATTTTTTCTATTTATGATGAAACATACACCATAAGAGGCTTATCATATGAGAGTATAATAATGAATAAATAAAAACAAACTTGCGATCGTGGCAACGACCAGTCCCTCCCCTCACCCACAGCATGCTCACACATAAAGTGTCATCTCGCACCTATTAGCTCTCATTAGGTCATACCAAATCTGATTTGACCACTGTACAGTATCCTCATTAAAGACAATACATTGTACAACTACTCCTTGACTTACGACCACCCGGACATACGACTGCCCCAGTCGTACCAAAATTTTTTCAAATAAAGTATTTGAGTCCCGACGTTAGTGATTGCGCTGTGTACTGACAAAATTTTTGTTTGTAATTCCCTTTAAAATGACTGGCATGCTTATAAGTGAGAGTTTTGTGGTGCTGAGAAGAAAAAGAGACACCCTTTTTAGAATTTCTATATATTATCTTCGCATTTTCGACTTATGACCTGGATTTGGGTCCCTAACCCCGTCGTAAGTCGAGGAGTGGCTGTACTATATTATAATGGTAAATAAGGTAATATGTTTTAAAAGAAATATAAATATTTTTAATGAACTGTAATATATAAAGTAAAAATGTAAAAAGAAACACATGACATTTATTGCACATTAAAATATATATATATATGCAAGTAAATCACTGTAGGTGCGCGTGATCTAGGTATATGCTGATAACCACCATTGTGGACCTGGTCTCACCCTCCTCTGTATATATTCATCTTGTTCTGCATTACTCTATCTAGTCTGTACTCACCCCTGAAGATGTGAATTACACGAAAGCGCTTGGGAACTTCGTGTTTTCTTCTTTCCTGGTGGTTATCAGCATATATATATATATATATATATATATATGCAAGTAAATCACTGTAGGTGCGCGTGATCTAGGTATATGCTGATAACCACCAGGAAAGAAGAAAACACGAAGTTCCCAAGCGCTTTCGTGTAATTCACATCTTCAGGGGTGAGTACAGACTAGTCTGTACTCACCCCTGAAGATGTGAATTACACGAAAGCGCTTGGGAACTTCGTGTTTTCTTCTTTCCTGGTGGTTATCAGCATATATATATATATATATATATATAGATATATATATATATATATATATATATATATATATATATATATATATATATATATATATAAACAGTCAATCCCGAACTCCTAGTTTTTTTTTTTTTTTTTTTTTTTTTATCCTCCTCTTTTTGTTACAGGGATTAGCCCACCCGGGCACAGGTCACTGACCCACATCGGGGCCTGGGGGGCGATAATGTAATAATATTAATAATGATAATAATAATAATAATAATAATAAAGAACCATAAATAAATGAAAAAATGAAAAAAATATCAAGAGTGAGAATTAATATATGTATGTTGTGTTGTCAATCGTAAGAGAAGCAATTGAGACCCTGCAATTGTGTGTAAATGAGGTAGAAAGTCAGATGAGCAACCTGGAACTTGGTCACAATTTTTGTGATGACATATGTTCTTTGACTTTTCCATTTTTTATTCACGGTTTCTGTACTGGTTCATATTTATTTACTAAAATGGTTAATGCCTTATTTCCGTAGACTTTATGTACTATTAACCGACCTTTCGGATTATCCGTCGGCCCCTTCCCTCCATATGTGGTCGGTTAATCGAGGTTTTACTGTGTCTCACTTGCTGACTTTTCTGCTATGTTCTTGGTCAAGTTATCTCACATATAACAGGACCTATTTTACCACAGGTACCAGAAAACAAAAACAAAGAGGACTGAATATTATGCTTTAGGGAAGAGTGTGAGTTAAGAGTATGAGAGGATAAAGTAATTTTAAGGGTTATTGAGAAACTGATTGCTGTGAGTTGTTACTAATAAACATTAGTGAAGACATTTAAGTGCTGGATAAAATATGCAATAGTGTTAAATTCAAGGAACTTAAAGTACACTGGAGGCTGAATGAAAAGACTTTGATAGGAAGACATTACAATTCTGTATTTAGTGTATAGAATGACTTAGATCTCTAAGTTGTGGAGTTGATGTTTTAATGATTTTTACAGGAAACTGCGGAGGAGCCAAATGACTCCTTGAGCCCCAATGGTCTTAGCTCACAGGAAGAAGATACAAGTGTAATGACAGTAGACGACTTGACATCCCCATTACCCTTTGTGACTCCAAGTCAGGCAGCAAAGCTCTTCCTTCAATTACAGGGAAATCAAACTGTTTTCAGGTATTGGCAAATTTTAAATTTAAGTACTACTTCAAAATGATTATCCATCTTCATGTATAATTAACACTCGCACACCATGATGCATATAGGCATCACTGATAATCTCATTCAATTGGCACAGTCATTCCAATACATCATTCAAGAGAAACAATTATGAAAAATTGAGTAATCCATCACTAATTGATTACTTGGCAACAGTCCAAAGCATGCTGACCATGAGACATCATTGTTGTCCCGACAGTGAAACGAGAAGGCCGAGTTAGAGTGAGCCCTTTAGACTTCATCTTGATATCCGACATCTTCGTGGTATAGATTGATATTACCTTTTCCTTTTCTATTTTTAATTTCTTTTTATTCTTATTTTTTCGCCCCTCGGCCCCGATGTGGATCAATGACCTGTGCCCGGGTGGACTATTCCCCGTAAAAAAAAAAACTAAATAAATAAAAATAAATAAATAAATAATTACACTTGTGCAATCCATTGTGCAGTAATATTAGCCTGTAAAGTGTTTATTAGTGTTTACAAAGCATTTATTTATTTATAATGATATTTTACTTACAGTATTCAGATTTGTAATATGTGCCATAATGCCCTTCTCTAGCTAAGATAATGGTCTGAGTTACAGTAGCTGTAAAAGTGATGAAAAGTGTTGTGGAGTGTTTTATAAGTCTCCATATGAGTGTTTATGAAGTGTTCAATTTATTTTACAATATTTCAATATTTCACTTGTTCAAACTTGTAAGTATCACAAGTGTGAACTGCATAAAAAATTCCCTTTTGTGGATACAATATACATCTACCATCACCCTGATAGGTAAGATTGTTTTGAAATACAGTAATATCTCTGTGAACCAGAATCCTTCAAACCCGGAAATCTCCCATTGCCCGAATTCAAATTTGCTCGGAAAATCATTCTCAAAGCTGGAATTTTTCTAAAAATTTCTGGCTTTAGGAAAAAAATTTTTGAGGTTGAAAATCGAGAGAATTTTCTGAAAATGTCTTAAATAAAGATGAAAGTTAAAGTATTTTTTGGGGACCTGACCTGTTGCAATGTCAGGTGGAGGTAGGGTGGGGGATTAGGGGTCTTATATTACTGACCTGATGGAATGTCAGGTCATCCTTTCTTGGGTGGGGGGTTAGTGGGTCTCATGATCTAAAGATGTCTTGAATAAACACGAAAGCTAAAGTATTTTTAGGGAGATTGTGATAAGTATAAATGAGCAAAGTTGTATCCGTTCAGCATTACATTACATAACATTTTAAAATATGGAGTGAGTAAACAGAAAGGTGTGGGCGTGCGTGCTTGTGTGTGTGTGTAATAATAATGATAATTAACGGTTTATTGAAAAAGTTCTACAGCCCGAAGGCTGAAAATATACATTGGACAAAAATGACTTATTACATACAAAGACATGGAGTAGGTAGGTCATTTAACAAAAGCTTCCATTACTGAAAGAAGAAGGAACATGAATTGAACATACTGTACAAATTATTATAGTTTACAGCTGATGGCCCGGGCCTGGGCTGGTCATTGAAATACCAGGTGGTGTGGTGTTACGTGGTGTAGTAACTCGTCCTCGGGTGTTGATATGAAGGACCTCACGTGGTCATGGAGACATCGGGTGGTGTGGTGTTCCTGTGGTGTAGTAACTCGTCCTTGGGTGTTGATACGAAAGACCTCAAGTGGTCATTGAGACACCAGGTGGTGTGGTGTTCACGTGGTGTAGTAACTCTTCCTCGGGTGTTGATATGAAGGATCTCACTTGGTCATGGAAACATCAGGTGGTGTGGGGTGGTGTCACAGTACCTCACTCTCTCTGCTCGGTGATGTTGTTTTATCTCGTAGTCAGGTGCATAGCCGGCCCCCTATTGTTCCCAGGGTGGACAGATTAGCACCACCTGGTCAGAAGATGGTTGGTCGGTTTCCAGGGGTGCTTATCTCATAGGTGGGTCACGGCTCTTACTGATACTGTCTAGTGCTGAATTCACTGGCTTAAACACTGTTCAACACTGATCCCACTTCTTTCCAAAATGAAATTGCCACTTTTGATTATGTAGATATCCCGGTGGTGAGGATGGGTTGGGGAGAGGGAATTCAGGAATGGGCCGACATGGCCAAGGGGGACCGCTGCTCAACAGGAGCAGTGCCTGAATAGGTCTTGACCCTACAGTGGTCAAGGATAATAATAATAATAATAATAATTAACGGTTTATTGAAAGAGCTTGGCAGCCAGAAGGGTGTGTGCGTGCGTGCGTGCGCCAAGCACATTGTAGGTTTTGAAGAAGTTGATGAAGAAGTTGTTCAGGAGTCAAGAGGTGAGGTGACATGCCAAGACACTTACTTACACAGCACAAACATAACAGCACTACTAAACCATTGTCTTATAACATTTTACATTATAATTTCCATTTTAAAATTAATTGGTGCATGATGGCTCGATTGGGCTACATTAGCACTTAGACAACTGATCAATGAATAAAGCAGGGCATATGGAGACGCATTATACACTAGTGATGTCACGAAGCTTCGAAACTGCAACCACAAATTATCACAACCAGTACTCAAATGTACTAAGTTAATTACTAAAGTTATTATGTCTGGTGCAAACTCAAGGGATGTTTATGCTCAAATTAATTGCTATTTTACAAGAATTCCAGCAATGCAAGTTATATTCTCCTTAGTCAAGTCAGTGACATTTTATAAGCGAAAAAATTAAATGCCCTGCCTTTCATAATCCTTGAGTAAGTGTTAATCTTCCCTCCTGGCTGTCGACACCCCCACCTTCCACCCCCCCCCCCCCTCCCTCCTCCCAGCCAGCACTGGGGGAGCAGATGGGTTGATAACGATTACTGGGATGAATTTTATTTTAGGCTTAAAATTTTCTCTTATAAAATGTCGCAGACTTGACTTAGGAGAATATAACTTGCATTGCTGGAGTCCTTGCAAGATATCAATTGATTTGAGTTTCCACATCTCATAATTTGTACAAGAGAATTTTTTTTTAGTCCTTTAGCATAGTACATATACATTTAGTACAAAATGAGTACAGTAGGGTCGGTATATATCACGACTTTTTATAGTGATTTTTTTTATCGTTACTACCAAAATTATCGAAATTTTCCAATATCTAGCTATAAATTTATTTATTTCACGGGATAAATCGGGCAGGAAATATTTCAAATGTACCGCCATGGCAAACAACTGCGTTATTTGCTCACCAGAGGCGCCACCGTGGCTGCTCACCCATGCATTCACGCTTGCCTGCTCAGCCTCTCTTGAGTGAGTGACGAGAAAGCACCAGACTGCTGCAGATTACGACTTCTAAGGTGAGTGTAAATGAGTTGCTAGTGACGTGAAAAGTGAAGTGAAGATAATGAAAAAGATTTAATACTGTAACTATAATCTTTGGTGTTTGTTTATGTAGGTGTGGGATTGTCAAGCGAGTGTGGCAGTGTGGCGTCTACTGCCGAGTCTGGTGTTTCTTGATATGGATATTGAAATAGCCTGTTGTTCCCGAGTCTAGTGTTCATTGGTGCTTTAGTTAATCAGAAAATGAATTTCATTAAGTTGAGTTTATTCACTTTTTTGGGGCCTCCAGAACCTAACCCTATTTCCCCATTGATTACATGTAATTATAAATCGTGATTTAGTATATGGCGAACAACATTGGACCCTATCACGAGATATATCCCGACCCTACTGTACAGTAATATGCTGCTCAAAATTATGGCTTTTATCACAGGAAAAACTGATCAGGATATTATGGTATTGAATGTTATGGAGTATATTTCAAATAAATTCTTCTACCAGTACCCTTCACATACAGTAATGTACTGGGCTGCCTCACTTATTGCAAAGGTTACGGGCATGAAACTCGTTGCGAATATTGAAATTGCGAATAGCTGAGCAATTTCTCCCTTAAGAAATATTGTAAATAGGGGGGATACGGGCATCGTGGTGGTCACGGCCGTCTGATTTTAACACTTGTTTTACTCAATACATATAGAACATAAAATTAATAAAGAAACAAGGGCATAATATCAAATAAACATCAATAACAAACACTTAGAGTTTATTAGGCATATATGTTTACAAGTACAGTATACTTTACATGTTTGAGTGTGTGAATGTGTGAATGTTTATGTGCATAGGTGTGTGAGTTAAGTTTTAAATGTAGACTGTTAATTTACCTCTGCTATGCTGTGTTGCTTGCTTACTGAAGTTGGCATTAGGGGAGAGGGTGAAGGTTTACTGGGGTGAGAGGAGGCTGGGGTCGTCAGCCACCTCGCTCTCATCATCACTGCCAGGGTCGTCAGCCACCTCGCTCTCATCATCACTGCCAGGGTCGTCAGCCACCTCGCTCTCATCATCACTGCCAGGGTCGTCAGCCACCTCGCTCTCATCATCACTGCCAGGGTCGTCAGCCACCTCGCTCTCATCATCACTGCCAGGGTCATCAGCCACCTCGCTCTCATCATCACTGCCAGGGTCGTCAGCCACCTCGCTCTCATCATCACTGCCAGGGTCGTCAGCCACCTCGCTCTCATCATCACTGCCAGGGTCGTCAGCCACCTCGCTCTCATCATCACTGCCAGGGTCGTCAGCCACCTCGCTCTCATCATCACTGCCAGGGTCGTCAGCCACCTCGCTCTCATCATCACTGCCAGGGTCGTCAGCCACCTCGCTCTCATCATCACTGCCAGGGTCGTCAGCCACCTCGCTCTCATCATCACTGCCAGGGTCGTCAGCCACCTCGCTCTCATCATCACTGCCAGGGTCGTCAGCCACCTCGCTCTCATCATCACTGCCAGGGTCGTCAGCCACCTCGCTCTCATCATCACTGCCAGGGTCGTCAGCCACCTCGCTCTCATCATCACTGCCAGGGTCGTCAGCCACCTCGCTCTCATCATCACTGCCAGGGTCGTCAGCCACCTCGCTCTCATCATCACTGCCAGGGTCGTCAGCCACCTCGCTCTCATCATCACTGCCAGGGTCGTCAGCCACCTCGCTCTCATCATCACTGCCAGGGTCGTCAGCCACCTCGCTCTCATCATCACTGCCAGGGTCGTCAGCCACCTCGCTCTCATCATCACTGCCAGGGTCGTCAGCCACCTCGCTCTCATCATCACTGCCAGGGTCGTCAGCCACCTCGCTCTCATCATCACTGCCAGGGTCGTCAGCCACCTCGCTCTCATCATCACTGCCAGGGTCGTCAGCCACCTCGCTCTCATCATCACTGCCAGGGTCGTCAGCCACCTCGCTGTCATCATCACTGCCAGGGTCGTCAGCCACCTCGCTCTCATCATCACTGCCAGGGTCGTCAGCCACCTCGCTGTCATCATCACTGCCAGGGTCATCAGCCACCTCGCTCTCATCATCACTGCCAGGGTCGTCAGCCACCTCGCTCTCATCATCACTGCCAGGGTCGTCAGCCACCTCGCTCTCATCATCACTGCCAGGGTCGTCAGCCACCTCATGCTCATTATCGCTGTCAATTTGCACTGAATGCTATTGTTCTCCGCTGGTTGAAGGCTGTGGTTCACTTGTTGAAGGCTGTGGTTCACTCGTTGAAGGCTGTGGTTTTACACTGGTCTTGAGCAACTGCCTAAAAGCTGTGTTATGTTTGGATGTATGTGGGGAGGTTGGTGCACTGGGGGTTGAAGGTGTGGCCATGATAAATGCATCAAGAGTCATTTGTTGTGCATTCTTCCCCTTCTCCTCAAGCACCTCGTAGTATGCTCGTATGTCTTTCTTGACATTGCGGATGATAGTGCAACTTCGGTCAACATTAGGGTCCATTTCTACTGCCATATCCATCACCATCTCCAATGAAGAAATCAGCTTCCTTAGGTTCCGTACAGTGAGGAGTTGTATTGGAGTTTCATCTGTATCTTCTCCCGTTGCCAGTTGCATTTCTTCCTGCTGAAGCCTCTCCAGTTCTATCAGGTCTTCATTGGTAAGTTCTTCATTGTGAGAGTCGAGGAGGTCTTCTACGTCAGCGTCATCCACTTCATCGAATCCAGCCTTCTTTGCAAGAGTCACAATAGTCTTCCTCATTGCAGGCACTGAAGGGAAACCAGCGGAGTTGTGCACACACTCGGGCCACAGCTTACGCCACACACCGTTCATGTTCTGTTGTGTTATTGCCTCCCATGAATCATTTATGTTTTTTTTATGGTTTTCCTGATGTTGTAGTGTTTTTTCCAAAACTCCCGGATTGTAGGTTTCCCTTCTCCATCGGTCCCCTCAATCAGCTGCTCCATGATACGCTGAGTGTAGAGCACCTTGAATGTAGAGATAACGTCCTGGTCCCTGGGTTGCAGCAAAGCCGTGGTGTTGGGAGGCAAACACACAACTTTAATGTTCTTACACCAGTCAGCCATAGCTTTTGGATGACCTGGTGCATTGTCGATCACCATCAGAGCTTTATCATCAAAATTGCTTTCCTTATTATAGCGACGAATGCGACCGGACACATAGTTGAACATGTAGTCGTGCATCACAGACCCTGTCACCCACGCCTTATGGTTTGAATGCCAGACGACAGGAAGTTGTCCCTTTACAACCCCCCCCAGAACATGGATTATTATAGCAAAGAAATGAAGTTTCTAACTTAATTAGAACTGTATTTACAGATTCCAGTAGTTTAGACTCGAGGAAAACATTTCCAGTACCCAGAAACATTATGGGGAAGTGGGCTATAGTGCGTTTTTTCCCAGCTGAGAAAAGATGCTCCGACCTCTCCGCAACAGTTACAGCTGATGTGCTGTTGCAAATCTGTTCAATTTCGTCCTGAAGTAATGATGTATTTCTAAAATAGTTTATTCTTAATCGTTGGGATGGCTGTTTCTGATGAGAAAGATGTTTAGCTAAATCATATAAAGATACAAACATTCATTATTTCAAACATGAGCACGTAGGAAGTTTATCAGAAATCATATATACATGAATTAACCGTTAAACTTTGGTAATAAATTCACGCTTTCGGAGGACGCATTTAATATATACTTATTTTTACCTACAATAAGGCATACTAAGACAAATTACATGTCAGTAAAACTACATTATGTAAAAACTAACATTTTAAAAGTTCAGAATCACTGAAATATGAAGTTGTTCACAGTTATATTTCCCGCCTTGACTGATGGCTGTTCGCTTTTAGTGCGTACAGAGCTCTCCAACAGTCCAAATTGACATCCTACACTTGAAGCACCATTTCCACGCTGCGGTGCTTCCAGCACCTTGATTTTCTGCTCCAGTGTAATTGCTTGCCTTGATTTCTTAGCCTGTGGGGTAGTTAATGATGTAGTAGCTGGCCTCTTGGACATAATGGCGTTGGTTGATACACGTGGTAGAAGAGAGTGTCGCACAGTAAGTCCGTTCACTGGAGCTTCAGCGCGAGAACTGAGGATGCGTGAGGGTGTGGGAGGGTGGCGGGCAACCGTGTAGTGTGTCCAGAGACGCGTCTGGTGGGAAACATTAGGCGCGAAATTTAAGATATGCGCCTTGATTGAGTCTCGCAAAATAGGGAAGATTCGCTTTAAATTAAAACATTGTCCTTAATTGTGGGTGTCGCTTTAAATCAATAATCTTAAATCGATTCACATTAAATCGACGTTCTACTGTATTTGAAAGTTTGTGGAAAGAGATTACCACTGCAGAACACATCTGTTACAGCAGTAAAAAATGTCTTTAGCCACCAATGAAAGAAGAATGTTATTGTGCATGTGTATTTGTACTTGATTTAGGCCATACTGCATTTTGGCAGGAAAGGGCTTGAAATGGTGGAAAATAATGTGTAAATGATCTGGTGTGAGGTCCTCAGGAAAGAAGGTAATAATTTGTAGAGGTAAGTTTAAATTTTTTGTTGTTTACGATTTTTTCTTATATTTCATGGATTGTGGTTGATTATTCCTTACAATAATTGTAATTTTTTACATGTTTTCTGTCATTTGCCCATCTACTAGATTTGATGGAAAGACTTTCACATCGGGGCAGAAACCACCTCTAATATGTGGGTCATGTCAGAAGGAAGGACATTGTAAGGCAGATTGTCGTGAAGATGAGTTGCCACCCCTCAAGCGCCTGTCACCCATGAATAGTTTTTTCCTCAATCAACTCACTGCCATTTTTGAACATCTGACAGGTAAATAAAAAGATGACAATTTTTATGCATTTATTCAATTAGCAGTTTATCAGTCAATGAGTAGTACACCCTAGAACTTTTGTTTATTCATCTTTATATCCCAGTGCTGTACTATTGACTTGAAGATGATATTTGACAGGATTTGTGTTAAATCCAGTGGTAAAACAAGTTAAAAGGTGAAATTCATAAGTAAGAGCTGGCTGGATGACTCTTAGTAATTCTTTGTAAATGTGAGGTAAATATGAAAAATGCCAGCACGAAGGATTGTTTATTCCAGCTTTTGTATGGGTATGGAACTTTTGAGCTTACTACTGAATGGCATGTCAGAAACTGAGAGCAGTAAAATCAGGTGTTTTATAACCAACAGGTTACAATTGAATGGCATGTGAAATTTTATGAACAAGATCACCCTAAAGGTAGGGATTGCTTTAGGTTATGCTGCCATTATGGATCATTTTGAATTACTGCAAAGCAGTTCTAACCACCAAGGCAGGGTAAAATAAAGACTAAGTTCAATGGTTACCTCAACGGCTAGTGAGGCTTCACTCTTCAGGTTCACTTGCATCTCAGACTCCTCAATCAATCAAAGTGCCATGTCAGGGTTATTGCCCACAATCTTTCATTCTTCATGTTTTGGGAATGCATTTACCAACTCACCCAGATTTTGCATCCATGATGAACCAGCTTTTAATTTCTCTTCTATTTCATCACTGCTTTCCCCTGGCCCTCTTGCTTTCAGTTTTGCATTCTAATATGACTACCATTATCCCCCCATTTCTAATTATAAAGCCAAAGTATCTCATTTTCCTTATTTAATCAATTGTGAGTATTTTTCTCAACACTTTTGTCAATCTTAGTGCTTAAAGTACTTATCGTTTTTTTCTATTAGTGTATTTTATTTGTAATAATATTTTTTGCACCACATTTCAAAGATCCCTAACCTCCTCTAGGTGTCGTCTGTAGGTGTCCTTTCTTATAACCCACACAGCAGTACTGACCATATATAGCATTACAACAACTTTTTTCTAAGGTCCCTTAGATTATTAAATATTGTTTTTGTTTGTTTGTTTTTTGCACCTATATTATCACAGCTAATATTACTTCCCAACTACAGTATTCAAATAATTTTCCACTTGTTGCCAACCATAACTTTTATTTTAGGATTTATTACTGACTTGGAAAAAATCATTACCCTGTACTTTCGTCTTAACAGCTATAAATAACTCTTAGTCCATATTCTTCACCTTCTTCCAACAATCTATGAACCAGTTTTTGTAACACCTTTCCACTTTCTGTTATAAGAGCAGTATCATTTGTATAGAACATATTTAATATGCTATTTACTGCACTAGTAACAGAACCATACCCAAGGATTGAAAGAGAATGGGTGAAGAAAGCAGTTGACAAAATGAAGAATGGAAGGGCGGCTGAAAGCTCTGGGAATAGTTGCAAAAAATGCTTAAAGCTTCAGGTTATGTTGGTGTATCATGATGGAATGTCGTACTTACAGTACTTACAAGGGAACTACAGGGACCTGAAGCTACTAGATCAGGTTATAAAAGTTTTGGGAAGAGTGAT
The DNA here is from genome assembly GCA_958450375.1 of Homarus gammarus. Taxonomy (NCBI): domain Eukaryota; kingdom Metazoa; phylum Arthropoda; class Malacostraca; order Decapoda; family Nephropidae; genus Homarus; species Homarus gammarus. The sequence goes on along the minus strand of CAUDMG010001957.1, from coordinate 1,128,982 downwards.
TGAGATATTGATGATGGAGAGAGTGGATATAAATGAAATTTAGTTTGGGTTTATGCCTGGTAGGGGTAATATGGAGGCAATATTTATGGTCAGGCAGCTACAAGAGAGATATCTAGGGAAGTGGAGAAACTTGTTCTACATATTTGTAGAGAAGGGGCATCACATGAAGTAGTGTGGGCATTGAGAAAGCTAAGGGTTGAGGAGTGCCCTTTTCAAGTGGTTATGGCATAAAATGAGGGCTCAAAAACCACTGTGAGAGTGCAGGGGGTCCCTGACTTATGAACGTCCGACTTACAAATGCCCGCCGATACGAACGGGGTTAAACTTGAAATTTACAGTACAGTATTTTATTTACCTGATGACTTATTTTTTACTGTACTTTCATTTATTGTATTTTGTCATTCTATTTCTTCTTTTGTCTGAAATTAAGTGATTTTAGAAGTATATAAGGACTTAGGCTATGATATAGTGGGTGTACCTAGTTTTTCACATTATATTGGCTACCCCACTCTAATTATGTGGAAAGTCCATTGATCAACTTTGGCATTATATAATAGTAAAGGAAGAAAGGAAATATATACTGAATGCAGTTAAATAGATTCATGCCTGTATACTGGAGCTATCATTAATTAACCTATTAACTTACTTGAATTTTCAGAGGATTTTGAGCCATCTGTACAGGAAATTGAAGAGAGGGATAGAATAGTTGCCGACCTGGAGAATTATATTCGCCAGTCCTTCCATGGAGTGACACTCAAGTTGTTTGGTTCATCCGCAAATGGTTTTGGTTTCCAGCGTTCTGATTTAGATATATGCTTGACCTTTGAGGGTAATCCTTCAGGAGATGTGAGTTTTTTATTTCTTGTTGTATTGACTACAGTACTACTACTATAATAATGATAAGTTATGATAAGGCATGGTGTTCTTGGGGAAGTGTAACAGGACTTAATATTGTGTCAGATGGAGCAGACACTTTTGATTCTGCAGTTTGATGAGGATATAGCTCTACTTGATGCAGCTGAGGAATTGCAAGTTGTTATTGGAGTGTAATGCAGTGTGCATATAGAGATATTGGGAAACATACATAACAACAAAGCAGTTTTTCTTTGTGCAGATAAATCAGAAGTTTAGAAATGTATGAGAGGGGGTCTAAATATCTTACAAACTGGTTAGAATGAAAAGGCAGAAGTACAGTCACCCACAAGTATTCACACACACCTATGGTTCTAATGTGGGTCATATTATCTGGTAACACTTTCCTGTAGAGAACTGTTAGAATTCCCAAATAACCCGTTATCTAAGTGACGTTATTACATTCATGTTTTTAATACGTTTGTTGTGTATATACAGTGGTCCCTCGGTTAGCGAGCACAGTCCGTTCTAGAAGGTTGCTCGTTAACCGAAAAATTCGTTAACTGAAACCATTGTTTCAATGGGTTTTTGGGTAATTGGTTCCAGCTCTCTGAAAATTGATTAAAGTCAACAAAAAAGGTAGAAAAGTGCACTTACTTTGAGGTGTGTATGTAGAAGGCTCCTGGATGATGATGATGATGATGATGGGAATTAGAATGGGGGTGGAGGAGAAGGGAGAAGAGAAGGCATTGGGGAGGAAGAGAAGTCACCCCATGGCACCATTTCACCCATAAAATTTTAGTTCTCTTGGTGTAATTCAAGATTATTTTCTTTAAATCAACACTGCACTGCATTATATATTGTCAATATGTAAAATAAATTTCAAAATGACCAATAATTTGCTTGTAAACACAGAAAAAAAAAAGCATTTAGTTGAAGAGAGTCTCAAACAAGATGTTACCTCCACTGAAAAGACACAAAGACTGACGCCTGTATGGTGTGTTGAGAGGCTGGATGGTGCGCATAAAACTAGTTTCATTACCTTCAATTATGTTCAATAATTGTTAAAATGACTAAAAAAATTAATATTAAAATTTTAAAGTTATTGAATAGTATAAACTTCTTGATATATGCTAAAATGGTAAGGAATTTAAGCCGTAGAACCGATTACTGTATTGGCGGACTAATACTACAGCTGGTGGACCGCCAAATGCAAGCGAAAACATGTTCAGGTCGGCTCGTAAGAAACTCGTTAATCGAGGGATTGCTCGTTAACCGAAGTTAAGAACATTATGGAAGGTAACTCGTTAACTGAAATCTCGTTAACCGAGGCGCTCGTTAACCGAGGGACCACTGTAATTGAATAGCGTTAGGTCTTGAAAACAACAACAAATCTGTTTTATGGATAAATATACAAGTTGTTGCTGGCTGGTACTATTATAATTATATAATGATGATTTTGATTGTTGTTTATTGTCTAATACAGATCAAGTTTGGCAGCTTCTAGAACTTTGAGACACTGCTATGCCTTTTAGGGACAAGAGTGAGGTGTAGGCATATCGGGAACCACCTAATAACCCCCCCCGCTCCCGTGGTGGGGATTGTACTCTTGTACTCTTGCAGATACTGTGAGCAAGCTTAACCCAGGCAGTGTCTAGCGGCAGGATGCACTTGACCCAGTCAGGCCTAGTGTGTGTATAGTTAGTTCATAATTTTTAATAATTTTTCATAAAAAAGGCTCCTATTAAGCACTTAAGCAGAACACAGTAAGGGGATATTTTGTCTCAGTAAGAGGGGCAGGGGTGAGGGAGAGAAGTTTGGATGGAAACAGAAGGGAGAGGGGCAGGATTGGTCAGATAAGGAGACTACAAAGTAAGGTGGGAGAAAAGTTGGTGAAAGGGCAGGGAAACTTATGGATGGTGAAGTATAGGTGGCATATTAAGGCACTATCCCACCTTGTGACAGCATACCAACATCTTTCAATAATGCTCAGTGCAGTCGTCAATCTTCAACCACCAAAGCAACATATAGTAGTCTTGGTAAGAGCTTAAAAAATGGTGATCGCTGCATTTCATAGTGCAAAGGAACCACTTCGTCTAAGTGTTCCTTGGGGCAAGAGGAAAAAATATGCATAGAATCCACTAATTAGCATAAATTATGCTAACTAGCACCTGAAGAGAAGGCAATTTCTAGCTTTTAAACCATTTTGCCTAGAAACATGTGTGATTAGTTGAACCTGGCTAATTTTAGGGTCAAGAATCCATTTTTGGGGTTACTTTGACAATTGGCAGCCATTTTAACCCTCAAATCCAAGATGGGCACTGGCCGCCATATTGATTGTAGGCATACTTTACAACCTGTGAACTGTTTGAGTTACAAACTGGTGTGATATATCAATTTCTACTAATTTGGGGTTGAGAAAATCATTTCTGGTATTGCATGTGTGATAGGGGGTCATTTGAAGGTGAATTCTAGGATAGTTGCCATTAGCTATATTAACCCCTACGCCCCGTAAGATAAAGTACATATTGTCCCTCTATATTCTTCCGTGGTGCTTTAGTGACAAGACAAATAAGGGGAAGTTTTATTTTTACGTCGAGCACTCGCTGTCACTATGCCCTTAGGGGTCATTTTCTCGCTTGCCTTTGTGTCTGAGATGGCCAATAATGCATATATTTACTGACCATAATACTTATCTCCTATAAATAATTCATTTAGAATTTAATTTTTTGCATTATTTTTCATAAAAAGTGCTGGGCAACACACAGCAGTCTCAGGCTCTGAGGTTGAGAGGGTCAAGTACTATGTACTGCTAGAAGCAGAATTTCATGAACTTTCCAATGCAATAATCAGATTTCTGATATAACCAATATTTTTTGAGAAAATAGCAAAAAACTGATTCTCAAATGGTATTTTTTTTTTATCTTTTAGGATTTTTTTGTGCCTTTGTTATATGTTGATATAAAGTATATTGCATCTTTTAGCTAACACTATAACGAAGAGAATGGTACTGATAAAATTCATGTAAATCTAGAAAATCCTCTTATTTCAGAGACTCTTCGAGGTATTGTCACTATTACGAGGTTGTATTGCCTGATACGGTAACGGCTTTTGAAAACTAAACACTTCCCTGTAAATATGAAAAAATAATATTTCCTTACACAACCATCACTTCGCTTCTCTAACATTAAAAATAAATTATTTCAGGGAGTAGAGTAAACACTGTAATCAAGGAGTTGAGACAGCCTGCACGGAGTTATGGGAATTTAAATGGACGAGGCTCAAACTCACGTTCTGACTACTGAGATAATACTGCGCATTTATCGTTCCGTTCTTCCCTTCCTATGTGCCCCGGGAGTTGCCAATTAATGTATTTGATAGAACTTATTTGCTACTATGAGGCATCAAAATTTGATGCAATTCTGTTGAAAACTTAATATTTGGTGAATTTTTTAATGTTTGGTGACTCAATTTGTGTCACCGTGAAGTTGGTTTTATCGTGAAAATGATGCGTTGTTTTAGAGGGTTAATTCTGGAGTTAGATTCGGTAGAATTTATGTCTACTGGAGATAGCAACAGGGGGATTCAATAGCTTGGGGGAGACTGCAACTTGATATATAGAATGCAGGCTGATGTTTTTTAGCCGTTTATTCAGACAAAAAAGAGTGCATCTTATATGTTGTAAAATATGGTAATTAATTTTGTAAAATATTGGGAAATATATTTTTTTTTACAAATTACCAAGTATTTTATCTCACATGACACCATTATTTCCCTGGGTGTCCAAAGGTGTCTCATAATTTTGGGAGACTGTGGCCATTTGGTCTTTAGATGTTTATGTGATTAGATGGTCCACGAAAATAGTGAACATGTAGAAGCTCAACAGTAAATCTGGCCAGTGTGATAGTGACTTCAGTAAAGAACCAGGGTAAGCTTAGTGTTGCAAGGAGAAAGTGATAACTTGGTGGACTGACAGATAGAGGATTGAGAATAGAAAGGAAGTATGGGGAAAAAAGATGATATTGAGTTAGGAAAGATTGGTTGATCAATGGCATAAAAACCATATCATTAAGCCTAATTCTCCTCTTTGATGTAGTAAGACTTAATAATGCTTTGTAACCTATATCTAAACTGATATAATGAGAGCATAAGACAAATAAAAATTGAAGTTAGTAATTATAATAAAACTACTACAGTGGGGTATGCTATAACGAATCTAATTGGTTCTAGAACCTTGTTCGTTATAGCATTCGTTCGTTATAGGATTAATCCGTTCCAGGCCCCCAAATACAACCACTTAACACTGAAAAATATAATATAAAATTGTAAAAATTGTAAAAAAGTGCATAAATATGCATCTAAACCCCTGAAATAAAGAATATCATTAATACTTGTAATAAAAAAACCAATAAATTAGCAAAAAAAAAAAAAAAAAAAAAAAAAAAAATTTAACTGTTCGTTGTAGGAGTTTCGTTCGTTATAGCATTCTCAATTTTATAGATAAAACCGTTCGTTATAGGAATATTCGTAGTAGGATCCGTTCGTTATAGCATACCCCCACTGTATAATAATATTTTGATGATTGACAATTACTGGATTAATAACAAGGACTGTATAGACATTGAAGTCATCGTCATCATTTTGATTTACTGGCTGTCGACTGCTGGATGGTCATTATGATCGAAACAGACAGTGGGATGAAGGAAATACAACACAGAGTTAGAAGGGAGACATAGGTCGAGTTTTATTGTACACCAGGACGTGCAGTTGAGCAGTATTACCAGACCAATTAGGGCATATTAACCTTTAAGGTGTTTACGAATATAATTATGTGGGTGACTGTACAACTTGTATTTTATTTTTTTAATATACTAGTCTCCCCAGATATAAATACACCTACATCTGTGGATGGATACTCAGAACAACTTGTAAGTTACAATGTTGGTAACCTTGTAATTGACTTACAATATTAGAACAACTGCCTACAGTATTGTTAATCCACCGTACTTACAACTATGTTGTATGGACATTGTAGCTAATGTAAATATTGTAGTGTAATTCTTTGTGCGGGCCAGTCACGTTACTTTTTCAAAACATACCACACACACACACACGCACACACACACACACACACACACACACACACACACACACACACACACTATATTTTCAGTTTTTGATTCACGAAATGATTTCATTGTTTTGGGGTATGATATTAGGGTTTTCTTGTCATGGGGAATTGAACCTTATCTTTCCCATATGTTCTTTTATTTGCTATGCAAAAATTCACTTAATGATTTGTTTTTCAGAAATATAACCCATTCGTATAGGGAGGGATACCTGTACGGGAATCTTTTGAAATAGCTCTTGAAGTCATAATTTTTTGGTTGGTGTTTTTCTCAGCTAGGAAAACATAATAGAACTTGTAAATTTGTTTAAGAATTAGAATGCTAAATTGAGCCATGAGCGGTGAGTCATTTTTTCTCAGCTAAGGGGAGGAAATAGTTTCTTGATTCATTTGTTGGTTTGCTCTTGCTTTATTTGATTTTGTTAGGCATCCACAGTAGTTCTGAACTCAATCTAAATTTGGTTCATAATCTGAGTGTTGAGCTTCTAAAGCTTGCTCTTCAGGAAGATGTATGTATGCCTTACACAGTTTGGTTGCACTCTGTGGCTTCATGTTCTTGGGGAAGTCAGAGATAACTTCTATGTAAAGAATATATTTGGTGTCCATTCATGTTGAAGGTTACAATAGTTTTCAATTTTGCTATTTACAAGCATTTTGATGAACTATGTGAGCAATAGGATTGTAAGGTAGCATTGTCCTGTAGCTGCTTAATATCTATCCCTTACAGGATGTAGGTCACAGAAATTGGAGCTTTCTTTTTTCTTCCTCCATTCTTATAGTGGGTTACAGATATAGTCACCTTTGAACTGATTCTTAATAAGAAAGGATGGATTGATCATGAAAATCCTATTTGTTGACAGTTGGTGACAAGAAGATTCTGATTTTGTCAACCGTTTCAGTGAAGTTCATCTAGACTGAGTTGGTTATTGGAATTCCAGAAATGGCTTACAGTGAACAGTGGAAGGCAAGGTTGCACTGGTTACATATGGTGTGAAGACTCAATTACCTTTCAGATTTTAGTTGTAGTGGTTGCCTCTGATACCCTTTTTGATGGGCTATGGTTTTGGTAAAATAGTTTTATAATTTGTGTACTTAGTGCCGGCCACAACTGTTGAGAGTTAAGCCTGTGTTGGGACCTGTAACCATGATTGATACACTATAAACAAGTCTCCCTCTCACCAACTCGATTATGAATGGGGTTTCCTTTATTATTTTTGTTCAGTTTCATTACTATAAAAGTGTTCCTAAAGTTACAGTTTTCATAATCAGCTTTTTATGTGTGCTTGCGTGTGCGCGCATATTTTCTTTCATTTATTCACGGACCAGTACAGTAAAGCCTCGAATAACGACAGTAATATGTCCTCTAATATTGCAGTGTAAGATGAATCATCATATCGTGAATCATTAATTACCATTAAAATCAAGCAATAATAATAATAATAATAATAATAATAATAATAATAATAATAATAAAAAATGCATTCCCTAGTGTGACCTTTTCATATATTTTGTGTGGCTTTTTACCCCCTTTTCCACCAAAAAATATAAGTTAATGAAAAATATAAACTATTATCTTTAAATAATGGTTGTTAATGCACCTTATTCAAAATAAATCAATAATTATGTGTAGTCACGAGAGGAGACGGGACGCCATTATTTTCGTTAGTTTTTACACCCATGACAATGGTTCTACAGTACATATGAAACTTAAGAAAATAAGACCCTGATTGTAGCTGTAGTAAAATTAGTGTTAAAATAGGAATGCAGGGGGATCTCGTTATACGAGAATTCGATGATACGAGGTTGAGAAATTTGCACATTATATTCGCTATACAAGTGATATTCCTCGATGATACAAAAAGCGAGTACAGTGACCACTGGGGTTAGTTATACTAACCCCAGTGAAAATGCCATAATTTTGGGCAACATATTACTGTACTCACTTTGTACTCAAATGTACTACACTAAAGGGCTAAAAAATTTATATCTTTTGCAAACTATATGATGTTTATACTCAAATTAATCACCATCTTACAAGGATTCCAGCAATGCAAGTTATATTCTGCTAAGTTTAGTCTGACATTTTGTAAGATCCAAACTTTAAGCTTAAAACTACCTTTACCCTGGCTGGGAAAATGGGGTAGGGGGTGAAGGGGTAATGAAGGGTACCAAGTGCATTTTTATCAGTCAAATAGAGAGAGTTTAAGTTTTCACTTCTAAAATGTCACTCAATTGACTTGGCAGAATATAACTTACATTGCTGGAATTCTTGTAAAAGTGATTAATTTGAGTACAAACGTCCCATAGTTTGCACTAGACAAAAATTTTAGTAATTAACTTAGTACATTTGAGTACAGGTTTGCCCTTGGGATAATCATTTCTTTTAGCTTTTTCGCGATATGTATTTAAGATGGTGTGTGCATGTAAATGAGTAAAAAATAAATGAAGAAAGTTCTACCCAAAAATACGAGTTGAAAAACAACCATAACACCTCAGCTTGGCCCAGTAGCCTGCCTGGTGGTTGTGTGACGAGTCTAACTTGGCTACAATGCTGCTCAGTTTTCCCCGAGCAGAGTAGGCGGAACAAGCAGTGACGTGATCTGTGACATCTCTCATGACGTAGATGTGCAGAGACATGTTTGTGAGCCACTCAGCCATGCCGCGCACCCCTCCCCTACCTCCCTCCCCCCCCAGCCAGATGCACAGAGACATGTTTGTGACCCACTCAGCTAGGCATGCACCCTCCCCTACCTCCCTTCCCCCAGCCACCCTCTCCCTTCCCCAGTGTTTAAATCTGCTATCCCAGTTTGTTTGCTTGTACTGAATCGCATTTATTTACTCTCATCGCCATACTCGGTGCTCGGGAATGCATCCTTATTTAACCCATGTATTATTCCTTCCATTATACTAGTTTTCGCTATACGAGCAGACTCTAAGGAACGTATCTACTCATATCATCGAGATTTTATTGTATGTATGTTTTAATTAATATTATTAATGAAAATAAATATAACAATAGAAATAGTTAACTAATAGTAAAGAAAAAAAGCGAAATGGGACGCACAATGCCAACGTATATAAGGGTTCACACGTCAAAACAGGGCATCATTTCTCTACATAAGAATAAGAAAGCACCACTTATTACTGTTCATATATGTTTTAATTAATGCTTACGAATTTAAGACAAAAATTCTACTCGCCAATGGCGGTAAATTAAAAAAACATAAGGACACAGCCAATGATGTTGTCTGAGTTTCTACTCAGGTGACAGCCAATGATGTTGTCTGAGTTTCTACTCAGGTGACATATTCTTCTGGATAAGCAGCAGCAGATAAATCACCACTTGCTGCCTCACTAGTGACTTTTAAATTATGTAACCCGTGGCTTTTTTTTAAACCTAGCACTGAACTTTTCGGTTTTAGCTTTTTCAGTTTTACTTTCTTTTTAAGATCATTGAAATGCTCATTGGAGTATGCCTCTAATTTTTATCTTCCATCCATATACTTAAAAGTCTCTCCAGTTCTTCCATAACCCTACTCCTGCTTTGGCAAACTTTCTTTGTACTTAACAGAGTTGTAGACAGCACTTTCTTTAATTTTCTCTTCATTGTTATGGATAGTTTTCACTGTTGATTCCACCATCCCCAAAGCGTGTGAAATATCCACAGACTTCTCGCCTTTTTCATATCGTTTTAACACATCTAGTTTCTCGGCTAGTCTTATACACATTCTTTTAGCTTTTGAACCAGCACTACCATCACTTGCTCTTTTGCTCATTTTGAAAATTCTGTAAGAAGCCTGAGAAAGTTTTTCTCCTGTTCAGCCCGGCAGCATCCATGTACATGGTATTTTTTTTTTTTTTTATAAAATTTCGGGATTTAGTTATAATATACATATGAAAATGTAATTTTATTTTATTTGTTATTCTATTTTTTTCTTAAATACGAATAAAATAATGGTGTAAATTGAATCGGGTCCTAAATTAACCAGGGTTTTAAATATGAATTGTCGTTAGTAGAATCATCATTATTGGAGGCTTTCCTGGAGTTAAGATTCCCTTTAAAGAGTAAATGCCAGTATAAATATTAGAGCAATAAAGATATTTTAAATTTTTCTAAAATTTTGTTATTGTGTTTCAGGATATCGATCATATCAAGATCATAGAATCCCTAGCAGATAAACTGAAAAGATATCGTCAGTGTGGCCATGTGTTTGCCATTACTACAGCTAAGGTTCCCATCGTTAAGTTTTCCATCCGGCGTGCCTGCCTTGAGGGCGACTTATCTCTCTACAACACCTTAGCTCTACAGAATACTAAACTTTTATATACCTATGCCAAAATTGATCATAGGGTGAAGGTGAGGAATGTTTGTACTTATTACTTAATTGCATGTCATTCCCAAGTTCTTTATACTCTGCAGAACTGCCTGTGTGCAGTTGTCATGTTGTTAGCTGTATGTTGCAGTACTTTTATGCTACACCAGCACATTCATTGATTGGCTGTAGCCTGCTCTTTTTCCCTATGAAGCTTATAATTGACATCTCTGATAACATACTGGTGATGCTTCATTTTCTTGTTAAACCTCATATCTTCAAACCATTTTTTTTATGTTTCCTTTAGTGCATGTACACTCACTCCCCAAAAATTCTTTACGATTTTGCGCGAGACTAAATGACACAATGAATGAAGGATTTTGACAACCTTACCAAGTCAACAGGTGTCGCTGTGTTCATTTTGAAATTCATCGGACCCCTCCGTAAATATACCTTTTTGGAGCGAGTGTACATGATTTGCTTTTCTTTCAAGGCCATATGTAGCTCAGAATTGCTTCTGTAAAGTTAAAATGCTAATTATTTACCGCAGGTTGTGTAGATTAGCAGTGTACGGCAGCTCGGACATGCCCAGACTTGGGACCAGACAATTGATTTTTCATACCCATGTGTCTGGCGGACAAGTTAATATTTTGAGAGGAAAATGCCTGGATGGAAATTTGCTAGGTGCAGCATGACACCACCTCTCCAAACATGTTTAATAAATTAGGTCTGTTAACCATTGGGGTGACAGGAGCGAGGGGGGGTTGTGTTTATATGCTTGATCTGATGCCATATCGTGGCATCACAGCTGAGCTGATCCTAACTTTTCTGTTCCCACAATGATGTGACCTGCTAAGAAATCCCAGGTGTATGCTACAGCTTTAATTATGTCACAGCTGATCCCTCCTATTTCTTTTGGTCAATTCTCACCTGACTTGATAATCTGTATAAAACTGATATCTTAAGCAGAGCAAGGAAAATTTACTGGGTTCTTCAGATGCCACTGGATGGAAAAGGGTGATGGTAAAATGCATTTAGATGGACATAAGCTATCTGTGAGATGATACACTATCAATTTGAATGACATAAAATGCTTATTTATCAGTTCCCATAATTAAAAAACTGGGTAAGCAAATTAACTCTTACATTTGTGTGGGCAAATAAAAAAATCAAGGAAGTATATTTAAAGTTCCAGGACATTTAAATGTTCTAGATATTCTGCTCAGCCTTATTTAAAACTTAATTAGGTGTTTTGAAATTGGTATTTTAAATAGTAATGTTGAAATATCAGCGGACAATTTTCTCAGTTTGAAACTCTTTTAACTCATTTTTGATAGCAACTTGTTTTATTTTTCATTGGTTGATATGATACAGGTATATGGCTTGGTGAATTATCATATTTTATTTCTGTGTTACATATTTTTTTTGTCAGAGCTGTGACAGTATGGAACTTAGCTACCAGTGAAATTTTTCATTTGAAATATTTGTGGTGATATGTTTGGGGAGCTGCCTCTATGAGCCTCTTGAAACCCCTTTCCTGACCTGCCATTTTTCAGTACAGGTACTCATCCCTGTTATGCTTCATCAATGCACTCTTGTCAGTATCATATAAAATTGGATTGAGTAAAATGTATTCAGTGTTAAGTTTGTCCTTTTACTGTATATTATACTGTACAGAAATACCGTAATAGGGTTATTATCAGGCAATTAGTGGATCTCGGCAGTATCAGATATGAGTATGTCAATTACAAGAGTTTCCCCTATGATAAGTTTTGTTAACAGTAATGGATGTTGTAAATACTGTATACATTTAAACTATGAATTCATTAATAAGTAAAATATTCTAGATATTCAGGTTTTGAATATTTGGAGATATTAAACATTGCAGATACCTAAGTTTTCCAGTTACTTACCATGCCAGACTATCAAGCTTTTACTTTTTAAGAACATTGATAATTTGGAATATGCATGAAATACCATATTTTATGGCACAAAGACACACCCCTCATTTTAGCAGGGAGTATTTAGGAAAACAAAAATTCTGTGTATTTTCCTCCTGTAGCCATAGGTTTGTTAAAATAGTATACTGTATACAGTACAGTACTAGTAAATGTATTGCCAAACCAGTAAATAAAAGCCAAATGAAAGTTTAACAAAATCGTCATTTGCATGCACTCCAAGCTTCACTATAGCAATGCAGACCAGCAGGGATGCTACCTCAGCCAAGTCCCTAGTAATGCTCCCCCCACACTCTGTGCCCTTATCCACCCCCACTGAGCCAGCTAGCTTGGGTGCAAAGAAATGCTTATACCCTTTTATGTGTTTGCTCTTGTGACAATCATTCTTTTCATAGTATGTAATAATAATAATAATAATAATGAAAATAATAATAATAATAATAATAATAATAATAATAATAATAATAATCGGTTTATTAATAGGGTTGCAGCCGGTGGCTGAAAATATACAAACTTACATGTGATTTAGACATAATAATATACATTCAATACATTTACAGGGCTGTACAGTACATGAATCAGGAGCTCTTTATTACTTTAACAATAGTTGGGATGGTGCGGGCTCTTAGGGGCTGAATTTTTTTGTAGTGGCAGACTGCGCGAGGTGGGCGGGGGATTGCCAGTGGCAGTAGGTGGCGATGACGAGGATGGTGCAGTAGCCCACTGCCAAATCCTGTTAGTGCGTGGTGGTGGAGGTCACTGAGGGATGGCATTTCCAGGATGGAGAGAGCGTTGTTGTAGCCCGAGTAGTCTGCGCCGAGCATGATTCTGCAGGCCCTCTTCTGTACCTTCTCTAGCCGACATTGTTGGGTTGAGTTGAGAGAAGACGACCAGGCTGGTGGCGCATATGTTAATTTGAGGAGAATAAATGCGTTGTAGATAGTCCTCAGCTCTGGCGTGGGTGCCCCAATTGACCTGAGTCGTTGTAGCATGTAGAGTCGGTACGAGGCTGCCTTGATTGTGTTGTTTACATGGGCCTTCCAGTCCAGTTTGTGGTCTATAGTTACCCCCAGGTGTTTGGCAGACTGCATTAACTGGAGAGGATGGGCACCCACTGTAACTGCTGGAGCTTGCACTGGAGTGGTGGCGGTATTGAAATGCGTGACTACGGTTTTGGTGTGATTGATGGTGACCTTGTTTTCCGTGGTCCATGCCTGTAGCCTGTCCAGGGTGCCTTGTAGCGATGTGTAGTCCGGTGAGATATTGTCCACTGTAACCCCCACAGTGCAGTCATCCATGTACTTCCACCTGTGAGGAGTGTCCGATAGAGCGTCGTTGATCAGGGGAACACCGCAGGTGAGGTGTTGGAATGTGGAGACAGAACCCCGGTACCTTACTGCCTGACCTAAACCAGTTGCTACGCCACAGAAAACCAACATACATCATAGGGGACTTAAATGCGCGCCACGCCATACTAGGACACGGTAATGAGAACAACGTCGGTGTGGCGCTGTATGACAACATCAGAAGGGGAAAACTGCAACACCTCGGGCCAGATTTCCCGACATTGATCAGACGTGCCAGTGCCACAACACCCAACCTAATCCTCTCTAACAACGAGGCCGTCCTGAACAGGCACGTTACCACCAGACCCATCAGTACCAGCGATCACCTGCCAGTCGTCGTGACTCTCTCATCCAATCCCATTATGATCCCCGCCAACATCAGGTCAAACCTCAAACGGGCAGACTGGGACTCCTTCAAGGAGTCTCTCAGTCTCAAGCAGGGGAGAAACCTGGAAGAAGCCAGCCCCAATGACATCGACGACGCGGTCGAACAATGGTATAAAGATGTGAAGACAGAGATGGACAACAACATCCCGACCACTAGTTACAGGACCATTCCCCATCCTCACACTAGTCACCAGCTGAGGCAGCTCAGTGTCCAGTACGCTCACGTGAGACAGCTAGCCAGTATCCGCGGGTGGACGCAGGAGCTGAGAGACCGGTACCGAGAGCTACAGACGGACATCCAGCACGAGAGCAAACGTCTACATGAACAAAAGTGGGCCGCCTTGGTGTGGGAGGCAGCCAACAATTACCACGATTCTGCTGCATTCTGGAAAGGGATCAAGCGACTGATGGGTTCCACCTCTAGCACGGTCCCTTACCTGCTCGACCAAAACAGCGTAAAAATATTCGAGGAAGAAAACCAAGAACAACTACATCGGCGATATTTACGAAAGATCTTTACCATTAGTGAACAGGAGAACTAGGGCTTCGACATGGAGTTTGAGGAGGACATTTTAGGTCAGTTGCAGGACCATCAGTACTTGCTCCAGCCGCTCCCACGGACTGACTTCACTAGACTGGTGGACGGAAGCTACCTGACGGAGCGCATAGTTCCTGCAGATGTGTCAGCCGTCATTAAAGGGTTTAAAAACAAATCACCTGGTCAAAGTCACATTAACAAGAAGATCCTGGCTCAACTCCCCGACAACATGATAGAGAGGCTTGCTCATATATGCAACACCTGCCTCGCCTCTGGATACTTCCCTAAGATGTTCAAAATCGCCGTTATTTGCCTCATACCAAAAGCAGGGAAGCCTCCAAACAACGTCGAAAACTTTCGACCAATATCGCTGCTAGAGGTACCTGCCAAAATCTTCGAAAAAATAGTCAACAAGCGATTGCAGATGTTTCTGGAGGACGAAGACGTGCATAATCCCCGCCAGTTCGGCTTCCGCCAGTACCGAGGCACATCCACCGCCATAGCTCAGGCCTACGAGCAGATCGCCAATGCCATGACTGGCCGCCTGCAATGCAATATAGTACTGAGGGACGTCAGCAAGGCGTTTGACAAAGTTTGGCACGCAAGGCTGCAGTATAAGATCATACAACTGGGGCTACCCGAAAATCTGACGCGCCTGCTGTGCAACTTCATTATGGACCACAGAGCCAAAATCAAGATGCAAGAACATTTTGAAGAAGAATTCTCACTATCGAGCGGCATGCCTCAGGGCTCTTGTCTCTCACCAACCCTTTACACACTGTACACGGCTGACCTGCCACCCCCAATCGTCGGCAGCGAGTACGTCATGTATGCCGACGATGTAACACAGATCGTCACCTGCCCAGGAAGGTCCGCAGCAAGGATGGCGCGACTCACTGCTCGGGCAATAGAGGAGATCTCGGAGTATGAAAATAAATGGAAAATAAAAACAAACAAAACGAAATTTGAGGTCATACCCATAGCCAAATTCAAGCTGGTCCCATTGACGATCGACGACAAAGAGATTGAGTACTCTAAACAAGGCAGGTTGCTCGGCCTCATCATTTCTCGGACCGGCATCATTCCCCACGTGAAGGACAGACTAAATAAAGCCAAAGTCGCCGCAGCCAAATTAAAATGTTTTAAATTGATGCCTGAGAAGATACAAGTTCACCTGTACAAGGTGCTGGTGAGGCCTGTGTTGGAGTGCCCATCTATACCACTCGTCACACTCGGGAAGACCAGACTACAACAACTACAGAGCTTCCAAAACAAGTATTTGAGGTCAGCCAGTGGCCAAGCGCCACCCTACCAGGAGACAGTGGAAACCATCCACCTAAGAAATAAAACAGAAGCCCTCAACTTCAGGTTCCATCACCTCGGGAAGAAGGTTTGGGACAAGCTCCTGGACGGCCCTCACAGCCCAGACCACCTACGCGGGGAAGACATCAACGGAGGGAGACCCCATGCCTGGTGGCCCCGGAGTCTGCCCGCACTACAACAACCCAACCCGTGATCCATCTATGTCCGCCGCAGTGATCCACCTTAGATTAAAACTTAGATGATATAAATTCACATTCAACAAGTCACAATCACGTGAGTCCATAACCTAATACAGTATAAGATGTTAATAAACTTGTAATTGTAAAATCAGTCTAGTCATTGTCTACTAAAATAACCATTGTGCAACCTCATTCTAAATTCTAGGTTAGCTTAGCCAATAAACTCTGTAATATGTAAAACAAGGGGTGTCGTCCCCCTCTATTTAACTCATTAAACTTCTTTTCCAACTTTCACCCCACGACTATATGTTGTGACTTCTCCATCCCTCATGTCTGGCTGTGCCTTGAGCCCCAGCATGCCTTCCATCCTTTCCCCACCTAAAAAAACAAAAAAAAAAAAAAAAAAAAAAACAAACACCACTGCCTGACGACGCTGACTCAGGAAATCAGTGAGCCATGAGATCAGGTTGGTGGGCAGCCCTAGTGCAATGGCCTTGTTGGTAACAGTGCAGTGATCAACAAGGTCAAATGCCTTCCTGAGGTCAACAAGGGCAACGGCCAGTGATGTCTTACGTTTCTCCAGGTTTTTGTGCAGAAAATCTAGGAAGCTGACTAAGCAGTGTGATGTAGAGGAGGTCCTCATATTGCCTCACAGAGTAGACTGGGTATGGGGGTAATGGCAACTGGTCTGAGATCACTAGGGGACTGTGGGATGGGGACCTTGGGGATAGGAGTGACAAATGCTGTTTTCCATTCATTAGGACATTTGCTTTGTCTGTAGGATATGTAGGATAGTTTGTACATGTAATTGAGTAAAAATAAATGAAGAAAGTTATGTGTATCTACCCAAAAGTACGAGTTGAAAAGCAACCATATCACCTCACAACTTGGCCCAGTAGCCTGGTGGTTACAGTGACGAGTTCAACTTTTGGCTCCAATGCTGCCGACGATGTTAACAGACACAGATGTGAAAAGAAATTTATCTGTAAATCATCATTTGTATCGGGATATTTGTAGGTTTTAAAATAAATGTTGCTGGTATGGTATTAATAGATTGTAATGCTTGTAAGAGTTCAGAAATGATTACTGCTTAGTTACCTCTGAAGAGTTGGGTGCCTTCCATATGGACGTTAATCATGTCGGGCTATTATCCTCAGTAAGTAGTTTAAATTCATCTTTTATATTTACAATTAGTTATTTTTTAATTAATTAAAAATAATAGTACAGTAATGTGTTTAAGTAAGTAATAACATACTTTTTATTCTGAAGTTGGTTAGGTAGAATTTAGCCTATGGGAGACCACAACTTCATAAATAGGACACAGGCCGATTTTTTTGCAATTTTTCTGAAAAAAAAAGTGTCATATGCCGTAAAATATGGTAAAGTGTATCTTAGCAAGAGTCTCTACAGTGTAGCAGTTTTGTCTGTTACTCCCACTTTGATATACAGTAGACTCGCAACTTACATGAGGGTTACGTTCCTGGGACTTAGTGTAAAGTCAGAAATATTCCATGCTATAGCTTGCACTAGACATAAAAATATTGAGTTTGAAATTGGAAATTGTAACCTAACCCCCGGGGTAATCCTCGTATAGTTGAAACCGCGTAAGAAAAATATGCGTAAGTTGCGAGTCTATCTGTACGTATATTATTTGATATCTCATTTATTGATAACATTTTGGAAATTGATTGCTTGGTTATGCAACATGCTGTCATTTTTTATACTGAAAACATTGCTAACCAGCTGTTGCCTTTACATTGAAAAAATGTTGGCCTCCTATGAATGTGGATTACACATTGTTTTCCTTATTATACTTAATTTTGGACATTAATTTGAAAATTTTACTTGAAAATATGTTGGGGAAAAGGTTTGCAAATGATAGTCCTGGTAAGGAGTCTGAATGTTCAAGGAAAAGCATCACTTTGAATGTTAAAATGTAAGTGCTGAGGAATTTGGAATCAGGTGAGTACTGTATCAGGTCAACATGGGTAATTCTTTGAACATGGTTGTGTCGACAATAAGACTTTTGAGAGGAATGCAGACAAGATTAAAGGTTCTGTCAAGACCACCATTACATTAAATAAATGCTTCAATACTGTACTGTAAAAATGTGTTTACCAATAATCAAGTGAAACATATAATGGTATGATGACCCCTTTTAGAGCTAATTCATTTAGCATTATCTTCAGGCATGCATCCTGAACACTAAGAGGGTTGTAATGTGTGTGTGTATGTGTTGTGTGTGTGCATGTGTTTTGTCCTGTGTGTGTGTTTTGTATATGTGTATGTGCATATGTTTTGTGCTGTGTGTGTGTGTTTTGTGTAGGTGTATGCCTGTTTTTTAAAATTAAATGGCATAGTCTATGATCCTGAATTCTGCTGAAAGATTTTCATATTATTTCAGTGCCTTGGGTATGCTATGAAGTACTTTGCCAAATTGTGTGATATTGGGGATGCATCCCGAGGGTCTCTTTCTTCCTACGCTTACATCCTGATGGTGCTACACTTTCTACAGCAGTGTAAACCCCCAGTCATCCCTGTGCTGCAGGAGGTAAGTCACATAGATAAGGTTTGAACATGGTGAAGGCATGGAGTTTGGAAGTGTTATAATTATACGATACAGTGTACTCTCGGTTTAACGGAATCTGATATAAAGAAATCTCGATTTAGCAGTAGGCATTTTACCTTTATTTTTTGCTCGATTTAGTGAACTATTTTGCAAAATCGATATTAATTCTTTTAATACGCTCACACCTATGGAGACACCTCAGACACATGACACAGTAAAACCTACTTCAGCTTACGGCTAATGTACTAAAAGTATAAAAAAAACATTTTAGCAGGGAGTATAAAGGAAACTGTTACCACTAACATACTGTACAGGTGCTCCTCTACTTTAGAACATTCAACTTACAAACTTTCAGAGATACAAACATTATCAATGAGGGGGGTTACCTGCCGGAACAGGTGTTTAATGTGGATGAAACTGGATTATTTTGATGAAAATTCCAGATAGAACAAACATTACTTAAGAGGAGAAGAGTGAGCCAGGTTTTAAGGCTGTATTAAAGGGTATAGCTATGCCCTAATTGCTGCTATGTTGATGTTATTCCTAGCCAGCTCTTTTGCCACAAGGGCAGTTCTTCTTTCAGGACGCTCATTTGTGCCAGTATCCAGAAGGGTCCTGACATTCCAGGCAGCGACCATAAGAGATTGTATGGTTTGTTTTTGTTTTGATTTGTTATTATGATTGTATTTTCGACCGCATAAGGATGACCTTACTGGATGCGGTTGGTTGGTTCTTTAGGTAGGCTATTTTTAGGGTACCTTTTCTAGCCCCCTCCCCATGTGGGGTTAGGAGAGTGGGTCCTCGAGAAAGCTGCTCAGTCATAGACAGGACTGGAGTGCACTGCTGCCTAGATCCCAGTGCATAAATGACCATCTTATCAATACCACCCATGTGCAGAGTTGTGACTAGAGACTCCCAGCAGTCGTCTCTGCCTATCCCCGTCGTCACTCGTCCGTCACCAAAAGGACTTTTGGGGATATAGGGGTCTTGATGATGATGAGAAGTATAATGAGCTGGATGATGGCTGCGAGTCAGTTGATTTATGTGGTGAGGCAGAAGCGCAGGCTGCAACCACACATCTTGGCTTTCACTTTTCCTGGTTCAGTGGTGCAAGTATTGCAATAACTAGGGAGAAGGAGAGTTGCAATGGACTGCCAGAAGCCCGGTTTGTTGGGTTTCGTCTTGGTAGCTTGTCCATCATGCATTGCCCTCCTCCGCAGGTGTAGTCGTTGGGTTCCCATGTTGGTCACCTCTTCCACTTAAACCGCCATTGGAGTGTTGTTGAAGCTCTATAAGCTTGTCCATCTGATGCAGGTTTCCATAGCAGATTTTTGCTTGGGGTTTTACTCCTGTAGCTATTACCAAGGTTAATCTGCAAGGCAACGAGGCAGGAATTGGTAGGTGCCAGGATGTGTCCACATGCCAGTGGGCCTATGCGCCATCCCTCTGAGGCCCTCTGCTGGTCTAGCCTGGGCCACGAGGCACCCAGTTACTGTGTGTTGCCACGAGGAGGCACAGCAGGAGTCTTGATGTTGAAGAGGCTGTGTATTGGCAGGTGAAGACTTATGCAAGTTGTTTCCCTATTCACCACGAGGGTTAGCCAGCGGAGGTAGCTGAAAGCGAGAGGGAGCAAGCAGTGCTTGCACCTTACACTAACAAAATGTTGCCACACAAGATGCATTACACCACCCTGTGTGTGTACACACACACACACACACAAATCTTGTTAAAACCACACAGGAAAAGGGAAACATTGGAGCACCTTGGCTTTCGTCTTTATTCAAGACATCTTCAGAGGCAACTGAATTTATAAAAGTTGTGGAAAAATTATGACAAATATCAACAACCTGCGCTGAAATATATTAAGTTAATTCCTAAAAAGACAATATTATGAACAACATATTACTGTACTCACCTTGTACTCAAATATACTAAGCTAAAGGACTAAATTTTTTATTTCTAGTTCAAACTATGGGATGTTTGTACTCAAATTAATTGCGGTCTTGCAAGAATTCCAGCAATGTAAGTTATATTCTGCTAAGTCAAGTCAGTGACATTTTATAAGCTAAAAACTTTAACTCCCTCTATTGTATAATCCCGAGTCCCTGACCCCTCCGCTGATATCTACGTACTTGGTAATCTCCTCGCCTGGCTGTCAGCACCTCACCTCCCCCTCCTCCCAGCTAGAAGGCAATAAGGATTTAGAGGGTGAAGGTAGTTTTGGGCTTAAATTTTTCCTTTAAAAAATGTGACTGACTTTACTTAGTAAAATATAACCTTCATTGCTGTAATGCCTGCAAGATACCAATTAATTTGAGTATAAACAACTCATAGTTTGCACAAAATATAAAAAAGTTTGTCCTTTAGCTTAGTACATTTGAGTACAAAGTGAGTTCAGTAATAAGTTGCTCAAAATTATGGCATTCTTGCAGGGAAAAGTGTGTATAACTAACCCCAGTGGTCAGGATATTATGGCATTGAGTGCTAAAGAGTGTTTCAGATAAATTCTATCTTTTGGGGATAGAAAATGACTGTGCACCCCTAAAAAGGTTCGTCTGCCTCTTATTCTTACTGGGCAAAATATTGTTTGTTATTTATAAATTAGTAAAGATATGTTACTGTAATAATTTGAGCTTATTAATACCATTACCCTTCATATACAGTAAAATAGTCCTGTACTTATTTTTACCTCATTATTCAGCTTGCTACTTAATTTTTATGCACATTAATGTAAATTAATTTTTTTTATAGTAGTATTTAATATTTTTTATTATCAATGATAAAACATATACCATAAGAGGCTGATCATACGAGAATATAATAATAAATGTTTGAGGGTGTGTCGGTCACTTTCAAAGTGCCATTGACAAGGACCACCGCGGTGTTTACGACTGACAAATATTAACAGATGTCTACCAGTGTCAGTGGCCCTCAAAGTGCCACCAGTGAGTTTATGGCCACCGGGGACAAACACTTCCGTGCGTCCACAACAACAGATATCAACAGATGCCATCAATCACTTACTCCAGACACTCTCTGTACCTTCTAAAGCAAGCATGGGAACGGTTATCCTGATGGCAGTGTTACACCTTTTCACATATCCGGTGAGACATTGTTACATAACTATATGACAAATTTCATAATCGAATGGCAGAACACATATCGAATGACAATCTAAAATAACTGTTCGTTCTTGCTAACGGAAATGATTCACATAAGTTATGAAGTTGACAGACGTGAACAATAAGCCAACAGTCTACATATAGTTTGAGAATGTAACAATTGGAGAATGACATACCACCAACAGTTATTTTAGATTGTCATTCGGTTATGAAATTTGTCAAATAGTCATGTAACAATGTCTCATCGGATATGTGAAAAGGTGTATTGCGCAACTCGAGTCACTGAACATATTCCATGCGCGCAGCCGTAGACAGGGGCGTCATAAACAAAAGCCCATTAGGACCATAACCTCTACTAGGAAACCAGAGAAGCCCACCCTTGACAGACCGTACCATTACACTAAGGTTCCACTGATATGGTATGATCTCCCTTCTTTACTGCTCTCCAACGTCACTTCCCTAGCTAACAAGTTTGACGAGCTGGCAACCACAGTCAGGTCAGCCGCCGCTAGCGTTGTTGCCATATGTGAGGCTTGGCAAATTGTGCCTGAAACATGTCATTGAGGGATATCAACTCTTTCATCACCTTCGTTCAAGATGACCTACGCCCGTCACGCCTGGATGTTCAGGTCAAAACAGATGTGGAGGCATTATGGGAACGAGTTTTGCCACGGGCCCACCCACGCCACACTGCTTCTATCATAATCTCCGTGTCATACCATCCGCCTTGCTCACCCACCAGAGACACACTTATCAATCATCTCATTACCACCTCAGAGTTAGGTACCCATGTGCCAAGTTAGTAATATGTGGGGATTATAATGAAATTGACACCACTGATATCCAGGACCAGCTGTCACTATCACAAGTTATGAACTTCCCCACACACGGTCAAAATACCCTTGACCTTATTTTAACTGACTTAGTGGACCAGTACCAACCACCTCAACCAATGCCTCCTATCGGGTGTAGCACACACTTATCAGTAATCTGGTCCCCAGCTGTCACTCCCACTCAAGTACAGAGACCCTACATCAAGACCTACAGGCCGATTACTGACTCTGCAGTGCGTTTCTTCGGGCATTGGCTAGTTCACCATCCCTGGACTGAAGTACTTAATGTGGATGACGTGGACACCAAATGGATAAATTACCAACACCACCACTTCTTCCCCGAGAAGTCCGTCCAATCTCACCCAGCTGATTTGCCCTGGATCACACCCTGGATCAAAAGACTTATGCAACAGAGAGACAGAGCCTTTTATCTCAATGACCACAACCACTACAGGTCCCTTCGCAACCGAGTTATCCACGAAATACGCATTGCAAAGAAGTCTCACAACCCAACCAAATTGCAACACCTGAAGCAGACCAACATCAGTCAGTGGTATGGTAAGCTTAAAGAACTCTGTGGACTAAACAATAAGACACACACCCCCTCCCCTTCCTTAGCCATCTCACTAATGGTAACGGAACTGAGCAATCAAATAACCATTTCGCTGCTATATGCCAGACGCTGCTCCCCCGGCTTGACACAACCAATGTCCCTGCTTACCTACTAGCCCCCTTTCCCACTGACTTAGTAGAAGAATTTGAAGTAGCAAAACGTCTGGACAAACTGAAGTTAAAACGCTCCACCACCCCCATTGACTTTCCTATGAAACTCTTCAAGGAGTTCTCCCCGGAGCTTGCTAAACCCCTCTGCTCCATCATCAATGCTTCCCTCAGTCAAGCCAGATGCCCAGCTGACTGGAAGACTTCATATGTGTCACCAGTGCCCAAGTCAACCAGCCCACAATCCTTAAATCAGCTACGACCCATTGCAATCACCCCAATACCCAGCTTAATCTGTGAAAGTTTTGTGTTTGACTGGGCTTATGCTGATATTGCAGGAGCCGTAGATCCTCAGCAATTTGGTAATATGAAAACTTCCTCCACCACTCACTGTCTTGTCAGCTTTCACGACTACATATACCGCTATCTGGAGAAACAAAAAACGACTGTAGCTGTTGCCTTCATTGACTTCACTAAAGCATTCGACCTAGTCGACCACTATTTAATCATCAACAAAGCTATCGACCTCGGGTTTTAAAGAAGTCTTATACCATGGCTTACAGACTTCCTCAATAACCGACGCCAAGCTGTACGCTTCCGAGGGGCTGTCTCCACCTTTCAGTCACTCACCTCTGGCATTCCCCAAGGCACCAAGATGGGACCACTATGCTTCCTTATGCTTATCAATGATGCCCTAAGAGAAACCCCTGCTCGCTGGAAATATGTCAATGACTCCACCATTGGGATCAGTGTCAAGAATTCTGCTCCCGACTATACCGCCCTTCAGGATTTATTCAACAGTCTCCAAAACTGGGCCACCAACAACCACGTCACCATCAACCATACCAAGACCATGGTTATGCACATCAACCTCTCCTCCGACGTTGTCCCACCCCCTTCCATTACTTTAGGTCCCAACACACTCCAGGTTGTTGATTCCACTAAGCTCCTCGGCGTCACCATAGACAACAAAGTAAATTGGAAACCACACGTCAGTGAAGTTGTCAAATCCTCCAGTTTCCGTCTCCACCTCCTCCTCCGAGTCAAGTCCCTTGGAGTTCCTGCCCCCTAGCTCCTCAGTGTTTACTCAACATGCATACTTCCCAAGCTCACCTGTGCCTACCCTACCTGGTCTATCTCCCTAAATGCCACACAACGTAAACACCTAGAAAAAGTGCAAAAGAAGGCATGCAAGATTATTCTCTCCCCTGCCAACTCCACATATCAAGAAGCGCTCAACACACTGACCCTCTCGGCTCTCATTGACCATCACCACGACCTCATCTGCAAATTTGGTGAGAAGCTTCTACACCATCCTCGACAACGGCTCCTACTCCCACCCGAGATCCCTCACCCAAGAATTGCTTTTCGACACCACAACCTCATCCAGCCCGTACGAGCACGAACTGATCGCTATAAGAACAGCCTAGTCCCAACCATTGTAAAAATTATCAATAACTTGTAATCAACCAGAGTATTCACTCCCAGTCAATCTTACTTTTTGAACTGTCACTATGTTGAAATGCCCTGTAGTTTGAGCTTCTCCCCACCTAGTTATTATATATCATATTTGTATCACTTATGTTACTTGTATATTATTTGTAAATCAAGAGACCCATTCCCAAATTATGTTACTGTATATTTTCAGCCTTCTGGCTGCTCTTTCAATAAACCGTTAATTATTATTATTATTATTATTGTTATTATTATTGTTATTATTTTTATTAATTTTTGTTATTTAAAACACACACACACACACACACACACGGGAATTAAGAACATAAGAACATAAGAATGGAGGAAACTGCAGCGGGCCTATTGGCCCATACTGGGCAGTCCCGTTTACACCCAACCCCTATTGCTCATATGAGCATCCAACCTATGTTTGAAGCAATTCAGCGTATTCGAGTTAATGATGATATTTGGTAACTTGTTCCATTCATCCACTACTCTGTTTCCAAACCAGTGTTTACCTATTTCACACCTAAATCTAAATTTGTCTAATTTAAAACCATTGTTACGAGTTCGCTCCTGGTTGGATAATTTGAGTACCTTTGTAATGTCCCCTTTGTTTAGCCCTGCCTTCCACTTATACACCTCTCTCAGGTCGCCCCTCGCTCTACGTCTCTCGAGGGAGTGCAAATTAAGATGCTTTAGCCTGTCTCTATACTCCAAGGTTCCTAATGCCCGGGATTAGTCTTGTCATTCTCCTCTGAATTCTTTCCAAGGATTCTATATCCATTCTGTAATACGGTGACCAGAACTGAACTGCGTAATCCAGGTGTGGTCTCACAAGAGCAAGATACAGTTTTAGGATGACCTCGCTAGTCTTGTAACTAACACTCCTTTGTATGAACCCAAGTACTTTATTAGCCTTGTTACGAGCAAAAATACATTGTTTACTTGGCTTAAGGTTCCTACTTATCATTACTCCTAAATCTCTCTCGCAGTCGGGTTTCTCTATGGCATCGTTGTTCATCTGGTATCTGGTTTCCCTGTTTACATCTCCTATACTGAGTACTCTACATTTGTTGACATTGAATTTCATCTGCCATTTTTCAGACCATTGGAAAAATTTGTTTAGATCTTCCTGTAGTTTTGCCGAGTCCTCGTCAGATTTGATAACACGTCCTATTTTAGTGTCATCAGCAAATTTACTTATGTTGCTGTCTATGCCGATATCTATGTCGTTTATGTATATAATAAACAATAATGGTCCAAGTACTGAGCCTTGGGGAACTCCACTTGTGACGTTGCTCCAATGGGACTTAGTGCCGTTAATGCTCACTCGCTGCTTCCTGTCCTGAAACCACGCCCTAATCCATTTAAGGATGTCACCTTTGATGCCATGAGCTTCTACCTTTCTAATTAGTCTTTCGTGGGGGACGCTGTCGAAGGCTTTGCTAAAGTCGAGATATACCACATCATAATTGTGCCCCTCGTCCACTGATTCGAAAACTGATGAAAAGAATGTTAATAGATTAGTTAGGCAAGAACGTCCGCTTGTGAAGCCATACTGGGAATCATTGATCAATCCGTGCTTCTCCAGGTGATTTCGAATAGAGTTTGAAATGATTGCTTCCAGTAATTTGCCTACTATTGATGTTAGACTGATTGGGCGGTAGTTAGAGGATAGTGATCTATCCCCCTTCTTGAAAATCGGTATTACATTCGCTATCCTCCAGGATTCTGGTACTACACCTGTTTTTAAGGACATGTTAAGCAACTTTGCTAGGGGCATACTAAGCTCTTCCTTACATTCCTTTAATACTCTGGCAAATATCTCATCGGGACCAGGTGACTTATTAGGCTTTAGTTTGTCTATTTGCTTACTAACATCGTTACTAGTCACTACTATCTCACTTAATTTGTTTTCTTCACTATCTCTGAATAGAGTCGGTGCCTCGGGTATCATGTTTAAATTTTCGGTGGTGAAAACTGTTGAAAAATATTTATTCAAATTATTGCTCATTTCTCCGTCGTTATCAGTGAGCTCGCCGGAGTCTGACCGTATTGGTCCAATCTTTTCTCGTGTTTTAGTTTGATTCATTTGGTAGAATCCTTTGGGGTTTGTCTTCGCCTCCCTTGCTATCCTTACCTCATTATTCCTCTTTGCTTTCCTTATCTCGGTTTTTACCCTACTCGCCAATACCCTATAATAGTCCCGGAGGTGAATTTCGCCACGATTTATCCTTCTACCTATAGCCTTCCTTTGGCCAATAATGTTCTTTAAATAATTATTTATCCATTTAGAGTCATTGTTGTCTGATCTGAGTTTTTTGTATGGTATGTTCTGCCTTTGTGCATTAAGTAACTCACTGTTTAAATTGTCGTGGAACTCGGCAATCTCAGATCTCGTTATCAGGTCGGTGTCATCTGTCAGGTTCACGGCCAAGCGCGACACCCCCTCTCTCAGCTGCCTCTTTAAACTCAAAGCTTGCCCTTCTGAAATCTGGTACTTTAGTGGAATTTTCCTTACGTCTGCCCTGAAAATCTAACTGGAATCGAATTTCTTTGTGATCGCTGTTTGCAAGTTCGTTCCCTACCTCGACATTGCTAATGAGGTTTTCTCTGTTCGACAGAACTAAATCCAGTATATTATTACCCCGTGTGGGTTCGGTTATATGTTGACTTAGGAAACAGTCCTGGATCGTCTCGAGAAAATCCTCTGATTTTGAGTTATCCGTAAGGATAGTCCAATCTATTTGGCCAAGGTTAAAGTCGCCTACTATACAGACTTTGTTGTGTATGGAAGCCCTGCGCATTTCATCCCAGATAAGTCACTCATTGACGCTATCAAGATTGGGGGGTCTATATATTACTCCTGTGATTAATTTTTCCCGACCGTCGCTTAATTCTATCCAAATTGTTTCTCTATTCCTCTCAGTTTTTATTTCCTTGTTTATTTCACACTTCAGATTATCCCTAACATAGATTGCTACTCCGCCTCCTTTCCTGGTCTGCCTATCGGTATGGAACAGTTTGTAACCCGCAATTTGGTATTCGACTGGTAATTCACGTGTGTCTAGGTTGATCCATGTTTCAGTGAATGCAATTATATCGATTTCTTCGGTACATACCAAGGCCTTAATATCATCCATTTTGTTTCTCATACTTCTACTGTTCGCGTAGTATACATTTAAGTTAGTCGTGTTCTGAGTCCTTCCCTTACCGCGTTTAGTTTTAAACTCCCTGTCTAATTTAGTTTTGTCATCATTCCTAACACTATTTCCCTGTAATCTTTCGCCTTGTTTACCCGCTCCCACTGCAGTCTCCTCCACCCCCGTGCCCATATGTTCTCTTAGCAGTTTAAAGACTTCGATATCTTTCGAACTGCCCCCTCTAGAGCCCCAGCCAGGGTTGCTACTCCATCCCTAGACAGGTGCACCCCATCCCTAGCATAAAGGTCCCTTCTGCCATAGAAGTTGTCCCAGTTGTCAATGAATGGGACTGATATTGACTTGCAATATCTGTCAAGACGGTCGTTAACACCAACTGCCCTTGACAACCATTCACTGCCAACTCTCCTTCTAGGCAGGACACCGCATATGATAGGGATATCTCCCTTAGTCCTAATACGATCTATGGCTGACAACACACATCTCTCTAATCGGCCACACCTTTCTGCTTTTTCACCAATATTTTAAAATGTTATGTAATGAATTGTTGAAGTGATATAAATTTGCTCATTTATACTTAACCCGGGCTAGGGTGCTGCTGGCAGCACCCTAACCCCCACCCCCCCTGCAGGGATATATCTATAAAAATCAATTTAAAAAAAGGTGGCAGGAATAGGTTGTCGTTCTGGAACGTCACCCGGGGCGAGCTGGTCGGATGTTCTGGAATGTCACCTGGGGCCTAAGGGTTAATATACTTAGTAGGTCAGGAGACCCACTAATCCCCCATCTAAGAAAGGGTGACCTTACATTCCATCACATGACCACTAATCCCCCACCCTACCTCTACCTGACATTACAGCAGGTGAGGTCAGGTCTCCCACCAAAATAATTTAGCTTTCGTCTTTGTTCAAGACATCTTAGCCCTTTCACTGCGTGGCTCGACTTTATTCACATTTTGAGTTTTGTCCTTCACTGCGTAAATTGACTTTAGTCCACATTCGTAAA
The DNA here is from genome assembly GCA_958450375.1 of Homarus gammarus. Lineage (NCBI taxonomy): Eukaryota > Metazoa > Arthropoda > Malacostraca > Decapoda > Nephropidae > Homarus > Homarus gammarus. Next base: position 1,100,090 of record CAUDMG010001957.1, on the reverse strand, counting down.
AAAAAACTTCTGTTAAAGCGTAACTCAACTACAGTCCTCCAGGGTTTGAATTATGGGCCAGTCCAGTAGATACTGCCACCTAGCGCCGACTGGGGCAAGTTGAAGCTCCTTCCATCAAATCACTAGGAGTCAACATTGCTGCTCTGTTTTTTGCCCAGTTTCCCCATTTTTATGACTAATAACTGTTTATATTATATATATAATGTTAGCATTTATTATATAGATTCAGTACTAGCGCTTAGAGTATGACAATCATTAAGTTAGAAGGGAAATGAATGAGGTAAGTTGGGAAGTGAAATTATTTCTTGCATATGCCATGTGGAAAATTATGTGACATTGTTTATTCATGTTTTTTTAGAGAATAATGGTATATAGTGATACTTTAAAAGTTTAATAGTGTGCTATAATTATGAAATATGTACAGTATTTGAAAGCGGTAGTGCATAATGAATAGAGGGGAAAGGAAACATAATATAAGAGGAAATAGAGCGATACAGATAACCAGAGAGCCAAACATGTCATATTGAGACGGTTTTTTCAATACTTCATGATTTTCTTTGCCTTTCAGAAATTTTGGATTACATGAGTGAGTAAGGCATGCAAAATGTGAAAGAAAAATCAAGTTTTTATGGATACCGTATATCTCGGCCTATAAGGCGTCGGGGTGCATAAGACGGCCCCCCCCAAATTTCCATTTAAAAAGTAGCTTTTGAGCTCTATTCGCTGTATAAGAGCAGTACCCCAAATGTGACACTTACCCACTGACTCAGTAGTCCTTTACCAACCATCCTTGGTTTTTTAAGATAAGGCCAATTCACTTCAAGTAATGTCATCAAATGTTACCCGCTGGTGTAGTGTAAACACTAGTGACGTCACTGAAGCGTCTGCTATTTACCGGGAACTGGAACTAATGTCGGTGTCGAGTAAAATTTTTCCATTTACTTGAAATGAATTTACCGATTTATTTGTTTATTTATAATATACTGTAACATATTAAACACACTGCAAGTATTTTCTTTAATTTATACGCTTGCTTCTCACGAGACGATTGGTGGTGGGAGTGTTCCCTCGTCTCGGTGGTGGGACTGTGTTCCCACTGTTTATACAACAGCTACCACCGTATTCTAATTGTGGTGTTTCCCCCCCCCCCCCCCCCCCCCGAAGGATCAAGACGTACCTGGCGCTCCTCTCGGAGCAGCCAGGTCAACTGTTAAGTTGGCCCATACCAACCCCTTCCCCTGAACCCTCCTCCCCACCGGAATATCAACAAGTTCTCGCCAGAAGTTACAATTTCATTTTGGAAAGGAATGGAACCAGTGTTAAACAGTACTAAAGTCAGTGAGAACAACTCAACAGTAACAGTCGTACCCAAGTTAACCTTCACACAGTGAGGTCCCAGGTACCCAGTGATAACGGCCCGTGATAACCAGCGATGTGTTAATCCGTCTACGATAGGAAGGCCTGGGACCAAACCTCACTCATATAACACCATCTGTGAGGGAATTACTACACCACATGTCCCTCATAACACCATATGTGAGGGAATTACTACACCACGTCAAGTCCCTCATCACACCATCTGTGAGGGAATTACTACACCACGTGAGGACCCTCATAACACCATCTGTGAAGGAATTACTACACCACGTGAGGCCCCCTCATTACACCATCTGTGAGGGAATTACTACACCACGTCAGGTCCCTCATAACACCATCTGTGAAGGAATTACCACGTCACGTCAGGTCCCTAATAACACCATCTGTGAGAGAATTACTACACCACGTGAGGACCCTCATGACACCATCTGTGAGGTAATTACACCACGTGAGGTCCCCCATAACACCATCTGCGAGGGAATTACTACACCACGTGGTCCCTCATAACACCATCTGCGAGGGAATTACTACACCACGTCAGGTCCCTCATAACACCATCTGAGGAACCACTACATCACGTCAGGTCCCTCCTAACACCATCTGGGAGGGAGTTACTACACTACGTGTTTGCTGTTCAACACGTACAATCCTACATTAATCTGTATGTTCACTGTATGTTCCTTTACCTTTCTCTAATGAAGGCTTTTGTTAAACCACCAATGTATGTAATAAGTCATTTATGTCCAATGTATATTTTCAGCCTTCGGGCTGCAGAATTTTTTCAATAAACCGGTGATGCGTTCCTTCTGCATTTTCCAGCCCCGAATCCTGCTGGCATTCTTTACAACGAAGGACTTGGAAGGTAGCTTTTTCCAGAAAAGACCAGATTTGTCCATGTTAAACACCTGGTCGTCACTGTACTGTCCTTCCTCCATAATCTCACGTAAAAACGGAGGAAATTCCCGAGCCGCAGCACGATCAGCACTCGCTTCTTCACCACCAATGTTTATATTGGTGATCTTGTTCCGGATCTTAAACCTCTGTAACCACCCAGAGGAAGCATTAAAGGGTTTGGGCTCTGTAGTTCCCATCTTTCGTGCCACTGCCATGTACAGTTCACGTGCGTAGTCCTTAACAGAGCGCGTGTCGACCGCCATGTTCCGTCGCACCTGACGCACCAAGTACCTCAAGTATTTTTTCTGTCTTGAGAAGCACCTGGTTGTGAAAATACTTGATCATAGAAGCACCTGTAGACTTTGTGATGTTCATGTGCTCCTTTATCTTGGCTGAATCCTTCTTTATAGTCCGGATCATAGATTCGTTCACACCATGCTGGCGAGCCAAATCAACCTGCCTTGTTCCTTTCTCCAACTCTTGGTTGATGGTATACTTCACCTCGTAGCTTAAGGAACGTCATGTCTTCTTTGGTTTCGTGCCGCTGGGTCCAGGTAAGGAAAGGTTTCTCTCTGGGGGTGGTGGTCCGGTGGAAGCCATTTTACAGAACAATGGATGCGCGTTTACATGGAGTGGCCTTGAGGGATGAAACTGCCGCGGCTAGGTCAAGCGTCGTCTTTCCTCCCTCCCCCGGGTGGACACATCATAATACTTTAAGCCAATTACAGCTAGCAGCAGAGGGGGGTAGGGATGCATGGCCAATCACAGGTCTGATACGTCATATGACGTCAGTGATAACGCAACAAAGACACACACTGCGCAACCTTACCGCGCCGCTTGCCCAAGCGGAGGGAGGAGGCGAGGAGCACAGGCGGGCGGGTGGCGCGAATCTAAAAATAGCGTCGCGCCGGACACTCTCCGCGTAATGGGGTTCACGTACCGCGTAATTTGAGCACGTGAGGTTCTGGCAAGGCATTACATTAACGTGGAAACGCGGAATGCGGGACCGCGTAAAGTGAGGGTTAACTGTAGATATATATATACCGTATATACCCGTGTATAGCACGAGTTCTTTAGACCAAATTTTTGGGCAAAAAGTTGGAGATCGACCTCTATATGGGTAATAGTTTCGTTAGGTTGAAAAATATTTACCAGTAACTACCAGTAAACAATGGAAACGACGCACCAATGCACCACCCGCTGTGAGTGTCGGTACAGTTGCCAGGGCAGATCTCTTGCGTCATCATAGCAAGCCCAAAGTAGCCAAATGCATGGTATGGTATGCACAGGAGTATGTAAAACATAAAGTATTAATTTTTAAAAGTTTGTTTATAGATTCATAAATTTTTGCTAATTAAATTTGAAACATCAATATGATGTGAGTCAGGTCATCTACACACAGTTGCCAGTTTCAAAATTTTCCTTTTAAAATTTTAAGTTACCGAGTATTTCTTTTCCCAAATCGTTTTACAGTACTGTAGGTAAAACAGTATACTATTGTGCAAACCCCACAGAAAAAAAATTAACAAATGGAGACACCAAAAATGTAAAAAAAAAAATTGCTGTCTGACTTGCAACACTGTTGGTAGGGTCAGGTGGTTCTAACGGTACCTGCCAGGACCCGGTAATCAAATTTATAACAATATCTAACCTCAATTACTGTAGTTTATCTGATGTAGGCAATATGAAGTAAAAAATACCAGTTAAAGTGAGAAATTGGAAGAAAATAAACAAGAAAGATGTTGGGCTATTTTGGGTAGGGCTGAGGGAGAGAGTACCAGCTGTTTGGTCTTTTTTGGCGGGAGAGTCACGCAAATATCCGTACTAGTATTTGTTTGGTGTCTTCTGTATTTTTAAAAATGAATACTTGTAAATTAAAAGTACCATAACATTGTATTATATAAAAACTTGTCATATTTCTGGAAATTAAGAAGTAAGAAAATAAGAATACACCGGTAAACACAATTTCAACGTACGCTAAAATTAAAAGCTGCTTAAGAAGGGCCGATGCAAACACAAAGCCTCCGCGACCAGGGCTCTGCCGTATCAGTTAGACAGTACACGTGTTTTTCGAATCGTTTTCAGTTAAAAAACTTTTACATCACAAGTGAATTAGGATAGAATATTATTGTAATATAACAGTTTTTAACTGAAAACCATTCGAAAAGCGTTTACGGTAACATCTTTTGAACGAAAGAAAGCGAGTCATTGTTTTTGTCACGATTTTATCCCACTTTCCACTGAATACGTACGTCATTCAGCAAAAATATTACATTTCCATATTCTCAGACATAAATAGTAGTTTTGCTGAAACGTGATGTATTTCAATGTAAATTAGGATAAACTACATGCAGAAAACAAAAGACTTTACCTGACCTTCCGCTGTTCAAGAGATGTTACTCATATTTTTAATAGTTTTCGGTTAAAATACTGTTATATTAGTGATATTCTATTCATACTGTGGTTGATATAATACCTTCACGGAAATGTAATATTTTTTTGCTGAAATGACATACGTATTACAGTGGAAAGTGGGATAAAATTGTGATGAAAACAATGACTTTCGCTTTGTTTCGTTCAAAAGATGTTACCGTAATCACTTTTCGAATGGTTTAGTTAAAAAACTGTTGTATTGTATTACAATAATATCCTAATTGACTTGAATAATATTACGATACCATATTTCTGAATATTTTCATTAAAATCCATCAAAATCATTTTCTTTGTCATCGTCTGCAGCACCAAACAGCTTCTCCCAGTCCTCTCCTTGAACAGGGCTAGAGGGTACGTGTTTTTCGAATCATTTTCAGTTAAAAAACTATTACATCACACGTATATTTTACCTAAACTGCGCCTGAATGAATATATTCTCGGAAATAAATAGTAGTTTTGCTGAAACGTGATGTATTTCATTGTAAAATAGGATAAAATACATGACGAAAACAAAAGACTTTACCTAAGCTTCCGATGTTCTTGAGATGTTACTCGTTTTTTTAATAGTTTTCGGTTAAAATTCTGTTATATTACAATGATATTCTATTTATACTGTGCTTGATATAATACATTCACGGAAATGTAATATTTTTTGCTGAAATGACATACGTATTACAGTGGAAAGTGGGATAAAATCGTGACGAAAACAATGACTTGCGCTTTCTTTCGTTCAAAAGATGTTACCGTAATCACTTTTCGAATGGTTTAGTTAAAAAACTGTTGTATTACAATAATATTCCCTCCTAATTGACTTGAATAAATACTTGAATGGAAATATACAATATTTTTATTGAAACTACCCGCGTTTCAGTGTAAAGTGTCGTGATAATAAATGGTAAACAAGTTTATAGGACATAGTGTTTCTCTGAAGGTTTTGTTGTTCCTTTACCCTCAAAAACTTGGGTCGACCTATAAACGAGGAATATCATAAATTAACGATTTCTTGGTCATAAAATCGGGGTCGACCTATATACGAAGGGGGGTTATAGACGAGTATATACGGTATATATAGAAATATATATATAGAAATATATATATATATATATATATATATATATATATATATATATATATATATATATATATATATATATATATACAACAAAATATATGTACAAAAAATATATGTTAAATGAATTATTTATGGTGCATTAGGGTACTGGTCACTTCAGACACAAAGACGGGCTGTAAATAGCCTTCTTTATCTCCCCTCCATCTCACCCTGAGCCAGAGGGAAGGGTCTTGGTAAATAGCATTTGTTTGCTTGTTTTCCATTTACTTGAAATAGATTTACCGAATTATTTATTTATTTATTTAAAAGTCATTTACTGAATATTCTATGTAAAAAATAAATTTTAAATTAATTATTTATAGGAGATAAGTATTATGATCAGTAAATATATGGTATTACTGGCCACTTCAGACACAAAGACGGGATAAAAATAGCCCATCTCCCCCTCTTACAGCTGCCAATGGGAAGTGTCTTGGTAATTAAATTTGATGTTTATTTTCATTGTTTGTCTAATTTATCATGTATCAAAGTAATATTACTAAAAATTGTGTAGGTAGTAGGCAGCTACCAAACAGGTAGATACTACTGCCTGGGAAGATATTGGAAGCATAATGTGTTGTCTAATGGTAGACCCTGCTGCCATATGGCATCACGAAATTTGTGACCAAGTCCCAGGTTCAGCGCTGACCTGACTTTCTGCCTCATTTACACACAATTGCAGTTTCAATTGTTCCTCTAACTTTGACAACACAACGTACATACAGTATATTATTTCTCACTTTTGATCTTTTTTTTTACTTTTTGTATTTATTTATGGTTAGTTACTTAAAATAAGGTCAATTCACTTCAAGTAATGGCATCAAATGTTACCAGCTGGTGTAGTGTAAACACTAGTGACGTCACTTAAGCGTCTGTATTTAACTCTCGGTAGTTTCAAGAATAAATGCAGTCATTTACTGAATATTCCTTGTAAAAAAAATAAATTTTAAATTAATTAATTATTGGAGATAAGTATTATTATCAGTAAATATACCGATATGCATTACTGACCACCTCCACGGCTAAAAATAGCCCAATCTCGCGGTCACTTTCCCTTTCTTGTCTCCTCACTGGTAAATGGGGGGGGGGGGGGGGGGCGTGGGGAGGGGTGTGTGATGATAGCTGTGTTTATTACATGGGTATATTGTTCTTTTACGGTATGTTAAACAGGTTTATAATTCATTTTTATTATTTTAACATACCGGTAGGACCTTGTGAGTGGCTTACGATGTTTTCATCGCCACTCTTGACACACTAAACCACAATATTTAAGAGGTAAGAATTTTATACTTGGTGATTAAGACGACCCCCTAACTTTGGGCAGAGTTTTTAATGTTCAAATTCCGTCTTATAAGCCGAGATATACGGTATACAGTATATGTCATTATTCTTTACCTCTAAATATTCCCAAAGGCGGTTTACTTCCTTATCTTAGAATCAACTTCATCTTTGTAATCTTAATTTATATTGTGTTCTAGTCCAATAAATAACAAGTGCAATAAAATAATTATTCTATTCCGATCTTTTATTTCATTTACTCACTAACATTCTCGTCGGTGGACAAGTGATTCTCGCATTTGACCTCCAAGATATAGGATTTCAATATATATAATATGAATAGTGGTCAGTAATATAAAATTATGTGACTTTAATGGAAGATAAAGTATTTATTGTTGCAGTTTACACTATCTGACATATCTACTATGATATTGCTCATTATTATGAACACACAAAAAAAGAAGTGTTTTCCCCACAAAATTGTAAATTTACCCAAGATATTATTACTTTATGACTTTTTAATAGTTAAATGTGGATTCCTCACGCTTTTTTATTAAAAAAAGTAATTAAAATGTTAATGTAAGCATTTTAATTTTTTAGTGACTTGGCACTTATTGGGGAATTCCACTGAAATTGGCCGACGGGGTGAAAGGGTTAGGGTCTTGAGACCCACTAATCCCTCACCCAAGAAAGGGTGACCTGTCATTCCCTCCCTGTAAATTCAGTTGCCTCTGAAGATGTCTTGAATAAGGACGAAAGCTAAGGTGCTCCAGTGTGAACCGGCTGGTTAATTCAAAGTTAACCAGGCTGGTACATTTATATTACATTGGGCTTTAATAACGAAACCCAATTGAAGTTTCTGCTTTTATTAAATAGTATTGCTTATATAATTCCTGAGTGTAGATCAACCGTAACTTCCACTATTTATGAGCGTGAAGAGAGAGGATGGCGGCTATGTAAATAGACCGTTTAATCACGTCCGTATAAGTGTGACTAGCGTGGGTGCCGGCTTATTCCGAGCTGACCCATGTGCTGACATACAGTCAATGGGCTGCACCCAAGGAGGCCACCAATCACATGATATGAGCATGACAACTCATAGCTAGTGAAAAGTTACAGGGGTTGAATTAGTATATACATTATACAGTGGTCACTCGGTTAACGAGCACAATCCGTTCCAGCAGGTTGCTCGTTAACCGAAAATCTCGTTAACCGAAACCATTGTTTCAATGGGTTTTTGGGTAATTGGTTCCAGCTCACCAAAAATTGCCTAAATTCAACAAAAATGTTAGAAATTGACACTTACTTTGAAGTGTGTATGTAAAAGTCTCCTGGATGATGATCCTGATGTGAACTTGAAGTGGGAGGAGGAGAAGGGAGAAGAGAAGGAAGTGGAGGTGGAGGAGAAGCATTTTACTGCTTCTTGGAAGGTGAGTCACCTTCCATGAAAATGTCAGGAACCTCTGGACTGACATTTTCTCCACCATGAACATCCTCTCCTTCTTGAAGTGGAAGGCTGAGGGCTAGCATCATCCTCTCTCCTTCTTGAAGTGGAAGGCTGAGGGATAGCATCTTGTTCCCTCTGCCTTTTATTGAAGAAAGTGTCAATTGTGGTCTGTGGGGCATCTCTCCTCCTCACCATTAACTTATGTTTAAAGAAGGAGACCATTGAGTCCTCAACATGACACAAAGTTAGTTAAGTTTTTTCAATGTCTGACCAGTGGACACAATCTCCTGGTCCAACTCTGTGTCATCCTGAAATCCCTCAAAATCATGGACTACTGATGGCCACAGTGCTTTCCATGAAGAATTGAGGGATCTAGTGGAGACTTCTTGCCATGATGACACAATCAATTTTACAGCCTCCAGGATGTTGAATTGTGTCTTCCATAACTGTTTCAGTGTTAGTTTAGCTTCATTGGAAATTTCCTGATGACACCTAAACATTTTCTTCATGTACAACTTCTTGAAGTTGCTGATCACATTCTGGTCCATTGGCTGTATGATTGATGTAGTGTTGGGAGGCAAAAACAACACTTTCACAAAGTCAAATTGATACTCCAAAGTTCTGGCAAGTTCAGGGTCATGACCAGAAGCATTATCCATGAGGATAAGAGCCTTTAAAGGGAGTTTATTGGTGGTTAGGTAGCTCTTAACAGAAGGGCAAAACACCTCAACAGCCCATTCATTAAAGAGCTGTCTTGTCACCCATGCCTTACGGTTGGACTTCCAATAAACTCCAAGCTTTGCTCTTACCACTTTCTGTTGCTTGAACACCCTGGGGTTTTCAGAGTGGTAGACAAGCATAGGCTTCAGTCGGAAATCCCCTGAAGCATTGGCACCAAGCAATAAAGTGAGACGGTTTATGCCCAGGTAAAGAGGCTTCATCTCTGGTGATGAATGTTCTTTTGGGCATCTTTTCCAGAACAGCCCAGTTTCAACAACATTGAACACTTGCTGTGGAAGGTAATTTTCTTCTTCCATCAATTCTTTAAATTCCACTGAAAACTTTACTGCCCCTTCCTTATCAGCACTAGCAGCTTCACCATGCCTAACAACACTGAAAATGTCACTTCTTTTCTTAAATTTTTTGAACCAGCCTTTGCTGGCCCGAAAATCTTCAAATTCTGTGCCTGAAGAACCAGGTTGATCTGACTTTAAATGTTCGTAAATCTCCCTGGCTCTTTCACAAATGAATTCAGTAGAAACTGATTCCCCTTCATTTGCTTTTCCTTAATCCAGATAAGAAGTAACCTCTCAGTTTCTGCAATTAGGGATCTACTTTTAAACACTTTCACTTCTTTAAATTTGTCTTTCTGTGCAAGAATTGTCGATACAGTTGATGTCGACATGCCATATTCTAATGCCTTCTTCATGTTTTTTTTATAATTTCCTGCTTGGTTTGGATTGAAATCGCTTTTCTTGATCTCTTAGGCCCCATGCTGGATTCAAACAATGTCAACACGTGATTTTTAAAGTTAAACTAGCTGTAAATAAAGAATATTTTCTTTAAAATAACACTGCACTGTGCTATATATTGTCAATATGTAAAATAAATTTCAAAATGACCAATAATTTGCTTGGAAACACAGAAAAAAGCATTTAGTTGAAGAGAGTCTCAAGCAAGATGTTACCTCCACTGAAAACAGAGAGAGACTAACGCTTGTTTGGTGTGTTAAAAGAATGGATGGCGCGCCACAAACTAGTGACTTTACCTTCAATTATGTTCAATAATTGTTAAAATGACTAAAAAATTTAATATTAAACTTGTAAAATTATTGAATAGTATAAAGTTCTTGATATTTACTAAAATTGTAAGGAATTTAAGCTCTAGAACCGATTACTGTATTGGCGGACTAATACTACAGCTGGTTGACCGCCAAGTGCAAGCGAAAACATGTTGAGGTCGGCTCGTAAGAAACTCGTTAACCGAGGAAGTGCTCGTTAACCGAAATTAAGAATCTTATGGGAGGTAACTCGTTAACCGAGGCGCTCGTTAACCGAGGGATCACTGTAATTCAAATGTAAAAGGCCCATTTATATAATACTTCTGTTGGTGAGACAGGGGCCATTACAAGTGCATACTTAATTGACCGAGAGCTCGACTGAGTGGAAATTTCGATTTAACGAAGAGGTGGCTGGAATTAGTTCATTTAATTCAGAAATACTGTATTTAGATAACTATAATTACTGTACATGGATGATGATAAAAATAATAGTACAGTAATAAAGTTAGTCCTAGGTATACTAAAGAACTTATTGAGGGGAAATAAAATTACTGTAATGACAGATGCTGGTAGAAAAACAAGAATCATTGTATGTACACTATAGATAATGATTCAGAATATGTGGAACTGATTAGTAGAGAATATCTCAATGGGAACCTAAGGTAGAAACTGGGAAGGATGAATAAAATTAAAAACTGTGTACCCAGAGAGGTACAAAACCTCGGAGGATTGGTAAAAACAGCCTAAGAATGTTTAGAGTGGAGAACTGTGGTCGCCGACTCTAAGATATGTGAACGGTACTCTGATTGATTGATATTGAATGCATTGTTTGGATTTGCATAGAGGTTAAGGTAAAGCAAAGGTGTAGATATTGGTACTACTCTATTTAGGCATGGCACCGGTTTTCAGAACTTTGGCTCATTAGCAGTCTGTATTGTAGTAATGCTACTACCTGACAGACATGGAGACATTGCGACTAGGCCTTTGGTTTAACCATCCAGATATATCAGTACATGTTCACATGCATTGGTTTGATGTGATTTGTTTAGTCCCTTGCCCCATGAAAAACAGTTTATGTAATACTGTGAACATTACAGTATTGCTCTATCCACTGGTCCAGTATGTTGCAGTAGATGAGGAATTACAGAAATATGTTTTTTTTTCAGTTCCTATGCGGTTATCTCTAGTACTTTATTTTATCTCATAATTCCTTAAGGAGTAGTAACTCTGACTGACTCAAAAAAAGAAAAGAACACCAAGTCAAACACTTTTTTTTCCTATTCCTTCTCTCTGCCGTCTGTATGTGTGACTGTCCCACAATTAAAGGGAGTGACAATGACTGGAAAGTCTTCAGACCAGTAATCTGTATGTAAGTAGATCTCCTGAAACTGTTTCATTCTCCTCACACCTGGATGACACCTTTAATGAATTTCCCTTGCTCTCTACCCAGGATGTTGTCTGCCTTCCCCTTACCACCTTTAACTACTTATGTGTCTAAGCTGAATAATGTTGAGTGGCATTCCTTAATGAAAAAGGTTAATCTCACTGTATTATATATATTTTTTTAACTCCTATCATTGCAAAGTTTCATAAAATTTATCCCACCCAACTCTTTAACCCCGTAACCGTATTTTGGATTTCTCAAATATTTAAACACCACAAAACCACAGACTTAAACATTTAGCTCCAACCAGTGACCTTTGCATGTGAACCTATTGTGTTTTTTGCATTACTGTGCATAGGTTGCAGTAGGGTATATTACTTCCCATATGATGAATAGAAAATCGAGGGGATCTGTACCAAAACATCACTCTTTTCATTGTGCTTTATCTTACAGCCTGTAGTTAACTTTGAGGGAGGGTAAGGCATATATAGATACACAACAGAAAGTTACACCCAGGACGTATTCTTATTGTAACAGGACATATGAATTATTTTATGAGATTTATTTTTTGTTTATTCTGACCAATGTGTGATAAGAATATTAATCTGTTTATTGTGTGTTGAGCAGCTTCTGAGTAAAAATAATTTGCTTGTTTCCAGCTCTATGATCATTCGAAGCCAGCACCCCAGCTTCTTATTGATGGATGGAATGCTTGGTTTTATGAAGATTCAAATTCCTTGGTGAGTTTAATATCTTGCTATTCAAATAGTTTATAAGGTTGTTATTCACTTATTGCACTGTAAAATGCATATGTAGTCTACAAAAATTTTTCTCAAATAGCTGGGCACGACAGATTTCAGAATGAGCACTATGGCTCTTGTCATCTCAGAATGGTTGGTATGCCTGGTTGCTAAGTGACTCAATACTTTGTAATATTATATGTTGTTCATCTTTATAGTGGTTACAGGTGAAAATAAGTAATTTAATTTGTAACAGAACTTCCTCTGACAGCAATATTCAGATCTCTCGTACGTTTTGTCACTGTATGACGCTTAGAGCATTCAAGAACTTTTTTCCTGACTTTACATTGGATGGAAAAAAGAAACAACAATTACTGTACTGTATTTTTAATATTTTTTTTACTGAAGACTTCATTGATTAAGAATAATATTTAGTTAATAAGGCATTTATCTCAAACGAGTATTAGTTTCCATTATATTTCTCAACAGCAACGTGCATGGAAGGATTATGGCAAGAATAAAGAAACTGTGGGACAGTTGTGGGTCTCCATGTTATGCTACTACACTGAGACTTTTAACTGGAAAGAACATGTGGTTACTATTCGTCAGTTGGCACCACTCACACGGTTGCAAAAGTTATGGAATTCTCGCTGTATTGTCATTGAAGATCCCTTTGACCTGAGCCATAACTTGGGAGCAGGTCTGTCAAGAAAGAGTAAGTTTCACAGTATAGGTTTTTTGAACTTGATTTTATTGTATTTTATTTTATTTTTTTGTTAAATAATAATTGACGATTATCCTCCACACTGCCATGAAGTAATAATCTTTATTTTGACATTTTATACCCAAACTTGAGCTTCAGAATGTATGGTACAGTGAGTTCTGCTATAACGCGTGTTTTGATAATGCGAATTTGCTTTAACGCGATTTATGAATTAGGAACGATATTTGTATAACGCGAACGCTTGTTTGCTATAACGCGATTTTTGCTTACTATTTCTCCAATTTTGTGGTATTAACTGTGAATATGGTAAAGAAGAATATCTCCAGGAAGCGTTCTGGTGATAGAATTCCCGGTGATGATCGTAAAAGAAAGGATATAACACTTGAAGAGAAGCTCGATGTTATCAACCTCAAAATCACCCTTCTCCCCCATCAAGTTACATTCATATTTTTTCAAGGTAAAGTGTTACATTTACTGTATGATTTCATTATTAGATATGAATGTAACATTTATTTAGACTGTGCTATCCTTTGTGTTAGGCTAACTACTAAATTTTTTCGATTTCGAGTAATCTGCACCTAACCCTATTTTCTCCATAAGCCCTGTTATTTCTATTACGCGATTTTCTATAACACGATATTTTACAAGAACACAATTATCGCGTTATAGCAGAACTACCTGTACTAATAGGTTCTGCTGCTTGTGGATTTCTAAGATGAATTTTGTTTCCATTGTGGCTTTTAACCATAGAAGTCCAGGATCTTTATGAATTATCTTGGCCTTGGTGCCATTATATACAGTACTGTGTTTACATTCTGCATTATGACTTTGAAAGTGAATTCTGATACAGTATTAAATTTTGTCAGATTTAAAAGACTTATACCTGTACACAATTTCATCATAAAAGGGACAGATTGTGTTTCATGGACCAGTTTCCACTGTGCCAAGTTGGGACAGGGAAACTACAGTTGGGTCTTCATTTACGCGGTCAATTGAACCCACGTTGTACCGCATAAAACGAGAAACCCGTAAATGAAATAACATATGGGATTAATTGAAATAGACACTGGGCCGACCCCCAAACTCCACTTTTTCAGACACAATACCTACGTTGTAGTGAAAATAGTATCTTAACATTATGATGTTATGCATACACACATAATATAGAAGAGAAATATCAGTAAGAGAATAATATACTGTTCCAGGTAAAAGAAAAATCAAGGTTTAACACTTACGTCAGGTTAGGTTAGAAAAAAATCAAGGTTTAACTTACAATAGGTTAGAAAAAAATCAAAGTTTAACACTTACATAAGGTTAGGTTAGAAAAAATCAAGGTTAGGTTAGGTTTAACACTTACGTTAGTAGAAGAGATGGGTCGGCGTACGGGAATGGCGGCTGGTTCTGAGGCAGAGGGCAGATTACTGGCCCTCAGGTGAAACACCATCACTATCCACCACAGTTGTCAGGGTGTCCCTGACAAATCCCTCAAAGTCACCATCACTGTCACTATCACTGGCTTGGGCTGGCTGTGGTCAGTTGCGGGCGAAGAAGTCTGTGATGTTACGCTGACGGCTAGTGTTGATGGTGTCGTGATACACCTTGATGTATGGCTCCATAGTGTGCAACAGCTGGTTATTGAAAACTTCATCGCGGTTATCGTCAGGGTCGTTGGAAAGGATGAGCTTCAGTTTCTCTGCACACTTGATGGCATCCTTTACATTACCGTGCGTTAACTTGTGTTCTTCTCAGGATGACGCACCACCTGCCTCTTCACTGACATCATCGTCTTCTAAAGCTCGTCGGCAGTCACCTCAGGATCCCTTATCACGTCCATAACGTTGTCGTTGGTGGTCTCGGAGAAGCCTGCAGCTGTAACACTCTGCGCAGCTTCTCTTGCAAGGTCCACTGCCACTACAACAGACCGAACCTCACCAGTCACAGGTTGACTCTCCCTCCCACCTGGGATACCTTGCAACACATGCCGCCATGCGTGACGAATCGTTGCTACAGACAGCTGATCCCATGCCTCCACCAAGAAGTCAACAGGTTTCTTGACGTTAAATTTCTTCCGAAACTGTTTGACGCGAACTTCTTGATCCGCCAGCTCTTGTTCCTCGTCCTCGTCGCTCTTGCTATCGGTGTCACCCAGGTTACGCAACTCATCCTTGGTGTTGGTACAGTCGTTCAGGAGTTTAAACGTCTTTGCAGAGAATGCAGTCTTAACGTTGCATATCAACTCCTGGTCCATGGGCTGGATTAACGACGTAGTGTTGGGAGGAAGTAAGACCACTTTTACGTTGGGGTGATGATTCAACAGTATGGGCGAGTGTCCTGGTGCGTTGTCAAGGAGCAACAAAATGTTGAATGGAACATTCTGTTGCTCGCAGAATTTCTTGACGTCTGGAACGAAACAGTCGTCAAATCAGGAGAGGGACAGAGCAGAGAACATCCACTCCTTACGTGCGGTTAGCCAGTGGGGGGGGGGGGGGGGGGGTCCACATTCCAATGGCACCACAAAAATTGTGACCAAATCCCAGGTTGCTGATCTGACTTTCTGCCTCATTTACACACAATTGCAGTATCTTGATTGTTTCTCTATTTTTGACAACATATGTCATTGATCCATCTTTATTTTTATTTTTTTTATGGCTCATTATTATTATTATTTTATTATTATTATTATTATTAACTTTTGTTAAATTTTTATTCATATTAATATATTCTTTTATTGTGATTATTTATTTTTATTATTATTATTATTTTATTCAACGCTTCTCAGTTTAACTTTGTTAACAGTGGAGTGAACATCCAGTTTGTTGGTCTCTTGAATATTTTTGCATTTTTACATTACAATTATTGGTCATTCTGTAATTTAGTTCCCATATTGATTATATATAGTGCAGAAATTATATTGAAACATGAAGAAGGCATTAGAACCAATGCACTCTGTAAAGAATATGGCATGTCATCATCGACTACCTCTACAATCAGCTGTTTGATATGTAAACAAAGCTGCTGGGAATACGACATACACACTTCAATGTAAGTTAAAATATAGTGCAATCTCTCCTCGACTTACGACAACCCAGACATACGACAGCCATGGTGGTATAAAATATTTTTCACATTACATATTTTCAAGTCCCGACGTTAGTGATCGCGCTGTGTACTGACAAAATTTTTGTTTGTAATTCCCTTTAAAATGGCTGGCAAGTGTAAAAGTGATAATTCTCGTGGTGCTGATAAGAAAAAGACACCCATTTTAGAATTTCTATGTATTATTTTCGCCTTTTTGACTTATGACCAATTCGACTTACGACCTGGTCGTCGGGACAGAACCCTGTCGTAAGTTGAGGAGAGACTATATTCTATTGTTTTTTATTTATTATTATACAGTATACTGTACAGTACAGTACTGTATTTAGTTTATATTTAATGTTTTGTTAATTCTGTTACCAGTATACAGTACTTCGAAATAATAGATTCAGTTAGCGAAATTTTCGGTTAACGAAAGACTCTGTGGAACCAATTGTGTTCATTAATCGAGGGACCACTGTATTTGTTCAAACTGAAACCCCAATTTTTTACTATAAAATATCCTAAAAACTCAGCTTATGCCCAGGGGGGTTACTGCCAGCAGCACCCTAACCTGGGGCTTAACCCTTAGGCCCTGGGTGACGTTCCAGAATGTCCGCCTATTCCTGTCATTTTTTTTTTTTTTTTTTTTGAAAGGTTGATTTTTTCTCGATTTATCCCCGCAGGGAGGGGGGGGGGGGATACTTCCAGCACCACCCTAACCCGGGGCTTAAGGGTTAAGGGTTAATGAAGCAACATGCAGAATAATTTGTGTAAAGGCTAGCTGTAAGAGTGTTACTCCATTAAGTGCAACAAAAGTCCTTTTTGTTCTTGACCAAGGAATCAATGGAAAACCTGAACACCAAACTGAACAAAATATTGTGGTAAGTTTACAAGTGAAAGAAAATGAAATTTTAAGCCTTTTTGCGTCTGTTCCTAATGATTTCTTCATAAAAATTTTTATAATTATGCACTTTTATAATATCATTTCATGGTTTACATTAACCCCTTACTTTCTCTCTCTTCACTCTCATCTGCACACATCACTATCATATTACAATACACATATCTTCATGGAAAATTAGTGTCCACATAACATGATTTCACTTGAGATGGTATTTTTCTGGAGCACATCTAGCATGTTAAATGAGAAAATACTGATTCAATTTCAATTGTTTATTCCTTGATAGAGGAAGCAGGATCCTAGTGCTGTCACTAGGTACCCTTGTACAATAACACCAGAAGCATCTGGCAAGTGTGACAAGTATATACAGTATAAATATTATAAAGGGGCTTACTAAAGCCTAAGGAAGGATATTCCTTTAACTCATAATCAATGTTATTTACATAATAGCTGGCCAGTATGGGGAGGATCATCGTGTCTCCGTCAGTATACTGATTATTATTTGTTCCCCAGGAGACGTCTCATGTATTGATGCTGTGGCTAAATCTGTATGCACTTAAGTTTTAAGTAAAGTGAAACCACTTATTGAGAAAGTTGGTGGAATAATTTTATTTTTGTCACTATAAATGAAAAAATATATATAAATTCTAATCTGTAGCTTATACTGGACAAATTTTGTTTTTCAGTGAACACCTTCATAATGAAAGCTTTCATCCGTGGAAGGGAAATATTTGGCACACCAGTAATGGCAACTCCTCCGGGTTACAGGAATTTAGTGGTAAGTAATTAAGTTTGATTAAAATTTTTAGACATGGGTAATTGGTAATCTTGTGAGAGGTGCTTTACAATTGTTCACTTTTTGGTTGTGTTGTCCATGGTGGCAGGTTCGAGAATTAACATTGTATGTCAGGGATGTAATATCTCCGTTTTTCCCATCGTTTTAGGTGACCCACGTGAATTGCTTAGATCCATTGAGAATTTTTTTTTTTTTGGGGGGGGGGGGGGTAATAACCATGACAAGAGAAATGTTTGACAATAAATAACAATAATTGACCCTCTAGGGTCGATGGGTCTGCCACGCGAGGACGATGATCCAGTATACTAAGTATAGTGGCCGCACTCAACATGTTCATGCATTACACCATATACTCTATTTCTCATTGGCTGAGTATTGCTTGTTTGCATTCCATTCTTCCATTCTTTAGTATTTCATTGACCAAAGATTAATGACGTCATACAACGCCACTATTAGAAGCATTATAATATGCCCCTCCACCCTGTCCACTTGATCCACCTTCCCTGCCACCACTGGCAGGAGAAGGGCTAATCATTTTTCAGTATAACCTAAGCTTCTATAATCATTTTAAACTTTCTGATGATCACAATTTATTCTATAACCCATGCCATATTTCATAGTTGTATAGGCAGCCCAGGAAGTCAGGGCTGTAGGGCAAATGTGTGTTCCCCAGGGGGTCAGGGCTGTAGGGCATGTGTGTGTCCCCGAAAGGAGGTCAGAGCTGTAGGGCATGTTTGTGTGTGTCCTCCAGGCATTTGTTTGTCCCCCAGGAGGTCAGGGCTGCAGGGCATGTGTGTGTGCCCCTAGGAGGTCAGGGCTGTAGGGCATGAGTGTGTTTATCTCCCAGGAGGTCAGGGCTGTAGGGCATGTTTGTGTGTGTCCCCCAGTAGGTCAGAGTTGTAGGGCATGTGTGTGTGCCCCTAGGAGGTCAGGGCTGTAGGGCATGTTTGTGTGTGTCCCCCAATAGGTCAGAGTTGTAGGACATGTGTGTCCCCCGGGAGGTCAGGGCTGTAGGGTATGTGTGTGTACAACATACATTTTTATAGTTATCATCTTACACTCATTGCCATATTTATTGAACAGTTTTTTAACACTTATTTCACACTGTATAAACGATATAATTCAGATATAACGATTTAGTGATTAGTCGGTGAGCCTAATTTGAACAAATTTAATATTGCATATGTCAAAAATAAACCAAAATGGCTATGATAGACAGTAATACAAGTATGGATACAGTAAACTTCTTCTAATCTGGACAATTTTTTTTTCGGGTGGGGGGGTGTCTGTTTGGTTTGACCGAAATTTGGGGTTGGGTGGGGGTCTGTATTGTTTATATTAGAAGTTGGAAAATTCAAGAGGATGGAGGATTTCCAACTCAAGCTACCTAACACTACTGAACCTACTGTAATTTTTAGCATAGACTTAACACTCTCAAGGTTTTTATACACCGTATGAAATTTATTTAGCCGCTTGGGGTTTTAACATATTTAGAAAAAAAATATTTTTTCCTCTGTCTCTCATACGCCCTCAGGAGCTTGGTGCTGGTTCTCAGTACAGCTGTACTTGGCAAGTCACCCCTCAGCTGGTGTTGCTGGGTGCTCTCATACGTTTGACACACACACGCACGCGCACACACACACACACACACACACACACACACCAGTAGTCTTGCAACTCTGCTGGATGCTCGTGGTGTTGCCTACCATTTCTATGCCAATGATACACAGCTTTATGTGAAATAATAAAATCCTTGATGTCTGATATCAAGATTTGGATGGCTACAAGAAAACTTAAGCTGAACAACGGCAAAACTGAAATTATTGTCGTCCAAGGAAATAGAATGGGAGTCAGCACAGATGATTTTAAAACTTTGGGTAGGTGTAACTCAGTCCTGTCAATTCTATTTGTAATCTTAGAGTGTACTCTGACAGAAAACTGAATTTTAAAGTGTATATTCAAAATCTATATGCAGTTGAACAGTTTTTGAATAGACAGTGTCTTGTGACACCACTACATTCACGTGTTTTGTGTAGGGTCGATTATTGTAACTCTTTATGGGTGTGCCTACCTAATTATCTACTGAAGAAAGTTCAAACAGTGTTGAACAGGGTTGCCAGGTTTATTTTTGCTCTCCCGTTGAGGACTCCTACTACCCCATTCTTAATTGAATTACATTGGCTTCCAATTAAAGCCTAAATAGCATTAAAACTGTGTAATAACTTTTAAGACACAAATGTTTGGTGAGCCTCAGTATTTGGCCAACCTACTTATTCCACTGACTACACATTATGAAATGATTTTGTGTAATATTGATGATTTTTCATGCTTTGAGGAGCCTAGAGCAGTATGAGTAGGGGCACATTCGAGGGAGAGGGGGTGTCCTGGGAGGTCTGGACCCCCCCCCCCCCTTTTTTTTTTCAACAGAATATTCTAATACTTTTTCTTAATGCAGTATTGTACACAGGCATTTTTGTATAGTAAAAAGTAATTACTACTGACCTCAGAATATCTCTTATTATCAAGTGCACATGGGTTTAAAATGGACTCAAAATGCCCATGATACAGTATTGGCCAAATTTCAAAATATTTTCTCGGGGAGCTTACAATGCCCAACCCCCCCCCCCCCCAAAACCCACAGCCGTGTGGACTTGCTGTTTTTGCCATGTTCTCCCACCCACAATGTCTTAGACCCCCCCCCCCTTTTTTTTATATTCTTGGATCCACCCCTGATGAGATTGTTCTTTTGTTGCCCAATCCTTTTTCTATACAGCACCCAGATTGTACATTCGGTTGCCTGCATCCAGGAAGCAGCTGACTTCTGTGGAGGCCTTTAAGAAACAACTTTAGACTTTTTTTTGAAAGCTTATGATCCTGAACAGATTACGGTGATGGAGAATTACAGGACTTAGGAAGTATTAAAACTTTAGGGCATTTGAATGATAAAAGTTGAACTGTCACTTTTTGTGATCCTTTATTGTAGTGCAGTATTTCTGTTTATTTTCAAGTCTTTGACTTTGTTGTGTTTCGAGCGCAAATAAATTCTTTAAAAGAACTGGTGATTTTGAGAAACAAAAGACCAGCTACAGTATTTTGGAGAGGTCACTCATCCTCCTCTGGGATGGGAGGCTTCTGTGCCACCCTCCCTCCACTTACAGAGAGGAGGTATGGGGGTTTCTGTGCCACCCTCCCTCCACTTACAGAGAAGAGGTATGGAGGTTTCTGTGCCACCCTCCCTCCACTTACAGAGAAGAGGTATGGAGGTTTCTGTGCCACCCTCCCTCCACTTACAGAGAGGAGGTTTGGGGGCTTCTGTGCCACCCTCCCTCCACTTACAGAGAGGAGGTATGGGGGTTTCTGTGCCACCCTTGCTCCACTTACAGAGAGGAGGTATGGGGGTTTCTGTGCCACCCTCCCTCCACTTACAGAGAGGAGGTATGGGGGTTTCTTTGCCACCCTCCCTCCACTTACAGAGAGGAGGTATGGGGGTTTCTGTGCCACCCTCCCTCCACTTACAGAGAGGAGGTATGGGGGTTTCTGTGCCACCCTCCCTCCACTTACAGAGAGGAGGTATGGGGGTTTCTGTGCCACCCTCCCTCCACTTACAGAGAGGAGGTATGGGGGTTTCTGTGCCACCCTCCCTCCACTTACAGAGAGGAGGTATGGGGGTTTCTGTGCCACCCTTGCTCCACTTACAGAGAGGAGGTATGGGGGTTTCTGTGCTATCCTCCCTCCACTTACAGATAGGAGGTATGGGGGTTTCTGTGCCACCCTCCCTCCACTTACAGAGAGGAGGTATGGGGGCTTCTGTGCCACCCTCCCTCCACTTACAGATAAGAGGTATGGGGGTTTCTGTGCCATCCTCCCTCCACTTACAGATAGGAGGTATGGGGGCTTCTGTGCCACCCTCCCTCCACTTACAGAGAGGAGGTATGGGGGTTTCTGTGCCACCCTTGCTCCACTTACAGAGAGGAGGTATGGGGGTTTCTGTGCCACCCTCCCTCCACTTACAGTGAGGAGGTATGGGGGTTTCTGTGCCACCCTTGCTCCACTTACAGAGAGGAGGTATGGGGGTTTCTGTGCCAGTGTCCTTTCCTCAGCAAGGGACACATTCAAGAAGTTTCTTGGGTGAGATAAATAGTGCTTTGAGTGAGACAAAAGAATCCCTTGTCACATCTTAATTTTTATTTTTGTTCTATTTTAATGTATTTATGGTGAGTATTCATTTCATTATACATTTACTGGTGTTCTTTATTGATTTATTTAGTATGTTTTTAGTTTGATTAGTTTTGGTTACATAAGTTGTCTAAAAGTTAGCTCTTAGCATTACATCCCCTATTTATAACACCATTGCTATGAGAAAATAGTTCTCACTTCATAAATTTTTGCTTAATGCATGTTTTTCACAAAGGAGATCTAGGTAAAAAATAAATTTTATCCCAATTTCCCCAATTGGTATAAGATTATTTTTCTAGTAATATTTTTTTTATGGGTTCTGACATTTGTTTCTTGTGGAAATGAGCTGTTTTTTTAATTTTTTAGATTTATATGAGAAATTGAAAAATGCCCCAAAATGGCTCGTTTCCACAAGATATGACATTGAGAGTCGACTACCTTAATAAACGCCAAAATACACCATATAAATAATTTTTCATACCAAAAGAGGCTAACCTATTGACATATGCCTATTGGGGTGGACTTGACCTAACCTAACCTAACCTAATCTAATCTAATCTAATCTAATCTACTATTGCCACTTACTTATCTGGGGGGGGGGGGGGGGCTGGACTGGGCTTGATAATGGTAAAAAATCTGAAATACCTATTGGGATAAAACAAATATTAACCAAGAACCATTCTGTATAGTGAGAATTGCTTGAAATTAAACTAAATAATTCTTCATTTGTAAAATTTACTTTGTAGGAAACATTCATAAACATATGTATATATTTTCTTATTTAACCTTCCAGTTCATTTACATAAGTCAATCAATTGTCATTTTCAATTTCATACTGTACATGTTTAAACTTTCACCATTGCCTAAAGTGATAAAGACTGTTGTAATCTTGGAATATAAATCAGAACTACTGTATAGCATTGGTTTAATGACCTTAGGATCCAGGCCCTCTTCACTTCCTTGTGGTGGTTTCTTCCCCAGGTGTATCATCACTTTGTGTATATCATTCAAATCCTTGTGAATTTTGCCTCTAGTTCTTTACTAAAGGGACTAAAGATGTTGACAAAATCTGTCGTAAAATTACTTGCAGTATCAAAAAGAACACAGTATTGTTTATTATGGGAGTTTATCCATAACTGACTGTAGTTTACATAAATTTGTCAGGAGTGCAATGTCTTATTTTTTGTATGTAAATGTACTTAGTAGGGGGTCTAGTGAAGGGGTGGGGGATATCCCTTTGCTTTCCATTAAAAGAACAGTTTTCAAATGCTAATTTTCACCCTAATTCATTTTCTGTAAGATTTGACACATTTCAGATATTGTCAAAATTATTCCTAGGTGTTCTTAATTCTTCTTTGCATTTGCTCCTAACTGGTACTTTTGTTCCTGTTGAGCTATCACTTCTTGTTGAATCCATGTCTGATCCAGCATACTACAATTCTAGCACTGAAGGTAAAGTAGGTTGCATTACAATCCTCTGAAACTGTCTTTGATGAAGTCCATTCTTAAGTTGCCATATATTTTTTATCAATATCATGACAATCACTGTTTTGTCGTGTTCTGTCTGTTATTTGGCATTTCTTATATTACTGTTACTATCTTAGATGATATGATAAAATTCAGACATTCATCATAGGCTGGTTATAAACCAACTGCTAAATAGGTAATCATGCCTTTGGGACCCATTTTAAACATGTCATAATGCTGCTGCACATAAGGACTTCATTAAAATATTATGCTTAAACATGCCTTGTATCTCATCTTTTACTTTTAATACACCTTTACGGTGCAACTTTCATGCACCACACATCTTTCCTTTTATACAGCTCTTCATGTACAGGGCATGCTACCTCACCCTATCAAATAAATTCAAAGGCAGTCATTTTGAACATAAGGTTGAGTGTTGGCTGTGTAATTTAATTTTATGTGAATCCACCCATGTTACTTTGTGAGGCAAAGGTTTTTTGTTTATATAATTTACAAAGTTTGCCAGTTTGTCACATATTTTTCTTTCTTTATTAGGACTATCTCTTTGACTCCAAGCAACTCACTGATGGTGCTCCTCCCAATGATCGAGGCTGCCGGTTTTGTGGGAAAATTGGCCACATACAGAAAGACTGCCCTAAGAAAAGGCTGAATATGGAAAGGAAGGAGAAGAAGGAACGACAAAAAGATCGTCGTGAATTGCGAAAATTTACAACAGAGGCGGAGGACAGAGAAGGGGAACGACAGAAGCAGTCATCAGAACAGAAGACAACTCAGGAAGCCCAAGAATCAGAAAGCAGAGGTGTAGGAGGAGGACCAGCATTGCCAGCTGCAAGTGGGGCACCTCATACACTTAAGACCCCTGAAGGTAATTTAAAGCTTACCATACCTCTGGATATGATGGAAGATCACTGTGAAAAATGGGAGAGTAACCAGGAATATCGGATAAAAGGAGATAAGATATTAGGGATGAGACGGTATTCTCTTGAATCCTTTGATGAGAGAAAGGTAGGCAAGGAAACATTAATATGCCATTGTGTGCCACCTCAGGTAGATGAACGGTATATTTGGACAGTTAATTGGAATAAAGCCGCAAGGAAAATATCAGATGGCACTGATATTTCTCCACACCCTTTTTCGTCCATCTATAATCTAATTTTGAAAATGGTTGAAATACATATATATCAAACTCAAGAACCAGATCAGAGTGACAGCCCGGTAGTTTGTGTAAGTAAAGTAGAAATCCCTGAAAATGTTGGTCAGGTTCTCTTTGAGAAGATGAAAGAAGTACAAGATAAACGCAAACAGAAAAAGAAAGAGAGGATGAAGGTTCGTTACAGAAGGGAAATGGCTGGGCCAGGTTACAAAAGGGGACAAAATTTTGAACCTGGGAAGAAAGGTTCAGTAAATTTAGGGAATAAAGGCAGTGGCCGGTTTGATTTACAAAATCCAAACAACTTACGTGGAAGTCAAGGAAATAATGGCTATAACAGATATAACTTACCAGATCGTACAAGTAGAGATATAAAAAACCATTATATACGAGCTAATCCAAATAATCCCCAGATCGCTTGTAGTTCAAGCGAGGATGAAAATTTTGCTCAACGGGTAGTGCGTAGGAAGGGTAAGCAAAAGATCCATCCAGATAGTGCTGTGCACACGGGTCAGAAGAATCATAATAATAGTAAAGATAGTGGGAATGTGCAGGGCAATGTAGGTGGCTTTAAGAAGAGTAAAAAGTTTAGCAGTAAAGAAGGTGCCATCAAAGCCAAGCATCAGCCATCCCTTGGTCTGACATGCAGACTTGTGCCTGTTGGACCCGAGAAAGAAATTGTCACAATTTCACAAACGACAGATAGATCCACTTGTAAACAGCAGAATGTAGTCAAATTGACACCTGTTCCACAGTCAGAAGTAGCTAGAACAACAAATTCTGCTAACCACGAGTCTCAGGGTACATTACCAAGGTCAGGTGTTGTTGTGACTCTTCCAGGAGATGGGTCAGATTCTCGTTTGGTTACGGTGATGGATGGTGCTACAAATGGTGCTAATAGCCATAAAAAAAGACGTAAGCCCAAGCCTAGAAAGGGCAAAAAGGGAGGCTCAAAATTTGAGTCTCAAAATGAGGGTGAGAACTCTAATAGGAAGAATGCCAATGTAGATTAGTTCATGGAAGTGCTGCAGGTCATGTTATTTGAAATTTTATGTAACTTTGTGGCTTTTGTGGAAATTGTACAATTTGCTTTTTAAGTTTTTTAAAGTATGCTTATTTTGATCATAATGTAAATTCATGAAGTAATCACAGACTTTCATAAAAAACATAGTTGTCAAATATGTCAAGTATGATATTTTAATCGAGACTTGATGTACAATTGCAAGCAAGACATTTCCTCACCCTGACCCAGTGGAAAGGATACAGGTATTGCAGTTTTCAAAAATTATGTGCAAGAATGAGGAAATAAAATTAACAGTAAGATTGAGTTCCTCCTTGTACACTTTAGCCCTTTATGCACTCGGCAATAAATGAGTTCACTGTTGGGTGCGCTTGCCAATGATGAAACAACCCTTTGGTGGACTAACACCCTGCAAAGGGGATGAAGTAATCCATCAGCTGCTGAATATTAAATCAGATCATCCCTTCTCCTGCCACCTAGCACCATAGCTGGTGCTTGTATAAATGGAAAAAATTATTCTTTTATCTTTAAAAGAATTTTAGTTTTCATAGAATGAATATACACTGGGATGGACTATTTCAGCATTAGATTTCAGTGCTTTTGACTGGCAATCAAGTATTCTTCTGAGGACATTAAATTTTTTTAAGCGTGAATTATGCAAAGGTAGAAAGTGCATTTCAGGGAAAACTTGTGATGTATGTAATATTTTGCTTGTAATTGTATGTTTAAACATATATACTCTATATATTTATTAAAGTAAACCATGCATATGCATATAGCCTATACTGAAGTAAATCTGGATGTGATATTTTTTCTTCATCCGAAATTGTGATGTTTGAGATAGGTCTCAATTTTCAGTGTTTAGTGATGTTCTTCCCTCGCCTGCTCCAAACCTGTATTTCTCTTGTTCCCTTCCTTCCTGTTCCCCTCTTTCTGCTCTGTCTCTTTTCCTCATGCTTACCATTCTTCGAATCCCTCATGGTGCAGATGACGTAACTACAGCATTGACTACAGATGAGAGCTTCTGTGTTAGATAACGACCTACTGTGTTTGTAGTGCCTTAAGTTTCATGATGAATGTTATTATGACTGGATCTTGTATAAGGTAGTTGAAGTAGATAGGGTAAGTGATTAATATCTGACCTGGTAGCTAGTATGAATCTGTTTTTACATCTAGCTTGTGGATGCAAATATAAGTTTTCCAGAGAGATACAGTATATGAATGGCACTGTTTTGTTGCAGTGGAGGTAACATGGTTGTACAGCTTACAACTAGAGGTGCAGTGTAATTTTCATAAGCGCTTGCCCTTCTGGGTTGTTTGCATCAGATATATCATGAGAGAATGTTGTGAAAGGTACATTGTGAAACAACAATTGACCCTTTCACAATATTAAAAATTGGACAAATCTCACCCTCTCACTGGCCAATGGTGCAAATAGCATCATCTAAATCTCACCCGTGTGCTGGCTGACTACGCCATCCAAATTTGGTTTTGGGCTTTTTGGTTTCATAAAGTTCATTATGAACATTTGTTGGGTGTGTGAGGCGTGAGGGTTTGTGACTAGCTGATACGAGCCATTGGGACATGGTCTGGGAACAGTCATGCTCGTAGCAACAAAGCCTGCGTCATCGGCCAGCGAGGGTTAAAAGAATTAGGGAATTGAAACAAAGAAATGGTTCAGGCCACAAGGTCAAATTATTAGCATTTACCCTTCTTTGTGATTTGCTATTTTTGAATGGAAGGTTAATTGTAATGTTTTAAGTTAAACTAATGAACTCAAGAGCTATATCTTATTTTCTTTTTAGATTCCTGGTATATCCTACTTGGAGATTTTGTTATACAGTATCCAGATTTTTCTATATGTATGAACTGTCATTTTTGTTGTGAATAGTGCTTGAAAATACTCAGAACATATGATTATAGAGTATTTTGTTAATTTTTTAACATATATATTGATTTTTTATATGCAGTAATTCATGACTTTTCCACCCTAAACATAGTTTTTCTTTTCACTTCACAACTACATTATTTCTTATTTTATTGGTGAAGAATTTACCAGTTCAAGGTCTAGTTTGTCTGATTGTTGGTTTTGTGAACATCATGACTGGTAATATTGCTAACATGGTGCACAAGGTCCTTGAAGTGGAAATTCTGCATGCTGCTCTTTATGAATGCAGAAACAGCATTTACAGCATTTCTTGAGCTGTAAGGATATATACAGTATATGCTGTTTTTCTATTCATATATTTTGTTTAACTGTATTTTCTTTTAAGGCAGAATATTAGTTTGAGTGATTTTTAATGATCTACAATCCACTGTCATTGATTGACCACCAGTATTGATTGAGAAATTATGGCTTTTGATATTTCCTAAAATGTGATCAAATTCTTTCAATAAAATGAAGTCTCTCAGCCTTTGTATTGAATCTAGCCTTCCAACAGACCTGAGTTGATTAGCAGTTGGTGACTCTGGATTGGGATATTATCTCTTCATTATCAGTATTTCATTATAACATGGATATAAGAGAAATTTAAAATGAGGAAGTGACCAGCTTTGCTTAAATTTTATATTATATTTTGAAGCTAGTGGCGAACTAAAGAGATAATACCTATTCCAGATGTCGTCACTGGAAATTCAACGAGTCAGACGTCCACAGCAAAGCTGGACCAATTACAAGCAACCATCAGCAGAACCTCAAACCAAGGCCAGGGGAAGCCACTCAAAGATGCCACAGGTGCTCTACCTACCAATAGTTCTCCAAATGTTGGGATGAACAGTGCAATGAAGTCTGGGGTAAAAAATGCCTCTCAGGGTGGAGTCAGTAATGTTGCACCTACTGGGACTGATGCAGTGAAATCTGGGATATATACATCTAAAAGTGAATCTCTCTTAGGTAATATGGGTGAATCTGTATCTGGGGTAACTGGATTAAGAGTTGGAACCAGAACTGAGGGGTCCTGTGTTGGTAGCTCAGCAATAAATTCAGGGACATCAGCGAATGCATTGTTAGGATCAGCTGGTGTACGAGATTGGAGTAGTAATGAGAAGACAGCTGGGAGCTTGAATAGGGGAACTGTTAGCGTGCCTCCTGGTTTTCAGCATTTGGCACATGTTCAAATGGGGCTCCCCAACCAGGGTCAGCCTATCCCTGACCATATTACTCAAGGGATGAAACTTAGCAGTAGTCAAGGACATGTACATATTAATCAAGTATCAAAACAACAAGGACCCAGTAACTTAGCCAATGCTAATCAGTATCATCAAATGACAATCATACAACAACA
The DNA here is from genome assembly GCA_958450375.1 of Homarus gammarus. Lineage (NCBI taxonomy): Eukaryota > Metazoa > Arthropoda > Malacostraca > Decapoda > Nephropidae > Homarus > Homarus gammarus. Next base: position 1,071,028 of record CAUDMG010001957.1, on the reverse strand, counting down.
GCAACAACAACAACAACAACAGCAGCAGCAGCAGCAGCAACAACAACAACAACAACAACAACAACATCAGCAACAACAACAACAACAGCAACAACAACAACAACAACAGCAGCAGCAGCAACAGTTGCCACAACAGCAAAAACAACAAAAACAACAGCAGCAGGTAATGCAGCAAGAGCAGCAACAGGAACAGCCTCAACAGTCTGTACATCAACACAGGCAGTGGGAATACTGGCCAAACAGTGTCCTACCTCAGCCAGTACAAGTGGCTTCCAAATCCCAGAAACACGAACCTCAGAAATCTAAACCTTACCAGGGAGTCACCACAGCTCCAACAACTCAGACCCATCAACATCAACAGCAGTATCCATATAGTATCAGTCCAGCTGCATTATTTCATATGGCAAGTCAAGCTGCTGGTGGCCAGATGAGTGCTGTGTTACTGCCAAGTGTTAGTGAGAGTGGTAATATTAGGCCTGGAATACCAGTGTCTACAGCATCATCAGTAGGTAGTGGAGGGACTGCAAGTGGCTCAGGCAGTGGGGCTCCTCCCCCTCCAGGATTTACTGCCCCAATTGCTATTAACTATCATGGACAACAGGTTGATGCAGTGTCATTTAACAAACTTATAATGAGTCCATTATATAGATCTCCAGTTTCTCAGCCTGATGGACCATCTGCAGTCTCAAACACTCCATCCCAGTCTTTTATATCTGTTGGCCAGTCTCTGAGTGGACCAGTGGCAGGAGTGTATGCTGTTCAGCAAGGATCAGGTGGAGGTCAGTTTACAAATTTGGCACCAACTGTTGCTGGTCACACTCCACATGCATTTGGTGATCCAAGTCTCAGTCAGCAGCAAGTACCCTTTGATACTCGACACTTTATTCCTCAGCAACTAGCCCAGGGTCTGCATCAAGGCATTCCACAAGGACTTCCTCAGGGTATAGCTGCACCCGTGCCTCAAGGAGTGCCTCAGGGAGTAGCTCAGGGTATACAAGGAGGTACTGGTGTTTCACTGCCTCCCCCTGGCCTGACTTCCTCTGTACCTCAAGGGCTAAGTCAAAATGTGCCGCAAGGAGTACCCCAAGGATTACACCAGAGCCTACCTGGTGGAGTGTCTCAAGTTAGTATGGGCTCAGCACTGTCTCAAGGTATCCAAGCAGTACCCATGGGACATGCTTTACAGCAGCACCATTACCCACAACCCAGCTATCCCCAGCAAGGCTACCAGGTAGGTCCTTTTTTGTATAGTTGATTTTATATTAACTCTAGAGTAGCTTTATTAATCCACAGTTTTTCAGGTCCTTTCTATTAAATTGCTAGATGTCTAGAACCAAGAGCAAACACATATTCTATCTGTTGTCATCCATTAACTTACTGCTATAACTTCCTCATAAACCATTTAAAGCTGTGCTCTTCTATCATTCATATACAGTACTCTGTTGCTTCCTTGAGGTTCATCCCCTTTGCTTCTGGTGCAGCCTTTATCTCACCCTATTATCATCTTGCTCTCATCTTCACTTTGCCTATAAAATAATGCAGTCCTCCTCCTTTGGGAAACAGTTTCTCACTTTGTGACTCACTCCAACATGTGCTTCACTTTTCATATATTAAAACTTAATGAGCCATGAACTTGCTGTTTATCCCATACATTTTCAAAACACCTCACTGTATCATGTTTTCCATAAATCATGCTCCACTTAAACACCAAGACCATACAGTACATATATTCAAAATTATGCCCAACATTTTTTTTTTAAAGTATTACTGCAAAAAATCCAATAATATCTTTAAAAGAAAACAAGTAAATTTTATTTGAATGCATAGCATTCCTGCAGTGATAAAATGCCTCTGCTCTCACTAGGATGTATCACAGCTCTAATATTAATGTGGTTGACAGTAAAACATTTAAAATGAAACTAAACAACACACTAAGCATGCATAAATGTTACACAGATAAACACATTAATGCTTCTTCTAAGCACATTTTACTGTACAAAATTAAAAACTATTAACGCACTTGGGTTTGGGTAGGAGCTCTGCTGCAAGATGCTTGGGGTCTGGCCTGTTTGTTACTCACCTCACCTCATTTGACTGCACTACATGAGAGGTAGTTGTACATTATGAGTCATAGCAAGCTTGCTATTTGAAATGAAAATTTGGGATTTGTTGCATTAGCATAGTAAATAAATTATTTATAAACAGTTTTATATGAATAATCGCGATAAAGCATTTACTGTATTTCTGTACGTAAGCGCGAGTGGAATGCAAAAATTTTTTTACTCTTGATCGGGGATGTGATTATTCCGTTTTTTTCTGGTTCTCCATTTTTCCCATCGTTTCAGGCGCGACCCACGTGAATCACATAGATCCGTTGAGAAAAATTTGGGGGGGTATAACCATGACGAGAGAAATGTTTGACAATAAATAACAATAATTGACCCTCTAGGGTCGATGGGTCTGCCACGCGAGGACGATGATCCAGTATAATAAGTATAGTGGCCGCACTCAACATGTTCATGCATTACACCAAATACTCTATTTCTCATTGGCTGAGTATTGCTTGTTTTGCATTCCATTCTTCCATTCTTTAGTATTTCATTGACTAAAGATTAATGACGTTATACAACGCCACTATTAGAAGCATTATAATATGCCCCTCCACCCTGTCCACTTGATCCACCCTCCCCACCACCACTGGCAGGAGAAGGGCTATTAATTTTTCAATATACTATAGTAACTAAGTTTCTATAATAAGTTTGCACTTTATGGTGACCTCAATTTATTCTATAACCCATGCCATATTTCATAGTTGTATAGGCAACTCAGTACAGTATTTGTTTACTATTTCTCTCAATAAATCAACAAAACAACTACCTATGTGTATCATAGCTGGATGGCTTCTAATTTCACAATATCACCTTGTCAAGAATATTGTGAAATTAGAAGCCGTCCGACGTAGAGCAACAAAGATGATACCTTCATTACGTAACAAACTCTATGAAGAGAGGTTGGAGGAATTAGACTCATTTTCGTTAAAGAAGCATCCAGGGTAGATTAATTCAATGTTTTGAAATATTCAAAGGGTTCACCAGTATTGACCCAAACAAACTATTTATACTTGATGATAACTCTCGTACGGGAAGTAATGGGATGAAGCTAAGGTGCCGAGACGCACAGTAAAATTAGACTACAAATTATTTTTTCATTAATGACATTGTTGGATAGTGGGATAAGCTTCCATCTTCAATTATTCAAAGCAATACAATTAACAATTTCCAAAAACACCTCGATCGCTACTTCTCTGACGAAGATATTTGCTATTTTTTTTTTTTTTAGGGACAGATCACCTCGAATGGATCAAAGGGTCTGTGTGGTCTGTGTTTCTATGTAAATCTATGTATATCTCAACAAATACATCATACATCTTCTCATTTTGCTTGAAGGTACTTCCATCTGTTTCTCATTTTCTCGTAATGTGATTATCTCTGGTCATATGATGTTACAGCCACTCCTTGATTTACAACGGGGTTAGGGACCCAAATCCAGGTCGTAAGTCGAAAATGCGAAGATAATACATAGAAAATCTAAATTGGGTGTCTCTTTTTCTTCTCAGCACCACAAAACTCTCACTTTTAAGCATGCCAACCATTTTAAAGGGAATTACAAACGAAAATTTTGTCAGTAGACGGCGCAATTACTAACGTTGGGACTCTAAAATACGTAATTTGAAAAATTTTTGGTACGACTGGGGCGGTCTTATGTCCGGGTGGTTGTAAGTCGAGTAGGTCGTAAGTCGGGGAGGAGCTGTATTGTGAAAAAAGTAAAAAAAATAATTGTCCTAAGGGCAAACCTGTACTCAAATGTACTCAATTAATTACTAAAAAAAATTGTCTCCTGCAAACTATGGGCTGTTTGTACTTAAATTACTCACTATCTTACAAGAATTACAGCAATGCAAGTTTCTACTGCCTAGTCAGTTGAGTGACATTTTATAAGGGAAAAACTTAAAACTCCCTCTATTTGATTACCTACCTTGTTATCTCCCCTCCCTGACAGCTATCAACACTTCACCTTCCCCTCCCCTCACTCCCAGCCAGGGTGAAGGCAGTTTAGGCTTAAAGTTTTTATCTTATAAAATGTAGCTGCAATTTTTCACAGTGCATGAGCTCTTGTTGGTTATTACTCTAGTATGTTCATAGTTCTTAGCAACTCTGTTACTGAATCAATTGTACCTGTGCAAGATTTCTCCTTGTACTCTCAGCTACACAATAATTAACCTTTATCTACCTCAAACTCATTATTTTTCATATTCATATGCCATATCATTACACCGGACCATCTTCCATGCCTATGTCAGAATATTGTTCATTTCACCATGCTGTTTAAAATGGTATCTTGAAATCATTTCCCCCCAAAATAGATTTAAACTCTAAATTCAAAGAAAGAGGTAGTCAGAATCACATAAAATTTCCTTTTTATAAGCATTATGTTTTCATGCTCACTTTATATTTGGTGTGTACCATATCTTTAGGATGTCAAAATGTTCCTGGTTGCATTTAGTTAGCTCAGCACTTCATTAACTGCAGAATGGAAACTAGGGTACTAGGCTCAGCTAGAGAAGCAGGACAATTACCAAAGCTTTTATGAAAATATCAAGAAATAAACTTAAAGGACAGTGAATGAACTGGTTGAGAGGGATTATGGCTGGTATTAAATTATTAAATTACTGTAGTGGACTGGGATGGAGTCTGGGGTGTGATAAGATTGTTTTTCCCCTTACTTGTTCAGTAAATGAGGAAATTATAATTAGATATAGTATTGTATTGTGAAGAAAGTGGTTGACAGTAAAATATGGGGGACTTAGGTTGTCTAGACAGAAAGTGAGAATGTTAGGAAGAATATATTGGAATTAGATGAAGTAGAATAGACACTTAAGACCATAAGAAAGATAAGGGTGAATGTATTGATATTAATATTGAAACAATTTACCTAGCCAGAAAAAGACAGATACAGAGTGGACAATAATAAAAAAATTGACATGGCCGAGCCAATTGAGAGCCTGAGTTCTCTTAGTGGCATGAGAGAGGTTTGTCAATTAAGGAATTTCTAGCATATTTGCTTCATGTATAAAAATGGCTTTTATTCTAATTTATCCCCCACTAAATAGAGAGGTATTTAAGGATATAGGTAGATCCACAAAGGACAGTAAATAAAGCTTCATTGTGTATTTTATTAATATTTCAGATGCCAGTTCCAGGACCAAGTGGTTTTTATCCAGAATTTGTTTTTGGGGATCCAGGCTTACAAAATCCTTCTCCTAGTGGACAGGGCCCTCCAACTATTCCAGCTGAAATGATGACAGAGATGCCTTTTCAACGCCCAGATGTTTATGATACTCAGATGCAGGCTCTTCCGCAATATTTACCATCCAGTTTACCACAACACCAAAGCCTTATATCCCAGATCTCCCAGCCACACCCTAGTGTAGGCTTGCCTCCCCATCACACTCCTCTCTCTGCAACTGGTCCTACTGCAGCATACACCCCTAGTTCTGTTATTTATATTGATGGAGAGAGGGATGCGAGTCAGTTACTGCACTAAAAATAATGAATGACAAACATTAAATAATATATTTTAAGTTTTCAAGTAATTATTCTGCAATGTCATGCTGTCAGCCATGATATGCCTGTTATCATGTATGGCATGAATGGTGTTACTGTTAAGACTGCTGGTGTTTGGGAACTTTGAAGGAAACACTTTTGGGCTCCAATAATACTCCCCTCCAATACATCCTAAAGATGCTGTTTATTCTTCACTCTCAGGCTAGGTGGTGTTGTTGCTTTGGATATCACATTTAATAAGTACAGTATATTGGTAGTTCTCATTTTAAGCATTTTTATTTTGTTTTTGTGAGACGTATTGACGCCAGAGGTCATGCATTTTTTAGAATGACAGAACTAAGTGAGATAGTGTGTAATATTGGGAAGAAAAAAAAATTATCACACCCGATAAGGGGAACTATTCAGTTTTTTATACAGTAATTCCAAAGTTTTAAATAAATATTTTGAGTTTTTAACCCACATGAATAAGCATTACAAATGCTGTGCAGTTCTTAGCCATTCACATGGTGGTTGAACTTTGTCAGCTTTAAATTTTTAGGAAGGATATATAAATATTTTGAAACTAGATAGTGATTTGCTTAGATTGTTATAAGTTTTTTGTCTTTTGTTAAAATTTACTGTCTTTTATTTATTACCCTTTAAACCTTTGGAAGTGAATGTACTTCTGTAAAAAGTTTTGTGTGTACAGTCAAACAGTCACACAGGTATTGTTGTGTATGGTTTGTGAGAGAGATAATAATTTCTTTTTAAATAGTTTTTGTAATTGTTAAAATCATTCATTCCACAAGACTGGCCCCATGTTTGTTGGTGTACCTGACCTTCATGTTCTGTTCTCACTTTGATTTGAGGAAGTTGTGTGTTATATATATATTCTTGGGCCTGTTTTACTTAATATTTATTTTATCTTTGTGTTATATTATGTTCTCTTTATATGAATGGATTGTTGAGATTGATTTCTAATTGTACTAAAATAACTATTGACTCTAAGGGTACAAATTCTTGGGTGTACAAAGTGATATAACGAAACTGTTATCATGTTATAAAGTTAAATGATAACAATTTGTATTTTGGGTAAATTTGAAATATTACAAAGGTAAGCTCTAACTTCATCACATAATTGAAACTTGTTGAAAAAGTTTTTCTTGAAGTAGAAGAAGATAGAGCAATACCTGATTTTTGTACTTTCATATTGAACAGTCCAATTTCTAGAAAAACCCATTCAGGACCATTCATTCCTATGTCCACTATTAAATATTAGGATGAAATAAGAGTTTACATACATTTTGTACCTGCCCTCAAGTACCTTTCTGTGTTTCCTCTCCCAGACCATGGACTGGATTCTTTTATTCTTTATCATGAGTGTCTGCTGCACTATTTTTTCATCTTGGACAACACAGCTTGGCTCATGATGACTGTTGAAGATGAGAGAAAATAACCCAGAGTGTGATTTGTAAGGCAATCAGTGAACATGTCCATATTATTTTATGATTGTAAACCTTTAAAGTTACTTTGTATGATTTTGTATCAAGGACATTTTACACTTATTCTTTAAAAAATGTTGTATAAGGAAAAATATCATCTAGGAAGTCCAGATTTTCATATACTGTACTGTTAGTAAACACATAAGTGAGATAGTAAGTCTACATCAAGACCTCAAATATCTGTATTGTCTCTTGATTGGCTGTGGTATCAGATATTGATATTAATAGCTTGTGATTTTTTGTGTACGCATATTTTGATAATGAAAATATCTAATAGTGCTAGCGTAATAAGAGTGAATTAGATTTTTGAGAATTTATGAAAATAATCCAGGTCTTGATGTATAAAAATGCAGCCTAAGTTTTTATAATTTTTTGTTCTTAGGGTTGGTTTCTGGATCTCACCGTTACAATACCTCAGTAAAGACTTTACTCTCAGATATTGTTAAAATTGGTATATCATGTAATTATATAAAGGGAGTCTTTATTAAGTGTGTGTTGGATTGAGTTCTAAAATACTATACCATGTGTCATTTATGAACAAGAAGCAATAAGGATGCCTAGTTCTAATGTAGAACTAAACTCCAGTCTTGTGTTAGATTTCAGTTGAGTTGTGAGTGGTATATAACAGGCTGTATTTTTTTAGAGTCTTGCTCAGGTTCTCAAGAAAAAAAAATTACTTTTATTTGTTGAGTATGATGTGGGTAGGTGATTTCATATTTAGTTTTTTATTAAGTCAATGGTCTATATAATTTAGATTGCAATTGAATACAGTACATACCAATGCTCTGATAATCTGATTTAGGAAACCTGGCCAAGATTGTAAAAAAAAAATAATATATATATAATATATATATATATATATATATATATATAATATATATATATATATGATTTACCCAGAGTATACAAATCTATAACAATAGACCTATGTTATCCATTATCAGATAAAAAGAATTTTGTCATGAAACAATACCTGTCATCATAGTTTGAAAATGTAACTTTATTATAGAAGCGACAACCTAAGTACAAGCAGATGGAACCACAACAATAAGGCAGATGACAACTGAGAAGCCAGATTGAGTCATATCAGACAAATGGGGAATAACTTCCATTTTTAAACAGCTCATATTTCATTCCTTTTTTATTACTATCAGTTACTTTTGTATTTGTTTTCTTTGTGACTATCTCTACCTTATTACAGGATATGTACTCATATACAGTGTTTCTTCATTTTCTTTTTTATGCATAAGATGTACACTCGGTAAAAACTATCTTTACAATTCTTGTGCGAAACAAAATGACACCACAAAATTCATCAGAGCCCTAATGAAAGATACCCTTTTTATCAAGTGTACATCCGCCGCAAAATGTTCTCAAACAGCTGGGCACGACAGATTTCACAATGAGCACTATGTCTCGTGTCATCTCAGAATGGTTGGTATGCATGGTAGCGAAGTGACAATATTTTGTAATGTTCAAATTTCTCATTCGTTTTGTCATATTGTATGATCTTTAGAACATTCAAGAATTTTCTGTGGTGAGCGTACTTGTGGTCATATTTGGGTGTTTTTTATTCTTACTTTTTTATGGTTAAAGGAGATTGCTTGTTGATAAGAAAATGTATTGTAAAAGACATATGCCTTCAGACATTAGCAGATAACAACAAATAATGTGACAAGGGTTTCGTTAACAGATTTTGTGGCTGGGGTGGTGGATGTGACATGTGCAGTATACAGTATATAAAAGCATGAGTGAAATACATAACCTCAATATTTAAAGGCAAATACATTAAAGAATGTAAATGCAAAAGCGAACTTAAAAGTAAAGCATTGAGCAGATTGGTGATTCAAATGATTATGGTAATCACAGTTAGTACCTGTACAGTGAAAAAGAAAAAACAAAAGAAACCAATGGAAGTGTATGTTGTAAGTGTCAGAATCTCACCCTGACATATTCATTTAAGGATAAAGCATATGAAAAAGACTTGTATTTGGCAAGTACTGTATTGGTATAGAGAAGTATGGTAGAATTACAAGGTTGTTTGTGCAATAATCTCCTAAATCAAGAGAAATAACTTCATTTTCTTGGCCAGATATGGTTGGTAATAGTTACTATATAAAATGATGTAGGGGGGGGGGGGTTGGTGGTGAAGAAGTACTGTACTAGATAAGTCTTGAGAAAGGGGTGTCATAGAGGTTTCTGTTATGATTTTCTATGATTGTGGTGAGTAAATGAGGCTGTGTGAGATTGCTCTGGTGCAAAGTTAGGAAAATGTCAAAGAATAGAGATAAAAAAAATTATTATTCCAGGTCAAAAGTTTGCTCCCTCCTAAACTGAAACATCATCGACCCCAATTGAGATAAAACAGCACAACCGCACCAGATGACAGTCAAGGTAAGTCAGTTCAGATACTCATTTCCGTGACTGTTTCATCATGGGGAGCGAGCTTTTGTTTGTGACTACATAAACTTTTCTGTGTATGAATTTTCATGGTTAGATAAGGTAATCTGCTTAATAACATTGCAATAGAATTCACTACTTGGAAATGCAGAAAAACTACTGGGAATAGATAAATTTGGGATTATGTAATTTGGATAGAATTATTTCAATTTCATAAAGTATTATTTCAAATGTCACTGTACCTCTGTCTCAGGGTTACATATTCCTTACTCAGAGAAAGTTAATGCAAGTAGAATCACCAAGGTACAGGTGCCTCCACGTGAACCTACCACAGTCTGGAAGTGTGTGAGGGCTCAGGTATGAGATGTGGCACTGCAGTGCCATAGTCAGGCTGAATGAATGGGCGTGAAACAGTGAAATTACTTTGCTTGCTGCGATAAGACACAAATAGTATGGGGATAAACAGATAAAAAAAAAATCATACATGTTATGTTATTTAGCCACAACTGAGTGATTAGGACTGAACTACGGGGAATGGCCCATGACTACGGCGCTGCATTGCCACATCTCGTAAATTTGCCCATACACACCTCAAAGTTTTAACAGCATTCAATGTTGGAGGCATATGTATATAGCTTGTGCATTTTGGTTTGGGTGTTACATAAGTGAAATGGTCATAATTTCTTTGAATTAATTTAAAGAATATGAGAAGAAACTTTACCCCAATAAGTACAGTACAGTATTGTACAGTATACATGTACACAAGTGCCAATTGTAAAAACGAATGTATGAAGACTGAGAGATATGTTGAGCTAAGAGCTAACATGCAAATTAAGTATTTCTGCCAAGGTGGTGTGAAAGTGGGATAAATTTCTTTTCAGGTCACTTCAAGGAGTAGGAGTATATCCCCTCAAACTGCCAAGTGAGGCAGTTGCATGAATTTGACCAAAAGTTTTGGAATTAAATAGTTTTGAGAAATTCATAGGCAGGATAGTATTTTTTCTATCACTCATAATGCTGTCATAAGAATACACTGGCAATTTTTTTTTTACCTGTACTGTATCAGTAATCCACAAATATTAAACATTATCCACAATTATACTATACTACTTTACTGGAGAAGACATAATACAAACAATGCAACCTAGCTCAAATCACCATACTCATGGGCACCTGCTGCCTTTATCCCATAATATTCACCTTTGCTCAATAAAGACAATATTTTTTGTAGTATCATCTTTTTATTTGAATAGTGTAGAATTATGAAAATTTGAATATTGCCAAGCAAAGGAGGAGGGGGATAAAGCTTACATCACCGCCTAAATATTTATATGGTAGAAACCCTGAAATAAAATAAAATTTGTATTTTTGTGTACCATGTAAATTTATATTTGTACTATAGTGTGGCCCTGTTGTACAGTAGATGGATTTTTACAAGGCATTTGACAGTCACACATGCATAGCTAGTGTCTATGATTCAGGTATATGGCATCACAGGCAAGATTTTGAAATAAATTAACATCTGGCTCAAAGACAGGCAACAAAGGGTGATCATAAACAGTACATTAAGATGGAAAAGGTTCTCAGTGATGTCACAAGGCTCTATCCTTGGACCCATCCTGTTCTGGTTTAATAGTTCCATGAATTTAACAAAAAACAAATCTTGATATCAACCTTTTACTTCAAATAGCTGCAGACATATATTCCGGTGGGTGAAATTTGTTTGTTTGTGCATTTTAAATCCGTTGACATGGTTATCTCCCAGATGTTTTCATATTATGGTGCTGTGTTTGAATGTTGCTTTATTAACGCCAACTACTTAATGAAGTATCTATCATAAGTTATATGATTAGAAGGTTGAGAAAAATTAGAGTGTAGCAGATATTTTGCCGCTTGTGGTATGTTAATTTAAAGCCTTTTATTAGATATGCAGTACTATCAGGTAAATTAAAAATATTTATGCAACTGAAAATTATATATATATATATATATATATATATATATATATATATATATATATATTCTGCATTTACGAGGTTTTTGTTTACGCGTTTGTCATTTACGCGGTGCCTTGCCAGAATGAAAATGCTTTAATTAAGCGGTAAATTTGGTCTTTTACGTGGCGAGCGGCTGGAGAGGTCCAGATCGCAGCGCCATTTTTTACCCACGCGGTCCATTCTTGACCATACGCGGGAAGCGGCGCGGTGAGTGGTGCGCATTAGGACGCTCTTACGTATCGCTGACGTCTTATGACGTATCAGACTGTGATTGGGCCACACATCCTTACCACCCACACATTCCCTCCGCCGCTAGCTGCGATTGGTTTAATGTAACATAACGTGCCCTGCCGCCAGAGGGTAGAAGTCGCTGACCTAGCAGGGCCTGTCTCATTGTTCTCGGTCCGCGTATACAGTTCTCTCTTGTGCCCGCTATTCCCATCACAACTCACAATGGCTTCCGCGGGACCCCCACCATATATATATATATATATATATATATATATATATATATATATATATATATATAATATATATATATATATATATATATATATATATATATATATATTCTAAATAAAATGGTACTAGGATGAGATTGAGAATGACTACAATTATGGTGAAATGAAATTTACTTTAAAATATTTGGGAAATAGGTGTTTAAGATGTTTACTATTATCACAAGTAAAAATATCAACAGTTTTAAGTTATGAAAATATTTTAACACTTTTATGTTGATTTTGTGCAATATATTTGTGATTTTTTACAGTACTGTGTTATTTTATTTATGTACTCCATAAATAGTACTGTACTGTAGCTGTTTTTAGACTTGATTAAATGTAGTGTATAAAACTGGGCTTTTGGGAATACTGTACAGTACAGTATTATGATTCATTGTGTGGACTCTCAGTTGTCATATCATATTGTTGTGATCGTGTCTGTATTTTAGAACTACTTATTGAAAGTCTGATAGGATGTATGATATTTGTATATTAATTGGTGTATGATTTATCCTATTTGTATATTGGTTTTTACAAAATCATGTTTTTAATATCCTCGTTTATATTTTGTAAAATAATAAAAACAAAAAAGTTTCTACAACTAAGAAGAGATGAATGAATTTTATTCCTGTGATTCAGTTGTAATGCCATGTGCTACATGTAAGCAGTATGAAAGTAACAGTACTGTAACTGTATAATCTTAAAACTGCATATAATTTCACAGTATATACAGTACTCAAAAGTACAACAGCCCTCATGAGGTAGAAATTAAAAATGCGATAAAATTTTTACTGAAAATTTGCAAAATAATAAGGGTTAATAGTTAAAAACAACAATTCAGAAATTCTGATCTGGTATAAGAAAAATCCAATATCAGTCATAACTGCAACAATGGCCATAAGTTGAAAATCTTGAAGGTAATAGAATGCATATCCGTGTTTTTGTTTTCCTGTATTTCCTTTCAGGCTCAAGTATGTTTGAAATTCAATAATGACATGTGTACCCGTTTCCTGGATCAGGTCATAATTACTAGTGTTCATCCTTCAAAAGTTATAAATTACGTAAGTAAACACCGTGAATGCCCCCCCCCCCCCCTTTTTTATGATGCGGGATAGGTCCACCAGGGCACAGGTCAATAACCCACATCAGGGCCTGGTGGCGAAATTATAATAATTATAAAATAAAAAAAAATATTTTAACAATATAACAATAAAAAAACTAATAAAGGACCATAAATAAAAAAAAAAAGATTAATAGTGAGAAACGCTGTATGTATGTTGTGTTGTCAAAGTAAGAGAAACCGTTGACTTTCTAACGGTGGTGTGACTGCAAATTTACCTTTTACTTAAAAGAGGATCTGTGCCATTAGGGAATGTTAGAACATCACTACAATATTGAAAAGTGAAAAACAAAACAAAACAGGTAAGTGGGGATTGGATCGTGACGAAACTTGAATGCAAAACTGCCAAGAACTGGTTACCAAAGAAAGATGCAAGAGCACTTAGTGGATGGAAATCAACTATCAGCACTCCTGACTTTTCCCAGCAGGTGAGTGGCGTGGGCCAACTCATTTTCAGATGTTTACCTTAATTTGGTGCACTTTGTAGTCGTTCAGGAATCTTTGTCGAGATTCCTGTCTTGAGCACATTCCTGTTGAGAGCCGCTTAACTGTACTCTCTTTCAGGCAGTTACTCACACGGGTAAACTGCCTCATATTAAATTTTACAGAATCATCCTTGAGCCGCTTTAGGTTAATATGTAGCGAATAGCGTCTCAATTTGTTTTGGTGGCTCATTTCTTGCTATATTTTCATCGTTGAGTTCGAATGATATTCATTTCTTGGGCAAATGCTTCGTTTGGTAGTTAATTATGTCCCTAGGCTCGTACAAATTCGCCTTACTCTTTGGTTAAACGGCATGGCTCGCCGCTTCCCCATTTCAGTAACAATTAGGTCCTTGGTTAGTCTAAGTTAGGTTACAAATAACCTCCTACAAAACAAATAAATTTTTGTTCATATATTAATTTAATATGAAAAGCTTGGTTAAGTTAGGTTAGGTTAGAAATAACCCCATTTATTTAGTTTGTGTGGTGTAATTTCGTTTATAGTTTCCAGATGTTTTTTCACGCTTCCAGCCGGTTTACATTTCATGCATTAAAACAAACGTATCGGTGAACCCACCCCCCCCCCCCCCCCCAAAAAAAAAAAAAAAAAAAAAAATATAAAAAAATAAAATAAATAAATAAAAATTAAATAAAATAATAATCCAGGTTCTGTGGTGACGGGCTAAGCTGAACAATTACAATATGAATCGGTAAAGTAATACGGGATCAGGAATAGTTTCATCTCTACATACCAGTACAGGATAGACTTCTAGTTTGTCTTGATAATTATTCGGTATGGCCTCGGCAGCTGAAACTACTCATCGAAGCGACGGACACCAATGTACAAGCAGACAATTTCTTCCAGCTGTTTTCAACAGGTTTTCCTCAAATATTCTTTAACTGTTGGACGTACTAGGGTTTGAAGTCTTTCAAATATATATTTTCGGTTTTAACACATTTTCTTGTAAACAACACATACAAATCCAAAATCTAAACAAACGTGAGTACAAGGAAACAATTAAATGCCGTGATATTCCACCAGAAACCCGTCATAAAACCAGCATGGAACATGGTAATACTCATGCTGTTTCATCTAAAACTTGTAAATAACTGTGCTTCCCGGAGCAATATTTGCGATTCTTTGCTCTGCTGATGAGCAAAAACTTGTGGTCGAGGCAATCAGTGTCTTTGCTTATTCTGCCTCCCGAAAGCTGGGAATGCTGTACAGATGTCATAGCTACTTCACTCCTGGACAGTTGCTTCAAGGATTCAGTCGTCCTAACTTGGAGTACTGCTCTCATATCTGGGGTGGCTCTTCTTCTGTCCAACTGTTAGATAGGGTAGAATCAAAGGCATTTCGTGCTATTGACTCTGTTCCTTTAGTTGATAATCTTTCTTGCCTTTCTCTTCGCCGCAATGTTGCTTCACTCGGTCTCTTTTGCAGGTACTTTAACAGGCAATGTTCCGTGGATTTGGCATCTTGTGAACCGCCGGCAAGGCCATGGGGTCGCAACACTCGTCTTGTCCGCGGTGCTCACAGTTTCTCTGTGGCTGTCGGTCACACAAGATTCTAGAATAACCCGTGATAGTACACCCTTCTTTCCTCACACAGCCAAACTGTGGAAGTCTCTGCATTCTGTGTTTCTATACTCTTACAATGTCTCTATTTCAAAAGCTAGTTTTCCGGCATCTTCGTGGTGTAGATTAATATGGTCTCTTTTCTATTTTTAATTTCATTTTACCCTTATTTTTCCGCCTCCTGTGCCCGGATGGGCTATTCCCCGTTAAAAATAAATAAATAAATAAATAAGCTTCATTGCCAGAGAAATCGAAAGGAGTATTGTATACCCATCAAACTTTTGCAAACAATGGATATATATATATATACATATATATATATGCTGATAACCTAGATCACGCGCACCTACAGTGATTTACTTGCATATATATATATATATATATATATATATATATATATATATATATATATATATATATATGTAGAAGTCCGCGTGCTTTACTGGGCTAATGAAATATATATATAAGCCCGTTTCATCATTGGGTATGACTTTGCTTGGGAGATTGGTATCCCCGCATCCCCCGAGCAACGCTCTTGTGCATTATGCAGAAGACCCGACAGCAGCACCCTTATCCACTACCTCCTAAGATGGGTGACCGGATAAAACCCCAACGGACAAAACCCCAGTCTCATATATAAAATATAAAATAAAACACTTAAGTTTAGGTTAGGTTAATGTTGATAAATGACAACCCCGTTGGGGTTTTGTCATGGAACCCCTAAGATGTCCCCCCACACAACGCTTCCGTGACGCCTGCTGGACCATCACTCCACGACCCCCTGACAGACACGATGATCCTCCCCATACTGGCCAAATATTTTGTAAATAATATTGATTATGTGTTAAAGGAATATCCTTCCTTCCTTAGGCTTTAGTAAGCCCCTTTATAATATTTATACTGTATATACTTGTCACACTTGCCAGATGCTTCTGGTGTCATTGTACAGGGGTACCTAGTGACAGCACTAGGATCCCGCTTCCTCTATCAAGGAATAAACAATTGAAATTGAATATATATATATATATATATATATATATATATATATATATATATATATATATATATATATATATATATATATGTATATAATATATATATATATATATATATATATATATATTTTTTTTTTTTTTTTTTTTTTTTTTTTTTTTTTAATACAAATATTAAAATTTCTTGATATGTTCCGAACATAGCACAATAAGCTTCATGATTAATTTATCTCCATAGATTTTCGTTTTATTTTTCTGGAACAAAATTACACAAGTCGGAAGATTTATTGTCCAGTGGCAATAGTGGTAAGCTTAGCAACAGAAGCCTCGTGTCCCAAGAGGTAGAAAATGTAAATATGTGTGAGCGGTCGGGCGCCTCCAGGTCCCGGAGCACCATATGATGCTCATCCACCGTCAACATCCTTCACCACCGCTCCTGAAAGACCCACATTGTGAGTCCAAAATACGACTAGATTACAGTTTTCTTCGTCCACAATTGAATATACGAGTAATATCATAAGGTATGTGTCGAGGAGGAACAAGATGTTTGTACAGAGCATCACACCAGCGACGTGCTCAGTCTGCCGCTACTCTTTTCTGCCGTTTATGATTAAATTTCTACTGAATAATAACGTTACGAGTAGAAGAGTAGCATGGTAAAGTGGGGTCAAAGATACTGTAGCTGTAAAACGCAGAAGAGGAGGAAGTGGAAATGATCTTAGCGTGGTGCCCCCTATGTTAACGTTAGGGGCCTATCCCACAATTGGTTTACCTCATATCTGTCCAACAGGAAGCAGTATGTCTGCTATAATAATCACCAATCTGACTCCTCGCCTATCTTGTATGGCGTCCGCTAAGGTTCCATTCTGGGTCCAGTACTGTTTTTGTTGTACATAAACCACGCCAGCACACTCATAAAATACAACTTATTTGCAGACGATAGTAATCTCTATGCCAGCAACTCAGACCTCCATTCCTTGTTGAGAAATATGAACACTGAATTGACTAAAGGCAGAACCTGGGTAATAAACTGACTTTAGACCTTGAGAAAACCTACTACACGATCTTTCACAGAAGGAAAAACTTGACCCCAGACTTGGACCCCCTGTACCTTGGTAATACAGTCCTCAAACGCGAACAAAATACTAAATTCCTCGGAGTTATTGTTGATGAGAAACTTAACTGGAGAAACCACATACAAGCCATTCACATAAAAGTCAATAAACAGTGTGGTATCATGTATCACACTCGACAGTCATAAGAACATAAGAATGGAGGAAACTGCAGTGGGCCTATTGACCTATACTGGGCAGTCCCGTTTATACCCAACCCCTATTGCTC
The DNA here is from genome assembly GCA_958450375.1 of Homarus gammarus. Taxonomy (NCBI): domain Eukaryota; kingdom Metazoa; phylum Arthropoda; class Malacostraca; order Decapoda; family Nephropidae; genus Homarus; species Homarus gammarus. The sequence goes on along the minus strand of CAUDMG010001957.1, from coordinate 1,053,513 downwards.
ATATAAGCATCCAACCTATGTTTGAAGCTATTCAGCATATTCGAGTTAATGATGATATTTGGTAACTTGTTCCACTCATCAACTACTCTGTTTCCAAATCAGTGTTTACCAATTTCACGCCGAAATCTAAATTTGTCTAATTTAAAACCATTGTTACAGGTTCGCTCCTGGTTGGATAGTTTGAACACCTTTGTAATGTCCCCTTTGTTTAACCCTGACTTCCATTTATACACCTCTATCATGTCACCCCTCACTCTACGTCTCTCGAGGGAGTGCCAATTAAGATGCTTTAACCTGTCTCTGTATTCAAAGTTCCTAATGCCCGTGTTTAGTCTTGTCATTCTCCTCTGGATTCTTTCCAATGATTCTACATCCATTCTGTAATACTGTGACCAGAACTGAACTGCGCAATCCAGGTGAGGGCTCACAAGTGCTAGATATAATTTTAAGATGACCTCTCTAGTCTTGTAACTAACACTCCTTTGTATGAACCCAAGTACTTTATTAGCCTTGTTATGAGCAAAAACACATTGTTTACTTGGCTTAAGGTTCCTACTTATCATTACTCCTAAATCTCTCTCGCAGTCAGATTTCTCAATGACATCGTTGTTCATCTGGTAACTGGTTTCCCTGTTTGCATCTCCTATACTGAGTACTTTACATTTGTCCACATTGAATTTCATCTGCCATTTTTCCGACCATTTGAAAAATTTGTTTAGATCTTCCTGTAGTTTTGCAGAGTCCTCGTCAGATTTAATTACACGTCCTATTTTAGTGTCATCAGCAAATTTACTTATGTTGCTGTCTATGCCGATATCTATGTCGTTTATGTATATAATAAATAATAATGGTCCAAGTACTGAACCTTGGGGAACTCCACTAGTGACGTTGCTACAATGCGATTTAGTGCCTTTTATGCTCACTCGCTGTTTCCTGTCCCTTAACCACGCCCTAATCCTTTTAAGGATATTACCTTTGATGCCATGCCCTTCTACCTTTCTAATTAGTCTTTCGTGGGGGACTCTGTCGAAGGCTTTGCTAAAGTCGAGATATACCACATCATAATTGTGTCCCTCGTCCACCGATTCGAAAACTGATGAAAAGAATGTTAATAGATTAGTTAGACATGAACGCCCCCTTGTGAAGCCATGTTGGGGATCATTGATCAACTTATGCTTCTCCAGGTGGTTTCGAATAGAGTTTGAAAGAATTGATTCTAGTAATTTCCCTACTGTATTGATGTTAGACTGATTGGGCGGTAGTTAGAGGATAGTGATCTATCCCCCTTCTTGAAAATCGGTATTATATTCGCTATCCTCCAGGAATCTGGTACTACACCTGTTTTTAATGACATGTTAAACAACTTTGCTAAGGGCATACTAAGCTCATCCTTACATTCCTTTAATACTCTGGCAAATATTTCATCGGGACCAGGTGACTTATTAGGCTTCAGTTTGTCACTCACTCTCACAGCAATGGAAGAAATCTATCATGATCTTCTTTACCAACACCTCATACACTGTCACACACTATGGGGGGCTTTTGGCTCTTCAAAAACATAATCCCTAAATTGAAAATTATAAAATTCGAAGATATTAACACCTACTGCTATGCCCTCTTTGTTTACAAATCTGTCAATCACTTGCTTGACATTAATTATTTCCAGTTCCGGAATAATCAGAGATACCGTTTGCATCCAGACCTGAAGGGCCGGCCCCTCCCTGAATTTTCAGTGCCTTTTTCCACACCACCCCTCCTGTTATTTTCTCGAACAGGACAGCATTTGGTGGGATATAGTCACCCTGGAACCTGATGCCTTCGTCTTCACTTGCAGGGGGATGTTTTTCCTTCAGTTGTTTTAATGTCTCTCTGTTTATTGGCAGAACCCCACCGGAGGATTACTACTACTACTACTACTACTACTTTGCTGTCATTCGGAATCGAGTATGACGATCATCCAGCTATGAAAAAATGATATAAGTTATTAAGGATGTCACCTTCGTTGGTGAGCTTTAAGGTGACTGAGAGGCCATACGGGATCGACAGGGCCGTCCACAGCTGTTGCACTTGTGGAGGACTACATCTAGTGCACGAGGGGCGGCGCAGCGTGTTTCCAGCGCTGGCGCTTGTCTGCCTCTGTATGCAGTCAGGCTAACTCGAAAGCATTGACACCTCGTGTGGTGCTCCTCAAAGCGATACGGTGTGGAGTAATCGTCTCCCAGGTGAGGGGATCGATTTGGCACTTTTTCAGGTTTGTCTTAAAGATATCCTTATACCTTTTCAGTTGCTCCCCAGCGTTATGTTTACTATTTGTTAGGTGACTGTAAAGTAGCTACTTTGGCAGTCTACTGTCTTCCATGCGGGTAACATACCCAGTCCAACGTAGTTGTTCACGGATAATGGTAGCCTCGATGCTGCTACAGTCGGTGTCAGTGAGAATATTGGCTTTTGTTCTCTTGTCTTCTCAGTGAACTCAGAGGATGAAACATAGACTATGTTGGTGAAAGTTTTCAACTGCCTTGAGGCGCCTCCTGTATGTGAACCTTGTCTCCCTGTCATACAGCAGGGTGGGGAGGACCACTGTTCTATACACGTGCAGGTTTGTAGATAATTTCAGCTCCCTACAGCTGAAGGCATGGATACGAAGTCTGCCAAAGGCTTGAGAAGCACATCTAATCCGATGTTGAGTTGTTTCATCGATGACCGCAGTGGTGGACAGGTGGGAGCCATGGTTCTGGAAGTGAGTAACATTAGAGAGTAACATCGTTAAGCTGGATGGATGGCGTAGGCGTGGTTGAACCAGGGGCAGGCTGAAAGAGAATATGAGTCTTATGTGCATTCACCTCAAGGTCGAAGTGTGCATAAGCGTCTGCATGAGTGTTCAGGATCTCCTGTAGTGTTGCTTTCAGTATGAGCGAAAAGTGTGAGGTCGTCTTCATACTGAAATTCAGTGATGGAAGCAGCCGATACCTTTGTATCTACCTGGAGTCACCTTTTGTTGAAAAGTCCCTTCATCTGGTATTGGATGTCCACCCCACCGGCTAAATTGGCACTGGCACGAGTAAGGAAGGCAGCCTCCCCCCTCCCCTCCCCACCAAAAAAAAAATAGAAAAGAGACATGATGCCAGTAAACATCCTTGCTTTACCCCCATTTGGATGGGGAAAACTTAGACTGGCTGCCATTGTGCAGGACACTGCCGTTCATGCCATCGTGGAGTTGCCTCACAATGGCAATGAATTTTGGTGGGCAGCCAAAACGTCTGAGAGTCCGCTAGAGGGCTTCCTGTTGACTGAGTCGAATGCCTTAGTTAGGTCAATGAAGGCCATGTACAAGTCACGACACTGTTCTCTGCACTTTTCCTGTATCTGGCGAGCAGCAAAGATCATGTCAGTAGTGCCACGTGATGGTCTAAAGCCACATTGAGATTCTGGAGGAAGTTTTCCGTCTCAGGAAGAAGTCTGTTTAGAAGGACTCGGGTGATTATGGTGATTATCGTGCCAGCTAGGGACAGCAGTGAGATCCCATTTGCCACAGTCTGACTGGGCTCTCTTGTTCTTATAAATATTGATGATGGAGGCATTTTAAAGATCTTGGGGATATGCTCCTCTCACATATTCTCCAGGAGAGAGTGGTGATGGCTGGTAAGCAGAGGCCCTCCTGCTTTATACACCTCGGTTGGCATTTCATCAGGCCCTGTGGCTTTGTTATTTTTTATCTGCTTTATGGCAGTAGGTGCCTCATCCAGGGATGGAGGATAGCTGAGGTGGGTCAGCTCTGGGTGCTGAGGAACCTGCTGGGCAGTCAGGACATCCATATCGGTGGTACGGTTGAGCAGTGAATGGTGGTGTGCTTTTCAGTGCTGACGGATGCCATTTTCATCTTTAATTAGGGAGTTACCGTCGGGTGAGCGGAGGGGGCCACGCCATGAGTAGTTGGGCCATATATTCTTTTAACAGAATTAGAAAATGCACACATCTTGTGTTGATCTGCAAATATTTCAATTTCACACGCTTTTTTTTCCATCATTCATTCATTAGTTTGGATTTTCGTGCTGGACCACCGTTTTCTCCTCGTGGAAGGTATCAGCTTTGCTCTGAGACTTGGGTTGTTCTGCCAGTCAGTGAGAGCAGCATGTTTACTATTTTTGAGTACTTCGATTTCCAGGTCATTTTCATCAAACCAATCCTGTTTTTTTTTCTTTTTATCTGGCCGAATGTCTCATTGCAGGGTTTTGTGATGACAGATTTTATGGGACCTCATTCGGCACTGGGATTTTGGTTGTTTGTTGTTGGGTTGTTTATCAGTCCATCGTTGAGCTGCCCTCTGAAAGCATGTACTACTGCTGGGTCCACCATTCGCTTGGTGTTAAAACCTCTTCTGGAGGCTTGTTGCCTTCGCTGGTTTGGGGCGACGTTAAGGGAGAGTTTGGCTCTGACGAGCCAATATTTGTATCACTGGTCCGAGACACGCATGACTCGGGTGATGAAGACATCTCGGTGATCTCTTTCTCTGACAATGATGTAATCAATGAGATACCAATATTTGGATCGTGGGTGTTGCAAAAACCCTTGAACTTGTCGGCTTGCCTAAACAAGGTGTTGGTAATAGTGAAGTTGTGTTCAGCACACTTGCTGAGGGGGAGTAGGCCATTGGGATTACACTTGCCTACTCAGTTTCTTCCTATGTTTCCCTGCCAAATGTTAGTATCTCTGCCAACTCGGACATTGAAGTCACCGAGAAGCACAACCTTCCTTCTCTGGCGATTGAGGTTTGCACTCTGTCAAGGTCGGTGTAAAAGGCCTCCTTGATGTAAATAATAATAATAAACGGTTTATTAATAGGGTTGCAGCCGGTGGCTGAAAATATACAAACTTACATGTGATTTAGACATAATGAAATGCGTTCAATACATTTACAGGGCTGTACAGTACATAAATCAGGAGTTGTTTATTATTTTAACAATAGATGGGATGGTGCATTTCTTATATCTATCAGTGCAGGCTCTTATGGGCTGAATTTTGTTGTAGTGGCGTATGCACTGATGAAGAAGGCATGACGAGAGTGAGTCAGTGGAACTCGGAGCTTCATGAGACGCTCTTTGATCCCAACAGGCATTTCACTTCGCCTATGAAGGTTGATAGACTGGCCAATGAGGCATGTAAGAAAGAAAATGTTGACCGTGACCTTGGCCTGTCCAATGCTGTACTTAAAATCATTCCAGTCAGAATCATGAACTCTGATTAGAAGAACTGAGAAAAGCAGAGAGACCTGGCAGTTGTAGCATTAGTAAATATTGTTAGGTTCTGAATAATAAGTTCTATATACAGGAGAGAACACAAACACCTGTATAGTTTTGTAGGTTCGGTTTACTGGATAAGAGTATGTACACAAAGGGAAGCAGCACTCTCCCCGGCTAGACTCCTTGATCAACTGCTATAGACGACGTATGGCAAGTGATACATTAGCAGCTTCCACACGTCGCCAGGCACATTAATTAAGCATGTGGGATATGGTAATAACATTGCCACACGCTGCTAGCTAGGCTGAATAAATAATACATAAATGGAGCACATACATAATATACATACATGATATATAATCCAGCATACATAATATACATACAAATATGACAAATTTTGTGACAAGAGGTACCGGTATGGCCAGCATAAGGACAGAACCAGACAATATGATGTAGTCTTGGCCAGAATTGGGCTAGGATACAGACACATCTGGCAAGTTAGTAACGATGTACCCATACCGGAACACTCAGCCTGTAAACTTTGTGATAAACCTTAAAAGCATACACTTGAACACTATGTTATTGAATGTGACACTGTCAAAGACTTCAGTCCACCTGGCTTATTGTATCATGAACTTTGTAATTACTACATTGAACTGTCAAAGACTTCAGTCCACCTGGCTTATTGTATCATGAACTTTGTAATTACTACATTGAATTGGGGGTGCTTGAAGACATTCTTGCTGTTTATCCCAAATTTGCTAGCCCACACTGATTAGTCTTCAATTAAAATATGACGTCCAATGTATATGAACCACTGTCCTGCATGACAGTGAACAGTGACATCACCCACATGACCCTGACCTATATATATACTGCTTATGAATATGATGTATTTTTTGTGTACGAACCTCTGTCCTGCATGGCAGTGAACAGTCACATCACCCACATGAATCTGACCAATATATATTGTTAATGAATATGATGTATTTCTTTGTGTATTAACTTCTGAAATGCGTGGCAGTGAGAAGTGATACCACCCTCAGTGTCAAGACCTGACTGAATTACTCAGAATAGGCAAACTGTACTCCAAGCTTTGTCAATAAAATTGTTAAACTAAAAAAAGCCTGTGAAGGATGGATTGGCGACTGACAAAGCCAACTCTGTAAATGCTGTTTCGCTCTGCAGCAGGCATACCTTTCCCCGTTGTGCGAGTCGACCCTCGTCTGGGAGCTGGACTCACTAATGGCTGCTATGTCGGTGTTATACCTAAACAACTTTTGCCACAAGGACAGTTCTTCTTTCTGGAAGCTCATTTGTGGCAGTATCCAGAAGGGTCCTGACATTCCATACAGCGACCATATGAGGTTGTTTAGTTTAGTTTTGCTTTGATCTGTGATTGTGAATATGTTTTCGACTGTATAAGGATGACCTTACTGGGTGAGGTTGCCCTGTCAGGTTGGTTCTTTAGGCAGGTTACGTTTAGGGCACCTTAATACCCCCCTTCCCATGTGGCGTGAGCAGAATGGCTCCCGGGAAAGGCCTGCTTAATTGTACAGACAGGACCGGATTGCACTGCTGCCTAGATCTCAGTGCATAAACGACCATCTTATCTATGCCGCCCATGTGCAGAGTTGTGACTAGAGACTCCGGGCAGTCATCTCTGCCTGTCCCCTTCGTCACTCGACGATCGCCATAGGACTCTTAGGGGGTATAGGGGTTTGATGATGATGAGAAGTATGATGAGCTGGATGATGGCTGCGCATGAGTTGATTTATGTGGTGAGGCAGGAGCGTAAGCTTCAGCCACACATCTTGGCTCTCCGTTTCCCTGAGCCAGTGGGGCAATTATTTGTAACTACTGGGGGGAGAGAGTTGCAGTGGACTTCCAAAAGCCCAGTTTGTTGGGTTTCGCCTTCCTGTCCATCATGCACTGCCTTCATCCGCCGGTGTAGTCGTTGGGTTCCCATGTTGGTCACCTCTTCTGCCTATACCACCGTTGGGGTCATATTGGAGCTCTGTAATCATGTCTGCCTAATGCGGGGCTTCACCGCAGATTTTTTGTTCGAGGTTTATTCACTGCTGCTCCGAGATCCCCTACTGGTCTAGCCTGGACCCATGAGGCACCCAGTTACCGTGTGTTGCGACGAGGAGGCACAGTAGGAGTCTTGATGGTGAAGAGGCTGTGTACTGGCAGGGGAAGAGAACCTTGAGACAGCCCCTTCATTATAACTGATGTGATATTATGCTGAAGTTTTAATAATAATACTGTAGTTAATATTACAATGTCTCAGAGGTGGTATGTGGGTAATTAGATTCTGGCATTCATCCCGCAGTGTAAGACTCTTGGTTCCTGTTGTGAGATCAAGACTGTGTAATGAACCGTGAAAGTTTAAATCACCTGAAGATTAGACCTATCCCAGCTTATTTCATCTGATGCTTAAACACTAACGCTTCCTGGGGGGGTTAGGTTAGGTTAGGTTATGTCATGTTAGGTTACATTAGGTTAGGTAACGGTAGATAATATTAGGTGAGGTTATGTTAAGTTATATTAAGTTTGGTCTGGTGAGCGTTACGGTGGTTAATCTTATATTGAAATAAGCTCAAGAGAACTAGGCAAGGTTAAGTCAAGTTAGATTAGGTTAGTTTATGTTAGAGATGCATTAGGTTAGGCTATGTAACGTTAGGTTAGATTAGATTAGGTGATGTTAGGGTAAATTAGGTTATGTTTGGTTTGCAAAAAGGTGGTTAATCGTATAATGATACAAGTTGAGGAGGCTATGTTAGGTTAGATAAAATTAGGTTAGGATAGCATTAGGGTGATTAGTGTTATGGTGAAATATTCTAAGAGGGTTAATCTTCATGTGATCCAACCGCGTTTTCCGCCAGAACGGCTAAAATACCACATGTTAAGTCTCCCAGCTGACTTTGAACACCCTTCCATCCTGAGAATTTCTACCATTCCTCGCCTCAAGGTCATTATACTCAAATTTAAACCTTTTGGCAATTTCCTGCGAAAATCCCCACACACGCCAGCCACGAGGAACATAAAAGTGATATTTGAATGTTCCTTCTGCAAACTACTTGTGTTGCCAAGGTTATGTAAAGTCAATACTCGACCGAGGAACTTTGTGTTTTAAGTTAGTTTAATATTTATTGTTGAGTTTTATGTGCATCAAGTAATGGAGGTTGGCGGGAACACACCCGTAGGTACAACACTAACGTGTCCTTCACCATTAGGTACAACAGTGACGTGTCCTTCACCCGTAGGTATAACAGTGACGTGTCCTTCACCCGTAGGTATAACAGTGACGTCTCCTTCACCCGTAGGTATAACAGTGACGTCTCCTTCACCCGTAGGTATAACAGTGACGTCTCCTTCACCCGTAGGTATAACAGTGACGTCTCCTTCACCCGTAGGTATAACAGTGACGTGTCCTTCACCCGTAGGTATAACAGTGACGTGTCCTTCACCCGTAGGTATAACAGTGACGTCTCCTTCACCCGTAGGTATAACAGTGACGTCTCCTTCACCCGTAGGTCTAACAGTGACGTCTCCTTCACCCGTAGGTATAATAGTGACGTCTCCTTCACCCGTAGGTATAACAGTGACGTCTCCTTCACCCGTAGGTATAACAGTGACGTCTCCTTCACCCGTAGGTATAACAGTGACGTGTCCTTCACCCGTAGGTATAACAGTGACGTGTCCTTCACCCGTAGGTATAACAGTGACGTGTCCTTCACCCGTAGGTATAACAGTGACGTGTCCTTCACCCGTAGGTATAACAGTGACGTCTCCTTCACCCGTAGGTATAACAGTGACGTGTCCTTCACCCGTAGGTATAACAGTGACGTCTCCTTCACCCGTAGGTATAACAGTGACGTCTCCTTCACCCGTAGGTATAACAGTGACGTGTCCTTCACCCGTAGGTATAACAGTGACGTGTCCTTCGCCCGTAGGTATAACAGTGACGTCTCCTTCGCCCGTAGGTATAACAGTGACGTCTCCTTCACCCGTAGGTATAACAGTGACGTCTCCTTCACCCGTAGGTATAACAGTGACGTCTCCTTCACCCGTAGGTATAACAGTGACGTGTCCTTCACCCGTAGGTATAACAGTGACGTGTCCTTCGCCCGTAGGTATAACAGTGACGTCTCCTTCGCCCGTAGGTATAACAGTGACGTCTCCTTCACCCGTAGGTATAACAGTGACGTCTCCTTCACCCGTAGGTATAACAGTGACGTCTCCTTCACCCTTAGGTATAACAGTGACGTGTCCTTCACCCGTAGGTATAACAGTGATGTCTCCTTCGCCAGTAGATACAACAGTGACTTGGAAGTAATAATTAACAGCCATGGGAGTTCCAGCTTTTACAGTGTCTCGCTGGAAGGTTCTTAGCGATTGAGTAATGAAAAAACGAGTTATGAATCACATTAGAATTATTCCCCAACTTATTTCACCCTAAGGTTAACAACCAAAACCTAACCTAACCTACCTTAATCCAATACTAACCTAACCTAATCTAACACTAACCTAACCCAACACTAACCCAACCTAACCTATTCTTCACAAGTAGCGTTTGGGTGTTAAATCATCAGATGAAGTTGGGGGGGGGGGGGTACTTTTCGAATGCTGTGATGTTACATAGCTGACATTATAGAGTGTTATAGAGTGAAGACAATTATATCATTACGTCATTATGGATTATTTCTTTGCCTGTGAAAGTTTAATAATATTAGATATATAACACAGAAGATTATTATGAGTGAACGTTAATATCTGAAACTGTACAGGATGTGGGTTCTGTGGCAGGTGGGAGAGTGGGGGCTACGGGGGAGACGGTGGGGCTGGAGGAGGAGACGGTGGGGCTAGGGAGGAGATGGTGGGGCTGGAGGAGGAGACGGTGGGGCTGGAGGAGGAGACGGTGGGGCTAGGGAGGAGATGGTGGGGCTGGGGGGGAGACGGTGGGGCTGGGGGGAACCGGTGGGGCTGGGGAGGAGATGGTGGGGCTGGGGGAGGAGACGGTGGGGCTAGGGGAGAAGACGGTGGGACTGGGGAGGAGTTGGTGGGGGTGGGGGAGAAGACGGTGGGGCTGGGGGAGGAGATCTTGTCGCTGGGGAAGGAGACAGTGGGGCTGGGGAGGAGATGGTGGGGCTGGGTGAGAAGACGGTGGGGCTGTAGGATGAGACGGTGGGGCTGGGGTTGAGGACAGAGGGCTAGAGGAAGAGACATAGCGGCTGAGGAAGGAGATGAGAAGCTTAAGTCTTCTGCCACATTACAAGAGCTGTGACCATGAAGCTTATTTGCTCAATTACGACCGGAACAGCCATAATTGACAGCTCTCTCTTTCTGTCTCTCCCCATTGGCTGACTACTTCTTCCCCCCCGCCACCCCTCCATCTCCCCACATCTCTCTTCCCACTCCTCCATTTCCCCCACATCTCTCCTCCCACTCCTCCATTTCCCTACATCTCTCCTCCCACCCCTCCATTTCCCCCACATCTCTCCTCCTACCCCTCCATCTCCCCACATCTCTCCTCCCACCCCTCCATTTCCCTACATCTCTCCTCCCACCCCTCCATTTCCCCCACATCTCTCCTCCTACCCCTCCATCTCCCCACATCTCTCCTTCCACCCCTCCATTTCCCTACATCTCTCCTCCCACCCCTCCATTTCCCCCACATCTCTCCTCCCACCCCTCCATTTCCCTACATCTCTCCCCCCACTCGTCCATTTCCCTACATCTCTCCTCCCACCCCTCCATTTCCCTACATCTCTCCTCCCACCCCTCCATTTCCCCCACATCTCTCCTCCCACCCCTCCATATCCCTACATCTCTCCCCCCACTCGTCCATTTCCCTACATCTCTCCTCCCACCCCTCCATTTCCCTACATCTCTCCTCCCACCCCTCCATTTCCCTACATCTCTCCTCCCACTCGTCCATTTCCCCACATCTCTCCTCCCACTCCTCCGTCTCCCCACATCTCTCCTCCCACCCCTCCATCTCCTCACATCTCTCCTCCCACCCATCCATCTCCCCACATCTCTCCTTCCACTTCTCCCACCCACTTCACCCTTCCATCTCCTCACACTCCGGCAGATAACAATTACCTGAAGAAATTTACCGAGTCGCCAGGCGAAATCTTTTCCCGCCAGGATCAAGAGCCGTAATCCTGTCAACCGTTTTAGTTCCTGAAATACTCGTACCTGTCCTAGTGTATATTAGTACATAATTTCTTCTCACTCAACTTTACGTACAACACAAGAATAGAATGATAAAATGTGTTGAAAGTTATCCATTTTTTCCTTGGTTCGTTTTGGATTATCCTGAGGGAAATATCGTTCCAGGAATCTCAGTTTATTGCAGTCTGTCGCAGTTTTCATAATTTTAAAGACAATTTCCAGAACTTTTCATTTTGTTAAAGAGAAATTTAAGATTTTTTTTTTATTTTATGGACTACCGCATCCAACCCATTCCACCACGTTCCGATGGCTATAAGAATAGCTCCATTCCACCCATTGTAAAAATCCCCAGCAACTCGTAGATAACCTGTGTGTTCACAACTTGCCATTCTCACTTTTCTACTGCAACTGTGCTAAAATTCCTTGATACTGTTAGTATTCACCTGTGGATAAGCTCATTACAGTAAAACAAATGAAGCCTTGGTGGGTAAGGTTTCCAGGTCTTGATTACGCCCGCCTTGCAACATGGTAATGGTGAGCCCAGCAAGCGTGTCCTTAGGCTGGGCCGCTCTGATATCCTTTGTCATTACTGTCAGCTCAACCCACGGTAGCTCAGGGAGATGAGGGTCGGGGGAGGGATCTGGTCCTGCAGTTCACGTGAGAAAGAGAAAGGAATTAAATCCTGTTGCTCGGTGGGAGAAGGAAAGGGATTCATATCCTTTAGGTAGTGGTGGCGGGGATCTTATCCTACTCACTGATGGGTGTAAGGATGGCGGGAGAGGGTCAGATAATACAGCACGTTTAGGAAGGAGTGGGACTGGCACGCTACACCAGCTTGGAGAGAAGACCCCAGGGTTAAACTGGAGAATAAAAACCACGAGACAAGGTGGTGTCTTCAGTGTGTGTCCTCAACTGGTTTCCGGCGAATTATCTTTGTTGAGACAACGACGTGCTCTTGTTTCAATTGTCACCAACCATTTAGGAAGTGGGGCTGTTTGTCGTAATGTCCCCGTTGGGGAAATGGATTTCCAAACTTTTGGTTCTTCCTCACACCGTCTGCTGTCTGGGGAGACTCACGAGTCAGTGTCAGATGCATTGTGGCAATAGAGGTACTATTTTGATTATGATCATCAGGTGGTTGTTTCAGAAGTATACACACTACAGACGGCGTGAGTCACGTGTGAGTCGTTCAGCCCTATCTTTAGTTTAATAACAGTAAGGTACTAATCACGGTGAAGTATGAGAACAGCAACTCGTGCTGTTGTTTACAGCAGAATGGGCGTCAGAGGCAGCAAGGGTAGGCACAGCAGGAAGGAGGACACACAGTAACATCTTCAAGATGTGACAGTGCTGTAGAGAAAAACACAGATTGTGTGTAATCATTTGTGATAGTATAAATCTATATACATAATTATATGCATGTTTTTATAGGTAAATGTTATATTTCCTTCCCTCACACACACACACACATACAGCAAGTACGTTACGCGCCGCAGTAGAGTCCCACACCACTACCATTACCACAGCTACCACCAACATCAATCATCTACACAGAAACTACTTATTGCATTTATTGGCTCTAAGTTTGGCCAACCCTCACTGTCCTTGTACTGTGTATTATATGTAAACATACTTAATGATTTGGAAGACCTTGAGATATAGTAATTTAAAGTCACCTTGATGTAGAAGCCGGTTTCATTCTGACTATATAAATCTTTCATCACCAAGAACAAAAAAATTGCCACTGAAGCTGGAAATTTCCTGTCTCGCTCCGTCCAGGGAGGCTGAAGGGTGATAGTGAACGTCTCCCTCGCCCTAGCCACGCCCACCACACAAGGTCACGACAGAGGGGCGCCCATGGGAACACACAACACCCCTGGCCACGCTCTCTACATAAGGCCACGACAGAGGGTATCAGAGGGGACACAGAACACTAGCCTAGTCCCCTACACAAGGTCATGGGGGCATTCATGACCCCTTACATGGTCAAGGTCAGAGAGGAGGGGCTATATACACACACACACACACACACACACACACACACACACACACACACACACACACACACACACACACACACCCATTGACCAACCTTCCATAACAAACCCTCGTCTAATTAGATACCAAAGAAGAAATCCAACACTCGTCACCACTGGCCACAACTCCCACCCTCAAACAAGGTCAGGCGGAGGGACGCTCAGGGTGACATCTAATACTCCACCTCCCTTACACAAGGTGACAGTGAAGGGGACTTACAAGTTGGTCCAACCTCCTCTGTTTATCCTTGACCATACTACCTCACACGATAACCCGGTGGAGGGAATCCACGCCATTACTGGCTTACACATACTCTTCCTCGATTAATCTTCTATGTCCTCTCTTCCTCTACAAGATAAACCTCGCGCTCTCTCTACGTAGAAGTGTTACCCTTATTTCAGTCACTGTTAGAATCATTCTCTCTTACCTTATTTACTTGACGGTTGGTTTAGTCGGGGAAAGGGATGAAACTTCCTAGATATTCTGTTAAGGACGGCGTTATTCTTAATTAAAACACCTCAGCAAGCAAACTAAACCAAAGTCCTATTAGTCTCTGGGAAGAAGTACAGCCTGTCCATGATGATACTGTCGTGGACAGTTCAGGATTTCGATTGGCCATGAAATCTGTCCCCATGAAATCTGTCCTATTGTGTCTTGTCTACAGATCTGTCAGTCGTTTAACCTTCAACCTATCTGGGTGTTCAAGATACCTTGTCCAGCAATAACATCACCCGAGCACTGAAACTTTTCCCAGTTGTGTGAAGTCATTTTGTTAATTATGGCCTCTTATGTTTCTATACGACATTTATCGACCTGAATGAATCTGAATGTCTATTTACGTGTTCCTGCATTCTTATGAGTTTCGTTGTGATTTTTTTTTTGTTCTGCAGCCCAACTTGTTATTCTGCTTGGAGAGATTGTTGAAATATAGCGTCCAGGTGTAGAGTATATTAACAGATGCCATGGGGAAGGATACTGTCATCACCACTTATAGATAACACCAGGATACTGTCATCACCACTTATAGATAACACCAGGATACTGTCATCACCACTTATAGATAACACCAGGATACTGTCATCACCACTTATAGATAACACCAGGATACTGTCATCACCACTTATAGATAACACCAGGATACTGTCATCACCACTTATAGATAACACCAGGATACTGTCATCACCACTTATAGATAACTGGGATACTGTCATCACCACTTATAGATAACTAGGATACTGTCATCACCACTTATAGATAACTAGGATACTGTCATCACCACTTATAGATAACTAGGATACTGTCATCACCACTTATAGATAACTAGGATACTGTCATCACCACTTATAGATAACTAGGATACTGTCATCACCACTTATAGATAACTAGGATACTGTCATCACCACTTATAGATAACACCAGGATACTGTCATCACCACTTGCAGATAACACCAGGATACTGTCATCACCACTTATAGATGACACTAGGATACTGTCATCACCACTTGTAGATAACACCGGGATACTGTCATCACCACCTATAGATAACACCAGGATACTGTCATCACCACTTATAGATGACACTAGGATACTGTCATCACCACTTGCAGATAGCACCAGGATACTGTCATCACCACCTATAGATGACACCAGGATACTGTCATCACCACTTATAGATGACACTTGGATACTGTCATCACCACTTGTAGATAACACCGGGATACTGTCATCACCGATTATATATAACACCAGGATATTGTCATCACCACTTATAGATAACACGGATATTGTCATCACCACTTGTACTGTCATCACCACCTATACTGTCATCACCACTTATAGATAGCACCAGGATACTGTCATCACCACTTATAGATAACACTAGGATACTGTCATCACCACTTATAGATAACACCAGGATACTGTCATCACCACTTATAGATAACACCAGGATACTGTCATCACCACTTATAGATAACACCAGGGTACTGTCATCACCACTTATAGATAACACCAGGATACTGTCATCACCACTTATAGATAGCACTAGGATACTGTCATCACCACTTATAGATAACACCAGGATACTGTCATCACCACTTATAAATAACACCAGGATACTGTCATCACCACTTATAGATAACACCAGGATACTGTCATCACCACTTATAGATAACACCAGGATACTGTCATCACCACTTATAGATAACACCAGGATACTGTCATCACCACTTGTAGATAACACCAGGATACTGTCATCACCACTTATAGATAACACCAGGATACTGTCATCACCACTTATAGATAACACCAGGATACTGTCATCACCACTTATAGATAACGCCAGGATACTGTCATCACCACTTATAGATAACACCAGGATACTGTCATCACCACTTATAGATAACACCAGGATACTGTCATCACCACTTATAGATAACACCAGGGTACTGTCATCACCACTTATAAATATCACTAGGATACTGCCATCACCATTTATAGATAATACTAGGATACCGTCATCACCACTTATAAACAACACCAGGATACTGTCATCACCACTTGTACTGTCATCACCATTTGTACTGTTATCACCACCTATACTATCATTACCACTTACAGATAACACCACATGTACTGTCATCACCATTTATAGATAACACCACATGCACTGTCATCTCCACCTATAATCTCATCACCACCTATACTGTCATCACCATTTATAGATAACACCACATTTGCTGTCATCACCACTTATAGATAATACCAGGATGCTGTCATCACCACTTATAGAAAACACCACATGTACTGTCATCACCACCTATGTCATCACCACCTATACTGGCATCACCCCTTACAGATAACACCACTTGTACTGTCATCACCACTTATAGATAACACCAGGATACTGTCATCACCACTTATAGATAACACCAGGATACTGTCATCACCACTTATACTGTCATCACCATTTGTACTGTTATCACCACCTATACTATCATTACCACTTATAGATAACACCAGGATACTGTCATCACCTCTTATAGATAACACTAGGATACTGTCATCACCACATATAGATAACACCACTTGTACTGTCATCACTCACCACCTGTACCTGCAGGTAATGCTAAGAGACACTGATTAAATATTTTAACCCTAATTTTGTTTACGATTTATATTTAAAGAGACGGTCTCAGAGAACTATAGACCCGCGGCTTCTGTTTTGTATATCCTGATCGTCTGATATTGACATGTTCTCACTTACCTGGTTCCTCTTCTTTTCCCTGTTTACTCTCTCTCTCTCTCTCTCTCTCTCTCTCTCTCTCTCTCTCTCTCTCTCTCTCTCTCTCTCTCTCTCTTTTTTCCGCCTCCCTCTTCCACTCTCACCCCTTTAAGGTTGCTCTCTGGTCCCCCTCTTTCTCCTCCACTCTTCCTCCTTTACCGACTCTATTTTCGCTCTTTCTCGTATCCAGTCTATTACATCCCCCTCCTCTCACCCCTTCCACTCTCTCCCTTTCCCCACTCCTCCTCTCACCTCCTCCACTCTCTCCCCTTCCATCCTTCCTTCCTCCTCCTCTCACCTCCTTCACTCTCTCCCCTTTCTTCCTCCTCCTCTCACATCTTCCACTCATTTCCCCTCTCAATTTCTCCCCCCCTGCTTTCCCAATCGCATCTCCCCTCTCTTGTGTCCACTCTCCACCTCGTCCACTTTTCTCTCTCCTCTCCTCAGTCTTCTCCCTCCTCTCCCCCCGCGTCGCCATGCCAACGTGTGGGTCACGGTCAAGGTTGTGAAACTAGATTACTCAAGCACGCTATTACCTCCCTCCTGCAGGCGCTGCCGGCCATGTTAGCTGTGTGGTTCTTGTGCTGTTAGCTGCGGTGTTAGATGGCGTTTTATTGTAGCTGTGGCGTTATTTTGGTATTAGCTCTGTCTTTATTTTGGTATTAGCTGTGGTGTTATTGTGGTATTAGCTGTGTCATTGTTGTGGTATTAGCTGTGTCGATATTATGGCGTTATTGTGGTATTAGTTGTAGCTTTATTTTGGTTTTAGATGTGGTGTTATTGGGTATAAGTTGTAGAATTATTTTGGTTTTAGCTGTGGTGTTATCGTGGTATTAGTTGTAGCATTATTTTGGTTTTAGCTGTGGTGTTCTTGAGGTTTTAATTTTGGCGTTATTGTAGTATTAGCTGTGGTGTCTGACCCTGATATACGGCATTTTACTGTTTTTGCTGTGGCGTGGAATATGGGGTTGGCTATTTATGGCGTTAGCTGTGTATAGTATTAGTATGGGCTGTGTCTAGTGTTAGCTGTGTGTGGTAATCTCTCTCTCTCTCTCTCTCTAACCAATATGAGCGATAATATTTCAGGACACGGGCCGTAAACTCCCAAATCCACCTGCCCCAGTATGGCCACCATGAT
The DNA here is from genome assembly GCA_958450375.1 of Homarus gammarus. Classification (NCBI taxonomy): domain Eukaryota; kingdom Metazoa; phylum Arthropoda; class Malacostraca; order Decapoda; family Nephropidae; genus Homarus; species Homarus gammarus. The sequence continues at coordinate 1,035,632 of CAUDMG010001957.1, read as the reverse complement.
GGTAATAATATGTTGGTGGAGAGATATTTACAGTTATACTCGGCTCACTTTACCTCCGTCCGTCCCTCCTGTAACATACACACACACACCCTCATCTTCTCAGTGGTTAGACCTGACGGCAAATCGTTACCTGATTCTCACTGTTACTCCCAAACTATACAATTCTTTCGTGTTGTATGGCGTGTATGGAAGTGCAGTTAGCATGTTTGGGTGTTGTATGGTGTGTATGATGTATTTGGAAGTGTAGTTAGCATGTTTGGGTGTTGTATGGCGTGTATGATGTATTTGGAAGTGTAGTTAGCATGTTTGGGTGTTGTATGGCGTGTATGATGTATTTGGAAGTGTAGTTAGCATGTTTGGGTGTTGTATGGCGTGTATGATGTATTTGGAAGTGTAGTTAGCATGTTTGGGTGTTGTATGGCGTGTATGATGTATTTGGAAGTGTAGTTAGCATGTTTGGGTGTTGTATGGCGTGTATGATGTGTTTGGAAGTGTAGTTATCGTGTTTGGGTGTAGTTGAAAGGTACGGAATATATACAGGGGTTAAACTAATTGGTATATTTTCAGTGTGTCGGTGTCATAGGGTACAACCGGGTACACGGGAAGTATGAAGGTTTTATGGGGGTGTTTGGCTGGTGAGGTGTGTGTGTGTGTGTGGGAGGGAGAGAGGGGGGGGGGTTGAGGTGGGTGTGAGGGACGCACAGCTTAAGTTGCCACACTTCCTCTATCTACCACACTCACACACCTGTCAGACCACCACACCTACCACACTCTCACCCCTGTCAGACCACCACACCTACCACACCTGTCAGACCTCCACACTACTGCACCTGTCAGGCCACCAAACTTACACGTACTACCACACTACCACACCTGTCAGACCAGCACAGCCACACACACACCACCACTACCACACTACCACACCTGTCAGACCAGCACAGCCACACACACACCACCACTACCACACTATTACACCTATCAGACTGCCACACCTACAACATTACCACATCTGTTAGACCACCACACCAACTACATTACAAACTTTCTAGTAGACACCACCGCACAACCACACCACCACACAACCACACTACTATACTGCCAAATTGTCGCCCCTAGCACGCACTGCCACACCACATACACCCTACCACACTACTACACATATTATACACTACCATGCCACAACACACACTGCACACTACCACACAACCACACATACTCCCACACCACCACACACACTCTCACACCGCTACACACACTACCACACCGCTACACACACTACCACACCACCAAACACGCTACCACACCACCAAACACGCTACCACACCACCACACACGCTACCACACACACACTACAACACATACTACCACACCACCACACACGCTACCACACCACCACACACGCTACCACACCGCTAAACACACTACCACACCGCTAAACACACTACCACACCGCTACACACACTACCACACACACACACTACCACACCACCACACACACACTTCCACACCACCACGCACACTACCACACTACCACATACTACCACACCACCACATATACTACCACACCACCAGACACACACTACAACATCACCACTCACACTACGACACTACCACACACACACACACACACACACACACTACCACATCACCATGCACACTATCACGCACACTACCACACTACCACTCACACTCCCACACTACCACGCACACTATCACGTACACTACCACACTACCACGCACACTACCACACTACCACGCACACTATCACGCACACTACCACACCACCACGCACACTACCACACACACACCACGCACACTACCACACCACCACGCACACTACCACACACACACACACACACACACACACACTACCACCCACACCACCACGCACACTACCACACACACACACACGCACACTACCACACACCCTACCACACCACCACACACACACACACACACACACACACACACACACACACTACCACACCACCACACACACTACCACACCACCACGCACACTACCACACTACCACGCACACTATCACGCACACTACCACACTACCACGCACACTACCACACACCACACACACACACACACACAGACACACACACACAACTACACCACCACACACATTACCACACTACTGCACACACTACCACACCACCACACACACACTACCACACCACCACGCACACTACCACACACACACACACACACACACACACACACAGCTACACCACCACACACACTACCACACTACTGCACACACTACCACACCACCACACACACACTACCACACCACCACGCACACTGCCACACCACCACGCACACTACCACACTACCACGCACACTACCACACTACCAGCGCACTACCACACACACACACTACCACACCAACACACACACTACCACACCACCACGCACACTACCACACTACCATACACACACACACACACACACACACACACACACACACTACCACACACACTACCACACCACCACGCACACTACCATACTACCACACACACACACACACACACACACACACACACACACACACACACACACTACCACACACACTACCACACCACCACGCACACTACTACACTACCACGCACACTACCACACTACCATGCGCACTACCACACTACCACACACACACACACTACCACACCAACACACACACTACCACACCACCACGCACACTACCACACTACCATGCGCACTACCACACTACCACACACACACACTACCACACCAACACACGCTACCACACCACCACACATACTACCACTCCACCACACACACACTACCACACCACCACCACCACACACGCTACCACACCACCACCACACACGCTACCACACCACCACCACACACGCTACCACACCACACACATAATACCACACCACCATACACCACCACACCACCACACATAATACCACACCACCACACTTAATACCACACCACCATACACTACCACACCACCACACATACTATCACACCACCACACACACTACCAAACCACCACACATACTACCACGCCACCACAATTGCTACCACACCACCACACATCCTTCCACACCACCACACACACTTCCACACCACCACACACACTACCACACATACTACACACTACTACACCACCACCACACATACTACCACACCACCACATATCCTACCACACCACCACACATAATACCACACATACTACACACTACTACACCACCATCACACATACTACCACACCACCACCACATATCCTGCCACACCACCACACACACTGCCACAGCATCACACATACTACCATACATACTACACACTACCACACCACAACACTGATAATGGTGGTAGCTAATGGTTAGACATTTACGATAGCGTACTGACCACCTACAAGGGCTAAAACGTGTACTGCCTGATACTGGGGATAAATAAAGTGTAGTCTTATCCCTTGGGTGTAATGTCAACAAAAGGTGTAGGCTGTAAGGGGTGACAGTGACAGATGTGTTGTTGTTGTGTGTGTGGTGTGGGCGAGGCCAAGGTCCCACTCCTCCTCACGGACTATATACGCTGTCATCAGTATTAACCTCAGATATTATCCTTTCGGGGAACATAACATTTGGTTCCCTTGTCATATGAAAATGGTGTTGTAAGTGCACGAAGAGTCCACTGTAATATGAGGCGTTACTGTAATATGAGGAGTTACTGTACTATAAGGCATTACTGTAATATGAAGTATTACTTTAATATGAAGTTGTTACTGTAATATGAGGCGTTACTGTAATATGAGGAGTTACTGTAATATGAAGTATTATTGTAATATGAAGTGTTACTGTGATATGAGGCGTTACTGTAATATGAGGTGTTACTGTAATATGAGACATTACTGTAATATGAGGTGTTACTGTAATATGAGGTGTTACTGTAATATGAGGCATTACTGTAATATGAGGTATTACTGTCATGAGGTGTTACTGTAATATGAGGTATTACTGTAATATGAGGTGTAACTGTAATATGAGGTATTACTTTAATATGAGGTGTTACTGTAATATGAGGTATTACTGTAATATGAGGTGTTACTGTAATATGAGGTATTACTGCAATATGTGGTGTTGCTCTCATATGAGGTATTACTGTAATATGAGGTGTTGCTATCATATGAGGTGTTACTGTAATATGAGGTATTACTGTAATGTGAGGTGTTACTGTAATATGAGGTATTACTGTAATATGAGGTGTTGCTATCATATGAGGTGTTACTGTAATATGAGGTGTTACTGTCATATGAGGTGTTACTGTAATATGAGGTGTTACTATCATATGAGGTGTTGCTGTAATATGAGGCATTACTGTAATATGAGGTATTACTGTCAGATGAGGTGTTACTGTAATATGAGATGTTGCTGTAATATGAGGTGTTACTGTAATATGAGGTGTTACTGTAATATGAGGTAGTACTGTCATATGGTGCTCTATTATAATGTAAGACGTGTTTTCTCCGGTAATACTCACTTACGTCTATTGAAATCACACAAAGTTAACTGTCCGTATCAATTAATCTGTGGCACTAATATGGGAGCCAAGATGCCGCTGACATTACGCCGAGACTTTACTTAGTTACGTAGCCTTCCCCGTAATGATAAGATCTAAAAATAACATGAATAATTATTACACTGTTAAGCTGTTAAAAGATGATTAAAACGCCGTAAAGATTCCTGGAGGGTTAGGTTTATTAGATTGTGGTAGGGTAGGTTAGGTTATGTTAGGTTATGTTATGTTATAGAAGGATAGGTAAGGCTGTTTAATCATCAGGCGATTCGGTAAGATTATATGTAATGTTATAAATGATAATGAATGAAGGAAGAAAGTGTGTGTGTGTGTCTGATCTCAACCAACCTGCAATAAGTAAAAGACGTTAAATAAATAGTTAATAATAATAATAATAATAATAATAATAATAATAATAATAATACCGGTAGTAATAGTTATAGAGGTAGTAGGCAGCTATCAAACAGGGAGGTAATACCACCTGGGAAGATATATCTTGTCTGGTAATGGGAACAAACCCATTATCTGCCTCAGTGCAGGAGGCAATGATATTGGCCGGTGTAGGAGCGAGGAGCTTCTTCATAAGTTCAAGGCAGCTATAGATCGTATTAGGTCAAAGGGAGGGATCCCTATCATATGCGGTGTCCTGCCTAGAAGGAGAGTTGGCAGTGAATGGTTGTCAAGGGCGGTTGGTGTCAACGACCGTCTTGACAGATATTGCAAGTCAATATCGGTCCCATTCATTGACAACTGGGACAACTTCTACGGCAGAAGGGACTTTTATGCTAGGGATGGGGTGCACCTGTCTCAGGATGGGGTGGCAACCCTGGCTGGGTCTCTAGAGGGGGTAGTTCAAAGGATATCGAAGTCTTTAAACTGCTAGGGAACATATGAGCACGGGGTGGGGGAAACTGCAGTGGGAGCTGGTAAACAAAGTAAAAGATTAGTAAAAGATTACAGGGAAATAGTGCTAGGAATGATGACAAAACTAAATTAAACAGGGAGTTTAAAACTAAACGCGGTAAAGGGAGGACTCCGAACACGACTAACTTAAATGTCTACTACGCGAACAGTAGAAGTATGAGAAACAAAATGGATGATATTAGGGCCTTGGTATGTACCGAAAAAATCGATATAATAGCATTCACTGAAACATGGATCAACCTAGACTCACGTGAGTTGCCGGTTGAATACCAAATTGCGGGTTACAAATTGTTCCATACCGATAAGCAAACCAGGAAAGGAGGTGGAGTAGCAATCTATGTTAGGGATAATCTGAAGTGTGAAATAAATAAGGAAATAAAAACTGAGTGGAATACAGAAACAATTTGGATAGAATTAATCGACGGTAGGGAAAAATTAATCACAGGAGTAATATATAGACCTCCCAATCTTGATAGAGTCAATGAGCGACTTATCTGGGATGAAATGCGCAGGACTTCCATACACAACAAAGTCTGTATAGTAGGCGACTTTAACCTTGGCCAAATAGATTGGACTGACTTTACTGGTAACTCAGAATCAGAGGATTTTCTTGAGACGATCCAGGACTGTTTCCTAAGTCAACATATAACCGAACCCACACGGGGTAATAATATACTCGATTTAGTTCTGTCGAACAGGAGAAAACCTCATTAGCAATGTCGAGGTAGGGAACGAACTTGCAAACAGGGATCACAAAGAAATTAGATTCCAGTTAGATTTTCAGGGCAGACGTTAGGAAAATTCCACAAAAGTACCACATTTCAGAAGGGCGAACTTTGACAGTTTAAAGAGGCAGCTGAGAGAGGGGGTGTCGCTCTTGGCCGTGAACCTGACAGATGACTCCGACCTGATAATGAGATCTGAGATTGCCGAGTTCCCCGACAATTTAAATAATGAGTTACTTAATGCACAAAGACAGAACATACCATACAAAGAACTCAGATCAGACAACAATGACCCTAAATGGATAAATAATTATTTAAAGAACATCATTGGTCAAAGGAAGGCTATAGGTAGAAGGATAAATCGTGGCGAAATTTACCTCCAGGATTATTATAAGATATTGGCGAGTAGGGTTAAAACCGAGATAAGGAAAGCCAAGAGGAATAATGAGGTAAGGATAGCAAGGGAGGCGAAGACAAACCCCAAAGGATTCTACCAAATGTATCAAACTAAAACACGAGAAAAGATTGGACCAATACCGTCATATACCTGGGAGCTCACTGATAACGACGGAGAAATGAGCAATAATTTGAATATATATTTTTCAACAGTTTACACCACTGAAAATTTAAACATGATTCCCGAGGCACCGACTCTATTCAGAGATAGTGAAGAAAACAAATTAAGCGAGATAGTGGTGACTTATAACGATGTTAGTAAGCAAATAGACAAACTAAAGCCTAATAAGTCACCTGGTCCCGATGAGATATTTGCCAGAGTATTAAAGGAATGTAAGGAAGAGCTTAGTATGCCCTTAGCAAAGTTGTTTAACATATCCTTAAAAACAGGTGTAGTACCAGATTCCTGGAGGATATCGAATGTAATACCAATTTTCAAGAAGGGGGATAGATCACTATCCTCTAACTACCGCCCAATCAGTATAACATCAATAGTAGGCAAATTACTGGAAGCAATCATTTCAAACTCTATTCGAAATCACCTGGAGAAGCACCGATTGATCAATGACTCCCAGCATGGCTTCACAAGCGGACATTCTTGTCTAACTAATCAATTAACATTCTTTTCATCAGTTTTCAAATCGGTGGACGAGGGGCACAATTATGATGTGGTATATCTCGCCTTTCGCAAAGCCTTCCACAGAGTCCCCACGAAAGACTAATTAGAAAGGTAGAAGCACATGGTGTCAAAGGTGACATCCTTAAATGGATTAGGGCGTGGTTACAGGACAGGAAACAGCGAGTGAGCATTAACGGCACTAAGTCCCATTGGAGCAACGTCTCAAGTGGAGTTCCCCAAGGCTCAGTACTTGGACCATTATTATTTATTATATACATAAACGACATAAATATCGGCATAGACAGCAACATAAGTAAATTTGCTGATGACACTTAAATAGGACGTGTTATTAAATCTGACGAGGACTCCGCAAAACTACAGGAAGATCTAAACAAATTTTTCGAATGGTCTGAAAAATGGCAGATGAAATTCAACGTGGACAAATGTAAAGTACTTAGTACAGGAGATGTAAACAGGGAAACCAGATACCAGATGAACAACGATGCCATAGAGGAATCCAACTGCGAGAGAGATTTAGGAGTAATGATAAGTAGGAACCTTAAGCCAAGTAAACAATGTATTTTTGCTCGTAACAAGGCTAATAAAGTACTTGGGTTCATACAAAGGAGTGTTAGTTACAAGACTAGCGAGGTCATCCTAAAACTGTATCTTGCGCTTGTGAGACCACACATGGATTACGCAGTTCAGTTCTGGTCACCGTATTACAGAATGGATATAGAATCCTTGGAAAGAATTCAGAGGAGAATGACAAGACTAATCCCGGGCATAAGGAACCTTGAGTATAGAGACAGGTTAAAGCATCTTAATTTGCACTCCCTCGAGAGACGCAGAGCGAGGGGCGACCTGATAGAGGTGTATAAGTGGAAGTCAGGGCTAAACAAAGGGGACTTTACAAAGGTACTCAAACTATCCAACCAGGAGCAAACTCGTAACAATGGTTTTAAATTAGACAAATTTAGATTTAGGCGTGAAATAGGTAAACACTGGTTTGGAAACAGAGTAGTGGATGAATGGAACAAGTTACCAAATATCATCATAAACTCGAATACGCTGAATAGCTTCAAACATAGTAGGTTGGATGCTCATATGAGCAATAGGGGTTGGGTGTAAACGGGACTGCCCAGTATGGGCCAATAGGCCCGCTGCAGTTTCCTCCATTCATATGTTCTCATGCGTTGACTAATGATAGACTGTCACCAAGTCTCAGGTTGCTGATCTGACTTTTTGCCTCATTTACACACAATTGCAGGGTCTCAATTGTTTCTCTTTGACAAGACAAGATATACATTATATCATATTATGTAACTCTTGAATTTTTTCCACTTCTGTATTTATTTATGGCTCAATTTATTTATTACCCCCCCCCCCCCCCCACCCCTCAGGCTCCATTGTGGGTCAGTGACCTGTGCCCGGGTGGGCTAATCCCCGTAAAAAAAAAGACGTAATCCCCACCATCAAGGTCAAAGGTCATATATGGGGATTAACGCCTTACCTCTTAAAGCACTGAGTGATAACCCTCCAATTTTAATGACACGAACTGTAAGTCCAGGTCACAGGGGGGTAAAAAACAAAAAAACTATAGAATTTAGGTGGGTGAGTAGAAACAACTCTCGCTTCCTGTTCTAAGGGTCGCTGGTTTTTCCCTGGTCTCTGTAAGTCGGGGATAGTGAAGGTGGCTGATACCAGTGCCGGCCCCGTTGCCTCCTGTGTATCGAAGGCTTAGTATTTAGTGTGGCGTATCTCCATTGTCCCAAATGGTCAGTCAATTATGCTAAGGGAATACACTTTTCCGGGGTGAAAATATAATTCTGTTGATTTTAGCACATACCTGACTTAATTTCAATACCAAGCACACACACACACACACACACACACACACACACACACACACACACACACACACACACACACACACACACACACACACATATACATACACCCCCCTCCACTGTTTCGTACGCAAAGAGAAACTAAATTGCTTTTATATTTGGCATTACAGGCAGTCACAAAGGCTGCCAATTTAAAGGATTCAGATAGAAATACGAACCAGAGATGAATTATTTGAATATTCGTCGACTGATGCTCAAGATCATTAATATTCATAATCTGATGCCCAGTAAAGAGCATGCTATTGGCTGGTATCTTAGAGGTGAATCCTGATTGGTTAGTATCTTCAGGAAAGGTTCCATTGATTGGCTGATATCTAGAAAGGTGTCTCCTCATTGGCTGATATCAAGAAAGGTGTTTCCTCATTAACTATATTTAAAGGTGTCTCCTCAATGGCTGATACCTAGAAGAGCGACTCTTCATTGGCTGATATCTAGAAGGGTGTCTCCTCATTGGCTATCTTTAAAGGTCTCTCCTCACTGGCGATGTCTAGAAGGGCGACTCCTCATTGGCTATCTTTAAAGGTCTCTCCTCATTGGTTAATATCTAGAAAGCCAACGACAATCTTACCTGTTATCAAAGGGGGAAATGTTGACTCCTAAATTGCCTGTCATATCAAACTAGTCACGGGAGGATGTGGGAGAGGGGAGGGGGTGAGAAGTGAGAGGGAAGGAGATGTCAGAAGGTGGGGAGGGTATCGAGTGAGTGGGGTAAGGGGTGGTAGTGAGAGGGCAAGAGGGAAGGAAGGGTAAGGGTGAGAGAGAGGGAATCGGCAACAGGAGAGAGAGAGGCGGTAAAAGGAAAGGGCAGGAGAGAGGAAGGGATGAACAGGAAGTCGTGTAAGAGGATGAGAGAGAGAGTGAGAGGGATAAGACTGTAAAGGAGTGAGAGAGGCTAGAAGAAAGGGGAGAGTATAACAGAGAAGAGGTATACAGTAAGTGGGCGAAAGAGGGAAGGAAAGGAAGATAGAAGAGGGGAGAAAATGAGAGGGAAGGGGGAAAGGGTGGGAAGCGAGGTGGTGTGAGAGAGAGAGAGAGAGAGAGAGAGAGAGAGAGAGAGAGAGAGTAATCGATGGTCCAGGTCCAGCACTGTTATTCTCCATTGATTCTCTCTCTCTCTCTCTCTCTCTCTCTCTCTCTCTCTATTATTATACATGCGAAAGGTGGGGGTAAAGAAGAAAGGAGGAGGAAGAAGTGAAAGAGAGAGGAGGAAGAAGGAGAAGAGGAAAGGAGTAGAGGAGAAAGGGGAAGAGGAAGGGAGGAGAGAAGAACGAGAGGAAACAAGAAAGGGGGAAAAGGAGAAAAACGAGGAAGAGAAAGGGTGGAGAAGAAGGAAGGGAGGAGAAAGAAGGAAGAAAGAGGAAAAGAAGGAAGAAGGTAGCCTCCCCTGCTTATTCCTCCTGATTACAACACCCTAACACTACGTGGGGGAGGAGGAGGGGCGGTTACGTTAGAGTTAGATTAGCTGTATATTAGGAAGTTTAATTAGCAGGTGAAATAAGCCTTATTAGTCAATGTCTCTTCCGTACCTCATCCCAGATTATTGATAGAGTCCAGGCGAGTGTTGTAGATAGGTGGGTGTTGTAGGCAGGTGGGTGTTGTAGGTAGGTGGGTGTTGTAGGCAGGTGGGTGTTGTAGGTAGGTGGGTGTTGTAGGCAGGTGGGTGTTGTAGGCAGGTGGGTGTTGTTGGTAGGTGGGTGTTGTAGGCAGGTGGGTGTTGTAGGTAGGTGGGTGTTGTAGGCAGGTGGGTGTTGTAGGTAGGTGGGTGTCGAAGGCAGGTGGGTGTTGTAGGTAGGTGGGTGCTGTAGGCAGGTGGGTGTTGTAGGTAGGTGGGTGTTGTAGGCAGGTGAGTGTTGTAGATAGGTGGGTGTTGTAGGCAGGTGGGTGTTGTAGGTAGGTGGGTGGGTGTTGTAGGCAGGTGGGTGTTGTAGGTAGGTGGGTGTTGTAGGCAGGTGGGTGTTGTAGGCAGGTGGGTGTTGTAGATAGGTGGGTGTTGTAGGTAGGTGGGTGTTGTAGGTAGGTGGGTGTTGTAGGCAGGTGGGTGTTGTAGGTAGGTGGGTGTTGTAGGCAGGTGGGTGTTGTAGGTAGGTGGGTGTTGTAGGCAGGTGGGTGTTGTAGGTAGGTGGGTGTTGTAGGTAGGTGGGTGTTGTAGGTAGGTGGGTGTTGTAGGTAGGTGGGTGTTGTAGGTAGGTGGGTGTTGTAGGTAGGTGGGTGTTGTAGGCAGGTGGGTGTTGTAGGTAGGTGGGTGTTGTAGGCAGGGGGTTGTTGTAGATAGGTGGGTGTTGTAGGCAGGTGGGTGTTGTAGGTAGGTGGGTGTTGTAGGCAGGTGGGTGTTGTAGGTAGGTGGGTGTTGTAGGCAGGTGGGTGTTGTAGGCAGGTGGGTGTTGTAGGCAGGTGGGTGTTGTAGGTAGGTGGGTGTTGTAGGTAGGTGGGTGTTGTAGGCAGGTGGGTGTTGTAGGTAGGTGGGTGTTGTAGGTAGGTGGGTGTTGTAGGCAGGTGGGTGTTGTAGGTAGGTGGGTGTTGTAGGCAGGTGGGTGTTGTAGGCAGGTGGGTGTTGTAGGTAGGTGGGTGTTGTAGGCAAGTGGGTGTTGTAGGTAGGTGGGTGTTGTAGGCAGGTGGGTGTTGTAGGTAGGTGGGTGTTGTAGGCAGGTGGGTGTTGTAGATAGGTGGGTGATGTAGGCAGGTGGGTGTTGTAGATAGGCGGGTGTTGTAGGCAGGTGGGTGTTGTAGGTAGGTGGGTGTTGTAGGTAGGTGGGTGTTGAAGGTAGGTGGGTGTTGTAGGCAGGTGGGTGTTGTAGATAGGTGGGTGTTGTAGGCAGGTGGGTGTTGTAGGTAGGTGGGTGTTGTAGGTAGGTGGGTGTTGTAGGTAGGTGGGTGTTGTAGGCAGGTGGGTGTTGTAGGTAGGTGGGTGTTGTAGGCAGGTGGGTGTTGTAGATAGGTGGGTGATGTAGGCAGGTGGGTGTTGTAGATAGGCGGGTGTTGTAGGCAGGTGGGTGTTGTAGGTAGGTGGGTGTTGTAGGTAGGTGGGTGTTGAAGGTAGGTGGGTGTTGTAGGCAGGTGGGTGTTGTAGATAGGTGGGTGTTGTAGGCAGGTGGGTGTTGTAGGTAGGTGGGTGTTGTAGGTAGGTGGGTGTTGTAGGTAGGTGGGTGTTGTAGGTAGGTGGGTGTTGTAGATAGGTGGGTGTTGTAGGCAGGTGGGTGTTGTAGATAGGTGGGTGTTGTAGGCAGGTGGGTGTTGTAGATAGGTGGGTGTTGTAGGCAGGTGGGTGTTGTAGGTAGGTGGGTGTTGTAGGCAGGTGGGTGTTGTAAACAGGTGGGTGTTGTAGGCAGGTGGGTGTTGTAGATAGGTGGGTGTTGTAGGCAGGTGGGTGTTGTAGGTAGGTGGGTGTTGTAGGTAGGTGGGTGTTGTAGGCAGGTGGGTGTTGTAGATAGGTGGGTGTTGTAGGCAGGTGGGTGTCGTAGGTAGGTGGGTGTTGTAGGCAGGTGGGTGTTGTAGATAGGTGGGTGTTGTAGGCAGGTGGGTGTTTTAGATAGGTGGGTGTTGTAGGCAGGTGGGTGTTGTAGGTAGGTGGGTGTTGTAGGCAGGTGGGTGTTGTAGATAGGTGGGTGTTGTAGGCAGGTGGGTGTTGTAGGCAGGTGGGTGTTGTAGGCAGGTGGGTGTTGTAGGCAGGTGGGTGTTGTAGGTAGGTGGGTGTTGTAGGCAGGTGGGTGTTGTAGGCAGGTGGGTGTTGTAGGCAGGTGGGTGTTGTAGGCAGGTGGGTGTTGTAGGTAGGTGGGTGTTGTAGGCAGGTGGGTGCTGTAGGCAGGTGGGTGTTGTAGGCAGGTGGGTGTTGTAGGTAGCTGGGTGTTGTAGGCAGGTGGGTGTTGTAGGCAGGTGGGTGTTGTAGGTAGGTGGGTGTTGTAGGCAGGTGGGTGTTGTAGGTAGGTGGGTGTTGTAGGCAGGGGGGTGTTGTAGATAGGTGGGTGTTGTAGGCAGGTGGGTGTTGTAGATAGGTGGGTGTTGTAGGCAGGTGGGTGTTGTAGATAGGTGGGTGTTGTAGGCAGGTGGGTGTTGTAGGTAGGTGGGTGTTGTAGGTAGGTGGGTGTTGTAGGCAGGTGGGTGTTGTAGATAGGTGGGTGTTGTAGGCAGGTGGGTGTCGTAGGTAGGTGGGTGTTGTAGGCAGGTGGGTGTTGTAGATAGGTGGGTGTTGTAGGCAGGTGGGTGTTTTAGATAGGTGGGTGTTGTAGGCAGGTGGGTGTTGTAGGTAGGTGGGTGTTGTAGGCAGGTGGGTGTTGTAGATAGGTGGGTGTTGTAGGCAGGTGGGTGTTGTAGGCAGGTGGGTGTTGTAGGCAGGTGGGTGTTGTAGGTAGGTGGGTGTTGTAGGCAGGTGGGTGTTGTAGGCAGGTGGGTGTTGTAGGCAGGTGGGTGTTGTAGGCAGGTGGGTGTTGTAGGTAGGTGGGTGTTGTAGGCAGGTGGGTGTTGTAGGCAGGTGGGTGCTGTAGGCAGGTGGGTGTTGTAGGCAGGTAGGTGTTGTAGGTAGCTGGGTGTTGTAGGCAGGTGGGTGTTGTAGGCAGGTGGGTGTTGTAGGTAGCTGGGTGTTGTAGGCAGGTGGGTGTTGTAGGCAGGTGGGTGTTGTAGGTAGGTGGGTGTTGTAGGCAGGTGGGTGTTGTAGGCATGTGGGTGTTGTAGGCAGGTGGGTGTTGTAGGCAGGTAGGTGTTGTAATGTAGCTGGGTGTTGTAGGTAGCTGGGTGTTGTAGGTAGGTGGGTGTTGTAGGTAGGTGGGTGTTGTAGGCAGGTGGGTGTTGTAGGCAGGTGGGTGTTCTAGTCAGCTGGGTGTTCTAGGCAAGTGGGTGTTGTAGGCAGGTGGGTGTTGTAGGCAGGTGGGTGTTGTAGGCAGTTGGGTGTTGTAGTCAGCTGGGTGTTGTAGGCAAGTGGGTGTCGTAGGCAGGTGGGTGTTGTAGGCAGGTGGGTGTTGTAGGCAGGTGGGTGTTGTAGGCAGGTGGGTGTTGTAGGCAGGTGGGTGTTGTAGGCAAGTGGGTGTTGTAGGGAGGTGGGTGTTGTAGGCAGGTGGGTGTTGTAGGCAGGTGGGTGTTGTAGGCAGGTGGGTGTTGTAGGCAAGTGGGTGTTGTAGTCAGGTGGGTGTTGTAACCAGGCAGGCCTCGGAAATTATCAGACAAAATCTCATAACTTCCAAGATTTTAACCTTACCTAACCTAACCTGACCTAACCTAACTTTACCTTTCCTTATCTTACCTAACTTAACCAAAGTTCAAAGATGGTAAGCTGAAAAACGCTCGACATTACACCACTTAAACTAAATTTGTAGAGTCACTGACACATATCACGTGTCACCATTATGTGATTTGTTGATTTTAAGATTGGTTTAGCTTATACAGCCCGTACTTGTGGCCGCCTTTAACTGTATTTACTGGGTGTGTTGCTCATCAGTACAACTTCGCATTCAAAACCACAGGGTCAAATACCACATTGTTTTCTTTGATTGGGAGCTTATGAGTTACCTGAAACATCGAGGCGGGTTTAGAGATTTTTTTCTCTGTGTGTGTGTGTGTGTGTGTGTGTGTGTGTGTGTGGCGATCAATGGAGTCAACAGCAGTATAACATCTTTGTCCAGGTCCTTGTATGACGTGGTGGGTTTTTAGTCTTTTAACACCGATACACAATACACGCAGGTAGAGCTGAGACAGGAAGCCAACAACACTGTTTAGATGCTCACAGTTTAAGTTAAGGCAACACGTTAAGAGTTAACCTTGTGCACGCCTCGTAATGAACTCCAGGATTTTTTGAGAATTGTGACCTTTGACAACTTTTACTACGTGCTTCGAAATATCTGTATTCTTTATACAGTGGAATATAATTAATACGTTTAGTAATGAAATACTGCTGGAGTTTTAGAACACTCCTTACACTTCCATTATACAAGGAGCACATCATATCGCAGACTCACATAAGACAATGTAAAAAAAAAGTACAGAGATGTTAATGTAAATATATTCTTGGCAGTGACTACACAAATTAACATTTGTTCTTTAGCTTAAATAAAACTCACAGTCACCGGACCAGCGAGGTAAAGGCCTGGGTCTTAGGTCTGATGGAGCAGTGTTAGTAAACTCTACACCTACCATCACCCACCTCAGTCTCCAGCCATGGTCACAACTCTCGCCACTTCCCCCCTCCTCACCCACCTCAGTCTCCAGCCATGGTCACAACTCTCGCCACTTCCCCCCTCCTCACCCACCTCAGTCTCCAGCCATGGTCACAACTCTCGCCACTTCCCCCCCTCCTCACCCACCTCAATCTCCAGCCATGGTCACAACTCTCGCCAGTTCCTCCCTCCTCACCCACCTCAATCTCCAGCCATGGTCACAACTCTCGCCACTTCCTCCCTCCTCACCCACCTCAATCTCCAGCCATGGTCACAACTCTCGCCACTTCCTCCCTCCTCACCCACCTCAATCTCCAGCCATGGTCACAACTCTCGCCACTTCCTCCCTCCTCACCCACCTCAATCTCCAGCCATGGTCACAACTCTCGCCACTTCCCCCCTCCTCACCCACCTCAATCTCCAGCCATGGTCACAACTCTCGCCACTTCCTCCCTCCTCACCCACCTCAATCTCCAGCCATGGTCACAACTCTCGCCACTTCCCCCCTCCTCACCCACCTCAATCTCCAGCCATGGTCACAACTCTCGCCACTTCCTCCCTCCTCACCCACCTCAATCTCCAGCCATGGTCACAACTCTCGCCACTTCCCCCCTCCTCACCCACCTCCTCGTATGTAGGACTAAACTCTACAACATGTCAACAATACTCCATAAAACAACTTTACATAAAAATAACTTGTATTAAGTCTGGCTCTGTTTATTCCTTGTATTTAACCTCTATCATGTGACCACGTCTTAATTATATCACTGTAGCAAATTGTATGTATAGTAATGATATTAATATGACTGACTCTTAAATGTTCGTCTCCAGTATCGTGTCAGAACATCAAGCAGAGACTAAGTTTTTTTTTGTGTGTGTGTGTTGGTCTAATGGTGAGTTACTGCTGTCCTGTTAAAATCTTGTCTTCGTTGTTTGTGTTGTGATATGTTTAGTTTAATGTTTGTGAATTTTGAAATGTTTAAAACTCATATACAACATTTTCTTACACGCACGAGTATAATAAAAGTAATATCACATAAACCAATCTTCACATTTTCGGCGACATTTACATTAACCTAAAATTAATTTGGACCAAAATTTACCAGTGTCAACTATCAACAAACCTAACCAGCTACATGAAAGTCATCAAGATCGATTCGTAATTGTAAACTACACTAGAGTACTAAGAGACATACAGACAGACAAACAAAATAGGTTAAAGCCGTAGGGGAAGTGTGTAGTTAACGTCAGATCAACAGAGTGAGACACGACCTGCTCTTACCTGAGAATCTATCCACCTGGACCTAATCCAAACTCGACCTGGTCCTACCCGCTCACCCTGACGGCCTCAGGCAGGTCGTGAGCGGCGCTAAGATGACGCCCGACTCTCGCTACACTTGCTGTTTGTAGGTTAAGACAATGCCTTTGGGATATGGTGATACTACTACTACTACTACTACTACTAATAATAATAATAATAATAATAATAATAATGTAAAAATAATAATAATAATAATAATAATAATAATAATAATAATAATAATAATAATGTAATAATAATATCATCACAGTTCACAGAGTTAGTGTCATCATGAAGAACTTCCACGCCTCTACCTCCACCTAACTTCCTCTTGTAATGATATTTCTTTACATATACAGCCAATACCGTCAGTCTGCAACAAACACCTGTCCCCGTTGTACATGACAAAAATGAAACCAATTTGCATTATACTTTGAGTTGTAATTAGGAAATGATTTATATAGTTTTCTTTTTTAAATTCCAGTAAAAGCCAGAAGTGTATCGACCAGGACGGAGGCCAGTATCGGCACTTCTGTATGACCCTGGAAGTAGGTAAGTAGAAATCACTTTACTCCTTCGTTGTAATGTTCATAAAAGTGGAGCAGAATGTTAGGTTCCTCTGGGTAAGATTATTGGACACTGTAGTGCTAATATTTGTGTCTGATGAAAAAATCACCCTGTGTAAATTTTAGGTTTTAGGATTGTTGGTAAAAAAACATTCGATATACGAGTTTTGTTTTGGGTAAATTGATGAAAATCCCTTATTATATTTTTTTTTTTCATTATAAAAAACACCCTCCATACATTTTGTTGTAGGTTTACTGTGACATAAATCCTGTGAAAATTTGATTGTGGTTTTACTGATTAAAAAAAATACATAAATTTATTGATTTGTTTCCAGAAAAAAATATCATTTGTACTTTCATAAAAAAAACACTTTTTATAAATTTTGTAGTTGGTTTACACTATAAATTTTGTTTTGAGTTTACTGGTAAAACTTTGCATAAACTTTATTATAAGTTTATTGATATAAACACGCCATACATTTTATTGAAAGTTTAATGATAAAACACACAGTACAGTACATTTTTTTGTGGCTTAATGATAAAACAATATATATTGTGTTGTGGGTTTAATGATACAAACAGAGTAACAGGAAATTTCTAAGTTTTATTGACTCCCATGATAAAATAAACTTGGTGTGTTATTGGTGTAACTGATAATTTATTGCGATTATATAAAAAGAGTAATTACTCCTCTAGTAATGGAGCCTTATATTCAGGGTACACCACTGGGCTGATGGAGCCTTATACACCACTACACCAGGGTACACCACTGGGTTGGTGGAGCCTTATACACCACTACACCAGGGTACACCACTGGGTTGGTGGATACTTATACACCACTACACCAGGGTACACCACTGGGTTGATGGAGCCTTATACACCACTACACCAGGGTACACCACTGGGTTTGTGGATCCTTATACACCACTACACCAGGGTACACCACTGGGTTGATGGAGCCTTATACACCACTACACCAGGGTACACCACTTGGTTGATGGAGCCTTATACACTACTACACCAGGGTACACCACTGGGTTGATGGAGCCTTATACACCACTACACCAGGGTACACCACTGGGTTGATGGAGCCTTATACACCACTACACCAGGGTACACCACTGGGTTGATGGAGCCTTATACACCACTACACCAGGGTACACCACTGGGTTGATGGAGCCTTATACACCACTACACCAGGGTACACCACTGGGTTGATGGAGCCTTATACACCACTACACCAGGGTACACCACTTGGTTGATGGAGCCTTATACACCACTACACCAGGGTACACCACTTGGTTGATGGAGCCTTATACACCACTACACCAGGGTACACCACTGGGTTGATGAAGCCTTATACACCACTACACCAGGGTACACCACTGGGTTGGTGGATCCTTATACACCACTATACCAGGGTACACCACTGGGTTGATGGATACTTATACACCACTACACCAGGGTACACCACTTGGTTGATGGAGCCTTATACACCACTACACCAGGGTACACCACTGGGTTGATGGAGCCTTATACACCACTACACCAGGGTACACCACTGGGTTGATAGAGCCATATACACCACTACACCAGGGTACACCACTGGGTTGATGGAGCCTTATACACCACTACACCAGGGTACACCACTGGGTTGATGGAGCCTTATACACCACTACACCAGGGTACACCACTGGGTTGATGGAGCCTTATACACCACTACACCAGGGTACACCACTGGGTTGATGGAGCCTTATACACCACTACACCAGGGTACACCACTTGGTTGATGGAGCCTTATACACCACTACACCAGGGTACACCACTGGGTTGAGGGGATACTTATACACCACTACACCAGGGTACACCACTGGGTTGATGGAGCCTTATACACCACTACACCAGGGTACACCACTTGGTTGATGGAGCCTTATACACCACTACACCAGGGTACACCACTGGGTTGATGGAGACTTATACACCACTACACCAGGGTACACCACTGGGTTGATGGAGCCTTATACACCACTACACCAGGGTACACCACTGGGTTGATGGAGCCTTATACACCACTACACCAGGGTACACCACTGGGTTGATGGAGCCTTATACACCACTACACCAGGGTACACCACTTGGTTGATGGAGCCTTATACACCACTACACCAGGGTACACCACTGGGTTGATGGAGCCTTATACACCACTACACCAAGGTACACCACTTGGTTGATGGAGCCTTATACACCACTACACAAGAGTACACCACTTGGTTGATGGAGCCTTATACACCACTACACCAGGGTACACCACTGGGTTGATGGAGCCTTATACACCACTACACCAGGGTACACCACTGGGTTGATGGAGCCTTAGACACCACTACACCAGGGTACACCACTTGGTTGATGGAGCCTTATACACCACTACACCAGGGTACACCACTTGGTTGATGGAGCCTTATACACCACTACACCAGGGTACACCACTGGGTTGATGAAGCCTTATACACCACTACACCAGGGTACACCACTGGGTTGATGGAGCCTTATACACCACTACACCAGGGTACACCACTTGGTTGTTGGAGCCTTATACACCACTACACCAGGGTACACCACTGGGTTGATGGAGCCTTATACACCACTACACCAGGGTACACCACTGGGTTGATGGAGCCTTATACACCACTACACCAGGGTTCACCACTGGGTTGATGAAGCCTTATACACCACTACACCAGGGTACACCACTGAGTTGATGGAGCCTTATACACCACTACACCAGGGTACACCACTGGGTTGATGGAGCCTTAGACACCACTACACCAGGGTACACCACTTGGTTGATGGAGCCTTATACACCACTACACCAGGGTACACCACTTGGTTGATGGAGCCTTATACACCACTACACCAGGGTACACCACTGGGTTGATGGAGCCTTATACACCACTACACCAGGGTACACCACTGGGTTGATGGAGCCTTATACACCACTACACCAGGGTACACCACTTGGTTGATGGAGCCTTATACACCACTACACCAGGGTACACCACTTGGTTGATGGAGCGTTATACACCACTACACCAGGGTACACCACTTGGTTGATGGAGCCTTATACACCACTACACCAGGGTACACCACTGGGTTGATGGAGCCTCATACACCACTACGCCAGGGTACACCACTTGGTTGTTGGAGCCTTATACACCACTACACCAGGGTACACCACTTGGTTGATGGAGCCTTATACACCACTACACCAGGGTACACCACTGGGTTGATGGAGCCTTATACACCACTACACCAGGGTACACCACTTGGTTGATGGAGAATTATACACCACTACACCAGGGTACACCACTTGGTTGATGGAGCCTTATACACCACTACACCAGGGTACACCACTTGGTTGATGGAGCCTTATACACCACTACACCAGGGTACACCACTGGGTTGATGGAGCCTTATACACCACTACACCAGGGTACACCACTTGGTTGATGGAGCCTTATACACCACTACACCAGGGTACACCACTTGGTTGATGGAGCCTTAGACACCACTACACCAGGGTACACCACTTGGTTGTTGGAGTCCTTATACACCACTACACCAGGGTACACCACTGGGTTGATGGAGCCTTATGCACCACTCCACCAGGGTACACCACTTGGTTGTTGGAGCCTTATACACCACTACACCAGGGTACACCACTGGGTTGATGGAGCCTTATACACCACTACACCAGGGTACACCACTGGGTTGATGGAGCCTTATACACCACTACACCAGGGTTCACCACTGGGTTGATGAAGCCTTATACACCACTACACCAGGGTACACCACTGAGTTGATGGAGCCTTATACACCACTACACCAGGGTACACCACTGGGTTGATGGAGCCTTATACACCACTACACCAGGGTTCACCACTGGGTTGATGGAGCCTTATACACCACTACACCAGGGTACTCCACTGGGTTGTTGGAGCCTTATACACCACTACACCAGGGTACACCACTGGGTTGATGGAGCCTTATACACCACTACACCAGGGTACACCACTTGGTTGATTGAGCCTTATACACCACTACACCAGGGTACACCACTGGGTTGATGGAGCCTTATACACCACTACACCAGGGTACACCACTTGGTTGATGGAGCCTTAGACACCACTACACCATGGTACACTACTTGGTTGATGGAGCCTTATACACCACTACACCAGGGTACACCACTTGGTTGATGGAGCCTTATACACCACTACACCAGGGTACACCACTGGGTTGCTGGAGCCTTATACACCACTACACCAGGGTACACCACTGGGTTGGTGGATCCTTATACACCACTATACCAGGGTACACCACTGGGTTGATGGATACTTATACACCACTACACCAGGGTACACCACTTGGTTGATGGAGCCTTATACACCACTACACCAGGGTACACCACTGGGTTGGTGGATACTTATACACCACTACACCAGGGTACACCACTTGGTTAATGGAGCCTTATACACCACTACACCAGGGTACACCACTGGGTTGGTGGATACTTATACACCACTACACCAGGGTACACCACTGGGTTGATGGAGCCTTATACACCACTACACCAGGGTACACCACTGGGTTGATGGAGCCTTATACACCACTACACCAGGGTACACCACTTGGTTGATGGAGCCTTATACACCACTACACCAGGGTACACCACTGGGTTGGTGGATACTTATACACCACTACACCAGGGTACACCACTTGGTTAATGGAGCCTTATACACCACTACACCAGGGTACACCACTGGGTTGGTGGATACTTATACACCACTACACCAGGGTACACCACTGGGTTGATGGAGCCTTATACACAAACTACACCAGGGTACACCACTGGGTTGATGGATACTTATACACCACTACACCAGGGTACACCACTTGGTTGATGGAGCCTTATACACCACTACACCAGGGTACACCACTGGGTTGATGGAGCCTTATACACCACTACACCAGGGTACACCACTTGGTTGTTGGAGCCTTATACACCACTACACCAGGGTATACCACTGGGTTGATGGAGCCTTATACACCACTACACCAGGGTACACCACTGGGTTGATGGAGCCTTATACACCACTACACCAGGGTACACCACTGGGTTGATGGAGCCTTATACACCACTACACCAGAGTACACCACTTGGTTGTTGGAGCCTTATACACCACTACACCAGGGTACACCACTGGGTTGATGGAGCCTTATACACCACTACACCAGGGTACACCACTGGGTTGATGGAGCTTTACACCACTACACCAGGGTACACCACTGGGTTGATGGAGCCTCATACACCACTACACCAGGGTACACCACTTGGTTGATGGAGCCTTAGACACCAATACACCAGGGTACACCACTTGGTTGTTGGAGCCTTATACACCACTACACCAGGGTACACCACTTGGTTGTTGGAGCCTTATACACCACTACACCATGGTGCACCACTTGGTTGATGGAGCCTTATACACCACTACACCAGGGTACACCACTGGGTTGTTGGAGCCTTATATACCACTGGGTTGTTGGAGCCTTATACACCACTACACCAAGGTACACCACTTGGTTGATGGAGCCTTATACACCACTACACCAGGGTACACCACTTGGTTGATGGAGCCTTATACACCACTACACCAGGGCACACCACTTGGTTGATGGAGCCTTATACACCACTACACCAGGGTACACCACTTGGTTGATGGAGCCTTATACACCACTACACCAGGGTACACCACTGGCTTGTTGGAGCCTTATACACCACTACACCAGGGTACACCACTTGGTTGATGGAGCCTTATACACCACTACACCAGGGTACACCACTGGGTTGTTGGAGCCTTATACACCACTACACCAGGGTACACCACTTGGTTGATGGAGCCTTATACACCACTACACCAGGGTACACCACTTGGTTGATGGAGCCTTATACACCACTACACCAGGGTACACCACTTGGTTGATGGAGCCTTATACACCACTACACCAGGGTACACCACTTGGTTGATGGAGCCTTATACACCACTACACCAGGGTACATCACTTTGTTGATGGAGCCTTATACACCACTACACCAGGGTACACCACTTGGTTGATGGAGCCTTATACACCACTACACCAGGGTACACCACTTGGTTGATGGAGCCTTATACACCACTACACCAGGGTACACCACTGGGTTGTTGGAGCGTTATACACCACTACACCAGGGTACACCACTTGGTTGTTGGAGCCTTATACACCACTACACCAGGGTACACCACTTGGTTGTTGGAGCCTTATACACCACTACACCAGGGTGCACCACTTGGTTGATGGAGCCTTATACACCACTACACCAGGGTACACCACTGGGTTGTTGGAGCCTTATACACCGCTGGGTTGTTGGAGCCTTATACACCACTACACCAAGGTACACCACTTGGTTGATGGAGCCTTATACACCACTACACCAGGGTACACCACTTGGTTGATGGAGCCTTATACACCACTACACCAGGGTACACCACTTGGTTGATGGAGCCTTATACACCACTACACCAGGGTACATCACTTTGTTGATGGAGCCTTATACACCACTACACCAGGTTACACCACTTGGTTGATGGAGCCTTATACACCACTACACCAGGGTACACCACTGGGTTGTTGGAGCCTTATACACCACTACACCAGGGTACACCACTTGGTTGATGGAGCCTTATGCACCACTACACCAGGGTACACCACTTGGTTGATGGAGCCTTATACACCACTACACCAGGGTACACCACTTGGTTGATGGAGCCTTATACACCACTACACCAGGGTACACCACTTGGTTGATGGAGCCTTATACACCACTACACCAGGGTACACCACTTTGTTGATGGAGCCTTATACACCACTACACCAGGGTACACCACTTGGTTGATGGAGCCTTATACACCACTCCACCAGGGTACATCACTTGGTTGATGGAACCTTATACACCACTACACCAGGGTACACCACTGGGTTGTTGGAGCCTTATACACCACTACACCAGGGTACACAACTTGGTTGATGGAGCTTTATACACCACTACACCAGGGTACACCACTTGGTTGATGGAGCCTTATACACCACTACACCAGGGTACACCACTGGGTTGATGGAGCCTTATACACCACTACACCAGGGTTCACCACTGGGTTGATGGAGCCTTATACACCACTACACCAGGGTACGCCACTGGGTTGACGGAGCCTTATACTCAGGGTACATCGCTGGGTTGACGGAGCCTTGTACTCAGGTACACCACTCGGTTGACGGAGTCTTATACTCAGGTACACCACTGGGTTGACGGAGCCTCATACTCAGGTACACCACTGGGTTGACGGAGCCTTATACTCGGGTACACCACTGGGTTGACGGAGCCTTATACTCAGGTACACCACTCGGTTGACGGAGCCTTATACTCAGGTACACCACTCGGTTGACGGAGTCTTATACTCAGGTACACCACTGGGTTGACGGAGCCTTATACTCAGGTACACCACTCGGTTGACGGAGCCTTATACTCGGGTACACCACTCGGTTGACGGAGCCTTATACTCAGGTACACCACTCGGTTGACGGAGCCTTATACTCAGGTACACCACTGGGTTGACGGAGCCTTATACTCAGGGACACCACTCGGTTGACGGAGTCATATACTCGGGTACACCACTGGGTTGACGGAGCCTTATACTCAGGTACACCACTCGGTTGACGGAGACTTATACTCGGGTACACCACTCGGTTGACGGAGCCTTATACTCGGGTACACCATTCGGTTGATGGAGCCTTATACTCAGGTACACCACTCGGTTGACGGAGCCTTATACTCAGTACACCACTGGGTTGACGGAGCCTTATACTCAGGTACACCACTGGGTTGACGGAGCCTTATACTCACGTACACCACTGGGTTGACGGAGCCTTATACTCAGGTACACCACTGGGTTGACGGAGCCTTATACTCAGGTACACCACTGGGTTGACGGAGCCTTATACTCAGGTACACCACTGGGTTGACGGAGCCTTATACTCAGGTACACCACTGGGTTGACGGAGCCTTATACTCAGGTACACCACTGGGTTGACGGAGCCTTATACTCAGGTACACCACTGGGTTGACGGAGCCTTATACTCAGGTACACCACTGGGTTGACGGAGCCTTATACTCAGGTACACCACTGGGTTGACGGAGCCTTATACTCAGGTACACCACTGGGTTGACGGAGCCTTATACTCAGGTACACCACTGGGTTGACGGAGCCTTATACTCAGTACACCACTGGGTTGACGGAGCCTTATACTCGGGTACACCACTGGTTGACGGAGCCTTATACTCAGGTACACCACTGGGTTGACGGAGCCTTATACTCAGGTACACCACTGGGTTGACGGAGCCTTATACTCAGGTACACCACTGGGTTGACGGAGCCTTATACTCAGGGTACACCACTGGGTTGACGGAGCCTTATACTCAGGTACACCACTGGGTTGACGGAGCCTTATACTCAGGTACACCACTGGGTTGACGGAGCCTTATACTCAGTGCACCACTGGGTTGACGGAGCCTTATACTCAGGTACACCACTGGGTTGACGGAGCCTTATACTCAGTACACCACTGGGTTGACGGAGCCTTATACTCAGGTACACCACTGGGTTGACAGAGCCTTATACTCAGTACACCACTGGGTTGACGGAGCCTTATACTCAGGTACACCACTCGGTTGACGGAGCCTTATACTCAGTACACCACTGGGTTGACGGAGCCTTATACTCAGGTACACCACTGGGTTGACGGAGCCTTATACTCAGGTACACCACTGGGTTGACGGAGCCTTATACTCAGGTACACCACTCGGTTGACGGAGGCTTATACTCAGTACACCACTGGGTTGACGGAGCCTTATACTCAGGTACACCACTGGGTTGACGGAGCCTTATACTCAGGTACACCACTCGGTTGACGGAGCCTTATACTCGGGTACACCACTGGGTTGACGGAGCCTTATACTCAGGTACACCACTCGGTTGACGGAGCCTTATACTCAGTACACCACTGGGTTGACGGAGCCTTATACTCAGGTACACCACTGGGTTGACGGAGCCTTATACTCAGGTACACCACTGGGTTGACGGAGCCTTATACTCAGGTACACCACTGGGTTGACGGAGCCTTATACTCAGTACACCACTGGGTTGACGGAGCCTTATACTCAGGTACACCACTGGTTGACGGAGCCTTATACTCAGGACACCACTGGTTGACGGAGCCTTATACTCAGGTACACCACTGGTTGACGGAGCCTTATACTCAGGTACACCACTGGGTTGACGGAGCCTTATACTCAGGTACACCACTGGGTTGACGGAGCCTTATACTCAGTACACCACTGGGTTGACGGAGCCTTATACTCAGGTACACCACTGGGTTGACGGAGCCTTATACTCAGGTACACCACTGGGTTGACGGAGCCTTATACTCAGTACACCACTGGGTTGACGGAGCCTTATACTCAGGTACACCACTGGTTTGACGGAGCCTTATACTCAGGTACACCACTGGGTTGACGGAGCCTTATACTCAGGTACACCACTGGGTTGACGGAGCCTTATACTCAGGTACACCACTGGGTTGACGGAGCCTTATACTCAGTACACCACTGGGTTGACGGAGCCTTATACTCGGGTACACCACTGGTTTGACGGAGCCTTATACTCAGGTACACCACTGGGTTGACGGAGCCTTATACTCAGTACACCACTGGGTTGACGGAGCCTTATACTCAGGTACACCACTGGGTTGACGGAGCCTTATACTCAGGTACACCACTGGGTTGACGGAGCCTTATACTCAGGTACACCACTGGGTTGACGGAGCCTTATACTCAGGTACACCACTGGGTTGACGGAGCCTTATACTCAGGTACACCACTGGGTTGACGGAGCCTTATACTCAGGTACACCACTGGGTTGACGGAGCCTTATACTCAGGTACACCACTGGGTTGACGGAGCCTTATACTCAGGTACACCACTGGGTTGACGGAGCCTTATACTCAGTACACCACTGGGTTGACGGAGCCTTATACTCAGTACACCACTGGGTTGACGGAGCCTTGTACTCAGGTACACCACTGGGTTGACGGAGCCTTATACTCAGGTACACCACTGGGTTGACGGAGCCTTATACTCAGGTACACCACTGGGTTGACGGAGCCTTATACTCAGTACACCACTGGGTTGACGGAGCCTTATACTCGGGTACACCACTGGTTTGACGGAGCCTTATACTCAGGTACACCACTGGGTTGACGGAGCCTTATACTCAGGTACACCACTGGGTTGACGGAGCCTTATACTCAGGTACACCACTGGGTTGACGGAGCCTTATACTCAGTACACCACTGGGTTGACGGAGCCTTATACTCGGGTACACCACTGGTTTGACGGAGCCTTATACTCAGGTACACCACTGGGTTGACGGAGCCTTATACTCAGGTACACCACTGGGTTGACGGAGCCTTATACTCAGGTACACCACTGGGTTGACGGAGCCTTATACTCAGGTACACCACTGGGTTGACGGAGCCTTATACTCAGGTACACCACTGGGTTGACGGAGCCTTATACTCAGGTACACCACTGGGTTGACGGAGCCTTATACTCAGTACACCACTGGGTTGACGGAGCCTTATACTCAGGTACACCACTGGGTTGACGGAGCCTTATACTCAGGTACACCACTGGGTTGACGGAGCCTTATACTCAGGTACACCACTGGGTTGACGGAGCCTTATACTCAGTACACCACTGGGTTGACGGAGCCTTATACTCAGGTACACCACTGGGTTGACGGAGCCTTATACTCAGGTACACCACTGGGTTGACGGAGCCTTATACTCAGGTACACCACTCGGTTGACGGAGCCTTATACTCAGGTACACCACTGGGTTGACGGAGCCTTATACTCAGGTACACCACTGGGTTGACGGAGCCTTATACTCAGTACACCACTGGGTTGACGGAGCCTTATACTCAGGTACACCACTGGGTTGACGGAGCCTTATACTCAGGTACACCACTGGGTTGACGGAGCCTTATACTCAGTACACCACTGGGTTGACGGAGCCTTATACTCGGGTACACCACTGGTTTGACGGAGCCTTGTACTCAGGTACACCACTGGGTTGACGGAGCCTTATACTCAGGTACACCACTGGGTTGACGGAGCCTTATACTCAGGTACACCACTGGGTTGACGGAGCCTTATACTCAGTACACCACTGGGTTGACGGAGCCTTATACTCGGGTACACCACTGGTTTGACGGAGCCTTATACTCAGGTACACCACTGGGTTGACGGAGCCTTATACTCAGGTACACCACTGGGTTGACGGAGCCTTATACTCAGGTACACCACTGGGTTGACGGAGCCTTATACTCAGTACACCACTGGGTTGACGGAGCCTTATACTCGGGTACACCACTGGTTTGACGGAGCCTTATACTCAGGGTACACCACTGGGTTGACGGAGCCTTATACTCAGGTACACCACTGGGTTGACGGAGCCTTATACTCAGGTACACCACTGGGTTGACGGAGCCTTATACTCAGGGTACACCACTGGGTTGACGGAGCCTTATACTCAGGTACACCACTGGGTTGACGGAGCCTTATACTCAGGGTACACCACTGGGTTGACGGAGCCTTATACTCAGTGCACCACTGGGTTGACGGAGCCTTATACTCAGGTACACCACTGGGTTGACGGAGCCTTATACTCAGTACACCACTGGGTTGACGGAGCCTTATACTCAGGTACACCACTGGGTTGACAGAGCCTTATACTCAGTACACCACTGGGTTGACGGAGCCTTATACTCAGGTACACCACTCGGTTGACGGAGCCTTATACTCAGTACACCACTGGGTTGACGGAGCCTTATACTCAGGTACACCACTGGGTTGACGGAGCCTTATACTCAGTACACCACTGGGTTGACGGAGCCTTATACTCAGGTACACCACTCGGTTGACTGAGGCTTATACTCAGTACACCACTGGGTTGACGGAGCCTTATACTCAGGTACACCACTGGGTTGACGGAGCCTTATACTCAGGTACACCACTCGGTTGACGGAGCCTTATACTCGGGTACACCACTGGGTTGACGGAGCCTTATACTCAGGTACACCAATCGGTTGACGGAGCCTTATACTCAGTACACCACTGGGTTGACGGAGCCTTATACTCAGGTACACCACTGGGTTGACGGAGCCTTATACTCAGGTACACCACTCGGTTGACGGAGCCTTATACTCAGGCACACCACTGGGTTGACGGAGCCTTATACTCAGGTACACCACTCGGTTGACGGAGCCTTATACTCAGGTACACCACTGGGTTGACGGAGCCTTATACTCAGGTACACCACTGGGTTGAAGTTCTTCCATGGTAATATATCTCCTTCGGTAAATACAGTGAGAGAAGCACAGTAAAACACGGAAGCAATGACCGAGCCATATACCCAGGGAGGCCTCCGTTAACAGGGCGACATACCTCCCCTCCCACATCGACGGGGCGGCCGGTCTCTCTGGTTATCGGGCTCTGGCGGCGAAGCCTTTAGCCCAGGGAGGAGCCCCTGGTAGATTTCTTGGAGGGTAAACCTCTTTCATAAGGGTGATTATTTTTACCTGTAGCCAGGTATTATTATTATTATTATTATTATTTTATTATTATTATTATTATTATTAAATTATCACATGTTTTTCTTATCAATATTACGGTTTTTTATCATTAGTATCATTTTGGTTATTATTATTGTAGTTCTTATTAATTATATTTTTTATTACAATAAATAATATCATTATTACTTTTATATTTTC
Organism: Homarus gammarus; assembly: GCA_958450375.1. Taxonomy (NCBI): domain Eukaryota; kingdom Metazoa; phylum Arthropoda; class Malacostraca; order Decapoda; family Nephropidae; genus Homarus; species Homarus gammarus. Next base: position 1,005,458 of record CAUDMG010001957.1, on the reverse strand, counting down.
CAAAACTGTTTCCACTTTACTTAAAGAAAATGAAGACACACAGTACAACACTCACCTCATGATGTACTAAGCCTTAAAACTACTGTAGTACCAACTCTTCTTCCTCTTTCATAATTATACATTTTTATTTTTAATCATCGTTAAAACTATCCATATATCCATACCATTCTATGAGACTCTGTTAAATATTCCTCTGTTTTACATTTAATTCATAAGTTGTAATGGTCACTGCTGTTCCTGGGAAAGATTTATAATGACTTGAGTGTCTATCTTGGTAAACAAACCCTCATTGGAGGTTATTTAAGATGGTTTATTACTGTGTCATGTTAGAGATTCATAGCTTTCATGGCATTGATTCTTACGTTTATTGACATATTGTACTATTAGCGTGTTCTTCACACACACACACACATATATATATATATATATATATATATATATATATATATATATATATATATATTAAACGTCAATTGTATTTTTTATACCCGTCGCCGCACTCGACTGCATTTACAAACCAATTCACAGATGGGTGTTCGGGCACGAACCAGCGAACCACAGAGTAAGTATGCGAAAGCTCTAACCATTCAACCACCCGTGCCTTGGTTAACATCAGTATACAGTATGAGTGTAACCATGGGTCCTGCCTTAACAAAGTATAACCTTGTGTGAGTAGCTGTGGCCTTGGTGTACAGTGTATCCTGTTCATGTTTTTCTTGTCATCACTTTCGAATTTCTGCTTCACTATCATGGTCTTTGTCCCGCTGCCTCTGATATTTTTCTCTCTCTCCTTCATGTTGTCCAGTTTTTCTCTTCTTTGTTTTCACATATATACTTTAGGTTTTGCCAGTGTCTGAGGTATTCTACAGGTCCAGGCCATATTTTAAAGGTATCACTACAGTACATCCGATTTTCGCCACGTTTTTGCCAGTATTTGCATGAGGGAATTTTTGGACGCGAAACCAGTGTAAAAGTATTCTGGCTAGACTGGCTCTTTCATTTTAGCATCAAGACACGGTGAAAAATAATCCGTCAACCAATGGAAAAACACAATAGAAAGAGTAAGAAATAAGCTGTGAAAATAAATAGACAAATTGGTACCCAGATGATATTTAAAATGATGCTTATTTATTTATTAATTTATAAGTGTGTGTGTGTGTGTGTGTGTGTGTGTGGGGTACATAAGTCCACCTTCTCCACAGTTGTCAGTCTTCGTTCTTGACCTCTGACCTTAGCACATCAAGATAGCATCAGTTTTACTTATAATACCCTCGGTATGTGAGGACAGACACAAGATAACAGTGCGCAATTTGACAGAGACAGGGTGATCGAAAAGTCCCTGTGCACCTGACGCAATTAATAAGATAATGTTATACCCTGTTATACCCACATCGTTATATGCCTTGCTCCACTTGTTATGCCGTCATTGTTATATACCTTGTTCTACTTACATTGCATATTGGAAATGGTATCCACTTCTAACTTTTACTGTGACCATATCCAATATTTACTGTAAGTAAAATGAGAAATAACTACAGTATTAATTATTACAGGTGCACAGGGACTTTTTGATCACCCTGTATAATACTCATAAAGCAAATAACGGAAGAGAAGCTTTAATGTGTTCTGAGTTTTCGTGATATTGTTGAATTTGTGTACCTGTCCTTATTATCTACATACCTGTCCTAATTATAAGTATACCTATTCTAATTGCATGTATACCTGTTCTAATTACAACATATGTATACCTGTCCTAATTATAACTCGCTGGGATTATTATATTCTAAGGTTTCTCAGGGTGTTTTGTCGTGTTTAAATCAGTGAAAATAGGTAGAAATAGCAGATCAGATACAGTAATTTCTTCAACAATATTTGACTTCGTGTTCTGCAAAATTGACATAATGGCGTATATTTCGATTATTATCTGTGTAGAGACCAATTTTCATGTATGTATGTTTTCTCGTGCACACACACACACACACACACTGTCAGGGTCCCCAATGTAACTTTCCAATCCATCTTACTTTTCCGCTTTCAAATTTTCTCCTTCGAAAGTCCTCTTTATAATCTACCTCCTCTCTCTCTTCCTTTCCTTTCTACATTTCTCTCTATCTCTTTCTTAATATGAATCATTAGTCTCTGCCTTATTAATTCTTTTATTCATTACGTGTCATTATCCTTCCGTGCGCTGTTTGGTGAATATTACAATTAATCGTTTGTTTGTTGTGTTTAGTTATTGTTTTTTTTATTTCTCTTTGCTGTTTATTTTGGTGTTATTCTTCGCTGTGTACTTTATCATCATTCGTTAAAATTATTTAGTAACAGTAATAGTGCTGTGTAGCCTAGTTGAAGGTGATAGGTTAGTTTCAATAGGGTTAAGTTACTTTTGGTTAGGTTAGGTTAAATTAGGATGGGTTAGGTTAGGATGGGTGGTTAGGTTAGGTTAGGATTAAGATAACAAAGGTTAGGTTGGGCTTGGTTGGGTTGGGGTATGTTGGATTAAAATAGGTTAGGTTTAGGTTAGGATTGGACCAGACGAAAGTGTGTACAGATTTTTATTTATTACAGACAGCAGTGTGTACATCTAACACTTAAAGTAACCGCTAGTGTGTACATCTAACACTTAAAGTAACCACTAGTGTGTACATCTAACACTTAAAGTAACCGCTAGTGTGTACATCTAACACTTAAAGTAACCGCTAGTGCAGTGGTTCTCAACCTTGTTTGCCCCATGCACCCCTTTCACCATATGTCAGAATGTCATTCCCCCTCCTTTCCAAGATTGTCTGCCTCAAAAAGTGCAATCCAAATAATATGAATATAATACTGAAAATCATTTATTTTTTCCATATTAGTATCAGTTTTCCCCCCCTGAAAACCTGTGGGGGGGAAATTCCCCCCCCCCCCCCCCCCCGGTTGAGAACCCCTGCGCTAGTGTGTACATCTAACACTTAAAGTAACCACTAGTGTGTACATCTAACACTTAAAGTAACCGCTAGTGTGTACATCTAACACTTAAAGTAACCGCTAGTGTGTACATCTAACACTTAAAGTAACCGCTAGTGTGTACATCTAACACTTAAAGTAACCGCTAGTGTGTACATCTAACACTTAAAGTAACCGCTAGTGTGTACATCTAACACTTAAAGTAACCGCTAGTGTGTACATCTAACACTTAAAGTAACCGCTAGTGTGTACATCTAACACTTAAAGTAACCGCTAGTGTGTACATCTAACACTTAAAGTAACCGCTAGTGTGTACATCTAACACTTAAAGTAACCGCTAGTGTGTACATCTAACACTTAAAGTAACCGCTAGTGTGTACATCTAACACTTAAAGTAACCGCTAGTGTGTACATCTAACACTTAAAGTAACCGCTAGTGTGTACATCTAACACTTAAAGTAACCGCGAGTGTGTACATCTAACACTTAAAGTAACCGCTAGTGTGTACATCTAACACTTAAAGTAACCGCTAGTGTGTACATCTAACACTTAAAGTAACCGCTAGTGTGTACATCTAACACTTAAAGTAACCGCTAGTGTGTACATCTAACACTTAAAGTAACCGCTAGTGTGTACATTTTCAAACAAATTGTGAGGCTGACCAGATTAAATATTTATCCATTGCATTTTCGATTTGCTTTTTTTTGCATATGCGTTTTCATCATTTCTGTTCTTTATGGTATATTAAATGATTTCTTCCCTGTAGTTATAGTTTCTGAACGATGTAAATAGATGCACATAATTATATATCTTTAAGTGATTCTAAAATCTTCGTTATGTAAATTCCTGCATTTTGCTAGGATAGTTACATCTTTTGTATCATGTATACTATGTATATAATGAGTATATCAGTATATGTGTATATTAATTACAAATTCGATTCAAAGTAACTTGAACGTATATTAATTCATATTGTGTTCGTTTGTTCGTTTGTTTGTACTCTTAGATTTTTCACCTAATCAACATAAATTTTTTCTGTCTTTCATAATTACAATAAACTACGTGATAAAGGGAGCTCTGTTTTCTGCGTGTAGGTTATGTGATGTTGTGTTAGGTTAGGTTAAGCTGGGTTAGGTTAGGTTAGGTTAGGTTTGCATTGCGTTTGGTCAGGCTTGATTAGATTCGATCAGGTGAGGTTAGGTTAGGTGTAGGGATAATTTATGAACTTGGTCTATGTGGAGGGATATAATTTTAGTGTATTTGTGATGCGTAGACGTCAGGGGATTAGGTTACGGCAGGTTAGTGTTGGGTTAAGTTAAATTAATCTAGATTAGGTTAGGTCAGGTCAGATCAGGTTAGGTTAAGTGGGTTTAGCTTAGAGGTCAGGATAAGATAGACATGCATTCGGTTAGGTTTGGTAAGGTCAGGTCAGGTTAGGTTAGAGTTGGTTAAGTTGGGGTTTGTAAGAAATGACGTGTTATATTAGATTAGGATAAATTAGCTTAGGTTAGAGTTAATTTTAGTAAATTAGAATATGTTAGTCTAGGTTAAGTTAAATTTAGTTGTTCAAATTTAAATTAGGTAAAGTTAGAGATACATTTATGTTGGATTAGGTTCGATTAGAACAATTTAGGTTAACGTTGATTTGGGCTGGATTAGGTAAAGTTGTGTCAGATTTGGTTAAAGTCGCCATAAGAAAATTACGTTGAGTTAGGTAGTATTTGGCTAGGTTTAAATTACTTAGGGTTAGGTTAGGTCAAGTTAAGTTGGAGAGACTTTTAGTTACATTACGTGAATTTGGTCCCATGGGTGAGAGTCGATCGTAATACCCAGTTGGTATTTTAGTCGTGTTAGCAGAGAGAGAGAGAGAGAGAGAGAGAGACGGGAGGTGGGAGTGTGGGGTGGTGCAAAGCAGTGAACGCTTACAAAATAACTCATCAAGAAGTGTGGAAGCAGGCACCGCTAGGGTTGGTATTCCTGACGGCACTCTCTCTCTCTCTCTCTCTCTCTCTCTCTCTCTCTACTCTGAGAGACCAGAAAGCAGAAAATATTTCCTTCAGTTTTATACATTAATCCGAGTAATTACTGTTTGATTTTTATACGAGAGAAAAGATTGAGTTTCAGTGTCACATTTTATGCTGGATTTTAAATTTGGAATTAAAATGGAGGAATGATTCTCTGACGCAACTAAAATATTTTTTAACCAATTCTATATTATGTTTATGTTCAGTTGTGAGCAAATGACGTGATCGTTGTACAACCCAAGGATCTACCAGTCACACTCAAGTGGGTATTTTTATTAACCACACACACACGCATATATATATATATATATATATATATATATATATATATATATATATATGCTGATAACCCCTGAAAATGTGAATTACACGAAAGCGCTTGGGAACTTCGTGTTTTCGTCTTTCCTTGTGGTTATCAGCATATACCTAGATCACGCGCCCGTACAGTGATTTACTTGCATATATATATATATATATATATATATATATATATATATATATATATATATATATATATATATATATATATATATATGGATCATATGAAGATCTTCCCCCCCAGGATAGATCATATGAAGATTCTCCCCCCAAGTAGGTTTGGGGGGGAGGATCTTCATATGATCCATATATATATATATATATATAGAGAGAGAGAGAGAGAGAGAGTATTAACATTATATTCCTTCAGTTTTACTATGTCACCTGCTTCCATTATTAGTATTGTACAGAGAGAATCACCAAATGAATTCGATGTTAGTGTACCTGATTGTGACCAGCGCAACAATAACTAAGAAGAGTAGATAGAGAGTAGTAAACATAGTGAGGTAGTGAGAGACCAGCTGATGGAACAGGTGTTGCCCCAGGCCATGAGTCACTCGATCGATCAGCTGTTCACAGGGTTGGTACACCTGTCCCCAACCAGCCAATATTCTGGTATACCTGCTTTGACAGTGGTCACTGGCGTGATAAATCGCCACATACAACGCTACAGCCACTATACCAGACGAGGAAGCATAACTCAGGAGAGTTAGGATGTTATAAGAGCGAGGATTCTTGCGGAGAGCGGTGTTGCTTCGAGGTTGGCACACCTGAGCTGCTCCTGACCGTGAATAAGTAAGTCGGGTTATATTGGTGGGGCTCCTCAGCTCTCACTTTAGGTTATGCTAGTTTTTATGACATTCTTAAACAGCCGTCGTTGTGCTGCTGCGGTTGCTCATCTTGTGTTAATCATTCGTATTGCCCTGAGCTGCGTCAAAACGTTTCTCTTTAACTACTCGTGACTTGCAATTCGTTGCTTTAAAAGGTGCTTCCAGGTTTTGCCTCAACTTAAATATTTACACTTTAAGGAGACATCTTTGTGTATTGTCATACATGAGAAGAAAACATCGTAGCATGCAAGTGTCGGAAACCTGTGCGATCAGCTCGAATAAACATCATTATTTATTAATCGCATTGGTGAAGAAAGCCGGATTTTCCAAGGCGAGGATCGGTAAGTTAAGTTGTGCAGGCAAGCAAGCAAGCAAGCAGGCGGGCGGTGGTGGCAGAGCAAGTGCTACACGCAGCATCGACCCGCCAGCTGTTGGGTTGGCACACCTGTTTGTAACCCTGTAACCTCGGTCGCCGCCGCACCACCGATGATATCACCGCTAAATAAACTAAGCAGAACAAAATCCCCCAATTCTCTGACCTCAAAGTCACGCCACTCTCCCAACCATCACATAATTTGGGAGAAAACGAGCAGAATGACTCACGTGAAGCAAATATAAGAGAGAGGAATCAATAGCGGCAGATATTGAACGACGGGGAGAGAGGAGGGTGGAGGACGACGGAAGGGTAGAGGGAGCAGGGCCATAAAAAATAAAAATATCGGCAAATCAATGCGGAAAGGAAGCAGGCATATTGAATTTGTATTTTTGACTGAGAAAATTATTAATCCTTCTTTCAGAACTTTGCAGTACGTTAGCTTGATTAAAAGTATGATTAAAGATATTTTAACTTGCTGGTAACATGGCCACATAGTATGATAACACTTATAACCTCCCAGTTTATGCTTGGAAGAATATTGCACAACATCTAGTTTATGGTGCCTGGACTATCTTGTTGTATTAGCAAAATTTGTACCTTCTAGGTGTTGGCATGACTATGCTATTGTTAGCATATTTTATCATGAATGCGTACTTCCTTATTGAGAGAGAGAGAGAGAGAGAGAGAGAGACGCAGTGCCGGATTAACCATGAGGCACTTGAGGCACTGGTCTCATGCCCCCCGACTCTAAGGGGCCCCCAAATCCAAACATTCTCGAAGTTGAAGCATATAAAACATGAACTTCGTTCAACGATGTCCTAGCATCGTCTCAATTTTCTGCCTTATGAACATTGAATGTGTTATTTTGCAGAAGTTTAATATTGATGAAATCATTGATAAATTTTGGTAGATTTTGTTTTTGTTATATATATATATATATATATATATATATATATATATATATATAATATATATATATATATATATATATATATATATATATATATATATATATATAGGCTACCTTGAGGGTAGGGGGCCCCCAAGTTGATTTGTGCCTCAGGCCCTTATTAAGCTTAATCCGGCCCTGAGAGAGAGAGAGAGAGAGAGAGAGAGAGAGAGAGAGAGAGAGACTGTGTCAATTAAAAATAAATATATACTTATTAAAATAATTGAAAATTGCCTCAAACTCTGAAATATACTAATTTTCCGCTAGGTTTGACCCCTTCAGTATGACCGTATCCCAGCAGGAAAACCAATCTATACTTCGCCTCCGTCACTACCGGTAACATGATCACGTAGCGCTTATAGGCCTCAGGTCATGTTAGGTATATATACCTGCGACACCGTAGGTATACAAACCTTGGTAAATTGTCACCAAAGATATGTATACCTTGGTAAATTGTCACCCGACATATGTATGCTTTGGTAAATTGTCATCCGATATTATTAAGTATACTATGGTAAATGGTCACCCGATATTATTAAGTATACTTTGGTAAATGGTCACCCGATATTATTAAGTATACTTTGGTAAATGGTCACCCGATATTATTAAGTATACTTTGGTAAATGGTCACCCGATATTATTAAGTATACTTTGGTAAATGGTCACCCGATATTGTTAAGTATACTTTGGTAAATGGTCACCCGATATTATTAAGTATACTTTGGTAAATGGTCACCCGATATTATTAAGTATACTTTGGTAAATGGTCACCCGATATTATTAAGTATACTTTGGTAAATGGTCACCCGATATTATTAAGTATACTTTGGTAAATGGTCACCCGATATTATTAAGTATACTTTGGTAAATGGTCACCCGATATTATTAAGTATACTTTGGTAAATGGTCACCCGATATTATTAAGTATACTTTGGTAAATGGTCACCCGATATTATTAAGTATACTTTGGTAAATGGTCACCCGATATTATTAAGTATACTTTGGTAAATGGTCACCCGATATTATTAAGTATACTTTGGTAAATGGTCACCCGATATTATTAAGTATACTTTGGTAAATGGTCACCCGATATTATTAAGTATACAGTACTTTGGTAAATTGTCACCTGATATATTCTTTGGTAAATTGTCATCTGATATATACTTTGGTAAATTATCACTAGATATGTATAGCCTGGAAAATTTTCACCAGATATGTATACCTTGGTAAGTTGTCGCAAGATATATGTAAACCTTGGTAGACTGCCATCATGGATATATGTGTATACCTTGGTAAATTGTCACCATGTATACCTTGGTAAATTGTCACCATGTATACCTTGGTAAATTGTCACCAGGTATACCTTGGTAAATTGTCACCACGTATACCTTGGTAGATTGTCACCATGTATACTTTGGTAGATTGTTACCGTGTATACCTTGGTATATTCTTACCATGTATACTTTTGTTAAGTCTTCGCCTTGCCGTCCTAGTTTATCGAGCACTCATACTATCAGTATTCATCTATTAACAGTGGTGTAAATATACAGACTGAGTATATCTAGACTCATTGTATATTCATAGTATGTTGTGCGTGTAAGTATACCCGCAGAGGTGGTGGAGTACATCAAATGTCTTTGTTGTTTGTTATGAGAAGACGTGATGAAACTTACTAAAGGCGAGGGAAGCGTTATTTGGTGACCACAACCCCTTGTACGTCAGTAATAGACAGTTAATTAAAGGATAACCGTAGTGTTAATTTCGATAGTTCGTTGTTAGGTGGACATTTAACCACAGTACACGTCGCATGGATAAATTCATGGCCAGATTACACTCGTTAGCAATATCATGGAACCCTTTCAGTGTCAGCGAGAGCGGTGATAGTTTATAAAATTAGTGAAATAATTTGAAATAACTCTTTGGGTATTATTTTGAGTGTTAAATGTTGTGATGTACTACTGTAGAACCTTTACCGCCGAATTCCTTTTACTGTTAATGATAAACAAGTACAGTAATGTGAGAAGAATTATTGGAATCATTCCAAGTCGCTAACGGCGATAGAGTTTATAGTGGAGATGTGCGGCCATGTATGAGGGCAGGAGTGTATGCTCCGAGCATGGCAATACAGGCGCGGATCAATGCCGGGCGGCGGCTGGTGCCCGCTCGCTCACCTTGGCCATGACACTGAAATTCGTGCGGGGTTACAAATCCATACAAGGTGGCCTTCCTCACCGCCCTCTTGCTTCTCCACCGAATATACAGCCAGTTAATCGATTACCTGATGGATGAGATTAATTTTACTCCCCATCATTCTTTTGAGCGAAGGTTACTGGTGGTAGTTGAGGTGCCACACTGGGGTTGTCATTTAAGCAGGAACGGAAGGGAGGGGGGATGATTGAGTGGGTGGCGGCGCTGGGGAGCACTGGCCCAAAAACCTTGACAGTGAACATGGTAGACGACGCATGAGCCTCGCTGTTGATGATGATGATGATAACATAAGAGCAGCCACACCCACATGGCATACTTACACTGTGCCACGCCCCCACTTCACCTTTAAGACTCACACCATGATAAATAAACGCAACTGTTGTTTTGTTGACGATGTATCTGAGTGACAGTAGGAGGATTCACGATGTTTTGTTAATACGATCGACAATGATCATGTCAAGGTACTCTGCCATTACTCCAAGGTATGAATACGTAATTCACCATAAAATAGTTATGTATATGGTACTCCAAGGGGTATATAACAATAACGAAACGTGGTACAAAAATTAAGGCAATAAAATTAGGAAACCTTAGGCGGGCAGAGACTAATTCGTCACTACGCCATTGATTCGTCAGAGTACAGGATTCCTCCACCGAGCCTAGAAGCTACACAAGGGTAGAAAGTTAGACCCGATACGTGACGTTTAATGATTCACCATTACGTAGAAACCTGGTATGGTTGGCAGCAGTGGTTTTAACCTTGACATTGACCTAGAGAGCGGAATAGTTGGCACGCCTGAAAGTTCTGGTTCCATGAGGCTGTGGGTGTACGATAACTCTCTGACCTTCAAGTCTTCCAACCTACATTCGCCCACGTGAAACTTGGTGTTCCTTCTGGTTTTGTTGTGTGTTCTTTTACATGTACCTCCTCATTGGTTTTTTACACGTAGCAAAATGAACATGAAAACTGACGCTAACGTCGCGCTTGCGACATGAGGTGCCAATAGCGGATTATATCATAATCAATACCGCTATGAAGCTCATCCATGAAAGCGCGGTTACCCATTTCGCTCTTTTCTCCCTCCTTCTTTCTCTCTCTCTCCCGGAGTTATCAACTATCACTCTTGCTTACCTGGGATCAATTTCCCGAGGGTGTGGGAATCCGTAGTAGCAAGCAACTTTGGCTTCTATGACGGCCAGGCTTTACTTCCTATTGCTACCCTTCCTCCGCCCCCACCATATATATATATATTATTATTATTATTATTATTATTATTATCGTTTTAGTATTTTTGAGAGACCAGTTTGTGATATTTATTGTTTCTCTTTGAACGATGGTTGTATCATTATCATCATACCCACCACCACCATCACAACCACACTCATCACCACCATCACTACCACCACCACCACCATCACATTCACCATTACCACCATCACACCTACCACCGCCATCACCATCACCACCAGGATCACCATCATCATTCACTACACCCACCACCACAATCACCACCACCACCACCACCACCATGACCACTACCATCACCACCACCATCATCACCGTCACCACCACTACTGCCATCTTACCACATCCAACACCACTATTACCACAAAGAACACCACCAACACCACCACCACCATCATCATCATCACCACTACCATCACCACCATTACCATCATCACCATTACCATCACCACCATCACCACTGCCACCACCACAATTAACAACACCACCACCAGTACCCCTCCATCACTACCGTAACCACCACTATCACTAGTGCCATCATCATCATTACCACCACCTTTACACCCACCACCGTCACCACCTTTACATTCACCACCACCATTTCTACCACTATGACCACTACTATCACCACCACCACCACCACCACCACCTCGGTCACTCCAGCCACCACGTCCACCACCACCACCACCACCACCAAAACTACCACCATTACTACCACCACCACGTCCACCACCACCACCACCAAAACTACCACCATTACTACCACCACCGCCACCATTACTACCACCTCCACCACCATTATTACCATCACACCAACCATCACTATTAAAAAACGTGACCCATAGCCCTTATAATTTGCATGTGGTGTAGTTGTGTGTGCATGTGTGGTACAGCTGTGTGTGGTGCACCTGCGTGTGGTGCAGTTGTGTGTGGTAGAACTGTGTGTGGTGCAGCTATGTGTGGTACAGATGTGTTTGGTAGAGTTGTGTGTGGTGCACCTGTGAGTGGTAGAACTGTGTGTAGTGCAGCTGTGTGTGGTAGAACTGTGTGTGGTGTAGTTGTGTGTGGTGCAGCTATGTGTGGTACAGCTGTGTGTGTGGTAAACCTGTGTGTGATAGTGCTGTGTGTGGTGCAGCTGTGTGGTAGAACTGTGTGGTGCAGTTGTGTGGTGTAACTGTGCGTGATGCAGCTGTGTGTGGTGCAGCTGTGTGTGATAGTGCTGTTTGTGGTGCAGCTGTGTGTGGTAAACCTGTGTGTGGTAAACCTGTGTGTGATAGCGCTGTGTATGTGTCATAAAACTGTGTATGGTGCAGCTGTGTGTGTGGTAATCCTGTGTGTGGTAGAACTGTGTGTGTGGTGCAGCTGTGTGTAGTAGTACTGTGTGTAGTGCAGCTGTGTGTTATAGTGCTGTTTGTGGTGCAGCTTTGTGTGGTAAACCTGTGTGTGATAGTTCTGTGTGTAGTGCAGCTGTGTGGTAGAACTGTGTGCTGTGCAGTTGTGTGTGATAGTGCTGTGTGTGGTGCAGCTGTGTGGTAGAGCTGTGTGCGGTGCAGTTGTGTGCGATAGTGTTATGTGTGGTGCAGCTCTCTGTGGTACGGCTGTGTGTGGTGCAGCTGTGTGTGGTACGACTGTGTGTGTGCGTGAGGCGGCAGTGCGGCACAGCAGCCGGCTTGGCAAGCGGTTGGCCTCTACGGTATATGCCTAACGAGGTGTCGACCCAGAGACAAATATGGTCGACCCAGACGTAACACGTTTCCCAGTATGAACACGACCACCGGGAACCCGATCACACACACACACACACACGAAATCTCACTTACTCTTTCTTTGATTTCGTAATTTTAACGAAGATGTTAAACAAATGAAGACAGGGGAAAGTAGGAAAGAAAAAGAAGTTACGTTAATTGTGGAAATCCCCGTCAAAGTAATGAAAAAAAAAATCCCTGGGAGTGTCTGGTTTGTAAGTTGATGTCATGTTTACCTGCAAACTCTTGGGGATTCTGCCCTGGAGTGTTAGCTACTTGTGGGAGGGGGGGTTATGATGGCGCTAACCCCCCTCCCCCCCCTCCCTCCCTCCCACTTTTCTCTCGCCGGGTGTAAATTGAACCCTGGAACCCTGAGAATTTTCATGAGAAAAACTCAGATCGGGAAGTAAGAATACCGTGAAGGTATATATTTATGTATATTCAGCCATGTATATATTTAAACACGGTAACAAAAGGGATGACTTGTCTTAAAAATTATCCTACATCTTTTGTTTTTCGTAAGAGGACCATCTATATTAATTTTTGTTTTCAAGGAACAGATTGTTTTTTCTTTATTCATATTAGGAACTTTTGTTGGTTTGTTTAACCCCTTGAGTACGATAGGTTAACCCCCTTGAGTACGATAAGTTAACCCCCTTGAGTACGATAACTTAACCACATTGGGTACTATAACTTAACCCCCTTGAGTACTATAACTTAAACCCCTTGAGTACGATAACTTAACCCTTGAGTATGATGAAGTAATCCCAGGAGGAGGAACAGCAGTAGCGGCAGGCAGCAGAGGTAGGGATGAGGCAGGTGCAGAGCTGTCATGACGTCACCCTTTCCAGCGAGGCCATGTTTGTTTACGTGTGTGAGTGTGTGTGTGTGTGTGTGTGTAGACGTTATCAGTATGTCATGTTATATAGAAGTCATGTATTTTCTCAAGAGATTAAGAATGTTTATCTTTGTATTTATTTTATTCTTCTGGTATATTATCAGAATGTGTCCTTGAATGTTAAAAATACATGAGTGTTAGTCACGTTCTCTTAGTCCTGTGCTCTTGTTAATGTTTATACCGAAGTATTTGCATGTGTATGGATGTTTATGAATGTATGTCCTTGTTTTTCTCTTTGGTTGTTCCTGTCCGAGGGTAGGTGACCACGGCCCCCCACTCCTAATATTTTCAGGTGGTCGTTTCCCTATCGTACAGTACCAAATTTTATGTTTTTTAATTTTATCCCAAGCTGCGTCCCCGGAGAGTTGTGTTGAGCCATAAAAACAAGTACAATTTATATCTCGTTTATTTAAGAATATTACAGGTATAAATATTACGTATGATTATGTATCAAGTATAAATATTTGGTATGATAATGTCTCGGGTATAAATTTTACGTACAATTATGTTAATTATTATCTATGTACTGTATATGACGGGCATATTAATTATCTGTGTTTATATAATCCCATGTTTATATAGATACTTTCCAAATATTTTGTTGTATGATAGTGAAAATACTGTTGCTGCTACTACTACTACTACAACAGATAATGTTAATTATAATAATAATAATAATAATAATAATAATAATAATAATAATAATAATAATAATAATAATAATAATTATAATAATAATAATAATAATAATAATAATAATGATAATAATAATAATAATAATAATAATAATACAGTAATAATAATAATAATAATAATAATGATAATAATAATAATAATAATAATAATAATAATAATAATAATAATAATAATAATACAGTAATACTACTACTACTACAACAAATAATGTTAATAATAATAATAATAATAATAATAATAATAATAATAATAATAATAATAATGATGATGATAATAATAATAATAATAATAATAATAATAATAATAATAATAATAATAGAGTAATACTACTACTACTACAAAGACTAATAATAATAATGATAATAATAATAACAACAATACAGTAGTATTACTACTACTACTTTTTTTTACGTGGCCTCCAGCCTCCCCCAATAGCCACACCTTAGCCCCCATTTAATTACCTTAATATTAAATACCCTAATACATAAGTAGCTATCCTAGCTGTGTTGAGTTAGTTGAGCCGCAGATCTATGCCGCATTCAGTGACTGTTGCCTCATAGTTAATATCTGCAACTGTTGTCGGCTTTGGGGCCGATGCTCTCGTTCCCCTGAGGCAGAGCAAAGCAGGACGGTCGACATCTCATTCAGGCTGTAACATAACTTCTGGGCTGCTGCTTCTGTTCGGAGATCACCTCAGCGAGTCTGGCGTAGAAGTATCTTGCACTTGGTCCCATCCCACCAGAGGTTGTGAACACTAGAGGAGTGAAGCTGCCGTGATCAACGTTCTGAATTCTCTCCCCGTATGCCCTTGTCTTGTCGTTCTCGTTCCTCCTGTGTGCAGCATCGAGAGCTACTACTACTAATAATAATAACAATACAGTAATACTACTACTTTTTTTTTTTTTTTTAAACGTGGCCTCCAGCCTCCCCCAATAGCCACACCTTCGCCACCATTTAATTACCTTAATATTAAATATCCTAATACATAAGTAGCTATCCTAGCTGTGTTGAGTTAGTTGAGCCGCAGATCTATGCCGCATTCAGTGACTGTTGCCTCATAGTTAATATCTGCAACTGTTGTCGGCTTTGGGGCCGATGCTCTCGTTCCCCTGAGGCAGAGCAAAGCAGGACGGTCGACATCTCATTCAGGCTGTAACATAACTTCTGGGCTGCTGCTTCTGTTCGGAGATCACCTCAGCGAGTCTGGCGTAGAAGTATCTTGCACTTGGTCCCATCCCACCAGAGGTTGTGAACACTAGAGGAGTGAAGCTGCCGTGATCAACGTTCTGAATTCTCTCCCCGTATGCCCTTGTCTTGTCGTTCTCGTTCCTCCTGTGTGCAGCATCGAGAGCTACTACTACTAATAATAATAACAATACAGTAATACTACTACTTTTTTTTTTTTTTTTTAAACGTGGCCTCCAGCCTCCCCCAATAGCCACACCTTCGCCACCATTTAATTACCTTAATATTAAATATCCTAATACATAAGTGGCTATCCTATCTGTGTTAAATTAGTTGAGCCGCAGATCTATGCCGCATTCAGTGACAGTAGCCTCATAATCAATATCTGCAGCAGTTGTCGGAGTTGGGGCAGAAGCTCTCGTTCTCCTGAGGCAGAGCAAAGCCGACCAAAGGAGAGAGAAGGACAGTCGACATCTCATCCAGGCTGTAACGAAACTTCTGGGCTGCTGCTTCTGTTCCGAGATCACCTCCGCGAGTCTACTACTACTACTACTACTACAACTTCTGCTACTACTACTAATAATAATAATATAAATCTCTTAATCTTAAAAATACTCTTATATACAATAAATAGTAGAGAAATCAGTAGAGAAATGTTGAACAAATAAGAGAACACATTTTATTGTTTATTTCCGTTAGTAACATAATGACACCGTGATAACAGCTCTCTCTGGACCACCACCTGCTACCACACCCACACAAGACGCTGATAGATAGATAGATATATAGATTGATAGATGGATAGATAGATAGACGGGGAATTGAATGTTTCAGTGCTATGGAAGTTCAATATATAGTAAATTGCTATATTCACATAATTTTCTCTATTCATTGACTTATTTGATGGAAATTATTCATTAGTATATTTTTTGTTTTATACGTACGTGACTATATACGAGAGACAGACTATAGGAGAAATGAGAAAATATGAGAGAAGCTTAGATAAAGGTGGAGAATAGCCATAATTTACGAAGGAAGGGAATGCCTGCAGGAAGACTAAATAATAAAAAGAGGCAAGGAAGTGGAGAATTGTGACACTGAAGGATACTGAAAACTACAGTAAACCCGCGTGAATAATTGTACCATCTCGTCTCTCTGTAGTTGTGGGTTCTGTAGGGATTTTTTGTTTTATTTTTCAAGATGGTGTTGCTCGTAATGTATAGCACGCGATGATGGTAATGCTGATCTATCTAGTGTCTTCTTCTTCTTCTTCTTCTTCTTCTTCTTCTTCTTTCTTTCTTTCTTGTATGTTTGAGTGTGTGAATCTTTGAGTGTGTTCTGTATGTATGTATTTGTATGTATACAGTATATATATATATATGTGTGTGTATGTGTGTGTATATATGTTTGTGTGTATGTGTGTGTATATATGTTTGTGTGTATGTGTGTGTATATATGTTTGTGTGTATGTGTGTGTTTGCGTCAGCTGTGAGTGTCACCTGTGATGGACTGGGTCATTTACCTGGCCATTTATTATTAAAGGTGTGGCTACCAGAGGGAATCACACGTCAGGTCTCTTTTCCCTCACTTTACTCACTCTCTGTTTACTGCTACTGCTTCTTCCCCCTCACCATTTTCTCACTTCTTTTCATTTCGTATTTTTCTTATATTTTTTTATGTTTACTCACACTCTCGTTTTGTTTTAATTCTCCGGCTCTCCTCTTTTTCCTCTTCTTTTCTACGACTTTAATTAATTTTTTCACACATTTTCTTTATTTTCTTTTTATTTCATTTTTTTCTGATTCTCGCTTTTTTCTTCATTCTTTTCTTCATTCCATGTTTCAGTATATCTCTTTCTTTCTTTCTTTCTCACCCTCCCTTCTTCTCATTTTTCATTCCTTTAACGCTACATCTTAATTATCTTTGAAATTTAAGAAAACAGAATATATACTTTTATTTAATTTCCCTCATAATACGTGAGTGTAAATGAGGATAAACTGGACAATGAGGCAACTGGGTGAGTGACTGACTGTGTTTGGTGGAGATGAGTGATTGTCGGAGACTGAAGACACATTGAAAGTACATCTGTTAGTTTACGGGGGCGTGATTTATTTTATGAGGGGGGGGGTGTGACTTATTTTACGGGGAGTGTGACTTATTTTACGGGGAGTGTGACTTATTTTACGGGGGGTATGACTTATTTTACGGGGAGTATGACTTATTTTACTGGGAGTATGACTTATCTTACTGGGAGTATGACTTATTTTACGGGGAGTATGACTTATTTTACGGGGAGTGTGACTTATTTTACGGGGAGTGTGACTTATTTTACGGGGAGTGTGACTTATTTTACGGGGAGTGTGACTTATTTTACGGGGAGTGTGCCTTATTTTACCGGGAGTGTGACTTATTTTACCGGGAGTGTAATCTATTTTACTGGGGCGTAAAATACATGGTATATATAACAGTATAGTGTTTTCTGAAGTATACATATATATACATATACTTACACATAAATGAATATAGATTATGTGTGGTATTTATGCATGCTTAGTATACAGTACATATATGATCCATATAGCGTATTATAATATAGAACTATATTACATAAATCATTAACACAACAGAAGGTAAACCAGGTACTGGAGGGAGAACACGATACATGAATAAAGAATTGGTGATCAACTCTATGGGGGTAACACTGCCTATATCAGCCTTGATGATAATGATAATAATAATAGTGTGTGTGTGTGTGTGTGTGTGTGTGTGTGTGTGTGTGTGTGATAAATGAATAAAATCCCTAAACTCAAGGGTGTTATAAGACGAAGACTTGAGTTAAATGAATGAGACTAAGTGAGCGAGGTTATTGATGGATTATATGATGAAGAATGACGATATAATGACTGTAGAATGTTTGAAGAATGACTGAAGAATAATTGCAGAAAATCGACAGGAGGACAAAAAAGTGATGGAAGAATGATTGAAGAATGAAAGAATAGGAAATAAAGAAGGGGTGATAACTAACAGCAAACTGATTAACCAAAGTATGACTGGGAATGATAAGAAGGACAGAATGACTATAGAACGATGGATGAAAAGCAAGAATGAGAAAATAATGACTGAGTCAATGATGATTGAAAAATGAAAGCAGCATGATAACTCATTCCTGCGTCTCTCACATCTACCACAAGCTGTCACTCTACCCTCAGCTCTATACTAATTAAGCTGACAGTGAAGGCAATGGCTGTGTATGTGTGTGTGTGTGTGTGTGTGTGTCAGTAGGAGAGAGAGAGAGAGAGAGAGAGAGAGAGAGAGGGGAGGGGGGAGGCGTGTTTCCCGTTTGCCTGGTGTGTTGACGTCACTGATAAAATTCGATTTCCAGTAATGTTTTTGTTTTTCTCGTGTAATGACGTCACAATTTTCTTCTGCGTTTTTTCTGTTCTGTTACCGATTTTTTTTTGCCAGATTCTCCAGCTTCGTTAATGCTTGATAAATGATAATATAATAATAATAATAATAATAATAGTAGTAATAATAATAATAATAATAATAATAATAATCATCATCATCATTAGTCTCAACTACCTTCATCATCATCATCATCACCATCATTATCATTAGTCTTAAACTAACATCATCATCATCATCATTAGTCTCAAATTAACATCATCGTCATCATTAGTCTCATACTAACATCATCATCATCATTAGTCTCAAACTAACATCATCATCATCACCATCATTAGTCTCAAACTAACATCATCATCATCATCATCATTATCATCATTAGTCTTAAACTAACATCATCATCATCATCATTAGTCTCAAATTAACATCATCATCATCATCATCATCATCAGTCTCAAACTAACATCATCATCATCATCATCATCATCATCATCATCATTAGTCTCATACTAACATCATCATCATCATCATTAGTCTCATACTAACATCATCATCATCATCATTAGTCTCATACTAACATCATCATCATCATCATCATCATTAGTCTCAAACTAACATCATCATCATCATCATTATCATCATTAGTCTTCAACTAACATCATCATCATCATCATTCTCATACTAACATCATCATCATCATCATTCTCATACTAACATCATCATCATCATCATTAGTCTCAAATTAACATCATCATCATCATCATCATCATCATCAGTCTCAAACTAACATCATCATCATCATCATCATCATTAGTCTCAAACTAACATCATTATCATCACCATCATCATTAGTCTCAAATTAACATCATCATCATCATCATCATCATCATCATTAGTCTCAAACTAACATCATTATCATCACCATCATCATTAGTCTCATACTAACAATATCATCATCATCATTAGTCTCAAATTAACATCATCATCATCATCATTATTAGTCTCATACTAACATCATCATCATCATCATCATCATTAGTCTCATACTAACATCATCATCATCATCATCATCATTAGTCTCAAACTAACATCATCATCATCATCATTAGTCTCAAACTAACATCATCATCATCATCATCATCATTAGTCTCAAATTAACATCATCATCATCATCATTAGTCTCAAACTAACATCATCATCATCATCATCATCATCATTAGTCTCATACTAACATCATCATCATCATCATCATCATTAGTCTCAAACTAACATCATCATCATCATCATTAGTCTCAAACTAACATCATCATCATCATCATCATCATTAGTCTCAAATTAACATCATCATCATCATCATTAGTCTCAAACTAACATCATCATCATCATCATCATCATTAGTCTCAAATTAACATCATCATCATCATCATTAGTCTCAAACTAACATCATCATCATCATCATCATCATCATTAGTCTCATACTAACATCATCATCATCATCATCATCATTAGTCTCAAACTAACATCATCATCATCATCATTAGTCTCAAACTAACATCATCATCATCATCATCATCATTAGTCTCAAATTAACATCATCATCATCATCATTAGTCTCAAACTAACATCATCATCATCATCATCATCATCATTAGTCTCATACTAACATCATCATCATCATCATCATCATTAGTCTCAAACTAACATCATCATCATCATCATTAGTCTCAAACTAACATCATCATCATCATCATCATCATCATTAGTCTCAAATTAACATCATCATCATCATCATTAGTCTCAAACTAACATCATCATCATCATCATCATCATTAGTCTCAAATTAACATCATCATCATCATCATTAGTCTCAAACTAACATCATCATCATCATCATCATCATCATTAGTCTCATACTAACATCATCATCATCATCATCATCATTAGTCTCAAACTAACATCATCATCATCATCATTAGTCTCAAACTAACATCATCATCATCATCATTAGTCACAAATTAACATCATCATCATCATCATTAGTCTCAAACTAACATCATCATCATCATCATTAGTCTCAAACTAACATCATCATCATCATCATCATTAGTCTCAAACTAACATCATCATCATCATCATTAGTCTCAAATTAACATCATCATCATCATCATCATCATCAGTCTCAAACTAACATCATCATCATCATCATCATTAGTCTCAAACTAACATCATCATCATCATCATCATCATTAGTCTCAAATTAACATCATCATCATCATCATCATCATCATCATTAGTCTCAAACTAACATCATCATCATCATCATCATCATCATCATCATTAGTCTCAAATTAGCATCATCATCATCATCATCATTAGTCTCAAACTAACATCATCATCATCATCATTAGTCTCAAATTAACATCATCATCATCATCATCATCATCATCATTAGTCTCAAACTAACATCATCATCATCATCATCATCATCATCATCATCATTAGTCTCAAATTAACATCATCATCATCATCATCATTAGTCTCAAACTAACATCATCATCATCATCATCATCATTAGTCTCAAATTAACATCATCATCATCATCATCATCATCATCATTAGTCTCAAACTAACATCATCATCATCATCATCATCATCATCATCATTAGTCTCAAATTAGCATCATCATCATCATCATCATCATCATCATTAGTCTCAAACTAACATCATCATCATCGTCATCATCATCATCATTAACCTAATTTCAATTAATTCTTTACATTTACCCAAATCTTCAGATACATCGTTAAGGTCAATTTAATATACCTAAGGTTAATAGGACACCTATATTTATCCATGGAAGTTAGTGTTAAGAGAGTGAGTTAACTTTCACCAGCACTTTCTAATTGCCCCAGCTTTCACTCCCTCCGTCTCCTGGGTTCATTGGAGGTGAGACAAGCCATCACGTATATCCGGCCGTTAACTGAGAGCCAATTAAGCCTGGGGTGTAACCGGCAGTTGAGGAATATAGACTACTGGTTTTTGTAGTGGAGGGCAAGACGTGTTGGTAGTGGTGGGCAAGATGTGTTGGTAGTGGTGGGCAAGACATGTTGGTAGTGGTGGGCAAGACTTGTTGGTAGTGGTGGGCAAGACTTGTTGGTAGTGGAGGGCAAGACGTGTTGGTAGTGGTGGGCAAGACGTGTTGGTAGTGGTGGGCAAGACCTGTTGGTAGTGGTGGGCAAGACTTGTTGGTAGTGGTGGGCAAGACTTGTTGGTAGTGGAGGGCAAGACGTGTTGGTAGTGGTGGGCAAGACTTGTTGGTAGTGGAGGGCAAGATTTGTTGGTAGTGGAGGGCAAGACTTGTTGGTAGTGGAGGGCAAGACTTGTTGGTAGTGGAGGGCAAGACGTGTTGGTAGTGGTGGGCAAGACTTGTTGGTAGTGGAGGGCAAGACTTGTTGGTAGTGGTGGGCAAGACATGGTACGGGAGGGGCAACACTTGTTTTTACGGGAGGGCAAGACTTGTTAGTAGAGGAGGGCAAGACAAGTGTTACTGGTACGGGAGGGCAAGACAAGTGTTACTGGTAGGTGAGGGCAAGACAAATGTTACTGGTACGGGATGGCAAGACAAGTGTTACTGGTAGGTGAGGGCAAGACAAGTGTTACTGGTAGGTGAGGGCATAACAAGTGTTACTGGTAGGTGAGGGCAAGGCAAGTGTTACTGGTAGGTGAGGGCAAGGCAAGTGTTACTGGTAGGTGAGGGCAAGACAAGTGCACAAAGGGAGAGAGAGAGAGCGAGCGAGCAGAAGAAACCTAAGGGCTAAAAATCATCAGTAAATGTTCAGTGTGTTATTTACGTTTCAAGTCGTTATTATTTAGCCATACTCTAATGCCAGTTTGAGAGGCGGCTATAAATCCTCATTGTAGTCCTGGAAGGCTTGGTGCTTCTCCTGACGATACTTTAATGGTGAAAGTGAAACATAAATTGTAATAAGAGGGAAGGTGTTAGGGGGGTCGGGTGCTGGTCGACCTATTTTTCACCTTAGCAAAAGTCTTTCCTGCGAGAGAAAAAGTGAGTACTAAAAATAGAAGAAACTCTTCTTCTTCAACACCTTTTCCTCTACCTCCCCTCCTCCTCCTTCCTCCTATTCCTCTCCCACCTCCCCACTTCCTCCTCCTCCATCTCTTGTCTAACTACTCGCAACTAGCAAGAAATTCGGATGACGACTATTCCAGAGAAAATGGAATTAAGTGCTGGTAAACGGATCTGGCCGGCCGATGCTCTGATTACACTATATTCTACTGCACAATTTCACTCTCTGCCCTCAAGCTAGAACTCCCAAATGAAACTTTAATTGTGTATTTCTGGGAGTGGAAATGTTGGTCGGGTTTTGGTTGTGGCGAGGGAGGCGGTGCGGCCCCTCCGGGTAGCCTTGGCTCGCGTTGTTCCTGACAGCTTTCTTACATGTAGACGGCAGCTCCGCCCGCCGCCTCGAAATGGATTTTAGTCGTAAACGCAAGAGCTCTTCTGAACCCTTTACTTACAGTTTGTTGTGAACCCAGTTAATTAAAGTGTCTTGTGAATCAGTTAGTTACAGTCTCTTGTGAACCAGTTAGTTATCACCATTACCACCACCATTGCCACCGATACCACCATCAGCCCACCACCACTATACTACCACTATTACCATCACCACCGTCACTGCCACCATTACCGCCACCACCATTACCACACCACCACCCTCCTTTGTATTAGGTTCCAACAGTTTGTCAACACATGGGTTTTCATCATCTCACTGAGAATGTCAGAGGTAGACTGGTGTAGGACGTTCACCTGCCCACACAACTGACTACTTATACACCTACGTGCCCCTCCACACACACACAACCACACACACACCACTTACAAACATGCCTGGCTACACACTGCTAATCTACTTAACCACCTACCTGACCATTCACATACTGAACTATTCACACACCTGCCCCACACCCCCCCCCCCCCCGGCACCACTAAGACTGCAGCTGGCCACACAAGCGTACTACTGACGGAGTATTAAAACACTCATCGTGGCCGGATCTTCTGTTCAATTTTACAGTGTCGGAGCCTCGATACATAACCCCCTCTTATACAGACAGCTCAGCCTACGCCAGTCTTCAAAAACATGACTACACACAGAGATGGACGCGCTGACAGCTAGGTTATGCCACTGTCTCTCTCTCTCTGTCTCTCTCTCTCTCTGTCTCTCTCTCTCTAAAAAAAATATGTTTGCTGTCTCGGTGGGTTTTGTGAGGTGTGGACAGGAGTGGAGGTGGACTTTGGTGTTTTGTCCTCTAAAGGTTAAACACACACACACACACACACAAAGAAGAGATATTCAGAGAGACATTAATAACTGACACTACGTTGAGACAGTCAGACGAAACATTTTTGGGGAGACGTGGCTGGTAAAGGAGAGAACACTAGGGGGAGACATTACCTGGAGAATTTTGTTAGAGAACACACAGGTAACGTCTCTTGGCACCGCGCGGCGAGTGTGTGTGTGTGTGTGTGTAGCTGTCGTGGGCGGAACAGCTGCAGGGAACTTAACGCACGATCAGGGCGGTCGGGTTAGATTAGGATAAGTTAGGGTTAAATCAAGTTTGGTTAAGTTAGGCTAAGATAGGTTTAAAATAGATTAGGTTAGGTTAGGTTAGGTTAGGCTAAGATAGGTTTAAACTAGATGAGGTTAGGTTAGGTTAGGTTAGGCTAAGATAGGTTTAAACTAGATGAGGTTAGGTTAGGTTAGGTTAGGTTAGGTTAGGTTAGGTTAGGTTAGGTTAGGCTTAAGTGTATCTGGCACGTAATTGGTATCATTTGACTGTGGGTTGTCGGTCTGCCAGTGTAAATAAAAATAATTGTAGGTCACTTTGAAAATTTGTCAGCAGCAGCCTAGCTAATACCTGCCTTTGAGGAGTACCGCTGTGTAGTGCAGTGAGAGCAAGACATGAGGAGGACAAGAGGAAGACAATAATAAAAAAAGACAACAGTAGCTCGAGGACAACAGTAGCACGAGGAAGACAACAGTAGCACGAGGAAGACAACAGTAGCACGAGGAAGACAACAGTAGCACGGGGAGGACAACAGTAGCACGAGGAAGACAACAGTAGCACGAGGAGGACAACAGTAGCACGAGGAAGACAACAGTAGCACGAGGAGGGCAACAGTAGCACGAGGAGGACAACAGTAGCACGAGGAAGACAACAGTAGCACGAGGAAGACAACAGTAGCACGGGGAGGACAACAGTAGCACGAGGAAGACAACAGTAGCACGGGGAAGACAACAGTAGCACGGGGAAGACAACAGTAGCACGGGGAAGACAACAGTAGCACGAGGAAGACAACAGTAGCACGGGGAGGACAACAGTAGCACGGGGAGGACAACAGTAGCACAAGAAGACAACAGAAACACAAGAAGACAACAGAAACACAAGGAAGAGAACGGGAACACGAGGAGGATAAGAAGAACAAGAGGAAGACAAGGGCAGCAGAAGATAGACAACAACGGCAGGAGGAGGACAAGAGAAACACGTGGAAGACAAGACGAAGACAAGAGCAGCAGAAGGAAGACCCACCACTACTCGTAAGGTAAGTGGAAACTCATTACCATCAACAACTACAAAGATAAAACTAGCGTGTAGAGTAAAACGTTCCATGAAAAAAAAAATCCTTAATGGGGTCATCCACACAAACTTTATATTTTGCTCCTCCAGGAAAATACTTGTAATTCTAAGAGCGGCCTTTTTCTCCCTTCGTTATACAGTGTGTTATGGTGCTGTAAACTGTGGGTGATACTGCCCGGGCGAAGTGGGGGTGTGGTGTGGGGGTGGGGGAGAGGCTATGGCGACAGATATGGGCATGGATGTCGTCTGTGTGGGTAATGGGTGTGGTTTATATGTGTGGGTGGGTGGGCATGGGTGTGGTCTCCTGTGTGTGGGCATGGGCGCGATCTTTGTGTGTGGATACTGTCTATGTATGTGCGGACGTGGTCTGTGTGTGGTTGTTGTGTGTAGGTGGGAGTGGTCTCTGTGTGGGCGTAGTTTGGGTGTCGTGTAAATGCTCTCTCTGTGTGCGTGTGTGCTGTAGTTGCTGTGTGTGTGTGTGGGCGTGGTCTGTATCTGGTGGTTGGTCTTAATGGGTGTGATGTATAAGTGGGCGTGGCCTTTGTGTGGGCGTGGTCTGTGTATCAGTTTGGTCTTAATAGGCGTGGTCTGTGTCTAACAGAAGTGGTTTGAGGTAACGTCAGCGCTGTGAACAGAAAGTGGGCGTGTCCTATAAAAATACAGCAGGCGGATCTTTGAGCTCTCTAGGCGTGGCTTAAGAAGTTAGACGTGGTTTATAGAAAGGTGGGCGTGCCTTATATAAACTCAGCAGGCGGGTCTTTTACCACTCTGGGAGTGGTTTGCAGGCAGGCGTGGTTTGTAGAAAAATGACCGGTGTTCTTAACTCAGAAGGGCAGGACTTGTAACACAGGTGGGCGTGGTGTATGACGGGTGGGCGTAATTAGAGGGTAGTTAAGTGTGGTGTAGGTAGGCCATCTGGGTGTGACGTAGTATAGGTGACTAGGACGCGAAACAGGTGGGCGTGAGGGCGTGTGGCAGTAGGACATGGAGGCGTGGAAGAGGAAGGCATGGGACAGGTGGACATGGAGGAGTGGAATAGATGAGCGTGAAGGCGTGGAATAGGAAGGAGTGGGACTGGTGGGCGTGGGAGCATAGAATAGGAAGGCGTGGGACAGGTTAGCATGGAATAGGAGGACTTGGGACTGATGGGCGTGGGGGCGTGTAAGGTGCGTGTCTAAGATAAACAACCAGGTAGTTCTTTCTGGATTGCCTCATGAGTCTACCAACACCTGTTCTTTGCTTTTTCTGAACCACTGCGAGTTCACTGAGGTTTCGTTTATTAGGATTCACTGAGGCTTCGTTTATTAGGGCTGACTGAGGTTTTGTTTATTAGGATTCACTGAGGCTTCGTTTATTAGAGTTCTAGGCTTCGTTTATTAATGTCCACTGAGGCCTCGTTTATTAGAGTTCACTGAGGCTTCATTCATTTAGTTTCAATGAAGCTTCGTTTACTCAGGTCCACTCCAGCTTAGTTCATTCTGATTGACTGTAGCTTCGATTAATCAGGTTCACCTTAGATTCGTTTATTCAAACTTCGTGTTTTCAAGTTCAACATTTCTTCGTTTATTCAGCTTCAACCTGGCGTCGCTTATTGTAGTTCACTGCTTCGTTATCTGGTTCACTACGGTTTCGTTTATCCATCCAAACCACCGCGTCGACCACCATCTCATATCAGCGTCTTAAAAAAAAAATACTCAACGCGTTCTGATTACTCGAGACCTGTGATTCAAAGTGTCGTTTATATCGTGTTTCATTTCCATTCGGCAGTGTTTATGTGAAGCTAATGTGTTTCAGGAGTCATTTCGTTGTTTCGGTTCTTGTGTGAAAGTTTTCTGGATCTAGTTTAACTTTGGGCATATTTTAAAACAATTGTCTCATAAACTACCAATAGGGGGTGAACGGCTGCCCTCTACTACGGGTGTGTTTTTGTATTTTTTTTTTTTTAAATTTTGGAGTTTCTGTAGTGTTGTTAAGTCTCTCTCTCTCTCTCTCTCTTTCCTTCTCTCCATTTTGTTTCCTTCCAGATACCTTCCTTCTATATTCACCATTTTCTTTCTCTTTACTTCAGACACTTTCTTCCACCTTTCATGACCTTTTCTCTCACCTTTCACTATTCATTCTCTGACCTTCATGAATATTTCTCCCACGTTTCATTAACTTTTCTTTCACCTTTCACAAACTCTTCTCTCTCCTTTCACTATCCATTCTCTCTTCTTTCACGAAACTTTCTCTCGGCTTTTCCCAGTTGTGTTGTCTCAATTACCAATTCCTATTTCCCAAATATCCCCAAACCTTTTTTTTCTGCCCTAAATGTTCCCTCAAGTTCCACACATCTTTTTTTCCGCTGTAAGTTTCTCACCACTTTCACCACATTCCCTTTCACATCTCCGTATCTTCTTACACACTTTCTCTATTGCTAGCCACCATTTCTGGGTCTTTCGGTTAATTTTAGTTTCCTTTCTCCGTTTTTGTATCTAACATGAGTCTCCAACATTAGGTAAGTTATCCTGTACTCTAACTCTCTAAGGTTGACGGAACAGTGATGGAACGGTCACACATTTTAAGCAGGCTGCGCTCAAGGAAGGTGCTAACCCACGGTCGGTGAGGTTCTGCCTTTATTTTCAAGTGAATGTTTTTGACTTAAGAGTAGACCCCACAAGGTATATTTCAACTATCGGTCACGTTATATAGGTTAGCGTTAAGCAAGGTTAGGTTAGGTGAAATTAAATTCAGCTAGTTTACGTTAGATTAAGCATGTATAGAATAAGTTAGGTTAGGTTAAGCTTGGCTAGATTATGTTAGGTTAAGCTTGGCTTGATTAAGTTAGGTTAAGCTTGGCTAGATTAAGTTAGGTTAAGCTTGTCTAGATTAAGTTAGGTTAGCGTGAGGGAGATTGATCTTCAGGTGAAATAAGCTGGGGTGTATTATCTCCAGGTGATGTGTGTGGACACACAGTGAGGGAGACCACGAGGAGCCGGTCTCACCTTACACAGCTGGCGAGATAGATAGATAGATAGATAGATATGTGTGCAATCTATTTGTTGGTTTACAGTATCTTTACCTTGTTTTTCGAGAACATTGTAACAGTCTTGAAACTACGAGCTGATAGAACGAGAGTCTCTTGAACTGTTTGGTAAATACACGTAGATGCTGTGGTGGTTCATGGGGCTTTGGTACAGTTTCGAACTGATGCGTAAATTAATTGTTATCAGTGACTAAGACAGACACTCATAAGATGTGAAGGAGTTATTCCCTGTCATTGTGTCTGTTAAGTTGCTGCCTGTAGGATTTAAAAAAAAAAAAGAAGATAATTATATGAAATTCGACAATTTTGTTTGAGTGTTGTTTTTCCTGAGATAAATTGACAAAGAAAGTTCGATGCATACTGAAAGAATCTAGACAATTTAAACTTTAATACAGCGGAAAAAAAATCATCTCGAAAAATAATCCTAGGCGTCGATCTACCGCGTCAACAAAACGAAACGAAACACGGATACCGACTTGAGCCTTTTCCCCACATGGCCGACGACCATTATCCGTCTCGGCCGTGTGATACAACTATCCGAACCATCACGGATTCGGGTAATAGGTCTTGAAAATGGTGAGTTTCCGCCGCCCCTCGAGCCGGGTTAGTGATTCACGGTTCCTCCCAGGGGGTCGAGTAGAGTGGACCCGGCTCGTATCTGGCCCGAACCCGCTGAGATAACGAGTTCTACAGAGAGGCCGGGTCGTGATAGCTACGGTCGGGGTGGGGGGGGGGGGGGGGGGGAATAGCCTTTACCCACCTAGGCTCCCGGCCTCGAATTTTTCTATCTCATCTAGATGTTAATTTCCGTCGCTGCTAGTAACGAGAAGAACTGCAATTTTGGATAAGCTCATTTTTTTTGTACCTTTATAATACCATATGTTTACTTTGGTTTGATTCTGTTTGTCTATTAGTTTGCTGTTGTTGAATGTTTTGTAGATTGTGTATTGTATTGTACTGTAAAGGAGACACTTTTGTAGTTTGTGTTGTATAGGTAAGGCTGTATTTAAATTAGTTTGTTGTTGTTATTGATGTCATTTTGTAGTTCTATAGGCGAGGAATCAGTTCACACACAAACATAAGTGTGCTGTATAGGTCTCGATAATTTTTTTTCCATTTCTCGATCTCGGTTGTGTAGCTATGGTGTTCCAGATAGTGGTGGTGGTGATGACAGCGCTGATGTTGGTGATGGTGGTGGTTATAGCAGTGGTGTTCATGATGGTGGTGGTGGTGGTGTTGGTGATGGTGGCGGTAGTAGTGGTGTTCATGGTGGTAGTGGTAGCAGTGGTGTTCATGATGGTGGTGGTGGTGGTGTTGGTGATGGTGGCGGTAGTAGTGGTGTTCATGGTGGTAGTGGTAGCAGTTGTGTTCCAGATGGTGGTGGTGGTGGTGTTGGTGATGGTGGCGGTAGTAGTGGTGTTCATGGTGGTAGTGGTAGCAGTTGTGTTCCAGATGGTGGTGGTGGTAGTAGTAGTGTTCATGGTGGTTGTAGCAGCAGTGTTCATGCTAGGATTGGTGGTAGTACTGGTAGTGATGTAATACTGTTCAAGGTGGTGATGGTGGTGTTGTTGGGGTTATTGGTATAGTGGTGTTGGTGGTGGTGATGATGGTGGAAGTGATGACGATGATGGTGATAGTTGTAATCGTGGTAAGGGTTAGTGAGTGTAGTGACAGAGATGATGGTGTTGATCTACGTGAATGTGGTGATGGTGATGGCGAAGGTGAGGATTATGGTGTTAGTGGTGGTGATACTACCACAGCTACCATCAGTATCACTACCACCACTAGTAACCTAGTATCCTCACCACCACTATCACGACCATTACTACCATCATCACCACTACCATCACCAGTAGCCTACCATCACCATTACTACCGTCACCACCACTTCAACCATCATCACCATTACTACTATCACCACCACTAACACAACCATTATTAACATCATCACCACTACCATCATCACCACCCCGTTCACAATTTACCTCCATCATTCACGCAGAACGAATCTTTTTCCTTCATCAATAAGTAAACACAAACTAATGACACTACGTACACACTTCAACACCTACAGTAAAAATATGCTTAATATGTATATTCACACACACACACACACCTTGACCACCGAAGGGTCAAGAGGTACCTGGCGCTCCTCTCGGAGCAGCCAGGTCAACTGTTAAGTTGGCCCATACCAACCCCCTCCCCTGAACCCTCCTCCCCACCGGAATATCAACAAGTTCTCGCCAGAAGTTACAATTTCATTTAGGAAAGGAACGGAACCAGTGTTAAACAGAGGTGAACAGTGGCGAACAGTGCGAACAACTCAACAGTAACAGTCATACCCAAGTTAACCTTCACACAGTGAGGTCCCAGGTACCCAGTGATAACGGCCCGTGAGACCCAACAACAACCAACGATGTGTTAATCCGTCTACGATAGGAAGGCCTAAGACCAAACCTCACTCATATAACACCATATGTGAGGGAATTACTACACCACATGTCCCTCATAACACCATATGTGAGGGAATTACTACACCACGTCAAGTCCCTCATCACACCATCTGTGAGGGAATTACTACACCACATGAGGTCCCTCATAACACCATTTGTGAGAGAATTACTACACCACGTCAGGCCCCTCATAACACCATCTGTGAGGGAATTACTACACCACGTGATGCCCCTCATAACACCATCTGTGAGGGAGTTACTACACCACGTGAGGCCCCTCATAACACCATCTGTGAGGTAATTACTACACCACGTGAGGTCCCTCATAACACCATCTGTGAGGTAATTACTACACCACGTGAGGTCCCTCATAACATCATCTTGAGGGAATTACTACACCACGTGAGGCCCCTCATAACACCATCTGCGAGGGAATTACTACACCGCGCCAGGTCCCTTGTAACACCGTCTGAGGTAACTACTACACCACGTGAGTTCCTCCTAACACCATCTGGGAGGGAGTTACTACACTACGAGTTTGCTGTTCAACACCTACATTAATCTGTATGTTCACTGTATGTTCCTTTACCGTTCTCTAATGAAGACTTTTGTTAAACCACCAATGTATGTAATAAGTCATTTATGTCCAATGTATATTTTCAGCCTTTGGGCTGCAGAATTTTTTCAATAAACCGTTAATTATTATTATTATTATTATTATTACACACACACCTGTGAGATAGTTACTACACTACATGTCTGCTGTTCAACACCTCAGTGTACGTGGCCTACTTGACCTCCACTGTAAACATTAATATGTACTGTATGTTCATAGTATGTTCCTTTACCCTTTTCTAATGAAGGCTTTTGCCCCCTTCGTGTCAATGTATGTAATAAGTTATTTTTGTCCTTTGTATATTTTTAGCCTTCGGGCTGCAGAACTTTTTCAATAAACCGTTAATTTATATTTATTATTATTATTATTATTATTATTATTATTATTATTATTATACACGAACATACATAAATAATTACATACATATATATATATATATATATATATATATATATATATATATATATATATATATATATATATATATATATATATATATCTTGATAAAATCACACGGGAAAATGGAAACAACGGAGCACCTTAGCTTTCGTCTTTATTCAAGACATCTTCAGAGGCAACTGTTGCCTCTGAAGATGTCTTGAATAAAGACGAAAGCTAAGGTACTCCGTTGTTTCCATTTTCCCGTGTGATTTTATCAAGATTTATCTTATCCACGTTTTCATTGTGGATTTACATGAAATATATATATATATATATATATATATATATATATATATATTTATTAATACTTAGAGGGTTTTGTGTGTGTGTGTATTACCTGGTTTACAATATCCTTTTACGCTACTCTTGTTATTTATTATTATTATTATTATTATTATACACTTCAATCTCTCATCTCCCTCGTATCTTTTCCTTATTTTTGTCCCTTTTATCTTTCGTCTCCCCGCTGCCAGTGTTATTATCATCAAGGCTCCTCCCGTGCCATAAGCTTCCCGCGGTTTTATATTTTTTATAACTGGCAAACTTTTTTCTCAGTTGCCAGCAATATTTACTTTTATTATCTGTCCTCGGCAGCTGATTGGTCGACCTCTGTTGAAAGGTATTTCCTTTTTTTTTCATTTATTGTTTTATATACTACAGTAAAGCTGCAGAAGGGGGGGGGGGGAACTGATGTCATTTAGGTGCTTATATAGGAAACGGGAAAAGTGGTGCAGTTTAAACAAAATTTCTCTTGGCTGTTACATTTTTGTTCGGCTGTATTATGCTGTTTGAGGGACCACGAATATAAAGAATAATGCTGCAACAACAACAACAACAACAACAACAATAATAATAATATAATAATGATAATAATAATGATGATAATGAAAAACTAGATAAATTAATCCAATTTTATAGCAAGAGTATTGAAAAAAAAAACAGGGAAAGCAATGTCGATTTGATTTACCCACGTATTTATGCACTTAATTTCTGTTTAGTTAAGTGCGTGTGAGAAATTTTGGAGACACCGTTCAAAGATTTCAAAAGATTGAATAATTCTTACGTTTGCACATTTTTATTACGATAACAAACTAGAAACAGAAATAATTATTGTAAGACGCTGTTCACTCAGCCACTAGTTCTCCTGGGTGGGTTGTCTCTCCCCGCGACTAAGATTGGCTTCCCTCTTAGGTTGGACGTGAGGAGAGTGATGACCCGTGCTACTAGAGTATACAACACAAATGTTCTCTGAGGGTTCTAGTGTTAGCTTAACGAGGTCTGTTAGGATTGTGTTCAATTAGGATTGGGATTTATTAGATTTGGCGTCTATTAGGACTGGAAGTAATTAGAACTGGACCCTATTTTAATATGGCTCATAAGAACTGGACCCCATTAGGATGAGGCCCATTAAGTCTGGGGCCCATTAGGACGAGGCCTATTTGACCAATCACACGCTATAAGGATGTAAACACTAACTTGTGACAACAGTTATTAGCAATATTTCACCTGTCCAAAAATTACGATCAGATGTAAT
Source organism: Homarus gammarus (assembly GCA_958450375.1). NCBI lineage: Eukaryota > Metazoa > Arthropoda > Malacostraca > Decapoda > Nephropidae > Homarus > Homarus gammarus. The sequence goes on along the minus strand of CAUDMG010001957.1, from coordinate 971,903 downwards.
TAACGTGAAATTAATTCATTAATAGAGTTTACTTAACAATTATTAATAATATTGCAGTTGACAAAATAGAAATTACAGTTAGGGAAATTAATATGTTGCTGTAATTATCACCTGCTAATTACATGTCAGCAGAGTGAGAGAGAGGCGGTAAGAGCGGGTTGTGTAACAGTGCTGGGAGAATGTTCTTATATGGTTATACTGTATATGTGTAACTAAACCCATATAAGATCTGTTTATCATTGTATTGAACATATATATTTTCTGGAGTTTATATCACCTTATTATTATCTTCATGAACAAAAAAAGAACATACAGTGCTAAACAGTTGCTCAATCTAGCGATATTCATCAGGCTATCTCACTCATATTCAACGGCAGATCAAGAACACAGAAGAAAACCAATGAACAACACCAAACAACATAAAAATTCGATTGTATAGCCAAAAATAGTGATACAGTTCCCTCGTGTATAGAAGCAGATGAGGAGTAGTAACAGTGCGAGGTCATGTGACGTGTAAGAGTAAGGGGTGGAGGGGAAAAGCGTTGTCCCGCGCCTACTTGCAGCCTCGCCCGCCCGTAACTCCCTCACATGATAAATTAACACCCGTGCAAAAATTCGCTGATGTAATAAAAGGCGGGTGAGCGATAACGTAATATTGTAAACACTCAGGTCACTTCACCGCCGTACCTCAGGGCAGCGACACACAGAGACCATTCTTTATAAACAACTTGTAACATTATGCTCAAGGGGAAACTTCTTAATGTTAAAATAATTAATTAAATACAGTATATTAAATAGGGAATTAGAGTAAGATAAACAAGGTATAATTATTCACACGAAGATATTTAAAATCAGGACGATGGTGTGTGGTAAGGCTCGTCTCCGTCAACCCCACTGATCTAGGCCTATCATGTATCCATTTTCCACTGACAATTTTGACCGATAGTCCATCAATTTCCCGCCCGGGCGCCGCCGATGAATAGCTGGGAGCTGCCGGCAGGCTGTTAACTCAGTCTACCCGGGCTTTTAGCTTCCAATTATTACTTGAAATTCCACGACATATTGACGTATTTTCTCTCCCTCCCTCCCTCCCTCCCTCCCTCCGTTTTCTCTCTCTCTCTCTCCCTCTCTCTCTCTCTCGTGATAAACAAAGGGAGGAGTATGGAGAGTAGATACATGGAAAGTAGGGAGAGGATGAGGATAGGGAGAATAGGGAGAATATACGGACATAAAGAGTAGAGAGAGGATGAGGATAGGAAGAATGACGAGATAATGAGGAGTGGGAAAAGAAGGAAGGAATGAGACGAGGAGGAGGAGGAGTGAGGAAATGAGAGGAGGAGAGGAAGAGGGAAGGAATGAGAGAAAGAGGGGAAGGAGGAAGAGAAGGCAGTGTGAGGGGAATGTGAGGAAGAGTAGGATGAGGACGAAGGAAGGAGTGAGAGGAGGGGGAAGAGGAAGAATAACTAGACAATGAAGATAGAGGAGAAATTAATCACTGCAGAGTCAAAGGGGAAATAAAGAGGAATCAAATAACAGGACAAAAAGAGAAGAACGGAATAAAGAAAGCGAAAATAGAGGAAGAAAATGAAAGAGAGAGAGAGAGTAAGCCAAGGTCGTTAACAGGGACCTTACCTGATTAAATTCCATTACCTGTTACCCTTTTTATTGACATACACATTAACATCAATATAAACATGTAATCAATGTGTATTGGACCACTTGGGAAGGGTTAACTTGGCACTCTTACTATGGCACCGTGGCACTGTGTTTGTTTATATGCTCAAGGTGTCACTTTAATACGGTGGAAATATATTGGTATGGGTATGTTTCGTTGTATACATTGTACTGAGGTCATGTACTGTATGAGAGAAGCGATTTTTAAAGAGTAATTTGTACTGTGTGTGTGTGTGTGTGTGTGTGTGTGTGTGTGTGTGTGTGTGTGTGTGTGTGTGTGAGACAGATTTTTGTTTGGTGCTGTCTATTTATAATTTTTTCTTTTTCTTGTGCTTGTTTCTTGTTAGTTGTTGCTGTTGTTGTTGTTGTTGTTCTTGTTCTTGTTGTTCTTGTTCTTCTTATTGTTGTTATGTTTGCTTATATTATTATTGTTTTTCTTATTATTATTATTATTATTATTATTATTATTATTATTATTATTATTATTATTATTATTATTATTATTATTATTACTACTAATTTTTTTTTCATTGGCCTCCATCCTCCCATACCTTCGCCGCCATTTTATTTCCTTAAAATTAAATATCCTAATACATAAGTAGCTATCCTAGCTGTGTTGAGTTAGTTGAGCCGCAGATCTATGGGGCATTCAGTGACTGTTGCCTCATAGTCAATATCTGCAACTGTTGTCGGCTTTGGGGCCGATGCTCTCGTTCCCCTAAGGCAGAGCAAAGCCGACCTAAGGAGAGAGAAGGACAGTCGACATCTCATCCAGGCTGTAACATAACTTCTGGGCTGCTGCTTCCGTGAGTATATTACCTCTGCGAGTCTGACGTCGAAGCATCTTGCATTTGGTCCCATCCCACCAGAGGTTGTGAACACTAGAGGAGTGAAGCTGCCTTGATGAACGTTCTGAATTCTCTCCCCGTATGCTCTTATCTTGTCGTTCTCGTTCCTCCTGTGTGCAGCATCGAGAGCTAAGTTACGGTGACTTGCGGCCATGGGATCAAAAATCCTGATGTCGAAGAAGGCTCACTGTCCCCACGTCCAGAATCCTCGAGCACTGACGTCAACACGGGCTTTGTTGGATGTGTTTGAAGTCCTGTGTTGGAAATTCTCACCTTCCAATGGAAGGAGGGTCGGTTCTACCCTGACATCACGGCAGATTTCCTTCAACATATTTGCTGTGAGATCTCTTACTTCGTCATACCTCATGCATATGAAACCCCCTTTCTTGCACACCATGGCGTGATCGACGTCATAGGAAGAGCCACACACGCATTGGGAGGGCAAACCTTCTACTGGCCTACCATACCTTAGAGCATTGGCATTTGTAAATTCTTGTTTATTGAGACTGAAACCATTTGCCCTTATCGGTAACGTAGTTAACCAGTTCGAGGCGCCCACCTCCTGCACTATTGCTACTTTTTTTTTCAATTCTCTGGTACTTGCAGCAACAGTTGCTGCAACTTATCACTTTGGCCGTGCTGTCGTTCTGTCGTAATGGACCTTCCTTATCTTGTTTACTTCGCTGGTATCCACCTCCCCTGTTGCGTTCTGAGCTATTATGTGGTCCGTGAGGGCTGCCGTGAGCTTAACTGAGTTTTGATGTTCGGTGGCAGCAATCTCCTCTGGATTGGTCAATCCCATTCCTCCCAGTCTCGGTGGTAGTGCAAGGAGTGATCTTTCTTCTGGGGTTAAGTGAGGGTGTTTCACTAATTTGGGAATTAAATTGACACTGATAGCTTCTTTCAGAGGGTGGAGGAGGGGTCCAATATCAGGGATAGTGCGTATCTACTACTACTACTACTACTACTTTTTTTTTAAATGGCCTCCAGTCTACCCCAATAGCCACACCTTCGCCGCCATTTTACTACCTTAATATTAAATATCCTAAGACATAAGTAGCTATCCTAGCTGTGTTGAGTTAGTTGAGCCGCAGATCTATGTGGCATTCAGTGACTGTTGCCTCATAGTCGATATCTGAAACTACTACTACTATTATTATTAACTCCCGGATATAGTCAGGATGTATGCAAGGGATGGAGAGAAAGCGAGAGAAAAAATATAAATAAAGGGGGGAGGAAAGGAGGGAGAGTGGAAGATAAGCACAGTTAAAGAAAGGCGGAGGAAATGGAAGAGAGAGGGAGAGAGACAGGTGAATAAAGATAGAGAGAGAAAGGGAAGGTGAGGCAGGTAGGTTAATAAACGGAGAAGAAATGAGGGAATGAGTGAGGGAGGGAGAAGGGAGATAGGGAGGGAAGTTAAAAGGGATGGAGACGAAGGGAAGGAGTGAATGAAAGTGAGGGGGAGAGAGGTAGATAAAAAAGAGAGAGAGATAAGGGGAAGGTGAGGCAGGTAGGTTAATGAACTGAGATAAAATGAGGGAGGGAGGGAGGGAGGGGGACAGTGAGGTAAGTTAAGAGGGAGGGAGGTGAAGGGAAGAGATACCCTATATTTTCCACACCTATTGTGATCACGTTGTAGAATGTGAGAGGGAAAAAATGGATATATTTCAACAGCCTTGTGTAAGGGGAGTATGGCCTAACATTATTGTGACGGCGACAGAATTACTGGATGGTGGAGAGAGAGAGAGAGAGAGAGAGAGAGAGAGAGAGAGAGAGAGAGAGAGAGAGAGAGAGAAAGACAGATAAACAGAAAGACAGACAGACACACGCGGAGAATCAATATGCAGTATGAAAAAACTGAGGGAACTTAAAATGTAAACAATATCAGCTGATCGGTGACGTCACAGGCGGTCTCTTATTGGGTAGAGGTTGTGACATCATGTCCAGTGTGCGACGCTTCACTCTCTAATATGGCCACTTAGGGGAAATTCTCCCTTATTTTTTTAAGGTGAGGTTTTATGTTCACTTAATCTAATGTGAAATGCGATATGGAAAGGTTATCTTCTTTACATTATATTATTGATGTTGTACTAGCTATTATTATTATCATTATTATTATTATTATTATTATTATTATTATTATTATTATTATTATTATTATTATTACTATTATTATTATTATTATTATTATTATTTTTATTTTTATTATCATTAATAATCTAATATTTATTACTAATAATATTATCATTAGTATCATTAATATCATTGACCATCCAGCAATACTGCTTGAGAGTGAACAAATATTATCATCATTCCCCAAATATGTACAGAGAGAGAGAGGTATGTCAGGCGTGTCCGGTGAGACAAAAGTTATCACCAGTTATACAAACTGATGGTTGCCCTTCGTGGTCGAGGCTGGCCGGCACTAACGTCTCTTAGGCGTGAGTTTGTTTAAAAGGTGTAGAAGCTGACGCCAGCATTACTCAACCACACCCTGAGTTAACGAGTAGATGACCTAGCGTCAAGGAATATCCCAGGAAGACCTGACAACTCGCCAACTGCACTGGCTAACCATTACACCGGCACACGATACACCAATCAGCAAACATCCAGGTTTTTATTTACTCTGGCGAGGCAACCATGTTGACCATTACACAGTTTGGCCACTGTTCTCTTTTTCACCCCCCCCCCCCCCCATAGCGTTGATCTCCAGGGTGACTTATCAAATGGGCCCCAGTCTTGATGGGGCTCAAAGACTTTATGCGGAAGACAAAAGGAAAAAGGAAGAGACACCCTCGACGTGTAACCACAAATAGTAAAGTTCTGTTGGAAATCCACTAGATGGCACTACCAAGGTTTGTCGTCTGACAGCGTTTATAATTATACAGTAATGTTTGGGAGAGTCAACATAACAACAGTATTTTATTGTTCATTTAAATGTGTGGCTGAACAGGATAACAATTTAAATCTTCAAGTATCTACCAACAACAAGCATCTGGAAATATCTGACTCCTGAAAATTCAATAGATGGCGCCATTTTGATGCCACATTTTATGCTGTGCTTAGGGCGGCCGCTTTCCTATATTCCGTATAATTTATAGTCATTGGGTTAGGCTGGAGGTCTATCAGAACCTGGGGCCAAGTTAACCCCTTGTACTGCGCTTCTCCCCAGGAGCTCCTTTACTCTTCCACTGCTAAGATTACGTATCCCTCCATCTCTCCCTCCCTCTGTTTCTCTCTCTCTTCTCTCCCTTCCCTCCTTCTTTTCCTCACACTCATTCACTCACCACCTCCTCCCTCCCACATTCTCTCTATTCTCCCTCATTGCATCTTCCCTCCCTAACACCCCTCCACTCCCAACCCTCATCCTACACTCCCTCCCCCACTCGCTGCCTTCTTCCTCCCTCCTCCTCACACCAACTCTATCCCTCCCTCACTTTCTACCTCCTCCCTCCTTTCCTGCGTTTTCTCCTATCACCCCTCACTTCACCCCCCCTCCCCCTTAACCCCCACTCCCTCCCTCCCACAGGACTTCCAGTTGATTGATTCGTTTATAACAAGACCTTGAGTGAAGATGATGTTAGACAGACCCCACTAGTGATACAGGCTCCTCTGTGTGGGTGTGTGTGTGTGTATATATATGTGTGTGTGTGTGTGTGTGTGTGTGTGTGTGTGTGTGTGTGTGTATAATAATAATAATAATAATAATAATAATAATAATAATAATAATAATAATAATAATAATAATAATAATAATAATAATAATAATAATAATAATAATAATTAACGGTTTATTGAAAAAGTTCGGCAGCCCGAAGGCTGAAAACATACAGTGAAATGGCTTATGACATACAGAGGCACGGGAAGGGGGGGGGGGGTAACAAAAGCCTTCATTAGAGAAAGGAAAAGGAACATACAGTGAACATAAAAATTAATGTTTACAGTGGAGGTCACGTGCGCCACGTGCACTGAGGTGTTGAACAGCAGACAAGTAGTGTAATTCCCTCACAGATGGTGTTATGAGGGCCTGACGTGATGTAATAATTCCCTCACAGATGGTGTTATGAGGGCCTGACGTGGTGTAGTAATTCCCTCACAGATGGTGTTATGAGGGACTTCATATGATGCTGTTGAAGCTCTCACTACGTGGTGTCTTAGCGCCATGGAGGCACCACGTGGCCTGGTGTCACAGAACCTCACTTTAGTGGTGTACAGTCAGGTGTGGCCCCAGGCCTCCCTATCGTGGACGGATTAACACATCGCTGTTTGTTGTTGGGTCTCACGGCCAGTTATCACTGGGTACCTGGGACCTCGCTGTGTGAAGGTTAACTTGGGTACGACTCAGCTTTGACTGTTGCGTTGTTTTCACTGGCTTAAGCACTGTTCACCACTGTTCACCACTATTCAACACTGGTTCCATTCCTTAAAGAAATGAAATAGTAACTTCTGGCGAGAACTTGGTGACATTACGGTGGGGAGGAGGGGTTCAGAGAGGAAGCTGGGGAGTGTGCCAACATAACAGGTGACCTGGCCGCCGCCAGAGCAGTGCCAGACACGTCTTGACCCTTCTGTGGTCAAGGATGTGTAAAATAATAATAATAATAATAATAATAATTAACGGTTTATTGAAAAAGTTCTGCAGCCCGAAGGCTGAAAATACACATTGAACATAAATTACTTATTACATACATTGGTGGTTTAACAAAAGCTTTCATTGGAGAAAGGTAAAGGAACATACAGGTTAATGTTTCCAGTGGAGGTCACGTAGATCTTGTGCGTTGAGGTGTTGAACAGCAGACACGTAGTGTAGTAACTCCCTCACAGATGGTGTTATGAGGGGCATCACGTGGTGTAGCAATTAACTCACAGGTGGTGTTATGAGGGGCCTGACGTGGTGTAGTAATTCCCTCACAGGTGGTGTTATGAGGGTCTCGACTTGGTGTAGTAATTCCCTCACAGATGGTGTTATGAGAGGCCTGATGTGGTGTAGTAATTCCCCCACAGATGACACGTGTTATGAGGGGCCTGACGTGGTGTAGTAATTCCCTCACAGGTGGTGTTATGAGGGGCCTCACATGGTGTAGTAATTCCCTCACAGGTGGTGTTATGAGGGGCTTGATGCAGTTTAGTAATTCCCTCACAGGTGGTGTTATGAGGGACTTGACGTGGTGTAGTAATGTGTGTGTGTGTGTGTGTGTGTGTGTAATGGTTAGCTTGTTCGCCTAGCAAGCAAATGGACCCGGTTTCGATCCCGGGCAAGGTGAAACTATGGGCAAGTTTCTTTACGCCATTTGCCTATGTCTACCCAACAGTAATTGGGGACCTGGATGTTAACCGTGTTCCAGGGTAATGGTTAGCCAGTGCAGCTGGGTTATGCAACTCGTTAACTGAGGGTGTTGCGTTGTGTTGGCGACGGCTTCTACACCTTAAACAAATTCACGCCCAGGTGGCCCAAGGGCTCTGCCATCCTCGAACATGAGGGGCAACTATTATTATTTTTGTGTATTTTTTGTGTGTGTGTGATGTTTGTGTGTATTGGTGGTTTGTGTGGTGTATGTGTGTTTGTGATGGAGAGTGTTGGGTTGTGTGTTTGTGATGCAGTGTGTTGCTTTGTGTGTTGCACCACTGGTTCAGGAAAAGGGAGTGCCAAGATGTGTGGTTGCAGCCTGCACTCCTGCTTCACCACATAAATCAACTCAAGTGCAGCCATCATCCAGCTCATCATACTTCTTATCATCATCAACTCCCCCCCCCCCCCCCACCTTCTATACCCCCCAAAAGTCCTATGGCGACGGACGAGTGGCGACAGGGACAGGCATAGTTGGCTGCCGGGAGTCTCTAGTCACATCTCTGCACATGGGCGGCATTGATAATATGGTCGTTTATGCACTGGCATCTAGGCAGCAGTGCAATCCGGTCCTGTCTATGCGACTGAGGCAGCTCTTACCAGGAGCCACTCTGCTCACTCCACATGGGGAGTGGGCTAGAAAAGTTGTCCTAAACATTGCCTGCCTAAAGAACCAAACTGACTGGGCAACCGTACCCAGCAAGGTCATCCTTATGCAGTCGAAAACACAATCATAATCACAGATCAAAACAAAAGCAAGCGAGACAACTTCTTATGGTCGCTGCATGGATTGTTAGGACCCTTCTGGATACTGGCATAAATAAGCATCCTGAAAGAAGAACCACCCTTGTGACAAAAGAGCTGGTGAGGTATAACATCGAAATAGCAGCCATTAATGAGTCCCGGCTCCCAGACGTGCTGCTTTAACTGACTGGCAGAACAACCCTCAGTCTTAGAGCAAAGCTGATACCTTCTGTAAGAAGAAACCGGTGGCCCAGCGCAAACTTTGCAATCTAAATAACGAATGGTTGCAAAATAAAGCATGTGAAACACAAAAACTTGCAGATCAACACAAGATCTGCAAATTTTTCAATTCTATTAAAACATATTATGGGCCAATCACTCATGGCGCAGCTCCCCTCCGCTCATCCGATGGTAACCCCCTAATTAAAGATAAAGAAGGCATCCTTCGGCGCTGGAAAGAGCACTACCATTCCCTGCTCAACCGAAACACCGATGTGAATGTCCTGACTACTCAGTAGGTCCCTCAGCATCCAGAGCTGACCCATTTCAGCTATCCTCCATCCCTGTATGAGGTAGCTACTGCCATCAAATAGATGAGAAATAACAAAGCCTCAGGGCCTGATGGAATCCTAGCCGAAGTGTGTAAAACAAGAGGACCTCTGCTTGCCAGCCGTCTCCACTCTCTCCTGGAGTATATAATTATGGGAAAAGAAGGAAATCCCCAAGCTCTTAAAGACGCCTCCATTGTCAATATTTGTAAGAACTAGGGAGATCGGTCAGATTGTGGCAACTACAGCGGGATCTCGTTGCTGTCCGTAGCTGGCAAGATTATCGCATGCGTCCTCCTAAACAGACTTCTTCTTGAGGTGCCACTGACATGATCTTTGCTGCCCGCCAGATACAGGAAGAGTGCAGAGAACAGGGTCTTGACCTGTTCATGGCCTTCATCGACCTAACCAAGGCCTTTGACTCTGACAACAGGGAAGCCCTCTGGCGGACCCTCAGTCATTTTGGCTGCCCACCAAAATTCATCGCCATTGTGAGGCAACTCCACGATGGCATGAACGGCAGTGTCCTGTACACTGGCACCCTGTCTGAGTTCTTCCCCATCCAAACGAGGGTAAAACAAGGATGTGTACTGGCACCAACTCTATTTTCCATTTCTTGGCTGCCTTCCTTACTCATGCCAGTGCCATTTTAGCTGTGGGAGTGGACATCCGGTACCGGATAAAGGGTCTTTTTAACATAAGATGACTCAAGGCAGGAACAAAGGTGTCTCCAGCTTCCATTACTGAATTTCAGTATGCAGACGACCCCACCTTCGTCGCTCACAGTGAACACAAGCTAGAGGAGATCCTGAAAACCTACACAGATGTTTATGCACACTTTGGCCTTGAGGTGAATGTATGTAAGACTCAGATTCCCTTTCAGCCTGCCCCTGGTTCAGCCACACCTCCACCGTCCATCCAACTTCACAATACTATGCTCTGTAATGTTACCTGTTAGGTTCTGAATAATAAGTTCTATATACAGGAGAGAACACAAACACCTGTATAGTTTTGTAGGTTCGGTTTACTGGATAAGAGTATGTACACAGAGGAGAGCAGCGGTCTCCCTGGCTAGGCTCCTTGTCAACTGCTATAGGCGACGTATGGCAAGTGATACATTAGCAGCTTCCATACGTCGCCAGGCACATTAATTAAGCGTGTGGGATATGGTAATAACATTGCCACACGCTGCTAGCTAGGCTGAATAAATAATACATAAATGGAGCACATACATAATATACATACATGATATATAATCCAGCATACATAATATACATACAATTCCCTCCCCCCTATACGCTCATAGCAAAGTCTTGAGTGGACCTTTTCTTTTGGATCCGTTCTGAGCGTCGAGGGACTTCATCACTGGGAAGGGTATGGGACTCAACACTGGTGGCGGGGCCAGCAGAAGGCATTGTTACGGGTCGGAGAAAACGGCGGTTCCTCCACCACACACGACCACTGGGTAACCGCACCTGGTAGTCCCGTGACCTGCCGAGACCCATGACTACGCCTACTTTGTCCCAACGTAGGGAGGTCGGGTCCTGAACACGGACTTGGGTGCCGACACTCAACCTGGGGAGAGAACGGGCGTGGTCATTGTAGCGGGCGACGACGTCCTGAACACGTTCGGCGGCTCGGCGATCACAATCCTCTGTCTTGGCCTGCCACTCCTTGGAGAAGGATTGAGGGTGAGCAGGGACACAAGAACGAAGGGGGCGTCCATACAAGACCTGGGCAGGGGAGCGTCCGGTGTAGTTAGGTGTGTTGCGGAGTTCAAGAAGACCCCTGTCGAAGGCCTCGCAGTCAATGTTCCCAGAAGGGGCCACCTTAAGGATGAGGTGCTTCAGGGATTTGACAGCAGCCTCAGCGTGGCCGTTGGACTGCGGGTAATGGGGCGATGACAACACATGCCGGACTCCCCATCGGTCAAGGAACACAGCAAAGTCCCGGCTTGTGAACTGAGGCCCTCCGTCGGTTCGCAGGCGTGCAGGAACGCCCACGTCACGGAAGTAGTGGCGGAACTTGCTGATGGTGGCGGCAGACGTCGTGTCATTACCGCACTTGATGACAACCGGCCAACCAGAGAGACGGTCGACGATAACGAGGAAGGACTTTCCTGACACACAGAAAAAGTCGGCCGACACAGACTCAAAGGGGCGGGTGGGGTTGTCGTCACTCATAAAGGATTCCTGCTGCTGGCTGGGTTGTAACACTCGGCGGGGCTTACACACCCGGACAGCATTGGAGATGTCGGGGTCGATGCCAGGCCGGAACACAGTCTGTCTTGCACGCCGTTTGGTGGCCTCGGCTCCACAGTGACTGTCGTGGAGGCGAGCCAAGGCGTGGAGACTTGAAGCAGCAGGGACAACTACCGAAGGAGAGGTGTCACTGGCCAGAGGTAGGGGCAGGGCGGCAGCAGGGTAGTTGCTGCTCCCTTCGTGCACCCTGTTGGCGTGTTTTACCTCGAGAATCGGTGTTGGGAAGTCCTGGGAGATGATGGCCAACTCTTGGCAATGTCTGTAGGACAGCAAAGGAGTCGGGACGCCATTATGCACATCAATCCAGGCTTGACGCGACCTGTTGCCAAAGGTGACGTGTGCATAGAGTGAACCATCTGCCATAAAGCGGAGATCCTTGGGGGGCGGTCCTAGATCACTTGGAGAGAGCCCCAAGCATTGCAAATGCTGGGGACCGATGACTGTAGCATCAGCGCCGGTGTCGGGCAACATCTGAAGACGGGATGACACACCGCCGTAGGTCACGATGACGCTGATGTACTGGGGGACTTTGGTCCTGGGACGCGGGGGGGAGCACACATTCCTAATGTGGCTCGAGCGTTGTCAAGAGTCGTCGTACCTCTGATTGGAAGACTGTGGGCGGCCCTCTCTGGTGGAGGGGGGCTGAAGCTTCCGCCGACGCGGTCCCTTGGGTATGTTGGAAGGGCAACACTTGTCATAGTGGCCCAGACGACCACACACATTGCACTGGACGCGTTTGGCTGGGCACCGTACTGTGAGTGACCAGTGGCCCTTACGGTCACCACTGTTGCAGGTAGACTGAGCAGCTGGACACACCTGTGTTCCGTGCTGCTTACCACAGTTGTTGCAAAATAAACCGGGCGTGGACGTGGTGGGCGAAGGCGTAGGAACGGACTTCTTGTCCTTCTTGTACCGGGACACAGCGCGTACAGCTGTAGGGGGAGCACGGATGGCAGAGGTGGCACACCTGGCAGCCTCATAGGAGCGACATATCGTCAACACATCCTTAAGAGAAGAGGAAGAGTCGAGGGAGGTGAGGCGTTGGATAAGTTCCTCGTCCTTAACACCCATCAGGATCACCTGCCTCAACTGGGTCTCCTCGCACTGCTGGTGGTGGCCTGGACATATATCTACCTCTTCCGAGGCTCTCTTAAGACGTACGTAAAAGGCGTCAAAAGACTCACCCTCCAACTGTCTGCAGCTAAACAATTCCCTCCTGCGCAGAGCTTCATTCTGCTGTCCTTTGATGTGCCGTTGTAGAACGTCCAGTACCTCCTCTACAGACAGCGAAGAGGTTGGGGGTACCTGCAACGTATGTTCCAAGACACGCTGAATTTCCAAGGACAGGCACATACGCAGCTGGATGAGTTGTTTAGGCTGTGACAAACTCTGGAGATCCACCATTGTAGAATAATCAGTCCACCGTCGCCGCCATTCACGAAAAGTCTGGAAATTCACATCAGGCTTCAAGATGGGCGGCGTTTGAGCTGCTGCTTTAGGTGGGGCTGGGGGGCGTGAAGGAAGCATGGATGAGGTATCTGAACCGGTCAGTACCGAGGCAGTGTTAGAGCCAGGGGCTTGGTTAACAGTGAGGCGAGATATCAAGGCTTCAAACCGTTCACTGTCTTCCAATCTCCGTTGGTGGTCTCGTTTTGCCTCTGCTTGCCTTCTGTGCTCATCCGCCAAACGTCTGTGGGCTTCATCCTCGCGTTTCTCATCTCTCATAAACTTCAGTAAGGCAATTATCTCTGGAGACAACGCTGAATATTGAGGTGAGGGACTGCGCGATGTGGGGGCTGGAGCGTCGTGGCCGGCCTGGTCATCCATCTCTGCGGGGCTATCACCCGCCTGGCTCATCCAGACGCTGGGTCCACGGCTACGTAAGGCGTGAGACATAACTACTTCCTCTGTGTACTATGTCTTAAATCAGTGTTGACCGGTCAGCCCGTCGTATCAACAAGATTTCAGACAAAAATTAATTAAATACACAGATAAGTAAGTTATATATATAAAATATATATAAGAAGCCGCGCGGTCAGCGAGTGTTAGTACGTGTGTGTGTGTGTGGTGTCCCGGGCGGGTAGAGAGTCTCGCCCCAGCTGTGAGGGGGGGGGGGGGGGGTGGAGGCGGCGCTGTGAGGGGGTGGAGGGAGAGGCGCGGCGACTCCCAGTCAGCCCAGTACCCTCAGGATGCGGTCAGAGACGGGTGCACTGAACTCTACTCCTTACAAATGCCCAGAACGTGCCGTATACCTTGGGAATCCTTTAGAACAAGGTCACACATGAATGGCACGAAACACACAATGCACTAAACACTTCACAGAAAATCACTGTCACTGACACTGCTCAAAGTTGCTGAGATTCTTCGAGGAGAGCTGACGCGCCGGAGTTGACCCAAGCGAGAGAGGAGTCCGTACGCCGGCTTTCCACAGACTTTGCACTTTCACTCGTAATTATCCAGTAAGATCGGATCACTGCGCCCTGTTAGGTTCTGAATAATAAGTTCTATATACAGGAGAGAACACAAACACCTGTATAGTTTTGTAGGTTCGGTTTACTGGATAAGAGTATGTACACAGAGGAGAGCAGCGGTCTCCCTGGCTAGGCTCCTTGTCAACTGCTATAGGCGACGTATGGCAAGTGATACATTAGCAGCTTCCATACGTCGCCAGGCACATTAATTAAGCGTGTGGGATATGGTAATAACATTGCCACACGCTGCTAGCTAGGCTGAATAAATAATACATAAATGGAGCACATACATAATATACATACATGATATATAATCCAGCATACATAATATACATACATTACCCACTTTCAGTATCTCGGTTCCGACCTCTCCACCACCATGGACATCGATGAGGAGATTCAACATCGGATTAGATGTGCATCTCAAGCCTTTGGCAGACTCTGTACCTGTGTCTTCAACTGTAGGGAGCTGAAACTATCTACAAAGTTGTATGTATATCGAGCAGTGGTCCTCCCCACCCTGTTATATGGCAGCGAGACATGGGTAATATACAGGAGGCACCTCAGGGCACTTGAAAACTTTTACCTACATAGTCTATATTCCATCCTCCGAGTTTGCTGGGAAGACAAGAGAACAAATGTTAGTAATCTCGCTGACACAAACTGTTGGACAGGCTATGTTACCAGCATGGACGACAGATGACTGGCAAAGCAGCTACTTTACAGTCACCCAACGAATAGTAAATGTAACGCTGGCGGGCAACTGAAAAGGTATAAGGAGAATCTTAAGAAAAACCTGAAAAAGTGCCAAATCGACTTCTTCACCTGAGACACGATCACTCTACACAGTAACTCTTGGAGGAGCACGACACAAGGCGACAATACTTTCGAGTTAGCCCGACTGCATACCGTGTCAGACAAGCGCCAACTTCGGAAAGGCGCTGCCGTCGCCTCTCCCGCACTAGATGTAGCCCTCCACATGTGCAACATCTGTGGACGATTCTGCTGGTCCCGTATTGGCTTCTCGAGTCACCTCAGAGCTCACCAACGAAGGTGACATCCCTAAAAACTCATATCATTGTATCATAGCTGCATGGTCGTCATTCACGATTCCGAGTGACAGCAAAGTAGTAGTAATAGTGTGTGTGTGTGTGTGTGTGTGTGTGTGTGTGTGTGTGTGTGTGTGTGTGTTGACGATGTTGGAGAGAGAGACCCCCGTTCCCTTCCCTCTCTCCCCCCCAAAAAATCAACACACATGGGCGAACAATCACCCCCACCCCCGCTAAACTATTACCTCCCACCTCTGAAGTGAACTAAACCATAATTCATAATACTGGATGGCCGGGACCCCCTTGGGGAAATCTCTGAGGCTTGATATTTTCCCAAGGATGTCCTCTTCCCCAACCCCTCCTCCTCCATACACCCTCTCCTCCTCCTCCTCCTCTCCACATATCTCCTCCTTCTCCTTACCCCCTCCTCCTTACCCCCTCCCCCTCCTTACCCTCGTCCTCCATGCCCCCTCCTCTTCCTCCTTGCCCCTTCTTCTCTCCTTGCCCCCTCCTCCTCCTCCGTACCCCTCTCCTCCTCCCCACCCCTCTCCTCCTCTTCCTCCTTGCCCCCTCCTCCTCCTTGCCCCCCTCCTCCCTGCACCTCTCCTCCTCCTCCTCCTCCTCCTCCTTACCCCCTCCTCCTCCCCACTCCA
This sequence comes from Homarus gammarus, assembly GCA_958450375.1. Classification (NCBI taxonomy): domain Eukaryota; kingdom Metazoa; phylum Arthropoda; class Malacostraca; order Decapoda; family Nephropidae; genus Homarus; species Homarus gammarus. Next base: position 956,308 of record CAUDMG010001957.1, on the reverse strand, counting down.
TTCCTCCTCCTCCTTACCCCCTCTTCTCCTCCTACCCACCCCTCCTCTTCCACTTTCCAGTACTACGTCCTTACGGGTAAATGTTGTCATAATTCTCTATCAATGACCTTCCCCCCTCCTCCCCATCCCCACCCCTTTTCCCTCATTCCCTACACTCTCCCCTTACCCTCCTCCTGCCCCCTCCCCTTACTCCCGCCCATTTAGCTACACCTTCGACACTGTTTATGAATTATTCAACTTTTATATTTTATTTATTTATATATTTTTTGCTGAAGTACTTGTGTTCTTATTTTCTTTTGTTGTTGTTGTTTTAATTAAGTGTTCAAACGTAGATTAGTTGGAAGTGTTGTTGTTATTATTACTCTTTATTATTATTATGGTTGTTGTTTGTGTTACTGCTATTGTATTTGTTACTATTGTTGTTGTTGTTATGTAGTATATTGTGGAAAGGCTTGTAAGGATAAATTAAATGATATATTTTTATTATTATTAGCTATCGTATACCAATAGTACATAATGACTTAATTTTAAACTACTGTATTAGAAAATATGACTCACACCATCAGGTATATTTATATAGTTAATGGTGCAATTTTCTAAGATATACTACCTAACTGTTACTCATGTCGCCTTGACATTCAAAGAATATAGCGACCAAAAAAACAAACAAATACCGTAATGACCTAAGAAAAAAATACCAAGTTTTAAAATTATCGCTTTTAATTTCAAAGAACACCGAAACATTAAGAAAAATATCATTATTATGTAAAAGAGAGGGAAGTTGGTAATAACAATAACAATAAGAAGAGGGAAGAGGAGGAGAGGATTGAGAAGAAAAAGGAAAAACAAACAAAAGAGAGGAGGAGCAAGTATTGTTATTGTTGTCGGTGATGGGCAGCGAGTCTACCGTTTCTCGTGTGAGTGAGGCTCACTGGCTAGCTCAACGCCACCGACTATCCTCCTGATGACGGCAAAAAATCCCCTACTAATGGCATTTAAGTACTGACTGCAACCTATCAAAATTTTGGCAAAGTGACACAGAAAGAGCTTTATTATGGGCGCCGTGCTGTGTTCCATTTTTTGGGGGGTGTGGGATTTTTTAATATGGTGTAAGGCTGGCCTGCAACAAAGGCCGCTTTTAAAGGCTATTATTCGGTAAATGGTCCGTGTTGAATGGTGTAGGGGAGCGCTGGTGCTGCTGTGGTCGTTATTTGGTTGCTGATATGATGGTTGTAGTGGTTGTGGTGGTGAGGCTGGTAGTTTTGGTTGTTGTAATGTTTCTGATTGTGGTTGTAGTAGTGGTGAGGCTGTTAGTTTTGGTTGTGGTAATGTTTCTGATTGTGGTTGTAGTGTTTTGGTGGTAGTTGTGATGGCTGTGAGGGAAGTGTTGGTGTTGTGGTCGTTATATTTTTGCTGTTATTATGATTGCAGTGGTGGTTGTTGTGATTGTAGTTGTGTTGTTGTGGTTGTAGTTGTGGTGAGGCTGGTAGTTTTGGTTGTGGGGGTTGTTATGGTTGTAGTTGTGGTTGTTGTAGTAAGGTTGGTAATATTGGTTGTTGTAGTTGTTTCGGTAGTTGTAGGATATGTTGTGGTAGTTGCGGTTCTAATAGTTGTGATGGTTGTGTTGGTAGTAACCTGCCCAACCAAACTTAACGCTAACCTAAGCTAACTAAACGTAACGTTAACCTAATCTAAGCAAACGCTAACGTTAACATAATGTAAGTTAACTAACTACTTTTTTCGATTTACTGATATGATCCAACCGGGCCTGATTATGGTACCTGTGTAAATAATAATAATAATAATAATAATAATAATAATAATAATAATAATAATAATTATTAGCGGTTTATTGAGAGAACATTACAACTAAGGACTGACAATACACAATGAACAGGAATGAAGTAAATTACAGAAAGAGATATTGGGGAGTGGGTTATAATACGCTTTCAATACACAAAGAGGAGGAAACGTGGTGAACATACAGGTAAACTAGAGTGTTAACTGTGGTTGGTGAGAGGCTGCTGGTCTTAGCTCTGATGCAGCTGTGGTGTTGTGCAGCTGGACGATCACGGGGTGTTGTGTGTGTATCCACAAGGTGATGTGATGCGTCTAGTGTGGCAGCTTTAAATTATGTTAAGGTGCAGCTCTGCTTGCTACTCTTACGTTTACAGCTACTGCCGCTGGCTAACCCTTGTGATAAAAGGGAGGAGCCGAGTGCGTAAGTCTCTCCCCTACCGGTACACAGCCTCTCCATCAACAAGACCCTTCAGTGCCAACTCGTGGCAGCGCACGGTAACTGGGTGTCTTGCGACCCCAGGTAAATTCTGTAAGGGATCTCGGAGCAGCAGAGATACGGTGTGCAGGCCCGCCGCACGCCCTAATGCCTACCAACCACTGCACCCCCCCCCCCCCCCACTCCCCCATTGCCATGTGGATTTTAGTCCTGGAGGACATAAGACTCGGGGAGCTTACCCTACACAAAGTCGCAGTTGGGTGACCCACGTCAGGCACACTCCGACTGACTGCAATCCTGGTCACCTGAAGATCGTCTTGAGTCTGCTCTTGCCACTAGAACTTTGTGATCAGGACCAAGCTGATAGTGGCGGGGTCCGCGTACCCCCACCGCCACGATAATCCCTTCACTGAACCTGGATGTTAATCAATTTGTTGATCATGTTCCTGGGTAGTGGTTAGCCAGTGCAGTTGGCGAGTTGTCCGGTCTTCTCGGACTATTCCTTGACACTGGGGCCGTATTCTCAGTCGTCATGCTCGATGGTGTGCTTCGGGCAACACGATGGGTTCCCAACCCATCGTGTTGTCCGGCTAGGGCCACAATTATTTCGAAATCAGCTGGATGGCTCACTGTTACCACAACCCAGGCGTCGAGTACCCCAATAATATTTCTCTCAAACACAAAAACAATGGAACCAAAACTAAAAAAAATAACAAAAAATACACACATCATATGGCCAAACGAACATTAAAGTGTTTAGAGGATATCTATGGGATATAGAAATTATTATTCTCTGGAGTTTGTGAGGTTTGTTTTGAAGATTATATATTTCATCGGGTGTTGGCTACACCGGGATGGCCGACGGTTGGCGTACTGCGAGTTCGCTGACACAACAACACGGCGCTGAGGTGCTGACGCAGGGATGCACGCTCTTGATCAGCTGGGAGTATTTTACACTTGTAAATAACTGGCAATCTTTGAATGTATATAGAAACAAAAATTTCTTTCACCAACAAACTATCACTTTTGAATATATTCATCTCAATATGTAAAAATTAGAGGAGTGAAAAGGGTTTTTATATTCATCTGGCTTCACCCGACGCTGTTCCCGATCGGTTGGGTGATGTAACAACTGAAAATATGACTCCAGGTCACGCAACTCGTTAACTTGCGGTGTGGTTGTTGGGTTGGCGACAGCTTCTTCACCTTAAATTCACGCCTAGGTGGCGCTTGGGCCGCCCATCCTCGTACACGAGGGGCAACCTGTATGTATGTATGAATTCTCCACGAGTATTGCAGGGGTGGATCCAGGAATATCAAAAGGGGGGAGGGGGTCCAAGGAGTTGTGGGTGGGGGAACATGGCGAGCCCACCCAGCTGTGGGGTTTTGGGGGCGCTGTAAGCCCCCAGAAAATTTTTTGAAATCTGACCAATATGATGGGCACTTTGAGGCCATGTGCACTTGATATTAGGAGGTATTCTGAAGTCAACATTAATTACATTTTCCTATACAAAAACGTCTAAGTGCAATATTGAGTTAAAGAAAAAGTATGTAATTTTCTGATGAAAAGGGGTGGGTCCGGACCCCCACAACTCCCCCCCTGGATTCGCCCTGTATTGTTATCTTCTACGCTAACATAATCACCGGACAGATAACGTAGTAAAGGTCTCCAACAGTGCACTGTACGTCTTTGATATTACACCCATGCAAAGGTGTGTGTGACGCTGCCTGGTGAAAATTCTGCTACCACTATCACTGCCATCATCGCTGCTATTCAAAATATAATTTCACTGTGACGAGAAGCAAAAAGGCAGCGAAGGCCTAGAGCGAGGAATGACATATATGCAAATTGAGCGGAATTACGTGACATTATTGTATCTGCCACCGCCAGACCGCCCGCCCGTCCCTTTGTCTGCTGGGCGGGAAAATGGTTTAAATGGACCCAGGGGAAATTTTTATATTCCTTTCGGTATTATTGATCTCCCGCTGGTGTTCGTTGTTACGGTGGATCCTTCATGAGGTTCAGTGGTGGAGCAGCTAGGTGCGTCAGAAATAACCTACTTGTTTACTTCATTCTGTTGTGACGTCATGAGACACAGTCAATGATGACGACTTAAGGAATTCCAGGAACTATTCTTCATCCGACTCTCATCTCCGTTCTCATCAGCATTTTTCAAGACCTCAGCGTCTCTGTATAGAAGAAAAAGATCCCCCCCAAAAACAAGGCACGAGCAGCAGCATTTCATATCACTAGAATCCCAACTACACATTATAAACAACCATTAAGAACAATAAAAAAAGGTCCCCCCAAGAAAGGTCTGGAAGTTGGCAGGGCGTGAAGTGATTGATGCCAGGAGTCACCGCCAGATGGGAGTCTTTGTCCCTGGCGGCTTGATGACTCGCCCTCCTCGCCACCATCATCACACAAGTTATCCCTGGCCTTTGTATCCTCATCATTCTCACACGCGTTTCCTCCTTCCTCATCCTCTATAACTCGAGACCTTCCCTTGTAATATTATATGTATGTTGTGTCTTATTTTCTAGTTGGTTCTCACGGCACCCGGGTCCTAGAGGATCACATCCTGGGAAATATCCGGGAATATTCGGTGAAAATGTCCCTAATATTCCGATTCACGAAATGGCTTTTGACGTCCATATACAGTAACTATCCTTTCAATACACACACGTCATCAAGCTTACGGTGTCAGGGGAAACACTCCTCGTGGTGTGCGTTGTGGAGTAATGACCACAAAGAGATTATTTTAGTACCCTGGATGTGGTGACTTGTTCATACTGTTTCGTTTTCAGTCTCACTCAACCCCCCCCCCCTCCCCCTTTATCAGCACTGGACCGTAAGTAAGAGAGGGACTTCCTTTGCTCCATACTACTGTGTGCTGGGATCATTTACTTCACTAGAGATTATTCTTACTCTACGCTAAAAAATTTCGTCACCTTCATCTGGTTAGAACAAGTCTATCGATACACGACAACCATTGAATCCCATGTGCAATATATTAGACTAAGGGTCTGTGGGCCGCGAGCAGATCCAGGAATACCTTCACTAATGATGATGGAAGTAGTCATATATGTACGTTCTTCATGTATTCACTAGGAGTGCAGCGGCCAAGCGGATACATCGCTGTCCTTAGGGTCACCTTTTCGATCCCTGGATGCCTCCGTTCCACCCAGCTATATGGGGACCCAATTCACAGCTGGGGAGGAAAAAGGTGGTACAGTGTCGGGCTCGCTGTCCCCTTGTGTACCTACTACCAAAGACTTACTGTAGTTCATTGGTGTGTTGTATCCACACTGTCCCCAACGGGCCGAAATGCCTAAGGGACACACACACACACACACACACACACACACACACACACACACACACACACACGTAAAGAACTCTGATAAGACAATATTACACTTCTCTTTTGTACTCTCAACAAAGGGAAGAATCGTAATCTTTTTTGTTACCTTTTTATTATATCCATAGAGATGTTGTTGTGGTCAGTGTGAGGGCCGAAAACCACACTCTCACCTCACGCTCTCCTCACTTTCCTCACTCTCCTCCACATTCAAGGGATGGTGAGTGTGAGGGACAGACACCTTACTCTCACCTCATCCTTTCCCATGTTGCTCATCTCCTCCTACGCCATTTATCTCCTCCCACGCTATACATTTCTTCCCCATTGCTTCTCATTTCCTCCTACCTCATTCTTATTCATTCATGCCTTTTTTTTATCTTTCTCTGCGCCTTCCATTTTTTACTGGCATACTTTACCCTCCTTCTCCTTCACCTACTCCTCCCCCTCTCCTTCCCTTCCTCCTGCCTCCTTTCCTTTATCTTCTTTCCTTTCTTCTCCTCCACTCCCTCTCCCTCCTTGTCTCCTCCCCTTTCTCTCCTCCTCTTTCTCTCTATCTACCCTCTTGTTCTACCTACCCTCTTCCCTCCTCATTCCCCTCTCTTCTCTCCTCCTCCCCCTCTCCCTCCTCTCATCTTTCCCTTCCTGCTTCTACCTGTTTTTTTAAATCCTCAACTTAATCTTCGACTGTTTATCAACTCCTTTCTCAGTATTCAATCCATTTTTAGGTGGAATCTTCCCACGCTGTCAACACCCTATTTGTTGGTAGCTATTTTTTTGCTCTCTCTCTTTTTCTCTAAAATTTTCTCTCTTTGATTTACTTTACCTTTCTCTTTCAAATTCTCCTTTTCTATGAGACCAGTAATTTGTATCTATTATGATGAACTATAGTGACGTGTGTCAAGTGTGTGGGTGGGTAGGTGGACTCAGAGTGCGCGTGAGTTACAATATGCTACTACTGTCATGGGATGCATGGGATGCCTTTGATTGGCTGATGTACAGTATCTTGTAGCCTACCTCTTCATACTCTAGCATTATGGCACTCTTAGTTCACTGTCTGCTGCCACCGTACAAGCTTGTTCATTTGTTCACTGCTAATTTTTACTATGATCTGTGTTGTGCATTACTGTACCAGTATATAATCAGCCAGGAATACCGTAAAAACAGTGTTAAGACATAAAAAGTGATTACAGTTATGTACTGTATACTGTACTGCACATTCAGCAAGGTGAAAGTACTGTACCATATATACAGCATTGTATATAGCAGAGTGGACAATGTATGTTTACCGCAGGCTAGTGTGGAGAGGGTGTATGTACAGTATACAGTGCATGTCCAATCCCTCCTTCATGGAGGGAGAGGAGAGTGACAGTTAGCAACACCTACTACAGTAGATGGTACAGGCCAAAGGGAACCCATCCTGTATTATATCACCATTTGGCTTGCCTGCATCACAAGTTCAAGATGACAACATCTGCTGATGAGTACAGTATAAACTGTACACTACAGTAGTATATTTTATATATTTACTATATATTGTATGTGTACAGTGGAGTTTGCTCTGTGTCTGTCCATATGAAATGTGTAGTTTAGACTATCGGAAAACTTTCCCCAGCACCCTGAAAATCTTCCGGCATGTGTTATTTATCCGGTGATGAAAAAGTTCGTCTCCATGCCCGGAAATTTCTCAATCCCAGAACCACCCTGTACCAATTATTCTGGCCAATGGGTTATCACCTTTATTTACCTAACCTAACCTGAACAAAATCAATTTGAACTTATCAAATGTAATCAAATGTAACCAAACCTTATCTATTCTTACTTAACCCAACCTATGCAAGCTTAATCTAAGTGTAAGGGAGGTGAGAGGGGGAGAATGAAATGGGAGGGGAAAGAGGGGTGGGAGTGAGTAGAGTAGAGGACAGTGAAGAGAAGGAAGGGGAGGGGAGAGGGGAGGAATGGAACAGGCGGGTAGGAAGGAATGAGGGGAGGGTATAGAAGAGGAGGGGAGGAGATGGGAAGAGGGTATGGATGGCGAGATAAGAAAGGATAGGAAGAGGGGATGAAAAGGAGGAGGTAGGGAAGACATAAAGAGACAAGAAAGGTGAGGAAAGTAGGATAAGGAGAGGGAGGGAGAGATGTATGAAGGAGAGACGAGAATAACACTAATAATTGCGAAAGAGGAGATAAGACAGAATGTGATGTAATTAGTGGAAGGTGACATGGAAAAAAAGAGACAGACAAAGGAGGTGATGATGAGAGATAAGGAGAGAGAGAGAGAGAGAGAGAGAGAGAGAGAGAGAGAGAGAGAGAGAGAGAGAGAGAGAGAAGGAAGAAGAAGAATCGCAGGAGAGACATGCACGACAGACCACAAAGCAGGAGTAGGGAAACACCAAGAAGAGGGGGAGATAGAGGATGAGAGAAGAACAGAGATAACCAAGATACAGTAAAGGAGAAAGAGAGGAGCAAAATGGTAGCTAAAGGAGATAAACAAAGCAATAAAGAGTGGAAATAATAATAATGATAGTAAAGAGAGGAGAGTGAACGAAGATAATGAAGAGAGAGAGAGAGAGGGCAATAAACACCAAGGGAAAAAATAAGAAACGGAAAAAATATCGAGAAACAGCAACAAACTTCAACTAAGAAGACAATAAGAGGGAAAATCGACGATAATCAAAGAGAAAAGTGAAAAACAACAGGAGAGAAAGAGAAAGACACGCCAAGAGAGAGAGAGAGAGAGAGAGAGAGAGAGAGAGAGAGAGAGAGAGAGAGAGAGAGAGAGAGAATAATTGATGAACAGCAAACAAAGGGGAATTAGATAATGAAAAGGTGGAGTACAGGAGATAAACCAAGGAAACAGGAGAGGAACGATAGATAGAAGGAGGGGGAAAGAAGGTGAGAAGATAGATAGGGGGAAGGATAATGTACAAAAAAGATAGAGAAAGACCGAAGAAGGATTGGGAGAAGGATGGATGGAAAATACACAAAATGCTGAAAGGATAGATGGATGAAAGAAAGAAGAAAGGAGGGGGAGATAAAGAAAGAAGGATAAAGGAAGAATAAATTAAAAATGACGAAGAAAGAGAAGGAAACAAAATAGAGATAATGAGAGACAAACGTTTATTTCCAGCTTACGCCAGGGAGCTGTGGCGAACGTTCCGGAAGAGGAGGGGGGGGGGGGGTTACGGCGCCTAGAATAGCAGCAGCCTATCACTATTATTAGCCGTAAGTCAAATATCCTAGCAGCCACTGTATGACCAACTGACCAAATGTTCCTCGCCGAAGAATTAACTGAGTAAAGATCCTAGCCCTGAGACATCCGATTCCTGAGTCCTAGAGGAACCTAGCCACCGTAGGATATTAATTTATAAGGATATCAATCATAGCTCATAGGGAATTCAATTCATGGAAAGTAGGATCCACTTGTGCTTGGAAACTCCTTGCAAATACTCCTAGGGGTGAGGGCCACAGTCTATCTCCTAGTGTACGCATGAGCTAGGACTATCATCTCCCAGCACAAAGAGGAAATATGCTACTTCCGGGTAATCTACAATAACGTCTTATTATTCTCGTTTGTGTTGGTGTGTTGGTGATGATGAATGTGTTGGTGATGATGAGTGTGTTATTGGTGATGAGTGTGTTGGTGATGATGAATGTGTTGGTGATGATGAGTGTGTTATTGGTGATGAGTGTGTTGGTGATGATGAGTGTGTTGGTGATGAGTGTGTTGGTGATGATGAGTGTGTTGTTGATGATGAGTGTGTTGGTGATGACGAGTGTTGGTGATGAGTGTGTTATTGGTGATGAGTGTGTTGGTGATGATGAATGTGTTGGTGATGATGAGTGTGTTGGTGATGAGTGTGTTGGTGATGATGAGTGTGTTGTTGATGATGAGTGTGTTGGTGATGATGAGTGTTGGTGATGAGTGTGTTGGTGACGAGTGTGCTGGTGATGAGTGTTGGTGATGATGAGTGTGTTGTTGATGATGAGTGTGTTGTTGGTGATGAGTGTGTTGTTGGTGATGAGTGTGTTGGTGATGAGTGTGTTGGTGATGATGAGTGTGTTGTTGGTGATGAGTGTGTTGGTGATGATGAGTGTGTTGTTGATGATGAGTGTGTTGGTGATGATGAATGTGTTGGTGATGATGAGTGTGTTGGTGATGAGTGTGTTGGTGATGATGAGTGTGTTGTTGATGATGAGTGTGTTGGTGATGATGAGTGTTGGTGATGAGTGTGTTGGTGATGAGTGTGCTGGTGATGATGAGTGTGTTGTTGGTGATGAGTGTGTTGGTGATGATGAGTGTGTTGTTGGTGATGAGTGTGTTGTTGGTGATGAGTGTGTTGGTGATGAGTGTGTTGGTGATGATGAGTGTGTTGTTGGTGATGAGTGTGTTGGTGATGATGAGTGTGTTATTGGTGATGAGTGTGTTGGTGATGATGAATGTGTTGGTGATGATGAGTGTGTTGGTGATGAGTGTGTTGGTGATGATGAGTGTGTTGTTGATGATGAGTGTGTTGGTGATGATGAGTGTTGGTGATGAGTGTGTTGGTGATGAGTGTGCTGGTGATGAGTGTTGGTGATGATGAGTGTGTTGTTGATGATGAGTGTGTTGTTGGTGATGAGTGTGTTGTTGGTGATGAGTGTGTTGGTGATGAGTGTGTTGGTGATGATGAGTGTGTTGTTGGTGATGAGTGTGTTGGTGATGATGAGTGTGTTGTTGATGATGAGTGTGTTGGTGATGATGAGTGTTGGTGATGAGTGTCTTGGTTATGAGTGTTGGTGATGAAGAGTGTGTTGTTGATGATGAGTGTGTTGTTGGTGATGAGTGTGTTGTTGATGATGAGTGTGTTGGTGATGATGAGTGTGTTGGTGGTGATGAGTGTTGGTGGTGATGAGTGTGTTGGTGGTGAGTTTGTTGGTGGTGATGAGTGTGTTGTTGATGATGAGTGTGTTGGTGGTGATGAGTGTTGGTGGTGATGACTGTTGGTGGTGATGAGTGTGTTGGTGGTGATGAGTGTTGGTGGCGATGAGTGTGTTGGTGGTGATGAGTGTGTTGGTGATGATGAGTGTGTTGTTGATGATGAGTGTGTTGGTGATGATGAGTGTGTTGTTGATGATGAGTGTGTTGTTGATGATGAGTGTGTTGTTGATGATGAGTGTGTTGGTGATGATGAGTGTGTTGGTGATGATGAGTGTGTTGGTGATGATGAGTGTGTTGGTGATGATGAGTGTTGGTGATGATGAGTGTTGGTGATGATGAGTGTGTTGGTGGAGAGACGAGGGGGGAGGAGGAAGGTTAAGATACTCTGAGAGACAGGACACGACCCACTACCTCCTGACTCCTCCCCTAACCCCCTACCCCCTGACCCCTCCCCCGACCTCCCGACCTCCCCGACCTCTTCGACCTCCCGACCTTCCCCAATTCCCGACTTCCGGCACCTAATTATAAAGGGTAATTTGTCTTAATTACCTCTCTTTCCATTTCGAAGATTTTTGTGCTTTTTGATTTTTCAACTTTCAAATAGAAAAATTTAAGGGGATATTGTATTATTCTCTCTCTCTCTCTCTTAGTCGAGGGGGATGTAAGAGAAAAGAAAGGGGCTGATGTATTTGTGTGTGGGGGGACTGATTTATTTGAGGAAGGACTGAACATCTCTTTTTGTATAGGGGTAGAGAAATGATCTGTTGGAGGAGGGGGTGCATTATTAGAGAAGGGGGGCTGATTGTTTATTTAATTGGGATAGGGGGCTGATTTGTTTAATTGGGATAGGGGACTGTTTTGTTTATTTAGTTGGGAGAGGGGATTGATTTAGTGGTGGGGTCTGATTTATTGGTGGAGAGGAGCTACTTTTTCGGGAAAGAGAACTGGTTGATTTTGGGAGAGGGGGACTGATGCACTGCGGAGGGGGCTAATTAATTGATATTTTGGGGGGTTGATACTGTTTTATCTATCTATCGTGTGAAGCAAGGGGGCTGTTTTTACTTTATTTATTTATTTTGTGAGGACTTTTTTTTTTTAGTAAATGGGAACTTGAGCTTTCATTTTTTTGTTGAGGGGTGGGGGGGGGGGGTGAGGAGGGACCAAAATACTTTTTATATAAATTATTTTTGGGGAGACAAGTTTGGAAACGTTTTCTTGTTGTTTCGATTGTGGGTGTGACAAGAGAAAGGATAGTAGTAGTAGGACTAGTAGTAATTGACATATTTTAATGGTAGTAGTAGTAGTAGCAGTAGTAGTAACAAGATAAGACGGTCCATTACGACAGAGTGGCAGCACACCCAACGTGATAAACTGCAACAACTGTTGCAACAAGTGCCAGAGAAAGTGAAAAGAAAAGTAGCTATAGCGCAGGAGGTGGGCGCCTCAAACTGGTAAACAACATTACCAATAAGGGCAAAAGGCTTCACCCTTAATAAACAAGAATTCACAGTTGCTATTGCTCTAAGGTACGGTAGACCAGTAGAAGGTTTGCCCTCCCAATGCGTGTGCGTCTCATCTTATGTCATCGACTACGGCCTACGCCATGGTGTGCAAGAAGCGGGGCTTCGTATGCATGAGTCATGACGAAGTAAGGGATCTAACAGCAAATCTACTGAGGGAAATCTGCCACGACGTCATGGTGGAACCGCCCCTCCTTCCATTGGATGGTAAGAACCTCCGTCACAGGACTTCAAACACATCCTATGAAGCCCATGTGTACGTCAGTGGTCGAGGATTCTGGACGCAGGGACAGCGAGCCTTTTTTGACATTAGGATTTTTAATCCCATGGCCGCATGTCACAGTAACTTAGCTCTCGATGCTGCACACAGGAGGAACGAGAACGACAAGATAAGGGCATACGGGAAGAGAATTCAGAACGTTGATCAAGGCAGCTTCACTCCTCTAGTGTTCACAACCTCTGGTGGGATGGGACCAAGAGCAAGATGCTTCTACGCCAGACTCCCGGAGGTGATCTCCAAACAGAAGTAGCAGCCCAGAAGTTATGTTACAGCTTGGATGAGATGTCGACTGTCCTTCTCTCTCCTTAGGTCGGCTTTGCTCTGCCTCAGGGGAACGAGAGCATCGGCCCCAAAGCCGACAATAGTTCCAGATATTGACTATGAGGCTACAGTCACTGAATGCCCCATAGATCTGCGGCTCAACTAACTCAACACAGCTAGGATAGCTACTTATGTATTAGGATATTTAATTTTAAGGTAATAAAATGGTGGCGAAGGTGTAGCTATAAGGGGAGGATGGAGGCCACGATTAAAAAAAAATAGTAGTAGTAGTAATTGAACGATATTAGGAGTAACAGAGTAACAAAAGAATTGATGGATAGTAGTACTACCGCCGGTGGTGTCTGAGCTGTAATATTATGTTGTGTAAACTATTCTTTAATGAATTTTAATACATGGTAGACTTCACATATATAAATATATACATTCATACATACCTACATACATACATACATACATACATACATACATACTCTCGGAACAAAAACCAAATAAAAATCGAGGGAGTAAGAAAAGAAAATGAGAGAAGTGTTGGCTGGGGGACTCTCATAAACCTAACACAAACACTTGCATTTAATAAGGTTCGTGTGTGTGTGTACAGGTACTCTCCCCCCGCTGTAATAGACAGAGGATAATGAGAGAGAGAGAAAATGGGAGTGAGAGTGAGTGATTGGTGAGAGAGGAAGAGGGAGAGGTAAATACTATAAGCGGGGAGAGGATGATAAAGAGGGATTGGGGAAGAGATATTGAGACAAGGAAAGTGAAAATGGGAAATTAATTGGTTAGAGAGAGAGAGAATGAGAGAGAGAATTTAAATGATGTCATCTTTCTCACTTTGCATCTCACCATCACCCCAACATACACCCCCCTCCTCTTCACCCCACCATCACTCCAACACACAACCCTCCTCTTCACCCCACCATCACCCCGAAACACACACACACACACACACACACACACACACACACACACACACACACACACACACACACACATACCTTCCTCTACACCCTTCATCGCCCCTTGACACACATACACACACCCCTCCCCTTCACCCCACTAACCTCCCCCTTCACACGTCAGCCTCAGACAACTTTCTCTGTTGCGGTGTCAGCCTCATAACTTAAGCTGTCAGTCAGCGGTTGTGGTCATGCGGCAATAGTCGTTGATAGCATGGATTCACAAGGTACTAAGGGTCGTTACTGATTAGGAGTCATTGGGTAGACTGGTGGTCGTAGAGAAGAATAGTAGTGGTCGTAGAGAAGAATAGTAGTGGTCGTAGAGAAGAATTTTAGTTTCAGTTTAACAAATTTATTGACAAAGCTTGTAGTACAGTTTGCCTATTCTGAGTAATTCAGTCAGGTCTTGACACTGAGGGTGGTATCACTTCTCACTGCCACGCAGGACAGAGGTTCATATACAAAGAAATACATCATATTCATTAACAGCTATAAATGTATAGAGGTCAGATTCATATGGGTAATGTCACTGTTCACTGCCATGCAGGACAGAGGTTCGTACACAAAGAGATGCATCATATTCATTGACAGTACATATACATATATGTACACACATACATACACATATACATATACATATATACATACACATATACATGTACACATATATACACATATGCACACATACACACATACATATGCGTCGGTCAGATTCATGTGGGTAATGTCACTCTTCACTGCCATACAGGACAGAGGTTCGTACACAAAGAATGCATCATATTCATTGACACTATATATAGGTCAGATTCATGTGGGTAATGCCACTGTTCACTGCTATTCAGGACAGAGGTTCGTACACAAAGAAGGAAATACATCATATTCATTAGCAGTATATATAGGTCAGTGGATCACATACATTGGAGTCATATTCTAATTGAAGACTAATCAGTGTGGGCTTGCAAATTTGGGATAAACAGCAAGAATGTCCTCAAGCACACCTGATTCAATGAAGTAATTACATAGTTCAAGATACAATAAGTCAGGTGGCCTGAAGTCTTTGACAGTGTCACATTCAATAATATAGTGTTCAAGTGTATGCTTTAAAGGTTTATCACAAAGTTTACATGCTGAATGTTCCGGTATGGGTACAACGTTACTAACTTGCCAGATGTGTCTGTATCCTAGCCTAATTCTGGCCACGACTACATCACATTGTCTGGTTCTGTCCTTATGCTGGTCATACCGGTACCTCTTGTCACAAAATTTGTCATATTTACTAATGCTACAACTGTCAGGTCTCTCTGCATTTCTCACTTCTAGATCAGAGTTCATGTTTTTAATTACAGCATTGGACAGGCCAAGGTCACGGTCAACATTTTCTTTCTTACATGCCTCATTGGCCAGTCTATCAGCACGGTTATGATACCTGATTCCAACATGGGACAGAATCCACACAAATTCGAAACGAAAGTTGTTCTCATTGGCAGTTATCACAATCCTTTTAATATCACATACAACTTTAGACATAGAGCCTGATGGGCTGTTCATTGATTTCAAAGCACTTTGAGAGTCACAGAATATCACCCCACCTCCATTTTCTTTGAGGTAGTCTGTGGCTAAGTAGATTCCAGTTAGTTCAGTTTGTGTTGTGCTGGCTCAGTTGTTCAGCCTTTGTTTGTTTGACACTATCATCTCTTTTTCTTTATATATTACAATTGCACAGCCTGTTCTACCTGTGTTTGGCTGCACAGAACCATCAGTAAAAGCATAACATTCACTTGATTTAATACTCTCTATGTGTCTGTTAATAGTTTCTAGTGTGCCACATCTCACCACATCGGTGTTTAACATTTGCTTACTACCAACAGGAGTGTAATTAATAGGGACTGATATGTCCAGCCAAGGAGGAATGGCATTAATAGGTTCGTCTGGGGTGATTGGGACATTCACTTTCAAGAGATCTGCAACACTTTTATGAAGCCACGCCCCAAAGAGAGTCTTTTGTGGAAGGTTGGCGAGATGGTCGGGATTACTTAGATAGAACATCAACTCAGTTTGAGCTGTAGTTTGAGAACCATTGTTCTTCAAAACTTTGACACAAAATATGGTATTAAGTAGAGCTATCCTCTCAGATAGGGAGGGCAGTCCGAGCTCTTTCCTCATGTTTACAATTCTGGTTGATTTTGGGCAACCTAGGATGATGTGCATTTCTTCATTTTGCACTACCTCAAGGCTGTTGAGTTGTTTAGACAGAATAGTCACAAGATGGAGAGCATGATAGTCAACTACAGAACGAATGAAGTGAAGATAGAAAGTACGAGCATAGGTGATGTTAATTCCATAGCCTTGCCAACAAGGGTTCTGAGGGGTTTAATGCTCTGCATTAGTTTGTCACGAAGGTTGCTGACAAAGTTTGCATCATTCACACAAATTCCAAGATATTTATAGGAGCTACATAGTTCCAAGGGCATGCTGTTAATGTTATAGTCAAGAGGCAGAGGGTGAGCAGGACGAGGATTGAGGACCCTCGTCTTGTCAACAGATATTATGAGACCACATTCAACAATTCTTCGAGCAAATACATCCAGCAAGGCTTGGAGCCTGAGTTTGATTTGTGTCATAATGCAGATATCATCAGCATAGCATATTACAGCTTCGTTTGGCTGAACTGGAATGTCAGCAATAAGCTTGTGCATCAGTATATTAAAGAGCATAGGACTTAACACTCCTCCCTGTGGCGTGCCAAGCTCAAATGATCTCTTTTTGGTACTTTTGACTCCCCTAAACAGAACACTGGCATACCTGTTGGACAGATAACCCTTTATCCATGTCAGGAGGTTACCTTGGATGCCAACATTAGCTAGTTACTCAAGTATAATGTCTCTATTAGCTACATCAAAGGCTAATTTAAGGTCTATGAAGGCTGTTTGTGTCTTATCTTTTGAGTGAACAAGATATTCTGCAAAGCATGTCTGTGTGCTACGCCCGGGCATGAACCCGAACAGATTAGGGGCGAGTTTGTCTTTGACTTGAAACATGAGATGGTTTAGAACAACTCTTTCAAGGACTTTACACATACAGGATGTGAGTGAAATTGGCCTGAAGTTTGGAGAATTAGCTTTAGGGATTGGAACTATGTTTCCATGAGTCCATGTCTTAGACAGAATACCCCTTGTGAGGCTCATTTGATACAGGTCAAGCAGTGGATGGTTAGGGATCTCATTCAACAATCTCAGGGTGTTATAGGTTATGCCATCCTCACCAGGGGAGGAAGACTCACCTTTCATTAATGCTGTTGTTAGTTCGTGGTGCGTTATAGGAAACTGGTCGGTAAGGTCTGGTGAGGAACAGGCTATTTCAATTTTGAAACCCCTATTAATGTGTGTGGTGTTAAGATATTGTTGTATATGTCAGGAGGCAGGGAAGTGATTTGTGACACACTGGACCATTGGTCTAATAGCATGTCAGCATATTCTGCTGGGCTGTGATGAAGCTGGACTGGGGTGGGTGACTTGGTAATGGCTCTAATTTTGTTCCACACTTCTGCTAGAGTGGTTGTCCTATTAATCCCCTGTAAGAATTGTTCCCAATAGGTGTTTCTCACCTGACCTTTGAGTCCACGAAATTCTCTGTTAGCTTTGAGGAATGCCAAAAGGTTATCACTAGTTTTATTTTGCTTATAAGTGTTGGCAAGCTGTTTTACATTCTCTCCTTCTTTGGTGAGGATGGGGTCATGTGTCCACAGAGGTGGTTTAGTGCTGCCCCCCCTTCCTCCTTGACTTAATCCAGGTGGTATAATATGTGGTAATGACATTTACAAGATCACAGCAAAATTCATCCACTGACCCAGGTGTATATCCAGCATACCATCTGTGGATGTAGGCCTTGAAGTGCAGTTTAAGATTATCTGGGATGTTAATTCTGAGCTTTGGATGGGGTTTACACTTGACATCAGCAACAGTGTACTCAGTAAGTATTGCATAATGATCACTGACTAGGTGGTATCAGAAGAATAGTAGTGGTCGTAGAGAAGAATAGTAGTGGTCGTAGAGAAGAATAGTAGTGGTCGTAGAGAAGAATAGTAGTGGTCGTAGGGGAGAATAGTAGTGGTCGTAGAAAAGAATAGCAGTGGTCGTAGAGAAGAATAGTAGTGGTCGTAGGGGAGAATAGTAGTGGTCGTAGAGAAGAATAGTAGTGGTCGTCGAGAAGAATAGTAGTGGTCGTAGGGGAGAATAGTAGAGGTCGTAGAAAAGAATAGCAGTGGTCGTAGAAAAGAATAGTAGTGGTCGTCGAGAATAATAATAACGGTCGAAGGGGATAATAGTAGTGGTCGTAGGGGAGACTAGTAGTGGTCGTAGGGGAGAATAGCAGTGGTCGTAGAGAAGAATAGTAGTGGTCGTAGAGAATAATAGTAATGGTCGAAGGGGAGAATAGTATTGGTCGTTGGGGAGATTAGTAATGGTCGTAGGGGAGAATAGCCGAATATTTACGATATATCAATAGTAATCCAACGTTGTGTTTGAGCCATTGAGAGGCAAGGGGACGGGGCTTGTAGCGTCAGCTAAGAAAATGATTAGAACACCAGAGTACTAGGACACCAGAGTACTAGGTTATCAGAGTACTAGGACATCAGAGTACTAGGTCACCAGAGTACTAGGTCACCAGAGTACTAGGAGACCAGACTACTAACTCACCGGAGTATTAGGTCACCGTGCGTAATGGTGATCCAGTGTTGGTGATTTTATAGTGAAGTCTTCAATAAGGCCTCACTAAAATAGACATCACCAAGCGTCAATTAAGACCTCACCAGGCCCTCACCTGGATATCACCAAGCCCTTATCACGGATATTCCAGCACCAAGACATTACCAAGCTATCACCAGGTTCCCTCCATCACCAGGTCCCCTCCATCACCAGGTTCCCTCCATCACCAAGTCATCACCAGGTCTCCTTCATCACCAAGTCATCACCAGGTCCTCTCCATCACCAAGTCATCACCAGGTCCCCTCCATCACCAAGTCATCACCAGGTCCCCTCCATCACCAGGTCATCACCAGGTCCCCTCCATCACCAGGTCATCACCAGGTCCCCTCCATCACCAGGACCCCGGAGGAGGAGGAGGAGGAGGAGGTGAAGAGTAGCCTCACGGTTCTTGTCGTGGTCAGTGACGTGCACCAAGAAGGATGATTCACTGACCCTCTTTTTCCCCTCTCACGGCGTCCCTCGTCTGGCAGGCCAAGAGGGGAGAGGGAGAAGGTGGAGGGTAGGGTAGAAGGAGGTGGTGAGGGAGTGAAGGAGAGGTGGGGAGGGGGTTGGAGAGGCTGAAGGAGAAAGGGAAGACATGGAGGGGAAGGGGAAGGGGACTGAGAGGGGAGATGGGAAGAGAATAGTGATGGGACAGGACGGAAAAAAGAGAGGAAGGACTTTGGAAAACGAGAAGAGAGGAGTAGGAAGGATAGCTAGAGTGACAGATATATACTGTATATAGAGGGAGAGAGTGTGTGTGGGGGGGGGGGAGGGGGTGAGGGAGGTAGGTTGACCCCAGATGTTGTCCAGTCGAAAACCAATTGACTTAGAAATTTTCCCTTCACCCCTAAAAATGAGATTTCTTTCGACTTTGGGACCAGGATCCATCATTTCCGACTCCATGACTTACCCTACCAGCCATACAGAAATAGGGGAGGGAGGAGAGAGGTCCGTTAGCGCGCTACCTCGCCCTTACCATAGTTACCCCTCCACACCTGACCTGTACGTTTTCTAATTTTCGTGTAAATAAGTCTCCGAAATGAAAACGTTCCTTGAACGTCAAAAATGTTTATTGGCAAGTTTTTTATGAGGCAGTGTAGGTTATTATTATTATTATTATTATTATTATTATTATTATTATTACCCTGTCTCTCTTATGTTTATGTCTGTCTGTTTGTCACTAATATGACTCGTGAACGGGTTCACTGATATGCAATAAACTTGGTTGGTTTGATCAACATGTGATAAAGTCCCTTACGATAAAACTTTTCGTGAAAATCGCGCCAAAATTGACATGTGTTACCATGGTAACGGTTCGTCCAATAATAAGTCTCCAGCCGTGACGATTAGTTTACCAACGTCACTATTTCGATATATACCTTGCCATGGTAACGGTTCAGGGCAGAGTTGTTATTATTATTATTATTATTATTAGTATTAGTATTATTAGTATTATTTAACTGTCTAGAATATATACTGTATGAAAAAGTAAACATACAAATTACATATCTTTCTCCTTGTTTATCACTATCTGTCTCTCCTTCACTTAATCTCCCCATCTCTTTCTCTCTTATTCTCTCCCTCTCTCGACCAATCCGTCTTTCTCTCACTTTCACCTAAATTGTTCCTCCCTTCCCCCCCCCCCCCTCCACCACATGCTAGCAATACACATAAAATATCGCCGCCTATATTTCTCTATTACCTCTCGTAGTTGTGTTCAAGAGTAACAAACAATTAAGACAATTTTTTCCCCCACATTTTGCTGGAAGTAAACGAAAAAATATTACCCACTATTTAATTTATTTTACTTTTTTATTTTTTATTTCTTGGGAGGGAGAGAGAGAGAGAGAGAGAGAGAGAGAGAGAGAGAGAGAGAGAGAGAGAGAGAAGGGGGGGGGGAGTGATAGATGTGCCAGCCAGCCTCCCTCTCATCTCCTACCCCTGGTTCCTCCTAATGCATCAACTGACGAATTGGGGAGAAGAACAACGTTTTTTGGTCGCTGAGAGAGGTAGGAAAAGGTGGGGGAGGGAGGGGAGGGGTGATAGACGGAGAGAATGAAAGAGGAAGAGAGGGAAAGGGAGAATGGGAGAAGGAAGTAGGGAGGGAGAGGCTGAGAGAAGGACAGGGGTGAGTTGAAGGTGTCGGGAAGAGAGAGAGAGAGAGAGAGAGAGAGAGAGAGAGAGAGAGAGAGAGAGACCTTGTTTCTGTTTATATATTTGTACTAACGACACTACACACTAAACACAGATGAAACGAGGAAACAAAACACACACACACACACACACACACACACACACACACACACACACACACACACACAGGGAAGCATAACAGGAATTAATCATCCGGCACTGGACACGCGGAGAGACACTCAGGGCGGAAGATGGATGGAAGGGTGTCAACGTGGCCGGGCAAATCATGACATACTACCAGGAGCCTCAATAGCCAGTGGTGTGTGAGTCTTGGGTTTAGTGGTGGGTGAGTCTTAGGTCTAGTGGTAGGTAAGTCATAGGTCTAGTAGTGGGTGAGTCATAGGTCTAGTGGTGGGTGAGGCTTGGGTCTAGTGGTGTGTGAGTCTTGGGTTTAGTGGTGGGTGAGTCTTAGGTCTAGTGGTAGGTAAGTCATTGGTCTAGAAGTGGGTGAGTCATAGGTCTAGTGGTGGGTGAGGCTTGGGTCTAGTGGTGTGTGAGTCTTGGGTCTTGTGGTGTGTGAGTCTTGGGTCTAGTGGTGGGTGAGGCTTGGGTCTAGTGGTGTGTGAGTCTTGGGTCTTGTGGTGTGTGAGTCTTGGGTCTAGTGGTGGGTGAATCTTGGGTCTAGTGGTGTGTGAGTCTTGGGTCTAGTGGTAGGTAAGTCATAGGTCTAGTAGTGGGTGAGTCATAGGTCTAGTGGTGGGTGAGGCTTGGGTCTAGTGGTGTGTGAGTCTTGGGTTTAGTGGTGGGTGAGTCTTAGGTCTAGTGGTAGGTAAGTCATAGGTCTAGAAGTGGGTGAGTCATAGGTCTAGTGGTGGGTGAGGCTTGGGTCTAGTGGTGTGTGAGTCTTGGGTCTTGTGGTGTGTGAGTCTTGGGTCTAGTGGTGGGTGAGGCTTGGGTCTAGTGGTGTGTGAGTCTTGGGTCTTGTGGTGTGTGAGTCTTGGGTCTAGTGGTGGGTGAATCTTGGGTCTAGTGGTGTGTGAGTCTTGGGTCTAGTTGTAGGTAAGTCATAGGTCTAGTAGTGGGTGAGTCATAGGTCTAGTGGTGGGTGAGGCTTGGGTCTAGTGGTGTGTGAGTCTTGGGTTTAGTGGTGGGTGAGTCTTAGGTCTAGTGGTAGGTAAGTCATAGGTCTAGAAGTGGGTGAGTCATAGGTCTAGTGGTGGGTGAGGCTTGGGTCTAGTGGTGTGTGAGTCTTGGGTCTAGTGGTGGGTGAATCTTGGGTCTAGTGGTGTGTGAGTCTTGGGTCTAGTGGTAGGTAAGTCATATGTCTAGTAGTGGGTGAGTCATAGGTCTAGTGGTGTGTGAGTCTTGGGTCTAGTGGTGTGTGAGTCTTGGGTCTAGTGGTGGGTGAGTCTTGGGTCTAGTGGTGGGTGAGTCTTGGGTCTAGTGGTGGGTGAGTCTTGGGTCTAGTGGTGTGTGAGTCTTGGATCTAGTGGTGGGTGAGTCTTGGGTCTAGTGGTGTGTCTTGGGTCTAGTGGTGGGTGAGTCTTGGGTCTAGTGGTGGGTGAGTCTTAGGTCTAGTGGTAGGTAAGTCATATGTCTAGTAGTGGGTGAGTCATAGGTCTAGTGGTGGGTGAGGCTTGGGTCTAGTGGTGTGTGAGTCTTGGGTCTAGTGGTGTGTCTTGGGTCTAGTGGTGGGTGAGTCTTTGGTCTAGTGGTGTGTCTTGGGTCTAGTGGTGTGTGAGTCTTGGGTCTAGTGGTGGGTGAGTCTTGGGTCTAGTGGTGTGTCTTGGGTCTAGTGGTGGGTGAGTCTTGGGTCTAGTGGTGGGTGAGTCTTGGGTCTAGTGGTGTGTCTTGGGTCTAGTGGTGTGTGAGTCTTGGGTCTAGTGGTGTGTGAGTCTTGGGTCTAGTGGTGGGTGAGTCTTGGGTCTAGTGGTGTGTGAGTCTTGGGTCTAGTGGTGTGTGAGTCTTGGGTCTAGTGGTGGGTGAGTCTTGGGTCTAGTGGTGTGTGAGTCTTGGGTCTAGTGGTAGGTAAGTCATAGGTTTAGTAGTGGGTGAGTCATAGGTCTAGTGGTGGGTGAGGCTTGGGTCTAGTGGTGTGTGAGTCTTGGGTCTAGTGGTGGGTGAGTCTTGGGTCTAGTGGTGTGTGAGTCTTGGGTCTAGTGGTGTGTGAGTCTTGGGTCTAGTGGTGTGTGAGTCTTGGGTCTTGTGGTGTGTGAGTCTTGGGTCTAGTGGTGGGTGAGTCTTGGGTCTAGTGGTGGGTGAGTCTTGGGTCTAGTGGTGGGTGAGTCTTGGGTCTAGTGGTGGGTGAGTCTTTGGTCTAGTAGTGGATGAGTCTTAAGGTCTAGTGGTGGGTGAGTCTTGGGTCTAGTGGTGGGTGAGTCTTGGGTCTAGTGGTGTGTGAATCTTAGGGTCTAGTGGTGTGTGAGTCTTGGGTCTAGTGGTGGGTGAGTCTTGGGTCTAGTGGTGGGTGAATCTTAGGTCTAGTGGTGGGTGAGTCTTGGGCTAGTAGTGGGTGAGTCTTAGGTCTAGTAGTGGGTGAGTCTTAAGGTCTAGTGGTGGGTGAGTCTTGGGTCTAGTGGTGTGTGAGTCTTGGGTCTAGTGGTGTGTGTCTTGGGTCTAGTGGTGGGTGAGTCTTGGGTCTAGTGGTTGGTGAGTCTTAGGTCTAGTGGTGGGTGAGTCTTAGGTCTAGTGGTTGGTGAGTCTTAGGTCTAGTAGTGGGTGAGTCTTAAGGTCTAGTGGTGGGTGAGTCTTGGGTCTAGTGGTGTGTGAGTCTTGGGTCTAGTGGTGTGTGTCTTGGGTCTAGTGGTGGGTGAGTCTTGGGTCTAGTGGTGGGTGAGTCTTGGGTCTAGTGGTTGGTGAGTCTTAGGTCTAGTGGTGGGTGAGTCTTAGGTCTAGTGGTTGGTGAGTCTTAGGTCTAGTGGTGGGTGAGTCTTAGGTCTAGTGGTGTGTGAGTCTTAGGTCTAGTGGTGGGTGAGTCTTAGGTCTAGTGGTGTGTGAGTCTTAGGTCTAGTGGTGGGTGAGTCTTAGGTCTAGTGGTTGGTGAGTCTTAGGTCTAGTGGTGTGTGAGTCTTAGGTCTAGTGGTTGGTGAGTCTTAGGTCTAGTGGTGGGTGAGTCTTAGGTCTAGTGGTGTGTGAGTCTTGGGTCTAGTGGTGTGTGAGTCTTGGGTCTAGTGGTGTGTGAGTCTTAGGTCTAGTGGTAGGTGAGTCTTAGGTCTAGTGGTGTGTGAGTCTTAGGTCTAGTGGTGGGTGAGTCTTAGGTCTAGTGGTTGGTGAGTCTTA
Organism: Homarus gammarus; assembly: GCA_958450375.1. Classification (NCBI taxonomy): domain Eukaryota; kingdom Metazoa; phylum Arthropoda; class Malacostraca; order Decapoda; family Nephropidae; genus Homarus; species Homarus gammarus. The sequence continues at coordinate 932,597 of CAUDMG010001957.1, read as the reverse complement.
GGTCTAGTGGTGTGTGAGTCTTAGGTCTAGTGGTGGGTGAGTCTTAGGTCTAGTGGTGTGTGAGTCTTAGGTCTAGTGGTGTGTGAGTCTTAGGTCTAGTGGTTGGTGAGTCTTAGGTCTAGTGGTGTGTGAGTCTTAGGTCTAGTGGTTGGTGAGTCTTAGGTCTAGTGGTGGGTGAGTCTTAGGTCTAGTGGTTGGTGAGTCTTAGGTCTAGTGGTGTGTGAGTCTTAGGTCTAGTGGTGGGTGAGTCTTAGGTCTAGTGGTGTGTGAGTCTTGGGTCTAGTGGTGGGTGAGTCTTAGGTCTAGTGGTGGGTGAGTCTTAGGTCTAGTGGTGTGTGAGTCTTAGGTCTAGTGGTGGGTGAGTCTTAGGTCTAGTGGTTGGTGAGTCTTAGGTCTAGTGGTGGGTGAGTCTTAGGTCTAGTGGTGGGTGAGTCTTAGGTCTAGTGGTGTGTGAGTCTTGGGTCTAGTGGTGGGTGAGTCTTGGGTCTAGTGGTGTGTGAGTCTTGGGTCTAGTGGTGTGTGAGTCTTGGGTCTAGTGGTGTGTGAGTCTTAGGTCTAGTGGTGGGTGAGTCTTAGGTCTAGTGGTGTGTGAGTCTTGGGTCTAGTGGTGGGTGAGTCTTGGGTCTAGTGGTGTGTGAGTCTTGGGTCTAGTGGTGTGTGAGTCTTGGGTTTAGTGGTGGGTGAGTCTTGGGTCTAGTGGTGGGTGAGTCTTAGGTCTAGTCGTGGATGAGTCTTGGGTCTAGTGGTGGGTGAGTCTTGGGTCTAGTGGTGGGTGAGTCTTAGGTCTAGTGGTGGGTGAGTCTTGGGTCTAGTAGTGGGTGAGTCTTTGGTCTAGTGGTGGGTGAGTCTTAGGTCTAGTGGTGGGTGAGTCTTGGGTCTAGTGGTGGGTGAGTCCTAGGTCTAGTAGTATGTGAGTCTTAGGTCTAGTGGTGGGTGAGTCTTGGGTCTAGTGGTGGGTGAGTCTTGGGTCTAGTGGTGGGTGAGTCTTGGGTCTAGTAGTGGGTGAGTCTTTGGTCTAGTGGTGGGTGAGTCTTAGGTCTAGTGGTGGGTGAGTCTTGGGTCTAGTGGTGGGTGAGTCCTAGGTCTAGTAGTATGTGAGTCTTAGGTCTAGTGGTGGGTGAGTCTTGGGTCTAGTGGTGGGTGAGTCTTGGGTCTAGTGGTGGGTGAGTCTTAGGTCTAGTGGTGTTTGAGCCTTGGGTCTAGTGGTGTGCTAGTCTTAGGTCTAGTGGTGTGTGAGTCTTAGGTTTAATGGCAATGAGTCTCTCTCTCTCTCTCTCTCTCTCTCTCTCTCTCTCTCTCTCTCTCTCTCTTCTCATGCCTAATATTCCACAACAATAACATTCCTCCTGTAGGTCCTTCGTAATCTGAGACTCATCCTATGAAAACCCCTAAAACAATAATAACAAAGCTTTTGATTGGCTTACAAGAGTAGGAGCAACTACCAATAGTTGCTAACAAGATCTTTCATCATCTCTTGTAGGGCGGAGACGACAAGTTATCCTGGTGCCTGAGGGTAATAGGATAAGGTGACGCTCTGATTGGATCCTGTGATAGTTTGATAGTTTCCATCATTAGTGAATTTAGTAGTTGAGGGGACTAGCGTTGCCCGTCGTTGATAAAAATGGGTAATAATTTTTAGGATAGAGTATTTATTATTTTTATATTTTTTCGTTTCGTTTCTGTTGTTGATGTGGTCAGCGGAATGTTTCGGTGTTTGAGTGTTTTGAGTTGATCTACTGAATGTCTTTCCTGACTGACTGACTAACTGACTGAGAGGTAAATTCCGCTCAAGATGAATTCAGAGCATACGAAGATTATATCCCAGTCTATTTCACCTAATGATTAAACCCCTTAACCTTACCTGGCCTTACCTAACCTGACCTGACCTGACTTGAGTCTTACCTGATCTAATCTAGCCCTATAGGTTACAGTAGGGTGTTTAATCATCAGGTGAAATATGCTGGGGTAATTAATCTTCAGGTGATGTATCAATTCTACTGAGGAGGGACACTGCTAAGGTTGGCATCACAGGAGTTTCAGGTTTCACATGTTGGAATAATAGTTCCCCTTCCCTTCTGTTTTGACTTGCTGGCCCACTCAGAGAGCATGATTTGCTGTCCCACTCAGAGGGCATGACTTGCTGGTCCACTCAGAGGGCATGACTTGCTGGTCCACTCAGAGAGCATGACTTGCTGGCCCACTCAGAGAGCTTGACTTGCTGGCCCACTCAGAGAGCTTGACTTGCTGGCCCACTGAGAGAGCATGACTTGCTGGCCCACTCAGAGAGCTTGACTTGCTGGCCCACTGAGAGAGCATGACTTGCTGGCCCACTCAGATAGCTTGACTTGCTGGCCCACTCAAGAGCTTGACTTACTGACCCATTCAGAGTGCTTGACTTACTGGCCCACTCAGAGAGCTTGGCTTATTGGTCCACTTAGAGAGCTTGATTTACCGGCCCACTCAGAGAGCCTGACTTACTGGTCCACTCAGAGAGCTTGACTTACTGGTCCACTCTTTGAACAATATTCTTGGCCACTCAGGGAGCATATCTCCACCCCATAACCATTCACACAGCGTTATATCGATATCTACTCAGATAGCATTGCCCCTTGACAATCCAATGAGCATATCTTCCTGGCCATTCAGAGAGCATTTACGACTCAACCATTAGGGCCTGACTCCACCCATCAGGGGCCCAGCGTGAGATAGGGCATATACAGTATATCTCTCACCATCTGCTGAGTGCTGCCCCTCACACCTCACACGGGGCAGCAGCAGCAGCAGGTGGATACTGTTGATGCCAGGGAAACAATTCTTTAGTTTAAGGATCTGGGTCTACGGTTGAGACGGATCCAAGAAGCCGACCTTTAACCTTTGGGAATGATTGAAGGAAGAAGAAGAATAAGAAAAAAAACTGAAAAAGAAGAAAAATAGATAAAGAAGAAGAACAGAAGAAGAAAAAACAAATGAAAAAAAAAGAAAGCAGATAATGAAAAAAGAACAGTAGAAGAAGGAAAACACACGAAGAGGAAGAAAAAGAGAAGGTTTTAGGAAATAGTTAAAGGAACAAATAAAGTCATCGTTTAATAATTCCACACATTAACAGTGTTGCAAGTAGAGTTAACTATCGACTCTCTCTAGCACCTGTTTATGTACTGTATGTGTGTGTCGCCAAGAATACTTTATTTACTGAATATAAGTGTCTATCTATTTGAGGGCTGGTTGTTTAAACTACCGAAATCTTCAAGCTTTTACTTTGAGACTTATTAGTTAGTTGTATAGATCCTGTAACTTCTGTTGATATTGGTCACATAAGGTCAGTTGTCAAGGTCACGTTTATTTACTATCAAGGTTAAAGTAGCAATGTGGAGAAACAACAAGTATCTCAGGAACACTTTGATGTATTGTATTTAAACTCTGATAAGAATCTTAACTCTATCAGGATTCTTGTTTTATGTTAGAACTAATAAGAGGCTGTGTGTGTGTGTGTGTGTGTGTGTATTAAAACAGGTCTGCCACACATCCTACTTTGAGTTAGTTTTCCTACTGTTCTGGCGCGAGGTATTAGGGGACGAGTAAGTACAGAACAAACACAGCACTGACCACCAAGACTCGACTCCTGCGTGGTATGGTGGCTGTAGCTAATACTGTACATAACCTTCCTCTATGTAGTTATAATACAGTCTATACAGTGACCTACATGAGAATATTTCAGTGATATAATTCTTATTTAATTACAGGGTAGAGTCAAACTGGGCCTTTACAAAAAATCAAATAAATCATAATAAACTATATGTGGCTCCTACTAAAAGGCAGATAATGTTACGTGTATAGTAGATGTTAGCATAGAATCAATAGAGCTTCGTTAGTTCTCATATCTCAGTGACTGACAGCTAAATGAGGTAAACAACTTAGTGAACAATAATGTTATATTACCTGATGAACTTGTGAGGAAACTAACAGATTGGGAGTAACTGTCTGTAATGAAAGGTGAGGAAGCTGGTAATGAAAGGTGAGGAAGCTGGTAATGAAAGGTGAGGAAGCTGGTAATGAAAGAAAAATTGTCTTAATTTTTCTTTATAAATGTTTTTCTTTCTAAAGTAAGGAAATTTAAAGCGTCTGCAAAAGTTAGTATCATGTCAACTTTGAACACTTACACATGTACTACAAAAATCCTCCCAACATACTGGAATATTTATACAGGTTCAGGTACCGTAGTTCAGGGTTGATATTTTACATATTGTTTGGCCCAGAGACACACTCTACTGTATATCATCTCCCTTACAGACATGACCACACACGGGGTTCCAAAAATCAGTATCGAGTATCCTTTGGACCTCTGATGCGACTCCTTCAAGGTCAAGGTCACGGGGATAGAGCTTCTTCCACCGTCTCAATTCCGGGCTTCAGCGACACACTGAACAACAGGTGAGTCTCACGATATGTTGCTCTTGACTCAATTGCAGTAATTTATTTGTCATTAATTTGTTTGATAATATTAGATTAAAATTAATTTTTATTCATCTTTATTATTATCATTATTATTATTTAGTTGTAGTAGTAGTATATAGTATGCAATATATATATATATATATATATATATATATATATATGCAAGTAAATCACTGTAGGTGCGCGTGATCTAGGTATATGCTGATAACCACCAGGAAAGAAGAAAACACGAAGTTCCCAAGCGCTTTCGTGTAATTCACGAAAGCGCTTGGGAACTTCGTGTTTTCTTCTTTCCTGGTGGTTATCAGCATATATATATATATATATATATATATATATATATATATATATATATATATATATATATATATATAATGAAAATCCACAATGAAAAACGTGGATAAGATAAATCTTGATAAAATCACACGGGAAAATGGAAACAACGGAGTACCTTAGCTTTCGTCTTTATTCAAGACATCTTCAGAGGCAACTGGATTACATGGACAGAGAGAGGCTTAAATATACAGGGTGACCTAAAAACATGAGGTCAGGTCAAAATGATGACATCCACTAATCCCCACACCAACAAACACGTAGAGGAGCTTAAGAGAAGGGTGGTGACGTGACTAGTCAAGTCAGGTCAGAAAAAAGGGGACCCACAAAATAACTATCATACATCTAGATCAAAAGGTTTTTAAAGCATTTTTAACCTTGGCCCACTGACAAATAAATTTATGTAACATATTATCAGTTTTGAACTGACCATCACTAAGGTTTATTGATTCTAATTCCTTAATCAAACTAGCTTCAACAAGAAGTCTTTCTGTGACACAAGATGATTTGAAAACTTCTAAGCTTTTTTCCCAAGCAATGGGGTGATTATTATTCCTAACATGAACGAACAAGGCACTGCTTTCAGATGCAGTTCTAATATTATACTTATGTTGTTTGATTCTGAGCTGCAGTGTTTTTCCTGTCTGACCTACATATTTACAATTACATTTGCTACATGGAATACAATAAACACTACCATTTACATTCAAACATGGGCTATTCCTTATTAGTAATGGTTAGCTCTCGTGTAGCAGATGAGAGATACTGAGGTATTTATACCTGGAGACAATTACTGGTACTGTTATTTATCTACAGTTTTGATCAACCGCGTTTACCTGCCTTCCCATGTTCTATTTTGAACACCTCGTGTCTTCAGCAGACATGATAACACCAAGACTCAGTGGCTGTATTTATAGTTGACGCTGGTTGGTCTTTCACGGTGGGTCTTGTTGTGTAGAACAGTGGTGCTCTTGGCCGTGTGTGGAGCTGTCACTAGAGGTTGATACTACGAGCTGCTCTCTCCTGCCCTCCCTACGTCCGACCTTGCCGCTTTCCCTCCCTTCCTTCCTCCCTCCCCCTCCGTCACCTTCCCTCCCTTCCTTCCTCCCTCCCCCTCCGTCACCTTCCCTCCCCCCATCTTCCCTTTATCGCTTTCTGTCCCTCCCTCCATCCGTCCGTCCGTACCTCCGTTCCTCCCTCCAGAATTCCCGCCTTTCCCCTCCCTCCCTCCCGCCTTCTCTCCCTTCCTTTCGTTTTTCCTTCCTCCCTTCCTTCCGTTTTTCCTTCCTCCCTTCCTTCCTCCCTTCCTTCATCTCGCCTCTCCCTGTTCCCCTCCTGCCCTCCCTTCCTCCCGCCTTTCCTTTTCCCTCCCTCCCTCACAGAAGAAAAGGTAAAAACAGTGAATTCATTTTTCGACCAAAGTTTTGTAGCTAATTAGCCAAACTCAGAGTGGCTCTATTGATGAGGCGAATACTGGTGTTTTGTCCTGTTTTATGTACTATCTCTTTTGGTATCTGTCTGTCTGTCTGCTGTACCGTTCACTGAATCATTACTCTTATGTCTGTCTGTCTGTTTATTTGTTTGTAATGTTCAGTGTGTCACCTCTGTCTGTCTGTCTGTCTTTTTACTGTTCATTGTATCATCCCTGTCTGTTTATCTGTCCGTCTGTACCGTTCACTGAATCATTACTCTCATGTCTGTCTGCCTCTCTGTCCGTACTGCTCACTGTATCACCCCTGTCTGTCTGTACCGTTCACTGTATCACCCCTGGCTGCTTGTCTACCTGTGTTCCCCACCCTAACACCTCTCCACTTCCCTCAGTTCTCCCCTAGCACCACTTTCTCTATGCCCCCCCCCCTCCCCCCACATGGTTTATACAGTCGGTAGAGTCATATTCCCTATTAGATATTCCTTCATATTTGAATCGTTTTGTATATCTCTGGGGATCCAGTTTATCCATCCCAGTCTCTGCTTGCCCCTGGCCCTCCTACCTTCATCTTTGCCCATTAATATTTGTTATTATCTCCTCATTATTAATTATATGACCAAAGTATCTATTTTTTTCTGTACATTTGAAGTTTTTACTAACCTTTGTACACTTTTTCATTTGTATTCCTGTCAGTGTAACTTACTGTTAGCATTCACCTATAACAACACATTTCTAAAGGCCTCCAAACTCTTTCTGGTGTCTGCTGAAAGTGTCCACGCTTCTCACCCTTACAACAGTCCTTGCCATGTAAAACCTTTCAGCAGAGATTTTCTCAAGTTGAAGTCAATGTCCCTTTTCATTTGGTCTTTTATATTATTAAATGCTGTTTTTGCTTGACCTATTCTTGCATATTTACCAGCCTCATATAATGTCCTCACCTTCCATGATTCCAATATTTGGTGTTTGTTCTTTTTTAAACGTCCTTCGTGTTTAGTGTCCAAGGCTTTGTTTTGCTCGGATTTTCATGGGCAAGAGATGGACTTAATGAGAATGGATGCCCCAAACCTTTTCTCATTAGAAGTTTAATTAGAAGGAATAGAAAAAGTTGGGAATGAACTATATAGGTAGATAGATATAGGTGTATGTGTGTGATAATAATTATAATATACTTTCTATAATTGATGCAACAATGAGAGGAAATAACAGCCAAAGGTTGTAAATGTATACTCAGTAAACAGATGATGGCATTCTGTAAATTACTTAGTCTTTACTGACGTTACGGAGTGAGTCATTTAACAAAAGCTCTCATTACAAAACGAGGCGGAAACACGGGGTGAACATACAAGTTACAAACACTACAGCCGGGTGAATGGTCTTGTAGGCCTAATGTAGCTGTGGTGTTGGAAAGCTGCACGTGGACAGGATCAGTTCCAAGGTGGTGGTGGCGAGGACGGTGTAACAGATTTGTCCCGAAGCTGGAGACACAATGATGATCAGAGAGAGCTAAGAGGGCCAGTGTATTGACTGCCTCTTGATTGGCGGTTTACAATAGCACTATGACAATGTCTCGTTCCAAAGTAGACACAGTGGCGGGGGAGGGTGAGGGCGACGCTCAGCGGGGGTTCCCATTTCACACAAAGGGCGCGAAATATTGGCCGCAATTCTTGTTTACCATTAGGCACTTAGTCGTTAGATGTATTCACTGTCCCACACTGTTTCCTTCTTTTTTGAATTGAAATTGTCACTTTCGTATCAAATTTTTGGTCGAGAGGAACAGTTGAAGGGAAGGAAATGGGACGGGAGTCGACTTATTGACCCTAGGCAGCTCTGACTCACTGTGTGTGTGTGTGTGTGGTTACCAGTCCTTCCATTGGCAGTAATAAACACCTCGCTGGAGGGTGAGTCAGTGATGGTCTCCAGTCATAATGCCTCCAGGTATGGGAAGACCAAAAGGAAACATGGGTGCGTAATACCTGGCACACACACACACATAGCGAGCTAACGCAACGTGGTAAAGAAATCTCTTTTATGACATGCTTGACAAGTGCTACTCTCAACACGCTCGTTCCCTGTTGATATGAAAGCAGGTCAGCGACACTAAAGGGATGACAGCAAAATGTGACTCCCCCCCACTCCCCCCCCCCACCCCCCTCTCCTCCCCCGTGGTTGTGCTGCCGACACTTCTGGTGTGTACCAGTCTCTCAACACCTGTACCAGTCTCTCAACACCTGTACCAGTCGGTTGAGAACTTACCAGTGTGTGTGTGTACTTTCATTTGCATGTCTAGGTATGCGTGTGGACGTTAACACTTACTGAACAAGTTCATTGACGACCAACGTAGGGCAGTCACCCCCTCCTTCCCTCACCCCCTATCACTCTTCCTCTCCTTCTTCCCTCACCCTTACCACGCTTACCCCTCCTCCCTTCCTCCCTCACCCCCTATTACTCCTCCATTCTCCATCACTTTTGTCACTCCCCTCTCCTCCCTTCCTCCCTCACCCCCTATTACACCTCCATTCTCCATCACTTTTGTCATTCCCCTCTTCTCCCTACTCCCCCCTTTCGCATTTCCCCTTCTCTTTCCCTCGCCCCCTTCTCACTGCCTCTTGCCTCTGTCCCCTCCCCCTTCTCGGCTCCTACTGCCCGTCACTCAGGCACTCACGGGTCAGTGCCACTCACTACTCGACACCCATGAATAAAACATGACTTAGTGAGTCTTACACGGGCGAGGGTGTTTATATCTCGCTCCCTTGGTTACTGTGACCACCTCAAGGGTATACAGTGTAGCCAACTCAGAGGTTAAGTTAGGTTAGGTTAGGTTAGGTTTGGTTTGGTTAGGTTAGGTTAGGTTATGTTTGGTTAAGTAAGGTTAGGCTAGGTTCGGTTAGGTTATGTTTGGTTAGGTTAGGTTAAGTAATGTTAGGTTAGGTTAAGTAATGTTAGGTTCGGTTAGGTTATGTTTGGTTAGGTTAAGTTAGGTTAGGTTAGGTTAGGTTATGTTTGGTTAAGTAAGGTTAGGCTAGGTTCGGTTAGGTTAGGTTATGTTTGGTTAGGTTAAGTAAGGTTAGGTTAGGTTAGGTTTGGTTTGGTTAGGTTAGGTTAGGTTAGGTTATGTTTGGTTAAGTAAGGTTAGGCTAGGTTCGGTTAGGTTATGTTTGGTTAGGTTAGGTTAAGTAATGTTAGGTTAGGTTCGGTTAGGTTAGGTTATGTTACCTATTAGGCTTCGTGATTCTTGAAATAGACCCACAATTATCTATTCTATGACCGACGGTACGGTAACTTTTGAGGTATTTAACTTAGTTTGTTCAGTTAGTAATGACCCACGTCTATGACCCTTTCATTTATGGCAGGTCAAACGTAGCGATAACTTTATTGATCCATTACTCTCTCTCTCTCTCTATCTCTATCTATCTGTCTGTCTGCCTGTCTATCTGTCTGTCTCTGTCTGCCTGTCTCTGTCTATCTATCTACCTATCTATCTATCTATCTATCTATCTATCTATCTATCTCTCAATCTATCTATCTAACTCTTTCTTTCTTTCTCTACCCAAATTATCTTGCTCATAACCCCGATAATTAAAAGGTGTATCAAGTGTATGACCACATTAATTATCTGATAATCTTCAACAGTCTCAGGTGAATTACTTTGTGGCAAACACGTCAAGATTATTGGTTCCATTTAGTCGTAATTCACTGATAATTTATAACAATTGTTCATATATTTTCTTTTTTATTTAGGGAATAATAAAATGGTTTGTAATAATTCAGTATAGATTAATTAATTAATTCATGGACTAATGAGGTAAATTTAGTTATACAAAATATTTTCACTAATAATTTGCCAGGAATCAGCGTCATGTATTGTATAGATTAATATTATTTTAAAATAGTCAAAATTATATGTTGAAATTTAATTAACCAAATAATTTAACTGATAATCTTAATGAGACTTATGGCCTATTGAGACATAATTATTCCCTTCCTTCAAAAATATACAATTCCTATAATTTTTTTTTATACTTTTTACAATTTGTCCAATGTTTCAGGACCAATTCTTGATTATTTGAGGAATATTCCACAATAACTCGGCATCTCTCGTCTAATGAATATTCTGACCCATAATTACAAACTTAATCGCCGTCAACTTCCGTCTTCCGGAGAAAAAAAAGTTTGCAGAAAAAAAGCAGTTTAGGGCAAATTTGTCCTCTCCTGCAGCAGTAGAATTTGCATAATAATAATATTTAGTCTGGTCATTATCTTCTTTTTGAGGGAGGAAAGAGGGGTGAGGGGGAGAGAGGAAGGTGAGTGGGGAGAGGGGGGTGAGGGGTAAAGGGAGAGAGGAAGGTGAGTGGGGAGAGGGGGTGAGGGGTAAAGGGAGAGAGGAAGGTGAGTGGGGAGAAGGGGGTGAGGGGTAAAGGGAGAGAGGAAGGTGAGTGGGGAGAGGGGGTGAGGGGTAAAGGGAGAGAGGAAGGTGAGTGGGGAGAGGGGTAAAGGGAGAGAGGAAGGTGAGTGGGGAGAAGGGGGTGAGGGGTAAAGGGAGAGAGGAAGGTGAGTGGGGAGAGGGGGGTGAGGGGTAAAGGGAGAGAGGAAGGTGAGTGGGGAGAGGGGGTGAGGGGTAAAGGGAGAGAGGAAGGTGAGTGGGGAGAGGGGGGTGAAGGGTAAAGGGAGAGAGGAACGTGAGTGGGGAGAGGGGTAAAGGGAGAGAGGAAGGTGAGTGGGGAGAGGGGGGTGAGGGGTAAAGGGAGAGAGGAAGGTGAGTGAGGAGAAGGGGTGAGGGGTAAAGGGAGAGAGGAAGGTGAGTGGGGAGAGGGGGGTGAGGGGTAAAGGGAGAGAGGAAGGTGAGTGGGGAGAGGGGGGTGAGGGGTAAAGGGAGAGAGGAAGGTGAGTGGGAAGAGGGGGTGAGGGGTAAAGGGAGAGAGGAAGGTGAGTGGGGAGAGGGGGGTGAAGGGTAAAGGGAGAGAGGAAGGTGAGTGGGGAGAGGGGTAAAGGGAGAGAGGAAGGTGAGTGGGGAGAGGGGGGTGAGGGGTAAAGGGAGAGAGGAAGGTGAGTGAGGAGAAGGGGGTGAGGGGTAAAGGGAGAGAGGAAGGTGAGTGGGGAGAGGGGGGTGAGGGGTAAAGGGAGAGAGGAAGGTGAGTGAGGATAAGGGGGTGAAGGGTAAAGGGAGAGAGGAAGGTGAGTGAGGGGTAAAGGGAGAGAGGAAGGTGAGTGAGGAGAAGGGGGTGAGGGGTAAAGGGAGAGAGGAAGGTGAGTGGGGAGAGGGGGGTGAAGGGTAAAGGGAGAGAGGAGGGTGAGTGAGGAGAAGGGGGTGAGGGGTAAAGGGAGAGAGGAAGGTGAGTGAGGAGAGGGGGCGAGGGGTAAAGGGAGAGAGGAAGGTGAGTGGGGAGAGGGGGGTGAAGGGTAAAGGGAGAGAGGAAGGTGAGTGGGGAGAGGGGGGTGAAGGGTAAAGGGAGAGAGGAGGGTGAGTGAGGAGAGGGGGGTGAGGGGTAAAGGGAGTGAGGAAGGTGAGTGGGGAGAGGGGGGTGAAGGGTAAAGGGAGAGAGGAAGGTGAGTGGGGAGAGGGGGGTGAGGGGTAAAGGGAGAGAGGAGGGTGAGTGAGGAGAAGGGGGTGAGGGGTAAAGGGAGAGAGGAAGGTGAGTGGGGAGAGGGGGGTGAGGGGTAAAGGGAGAGAGGAAGGTGAGTGGGGAGAAGGGGGTGAGGGGTAAAGGGAGAGAGGAAGGTGAGTGGGGAGAAGGGGGTGAGGGGTAAAGGGAGAGAGGAAGGTGAGTGAGGAGAGGGGGGTGAAGGGTAAAGGGAGAGAGGAAGGTGAGCGGGGAGAGGGGTAAAGGGAGAGAGGAAGGTGAGTGGGGAGAGGGGGGTGAGGGGTAAAGGGAGAGAGGAAGGTGAGTGAGGAGAAGGGGGTGAGGGGTAAAGGGAGAGAGGAAGGTGAGGGGGGTGAGGGGTAAAGGGAGAGAGGAAGGTGAGTGGGGAGAGGGGGGTGAGGGGTAAAGGGAGAGAGGAAGGTGAGTGGGGAGAGGGGGGTGAGGGGTAAAGGGAGAGAGGAAGGTGAGTGGGGAGAAGGGGGTGAGGGGTAAAGGGAGAGAGGAAGGTGAGTGGGGAGAGGGGGTGATGGGTAAAGGGAGAGAGGAAGGTGAGTGGGGAGAGGGGGGTGAGGGGTAAAGGGAGAGAGGAAGGTGAGTGAGGATAAGGGGGTGAAGGGTAAAGGGAGAGAGGAAGGTGAGTGAGGGGTAAAGGGAGAGAGGAAGGTGAGTGAGGAGAAGGGGGTGAGGGGTAAAGGGAGAGAGGAAGGTGAGTGGGGAGAGGGGGGTGAAGGGTAAAGGGAGAGAGGAGGGTGAGTGAGGAGAAGGGGGTGAGGGTAAAGGGAGAGAGGAAGGTGAGTGAGGAGAGGGGGCGAGGGGTAAAGGGAGAGAGGAAGGTGAGTGGGGAGAGGGGGGTGAAGGGTAAAGGGAGAGAGGAAGGTAAGTGGGGAGAGGGGGGTGAAGGGTAAAGGGAGAGAGGAGGGTGAGTGAGGAGAGGGGGGTGAGGGGTAAAGGGAGTGAGGAAGGTGAGTGGGGAGAGGGGGGTGAAGGGTAAAGGGAGAGAGGAAGGTGAGTGGGGAGAGGGGGGTGAGGGGTAAGGGAGAGAGGAGGGTGAGTGAGGAGAAGGGGGTGAGGGGTAAAGGGAGAGAGGAAGGTGAGTGGGGAGAGGGGGGTGAGGGGTAAAGGGAGAGAGGAAGGTGAGTGGGGAGAAGGGGGTGAGGGGTAAAGGGAGAGAGGAAGGTGAGTGGGGAGAAGGGGGTGAGGGGTAAAGGGAGAGAGGAAGGTGAGTGGGGAGAGGGGGGGTGAGGGGTAAAGGGAGAGAGGAAGGTGAGTGGGGAGAGGGGTAAAGGGAGAGAGGAAGGTGAGTGGGGAGAGGGGGGTGAGGGGTAAAGGGAGAGAGGAAGGCGAGTGAGGAGAAGGGGGTGAGGGGTAAAGGGAGAGAGGAAGGTGAGTGGGGAGAGGGGGGTGAGGGGTAAAGGGAGAGAGGAAGGTGAGTGGGGAGAGGGGGTGAGGGGTAAAGGGATAGAGGAAGGTGAGTGGGGAGAAGGGGGTGAGGGGTAAAGGGAGAGAGGAAGGTGAGTGGGAGAGGGGGTGAGGGGTAAAAGGAGAGAGGAAGGTGAGTGGGGAGAGAGGTAAAGGGAAAGAGGAAGGTGAGTGGGGAGAGGGGGGTGAGGGGTAAAGGGCGAGAGGAAGGTGAGTGGGGAGAGGGGGTGAAGGGTAAAGGGAGAGAGGAAGGTGAGTGGGGAGAGGGGGTGAGGGGTAAAGGGAGAGAGGAAGGTGAGTGAGGAGAAGGGGGTGAGGGGTAAAGGGAGAGAGGAAGGTGAGTGGGGAGAAGGGGGTGAGGGGTAAAGGGAGAGAGGAAGGTGAGTGGGGAGAAGGGAGTGAGGGGTAAAGGGAGAGAGGAAGGTGAGTGGGGAGAGGGGGTGAAGGGTAAAGGGAGAGAGGAAGGTGAGTGGGGAGAGGGGGGTGAGGGGTAAAGGGAGAGAGGAAGGTGAGTGAGGAGAAGGGGGTGAGGGTAAAGGGAGAGAGGAAGGTGAGTGAGGAGAGGGGGGTGAGGGGTAAAGGGAGAGAGGAAGGTGAGTGAGGAGAAGGGGGTGAGGGGTAAAGGGAGAGAGGAAGGTGAGTGGGGAGAAGGGGGTGAGGGGTAAAGGGAGAGAGGAAGGTGAGTGGGGAGAAGGGGGTGAGGGGTAAAGGGAGAGAGGAAGGTGAGTGGGGAGAGGGGGGTGAGGGGTAAAGGGAGAGAGGAAGGTGAGTGAGGAGAGGGGGGTGAAGGGTAAAGGGAGAGAGGAAGGTGAGCGGGAGAGGGGGTAAAGGGAGAGAGGAAGGTGAGTGGGGAGAGGGGGGTGAGGGGTAAAGGGAGAGAGGAAGGTGAGTGAGGAGAAGGGGGTGAGGGGTAAAGGGAGAGAGGAAGGTGAGGGGGGTGAGGGGTAAAGGGAGAGAGGAAGGTGAGTGGGGAGAGGGGGGTGAGGGGTAAAGGGAGAGAGGAAGGTGAGTGGGGAGAGGGGGGTGAGGGGTAAAGGGAGAGAGGAAGGTGAGTGGGGAGAAGGGGGTGAGGGGTAAAGGGAGAGAGGAAGGTGAGTGGGGAGAGGGGGTGAGGGTAAAGGGAGAGAGGAAGGTGAGTGGGGAGAGGGGGGTGAGGGGTAAAGGGAGAGAGGAAGGTGAGTGAGGATAAGGGGGTGAAGGGTAAAGGGAGAGAGGAAGGTGAGTGAGGGGTAAAGGGAGAGAGGAAGGTGAGTGAGGAGAAGGGGGTGAGGGGTAAAGGGAGAGAGGAAGGTGAGTGGGGAGAGGGGGGTGAAGGGTAAAGGGAGAGAGGAGGGTGAGTGAGGAGAAGGGGGTGAGGGGTAAAGGGAGAGAGGAAGGTGAGTGAGGAGAGGGGGCGAGGGGTAAAGGGAGAGAGGAAGGTGAGTGGGGAGAGGGGGGTGAAGGGTAAAGGGAGAGAGGAAGGTGAGTGGGGAGAGGGGGGTGAAGGGTAAAGGGAGAGAGGAGGGTGAGTGAGGAGAGGGGGGTGAGGGGTAAAGGGAGTGAGGAAGGTGAGTGGGGAGAGGGGGGTGAAGGGTAAAGGGAGAGAGGAAGGTGAGTGGGGAGAGGGGGGTGAGGGGTAAAGGGAGAGAGGAGGGTGAGTGAGGAGAAGGGGGTGAGGGGTAAAGGGAGAGAGGAAGGTGAGTGGGGAGAGGGGGGTGAGGGGTAAAGGGAGAGAGGAAGGTGAGTGGGGAGAAGGGGGTGAGGGGTAAAGGGAGAGAGGAAGGTGAGTGGGGAGAAGGGGGTGAGGGGTAAAGGGAGAGAGGAAGGTGAGTGGGGAGAGGGGGGTGAGGGTAAAGGGAGAGAGGAAGGTGAGTGGGGAGAGGGGTAAAGGGAGAGAGGAAGGTGAGTGGGGAGAGGGGGGTGAGGGGTAAAGGGAGAGAGGAAGGCGAGTGAGGAGAAGGGGGTGAGGGGTAAAGGGAGAGAGGAAGGTGAGTGGGGAGAGGGGGGTGAGGGGTAAAGGGAGAGAGGAAGGTGAGTGGGGAGAGGGGGTGAGGGGTAAAGGGATAGAGGAAGGTGAGTGGGGAGAAGGGGGTGAGGGGTAAAGGGAGAGAGGAAGGTGAGTGGGGAGAGGGGGTGAGGGGTAAAAGGAGAGAGGAAGGTGAGTGGGGAGAGAGGTAAAGGGAGAGAGGAAGGTGAGTGGGGAGAGGGGGGTGAGGGGTAAAGGGCGAGAGGAAGGTGAGTGGGGAGAGGGGGTGAAGGGTAAAGGGAGAGAGGAAGGTGAGTGGGGAGAGGGGGGTGAGGGGTAAAGGGAGAGAGGAAGGTGAGTGAGGAGAAGGGGGTGAGGGGTAAAGGGAGAGAGGAAGGTGAGTGGGGAGAAGGGGGTGAGGGGTAAAGGGAGAGAGGAAGGTGAGTGGGGAGAAGGGAGTGAGGGGTAAAGGGAGAGAGGAAGGTGAGTGGGGAGAGGGGGTGAAGGGTAAAGGGAGAGAGGAAGGTGAGTGGGGAGAGGGGGGTGAGGGGTAAAGGGAGAGAGGAAGGTGAGTGAGGAGAAGGGGGTGAAGGGTAAAGGGAGAGAGGAAGGTGAGTGAGGAGAGGGGGGTGAGGGGTAAAGGGAGAGAGGAAGGTGAGTGAGGAGAAGGGGGTGAAGGGTAAAGGGAGAGAGGAAGGTGAGTGAGGAGAGGGGGGTGAGGGGTAAAGGGAGAGAGGAAGGTGAGTGAGGAGAGGGGGGTGAGGGGTAAAGGGAGAGAGGAAGGTGAGTGAGGAGAAGGGGGTGAGGGGTAATGGGAGAGAGTAAGGTGAGTGGGGAGAGGGGGGTGAGGGGTAAAGGGAGAGAGGAAGGTGAGTGGGGAGAAGGGGGTGAGGGGTAAAGGGAGAGAGGAAGGTGAGTGGGGAGAGGGGGGTGAGGGGTAAAGGGAGAGAGGAAGGTGAGTGGGGAGAGGGGTAAAGGGAGAGAGGAAGGTGAGTGGGGAGAGGGGGTGAGGGGTAAAGGGAGAGAGGAAGGTGAGTGAGGAGAAGGGGGTGAGGGGTAAAGGGAGAGAGGAAGGTGAGTGGGGAGAGGGGGTGAGGGGTAAAGGGAGAGAGGAAGGTGAGTGGGGAGAAGGGGGTGAGGGGTAAAGGGAGAGAGGAAGGTGAGTGGGGAGAGGGGGTGAGGGGTAAAGGGAGAGAGGAAGGTGAGTGGGGAGAGGGGTAAAGGGAGAGAGGAAGGTGAGGGGGGTGAGGGGTAAAGGGCGAGAGGAAGGTGAGTGGGGAGAGGGGGTGAAGGGTAAAGGGAGAGAGGAAGGTGAGTGGGGAGAGGGGGGTGAGGGGTAAAGGGAGAGAGGAAGGTGAGTGGGGAGAAGGGGGTGAGGGGTAAAGGGAGAGAGGAAGGTGAGTGGGGAGAGGGGGGTGAGGGGTAAAGGGAGAGAGGAAGGTGAGTGGGGAGAGGGGTAAAGGGAGAGAGGAAGGTGAGTGGGGAGAGGGGGTGAGGGGTAAAGGGAGAGAGGAAGGTGAGTGAGGAGAAGGGGGTGAGGGGTAAAGGGAGAGAGGAAGGTGAGTGGGGAGAGGGGGGTGAGGGGTAAAGGGAGAGAGGAAGGTGAGTGGGGAGAGGGGGGTGAGGGGTAAAGGGAGAGAGGAAGGTGAGTGGGGAGAAGGGGGTGAGGGGTAAAGGGAGAGAGGAAGGTGAGTGGGGAGAGGGGGTGAGGGGTAAAGGGAGAGAGGAAGGTGAGTGGGGAGAGGGGTAAAGGGAGAGAGGAAGGTGAGGGGGTGAGGGGTAAAGGGCGAGAGGAAGGTGAGTGGGGAGAGGGGGTGAAGGGTAAAGGGAGAGAGGAAGGTGAGTGGGGAGAGGGGGGTGAGGGGTAAAGGGAGAGAGGAAGGTGAGTGAGGAGAAGGGGGTGAGGGGTAAAGGGAGAGAGGAAGGTGAGTGGGGAGAAGGGGGTGAGGGGTAAAGGGAGAGAGGAAGGTGAGTGGGGAGAGGGGGGTGAGGGGTAAAGGGAGAGAGGAAGGTGAGTGGGAGAGGGGGTGAGGGGTAAAGGGAGAGAGGAAGGTGAGCGGGGAGAAGGGGGCGAGGGGTAAAGGGAGAGAGGAAGGTGAGTGGGGAGAGGGGGTGAGGGGTAAAGGGAGAGAGGAAGGTGAGTGGGGAGAGGGGTAAAGGGAGAGAGGAAGGTGAGTGGGGAGAAGGGGGTGAGGGGTAAAGGGAGAGAGGAAGGTGAGTGGGGAGAGGGGGGTGAGGGGTAAAGGGAGAGAGGAAGGTGAGTGGGGAGAGGGGGGTGAGGGGTAAAGGGAGAGAGGAAGGTGAGTGAGGAGAAGGGGGTGAAGGGTAAAGGGAGAAAGGAAGGTGAGTGAGGAGAAGGGGTGAGGGGTAAGGGAGAGAGGAAGGTGAGTGAGGAGAAGGGGGTGAGGGGTAAAGGGAGAGAGGAAAGTGAGTGGGGAGAGGGGTAAAGGGAGAGAGGAAGGTGAGTGAGGAGATGGGGTGAGGGGAGAGAGGAAGGTGAGTGGGGAGAAGGGGTGAGGGGTAAAGGGAGAGAGGAAGGTGAGTGAGGAGAAGGGGGTGAGGGGTAAAGGGAGAGAGGAAAGTGAGTGGGGAGAGGGGGGTGAAGGGTAAAGGGAGAGGAGTGTGCGGGAAGAGAGGGAGAAGGGGCGATATTTGTGATGGTGGTGGTGGTGATGACGATAAAGGTGGCAGTGGTGGTAACGATGGTAGTAGTGGTGATAGTAACTGGGTAAGTGGGTGGGTGTTTAAGGGTGAGGGGAGTAAGTGGGTGTTAAGGGGTGAGGGGAGTCAGTGGGTGGTAGTGAAGGGGTGAGGGTGGGGAGATATGGATGACTGGCTGCAGGCTGTTGGTGTAGGGAGGGGGGGGGGGTGATGTGCTAAAAAAAATTTCTCTGACGGCGGGTAGTTTATTGTGCACCCCAAACTCATCTTGAGAACAAAGGGGATTACAGAGTAGACGTCACAAAGGGTGTGTGTAACAGACTCCAGTGGTCAGGATATTGAATTTTACAGAGTATTTGCAGTATATTTTTTTTGTTTAGTTCTGTACGGAGGCAACAGCTGGGAGAGGGGGGGGGGAGATGAATGGTGTAGGATGACAGGAAAACTGTACAGGTATAAAACTTTACACTGAGGTTCTAGCGAGAAAATGTTGCCCGTGTTATGAAACTTTCGATGAGGGTAGGGGTCTTATTGAGCTCCTCCTGAACATTGACGCTCCAGTACACAGTGTTTAATGTTACAATAGGTCTGTAAAACCAGTGATTTCGTGAAATTCCTAGAAATTTCAGTAGTTTCATGTTATCACTGTTTTACTCGAGGACTTCACGAAATTACTGAGGTATTTAGGAATTTCACGAAATATCTGAAACATTCTCATTATTTTTACACGATATTACTGGAAAAAAATTAATGTCTGCCACCACAAGTGTCGCCAATAACTGTAACAGCGCTAAGAAGTGGTAAAGCAAGTTTATGCACACAATATATACGAGCCGTATACAGTAGCCATATAGACAGAAACTCAGGTATGACTTGATAGGAAGTGTCTTAACAGTCATTAGAGAGGTCAAGGGTTAGCTAGGAGAACCAGCAGAGGGGAAAAAATGTGTTTCTCATTATTGTCAAAGTGTGCCTCCCACCACCCCACAGTGCCCATCGTCCCACGCCACATTCCTTCCTGTCCAAGTGTCTCAACTCCTAGTGACAGTCCTGACACCTCAGACACTCTCGCTCACTCATCATCTAAGTCTAAAAACGCAGGAATTGACTCCGCTGCTTCCATGTTGGACGCTGTAATGATCCTGCGCTTCGCCTTACAGATTTGCTGTGTGGGGCGATTTTGATATCGGGGCGTTGTCAGCAAGTTGTGCCGTGACACAGCACCAGAACCCTCCAGAACGTGCAGAATATTCCAAATTAACACAATTAACTCATGCGAAAATATAGACCTCTTCGCCGAGTTAGGAAATTATTAAACAGAATATGAAAATAAATGTATAAAGCTGTAATTAACTCTTACAGGATTAGTTGAGAGAAGGACAGGTAGCAGGTAATGACGTATGGGAGATAAAGTGTGAAACTAACGTAGTTTATAAACAAAGTCCGAAGCTCTCCACTTAGTATATAATGCGAAAATATTTGTCAAGCACATTTAAATATTTTTTTCACCTGTAAACAGACAAACAAGCAAGAGACTAAATAATTCTACGATAATTACAGAACAATCTGGGCTTCACTAACCCGGCGGTGTGAGCCTTGGTGGAGAGCCCCCCCCCCCCCTCCCCACCACACACACACACACACACACACACACACACACACACATTAAAACGCTCCTGAACTGGTTCCAGGAACTAGGGAGGGGACGCCAGGTTTTCAAAGAACTGCTTAATGTATACAAATACTCCCCCAAGGGCTGTACCAGTAGCAGTGTTCCTCCATCATAACTACTACTCCTACCAGTAACAGTAGCACCACCAGCAGTAACAGTAGCACCACCAGCAGTAACAGTAGCACCACCAGTAACAGTAGCACCACCAGCAGTAACAGTAGCACCACCAGTAACAGTAGCACCACCAGCAGTAACAGTAGCACCAACAGTAACAGTAGCACCACCAGCAGTAACAGTAGCACCAACAGTAACAGTAGCACCACCAGCAGTAACAGTAGCACCAACAGTAACAGTAGCACCACCAGCAGTAACAGTAGTACCACCAGCAGTAACAGTAGCACCAACAGTAACAGTAGCACCACCAGCAGTAACAGTAGCACCACCAGCAGTAACAGTAGCACCAACAGTAACAGTAGTACCACCAGCAGTAACATTAGTAACAGTAGCACCACCAACAGTAACAATAGCACGAACAACAGTAACAGTAGCACCACCAACAGTAACAGTAGTACCACCAGCAGTAACAGTAGCACCACCAACAGTAACAGTAGCACCACCAACAGTAACAGTAGTACCACCAGCAGTAACAGTAGCACCACCAACAGTAGCAGTAGCACCACCATCAGTAACAGTAGCACCACCAACAGTAACAATAGCACGAACAACAGTAACAGTAGTAATAGTAGCACCACCAGCAGTAACAGTAGTAACAGTAGCACCACCAGCAGTAACAGTAGCACCACCAGCAGTAACAGTAGCACCACCAACAGTAACAGTAGCACCAGCAGTAACAGTAGCACCATTAGCAGTAACAGTAGCACCACCAACAGTAACAGTAGCACCACCAGCAGTAACAGTAGTACCACCAAGAGTAACAGTAGCACCACCAGCAGTAACAGTAGCACCAGCAGTAACAGTAGCACCACCAACAGTAACAGTAGCACCAACAGTAATAGTAACACCAACAGTAACAGCAGCACAGCAGTAACAGGTGTGGAGGGCTACATCTAGTGCGGGAGGGGCGGTGGGGCGTCTTCCCATAACGTTGGTGTTTGTCTGCCTCGGTATAACTAACTCCTACAGCCCTCTCCCTCCAACTCTTCCTTTCCTTCTTTCCTGTCACCCTTCCCATTCTCCTTTTCAATTCCTTCTACTCTGACCATACCCTCCCTTTCTACCTAGTTATTTTCTCTATTTCCCATTCTCCCTACTCTTTCTTCACGCCCTTTCTCCCCTTTTTTTCCAATTGTCCCTGCCCTTTCTTGCCCCCCCCCCTCCCCTACCCCATGAGGTGGTGAGCCCCAGGGATGTGTGTGGAGTTTGGCACAAAGTCGGTCATAATGTCATAATGACGAGTAAATTGAGAAACGAGAATGGTTTTGTGTGACAGTTACTGTGAGAGAGAGAGAGAGAGAGAGAGAGAGAGAGAGAGAGAGAGAGAGAGAATTGGACTTAACAAAATATTCATCCCACTATGTCAGTCAGTAAACTTAGAAAATAAAGCCCGTTTTATCAGTGAATACATGAATTAAGTCCCGCTTTGTCAATGATGCCAGAAAATAAGTCCCGCTATGCTAATGAACCTTGAAAATAAGTCCCGCTTGTCGGTGAAACTGGAAATTAAGTCCCGCTTGCTCGGGCAGTGAGTGCAGTAATTTGTAAAGTGATGGCGGCAAATTTATATTCCCTCCTGTGATACGAAATTAAAAACTTGTTTGCTATAGTTTTTTCATTTCATTGCTGCTAGTAATTTCGGATATTGATTAATTGGACTTCAACAATTTATCGATAGAAATTTAGCTCTTAATATATATATATACTATATATATATATATATATATATATATATATATATATATATATATATATATATATATATATATATATATATATATATATATATATATATATATACACGACTATAACTACATGAACCAACAGGTTGGCCAGTTTGGATGTAATATAGGTGATAGTGTAATAGATATAGTGTAGATTGTGAGGTGGATATAGTGTAGAAGATAGTAAACACGGACATCCACTATGAGCTATTCCTCAATAACACATCGGGCAGCGCCGGTGTCCTCAGCTAGTAGTAGTAGTAGGACCAGAACAGTTACCACGTACAGTACTGCAGATCTTAATGGTACCATCAATTGCGTAATGAATTATAGAGAGTGCGACGATCAAAGTCACTGTGAACAAAAACTAGAAAACATTTTAAAACGATTCAGCCGTTCCCGGAATCTTTACGTTTCATTTGCTCTTGAAATGTTTACTTGTGAAAAATAAAAATATTTGTAGCGACGGAAATGAAATTTGCCGGGTCAGATTTTTTGATAGCGGACAAATGATCCAGACTAGTTGTGTAATGTATATTTCACGAGGAAGAAAATAATTCTCAAAATATGGATTTAAATATTACACAACGGAGGAAAAAAAAACACTTGATTTTTTTTATTAGCATTCGAGATAGCCAGAAATGCATGCTCGGAGAACTCCCTTATTTAATACTTCTGACAGATAGGAAGAATTTGACAGGTAAGAAACACGATACTAACACACACTACTGTACAATAATTTCTGTCATGAATATTTCCTACGCCATAGAATAATATGTCACTCCAAGCAAGCTTTTATTTTCTTGTATGATTAAAAATATATATCAGATGACGTGACTTTGAGCATTGAGGACTTAACTGGATATAAGCGTCTGATATGGCTTTGTTGGCTATACTTGGTTAAATCGATTTACTGTTTATCATTGTATATCTACACCGTCTCTGTATACAGTATATTCTCTATAGGCATTGTTTATATACATGCTGAAATGTATACCTGCATTGTCTATATACAAGCTGGACCATTGTAAACCTGTATGACGATTTTTACTGAGAATCTATCTGTCTATCTATCTAACTGACAAACAAACTCCATAGGTAACCAAAAGTTAATTACCTTTCCATTCTGTAACCACGAAATTAGTGTAGAAAGTTTTTTTCAGGAGGAAGCAATTAAGTAAGAGGTTTTCATTAATTGGTGTAGTATATCAACCAGTTTGACTACATCAGTCTGCCCTGGCTCTATCAACCAGTTATTAACCAGTTTGGGTATTTTAAGCTATTTGGCTCTATTAATCTGTTTGACTATATCAACCTTTCTGGCCAGTGGTAAACCTAGTAATACCTCTCAGTGACTCCAATGGTATATCAAAGGCTACTCAAGGTCTCCAGTGGTAAACTCTGTACCCAGGACCACGTAAGAACTCCAATGGTAAACTTAAGACCACATAAGGATTCCAATGGTAAACTTTAGACCACGGAAGAACTCCAATGGTAAACTTAAGACCACGTAAGAACTCCAATGGTAAACTTAAGACCACACAAGAACTCCAATGGCAAACCAATCTCTATTTACTCACAAAAGTGGGTTAATATCGCCTCTCCAGTATACAGTACAGACTTATTACCTCTAACAGCATATTACTTGTCACTGTTAGTACCTGTTTGGCTCTTTGGGTGTCTGGAACCACGTCCTCCTCCTCCCCCTTCCTCTTCTTCGTCTTTCTCCCCTCCTTCTAATCGTCCATCCCGCCTCCTAATCTTCTTCCTCCTCCTTCTTCTCCTTATCTCTGTCTTCCTTCCCTTCTGTCTAGTCACTGTCTGGAAATTGGTGTCTGGAATCACCCTCCTCCTCCTCCTCCTCCTCCTCCTCCTCCTCCTCCTCCTCCTCCTCCTCCTCCTCCCCAACTAGCTCTCTCTCTCCCTCTCAGACTTTCCTCTTTTCCTCTTCACACCTTTTTTTTCCGTTCCCGTCCATGTCATCCTTCTCCCTTTCCTCCTTCCTCCATCCGTTCCTTCTTCCCCTACCTTTCTCCTACAACCATTCGCCCCTTCCTTCCTCCGCCTTCCACCCCTCCTCCCCTTCCTTCCTCCTCCTTCCGCTTCCTCCTCCTCTTTCTTCCCCCTTCTTTGTTCCCCTCACTTTCTTCCTCCCCCTTCCGCCCTTCTTCCTCTCTCTTCCTCCTCCTTCCAAGCATCCTCCATTTCCTTCCTCCTCCATCCGTTTCTCTCCCTTTCTTCCTCCTACTTCCGCCCCTCCCTTACTTACACCTACTTCCGTCCCCCCTCCTTTACTTTCTCCTACTCCCGTCTCCCCCTTTCTTCCTCCTACTTCCGCCCCCCTCCCTTTCTTCCACCTACTTCCGTCCCCCTCCCTTACTTCCACCTACTCCCGTCCCCCTCCCTTACTTCCTCCTACTTCCGTTCCCACTTCCTTACTTCAGCCTACTTCCTTCCCCTCCCTTACTTCCTCCTACTCCCGTCTCCCCCTTTTCTTCCTCCTACTCCCTTCTCCCTCTGTCTTCCTCCTCCTTCCGACCCCCCCCCTCCCTTTCGTCCTCCTCCTTCCGTCTCCTTTCCTCTTCTTCCTCCTCCTTCCGCCCCCTCCTCATCCTCCCCAGTGAGTGAGTCTCTTTATTCCTCATCGTCATCTCCCGTCTGGCTGGTGAGTTGGTTGTGGCGAATTTTATGCTGCTTAAGGAATATTTTGCCGACTTCTAATTTATTAACGGGAGGACGTCGCCAGATCACTTATGCTTCCGCCTTCCACTCTTCTTGAGGAGCCATAGCCAGGGTCCAGAGTCTAGGGTCCAAGGTCTCGATTCTAGGGTCCAGGGTCTAGAGTGCAGAGTCCAGAGTTGAAGGTCCAGAGTCTAGGGTCCAAGGTCTCGATTCTAGGGTCCAGGGTCTAGAGTGCAGAGTCCAGAGTTGAAGGTCCAGAGTCCAGGGTCCAAGGTCTCGATTCTAGGGTCCAGGGTCTAGAGTGCAGAGTCCAGAGTTGAAGGTCCAGAGTCCAGGGTCCAAGGTCTAGATTCCTCGGTCCAAGTTCTAGATTCCAGAGCTCAGGATCTAGAGAACAGAGTGCATAGGGTCCAGGGTCAGAAAAATTCACACGGTAAATAAATGTCGTAAGAATGTATTTAACTGGTGGATATACTATATAGCAAAACACAAAAAATAGCATTGAAAAATAAAACCAACATTACAATGAGACTCTACATTACTAGATACGTTCACTTAAGATAATATCCAGGGAGTGAATCCTTAAAGAATATAATCTCTACTAATTCGTGTTAAGTCAAGGTGTCTCATAAGTTAACAATCTTTATGTCAATCTTGGTGATAGTTTCTTAAAGGCATTATGGTGTTGTTCTTTAAAGTTAAGCAGTGAGGTATATTATTATTTTACGACTTACGAGGAACTTTTATCGTACGAAAATTTGCGAATCTTGATCTAGGATACTGGAGGACAACCAGCCGAGTTACACCGAGGTGGTACAGGTGTGGTGGTACAGGTGTGTGGTGGTACAGGGTGGTGGTGCAGGTGTGGTGGTACAGGTGTGGTGGTACAGGTGTGGTGGTACAGGTGTGGTGGTACAGGGTGGTGGTACAGGTGTGGTGGTGCAGGGTGGTGTTACAGGTGTGGTGGTACAGGTGTGGTGGTACAGGGTGGTGGTGCAGGTGTGGTGGTACAGGGTGGTGGTACAGGGTGGTGGTACAGGGTGGTGGTACAGGTGTGGTGGTACAGGTGTGGTGGTACAGGTGTGGTGGTACAGGGTGGTGGTACAGGTGTGGTGGTGCAGGGTGGTGGTACAGGTGTGGTGGTACAGGGTGGTGGTACAGGTGTGGTGGTGCAGGGTGGTGGTACAGGTGTGGTGGTGCAGGGTGGTGGTACAGGGTGGTGGTACAGGTGTGGTGGTGCAGGGTGGTGGTACAGGTGTGGTGGTGCAGGGTGGTGGTACAGGTGTGGTGGTGCAGGGTGGTGGTACAGGTGTGGTGGTACAGGTGTGGTGGTACAGGGTGGTGGTACAGGTGTGGTGGTGCAGGTGTGGTGGTGCAGGGTGGTGGTACAGGTGTGGTGGTACAGGGTGGTGGTACAGGTGTGGTGGTACAGGTGTGGTGGTACAGGGTGGTGGTACAGGTGTGGTGGTACAGGTGTGGTGGTGCAGGGTGGTGGTACAGGGTGGTGGTGCAACATAACCCCTCGAGGTGACTTTCTCCAGGGTGTAAGTGTGGTATGTTTAGTAGTATATAATGGCATTACTAATCTTGTTAACACTTTGTAACATATTCATCACTGGGTTGTTTGAATTCACCATTATCAAGTGTTTTTTTCTGTGTGTTTCTGACTCGGCGGAGTGGGTGTCATAAACTGCCTCACCTGTACTGTTTGTGAGGGCTTGTGATTAATTCTGCCCAGTGCTTGTCGTGTCGTCTCTCACCTACCGGATCAAAACTGATTGAAGGTTTGATACGGTGGCCGCCGTCTCCTTGGTCTCGCTCTACCAAACAACACGAAGTAATTTTTAACCTTGTTTTTTTTCCCGTAATAGATCTGCGTGTGTAATGATATAAATTTTAAAGAACACATCAGTGGAACTTAAAATAACATTAGAAGTCGTTCAGTGAGGATTATGATGAATTCAAATAAGGATTACCTGAAGATTAACCACCACAGCTTTTTACACCTTAATGTTAAGCACTCTAACACTACCCCAACCTAACATAAAACCTAACTAACCTAATCTAAACTAACCAAACATATTGTGTGCTTATCAGCTAACCCCAAGTAGCGTTAGGTTGTCTAATCTTTAAGTAATATAAGCTGGGGGCTAACTTCAGGTAACCTTTAGAACAGTTATAACCATCGGTGATTTTATTGCAAAGTGATACATATATATTATAACAAAGGCGACTAAGAACTAGCCATCAGTAGCGTTAGTGCCTGGGATTTGGTGAACACAAGAGATGCCTGCAGCATGGGCGAGGGGGAACAATTTTCTTCAGTTTCTAAGTCAGTCAGGAAAGAGGTTCAAGGAGCTGTGGACGCAGCTAGAAATGCGTATACAGTCACTAAGTGGCCAGAAAATCAACACTTGTTATAGTAGTTGCAGTTATCAATAACATGTGATAGACGTTAAGTCGTCTTACCCGTATTGTAACTAAATACGGGTATACAGGCAGTAATAGACAGAGACGAATAGGTAGATAGATAAAAACAGACAATAATATTCCCAGACAAAATGGCATGAACACACAGATAAGGTTGAGAAAACATTTTGACACCATTTTGGAGGCCACGTTGGTCCTGATGTTGAAGCCATACAGTTGACTATGTATGCCTCACACATCTCCAGTTAGGGAAAATATTAAACGCTACGACTCTCCAGACCTTGGGCCCACCTGTTACCGTGAGGTGTGGTGCCACGCACGTAGTAACAAGGCTGTTGTGAAACGCTGTGGGGCCGGGGGGGGGCCTGGTGTAGATTGTGGGTGACTGTGGGCTGTAGTCAGGTTACGCATTTATCTCCATGCATTACCAGCAGGGCGTGACATTAAAGGACCGAGAATTAAAAGGAAAGGAATAGACTAGCGCCCCCCCCCCCCTGCTCCCCCATGTGGCCTAAGTGTCTTTACGGGGGGCTTTTCTCCCCTTCTTTTGTCGCCGTCCTCCATCAGCCCCCCCCCCCTCCTCCTCCTTCTCCTTTACCACCTCCTTTCCACATTTTGCTAAAGCATAAACAAATAGAATTATGGTAAGTATTCAAAGGAATCAGCACTGTTAAGACGATTACCATAAACAATCTCCACCTCCGAAGATAAGAATGGAGGGCGTAAGCCTACGTGTTGAGTTAGAACAAAGGCTAGTGACGTCACAGGCGAGGGGACGTTTGAAGAAGCGGGCTACAGGTCCTTTAACTCGTCCCGATGCCTGCACCACAAATTCAATTCGAATGTGTCTCTTCACATGAATTATTATTATCAACAAAACCCTTAACATGATTTACGCAAACCTTTTCAACCATATATGTTGTCAAGAATGTACAGAAAAATCTTATGAAACACGATAGATGCGCTTCGTTTCGCAGGTAATCAAATGCGACGAACTGTATTACATTTTTTTGGCGGCAAATTCAAATTATCTTGGTATAATCTGGCTCTTAATGATGGAGTGGAGCTGTCGTGGGCCAGAACCCTTTGATGCAGAAACACAGAAACGAACTTGATGTACACGAACCTTCCCTTTATTGTGTT
Source organism: Homarus gammarus (assembly GCA_958450375.1). Lineage (NCBI taxonomy): Eukaryota > Metazoa > Arthropoda > Malacostraca > Decapoda > Nephropidae > Homarus > Homarus gammarus. Next base: position 904,954 of record CAUDMG010001957.1, on the reverse strand, counting down.
CTGCCGGTCTGCCCTCAGCAATTACATTTATGCGTTGCTCTCCGTTAAGTTCGTTATAAGATCAAAGTCCATCGTGCTCAGGGAACGTTTATTTTTTTTTCTATAACGAACATACGGTTAAAGGAGTCACTGAATGTTTATGTTAGATTAATGGTTAGTCAAAAGAATGTTGATTGTATAGCGAACTATAAAGAGTGAAAAGTATGTTAGTTTTTATTGTATGACGGTAAAAAAGTTACTATTATTTATGTTAATGATCAAAGATGAGAAAAAAGTCTTGTGTTTTTGTAGTGAACATATAGTCACGGCAATGAGACTCGATAGATAGGTAGATAGTGAAGTCATGGCCAAAAAGTTGTACAGTATACAGTTTAAGGAACATTTGTTTGAAGGAAAAGACTGTTGGTATTTGTATATTTCAGTATAATAAGTTACATGATTCTGTTTCTTCCTCATAAAGAGTAATTTGTTTCGTTTAAGCAGGGGCTCCACGGTAATCCTACAATAAGACAATAACAATAGAAGTACAAGTTGCTGCCAAAATTCCCTCGTTTCTTAGCATAATCTTCAAGTAGACGACAGATAAATACCAAAATTGACGAAGTTATTGTTACCCCTACACAATACTGTACTCAGAACCAAGACAATCAAATCCCCCTGTTTAATTAACAATATAAAAGCGAGGAGAGCGAACCAATAATAACAGAAATCGAAAGAGCATCGCGGCAATAAATTCTCCCCTTCCCTCCCTCACCGCCTTCAAGGACGACCTAACCCTATAATTTGTCGCGCCTATCGCATCATGAACTTATTAAAAGCCATTATGGAGGTTCGACCAGGAGACACCGTTATCGTCAACTGTAGCCGACTATATTAAGTCCTACAGGAATTTTATCACCGACCTCTTTTACTTCGACGAATATATTAAGTCTTGCACTACACTTTCCACAATAAAGCTTTTATCGCTAACTTTAGTAGAGTATAAATATCACGCATTTTATTGGCCCTCCCAAGAATTGACGAGAACTATTATTCGCGACGTGGATACTTTAAGGTCTTCGGCATAGTTGAGGGCGACAATGAGAATAAGTAACCCTATCTGTGCTCTGGCTAAGCCTTTACATACATATTTATAGGGTTGAGACCCTCTCCTCGTCCGGGTTAAAAGGATTTCTAATATAGGCGGAGTGAAATTCAAATGGCTCTTTTTTTTGTCATACGTCGTATTAATGACATCAAAGTCAAAATTTTATTCGCTTTTTGTTTTATCTGGTATTTTTATGGAGGTAGAGACAAGCTATATATCGTATCGGTTTTTCTGGTGAGAGGAGCAGTTTCTACCCCGTGTTCGGTTTATATCTCTTAATAACGGTCGAGGTTTGGTGTCCGCCTTCCACTTGACTGGCGGACGACAAGAAAAATTGGTCGTATTGCACTTGGTGTCTCTCCCTAGCTCCAATATACACAGTTACTATGTTAGTTTTTGTGTGTATTCTTATGTTGACAGCAGGACAAGTGTTTCTTGCTGTATATCTGTATTTTTGTGTGTAATGTTTCTGATCTCTCTTTCTCTCATATATATATATATATATATATATATATATATATATATATATATATATATATATATATATATATATATATATATATATATATATATGCATATACCTAGATCACGCGCACCTACAGTGATTTACTTGCATATATATATATATATATATATATATATATAATATATATATATATATATATATATATATATATATGTGCAAGTAAATCACTGTAGGTGCGCGTGATCCAGGTATATGCTGATAACCACCAGGAAAGAAGATAACACGAAGTTCCCAAGCGCTTTCGTGTAATTCACATCTTCAGGAGTGAGTACAGACTAAGGAGAAGTACAAAACAAGGTGTATATATACATTGTGGACTTGATCTCACCCTCCTCTGTGTGTATATATATATATATATATATATATATATATATATCTATATATATATATATATATATATATAGGATAAGAGCACAAAGGTATGAATAAACAGCAACAATAATTTATTTGGTATGTTGTCATCAACATGAAATAAAACACAATAGCATCAATATCTAAAGCTCAAAATGACAAATACATATATTGATTACATTACTGGGTATATTAAATGCCTCACGAAAAAATTAACACTGAACTATAAAATATTGAATTATTGCAAAAAAAAAAAATATATATATATATATATATACATTTAACAATTCAGAACAAAACCGCAAAGTAGCAGAAGCTTAGAACCTAAAACCAAAGATGAACATTGGCAGAACATTACATAACAGACACGATAGAGCTGTAATCCGCGTTTGGACGGCGGGGCAAGTGGTAAGGATGGTATAATTAATCTGCATTATTTATAAGGTGATCGCTTACCTATCTATGGTCTCTGATTGTTGAGTAGGATGGTTTAGACAATAGTTGACCTGTTCTGAGCGAATGACCCCGGTGTTCGGTTGTCGTTTGGTTTGGCCTACATCCGCCGCATTACAACTACACTCAATTATGTAAACAACTGAGGACTACAGGTCATCAGGAGTCGATCTTAGTACTTGAACCATCTCTGCAGTGTTCTCTCATCTGAACACGACTCGTAATGAAATTTGTGGATACAAGTCTCTTAATATCTTAGCCAGTTTGTGTCTGAGGGCATAACCAAAAAGACTTTGATATTGAATTGCAAAGTAAACAATGGGTTTGTTAGCTGCCTGCTGTGTGGAGGACTGTATAGCGTGTTAAACATAGCTCATGTAAGTGTGTGTAAATAGATGAAAATGTGAGACGGTAGACAGACATAAATGAGTTTTGAAATGGAAAAATCTTAGTACATTATCCGTCTACCAGACAGACGTACTGGTCTTATAAACCACATCTATACGCGTCCAAACAAAACTAAGATTATAATAATGCGAGGGACCAGGTTAGGATTAATAGTAATAAATACTTAACTTTGTTTACGAGTGGTAAATCACCTTAATGTTTCAGGCTCATCGACCGTATAAAAAGTTTAGGTTCAATATCCTTGTTATAAATGACGTGAGGCACCAGGGATCTGAAGAACTTTGCCTTGAGATATGGGACTGCTACTTTTATTACCAGGTCACATAAAGGAGTGTTTGAAGGTGATACCGTCTCCCAGACTTTTCTCAGGAGTAGCGGAAGAAATCCTCAGTTACTCATTGGTGATGAATCAGAATTAAATATCAGTGACACTTAAGTAAATATTCTTTTTGTTGATGATCCAATAATGCCTATATCAAACGAGAGTCGGGTTTTTTTCTGACTGACGGTACAAGTCCCGCCCCCCTTGCAGCTCCGTGCAGCTCATTGGTTCATATACTGTATAATAATGTCCGATTAATATTGATATATCGCAAATAGAGCCATATAAAACTGTCCAGGATATTCAATTCTGGCTCACTTTAATGCTGAATTTTATGTAGGTGATGATATAACTGCTTGAAAACATTAACTTTCAAGATATGAGTGGATTTTTTTAATAAAGAATATTTACCGTTGAAGCCAAAAACAAATTCATGCTTTAGGAGGACACATGCGCCACTGCTTCTCTTTTCACTCATTATTTTGTATATCAAGACAAATGACACCAAACATATACAACGACGGATAATAATGACCATTTAATAAAGAGTAGATTCGAGTGTGAACACCACATATTCACGTAAAGGTGTCGTTTAAGACGAACATTAACGGGAGTCAATGCGCTTGGCGGAAGAGCCACTCATCTGATCCTGACATCCCTATAATGACAAACTAATAATGGAAAAATACCTGTGTGTGTGTGTGTGTGTGTGTGTCCACGATCCAAACATTGTCCTCTCATTGACTACATCATTGTCAGAGAAAGAGATAGCTGAGATGTCCTCATCACCGGAGCCATACGTGACTCAGACGACTGTGGCACAGATCGTCTGCTCGTCAGAGCCAAACACTCCCTTCACGTCGCCCCAAAACGGCGAAGGCAACAAGCCTCCAGAAGAGGTTTTAACACTTATCCACTGGAGGATCCAGCGGTACACATGCTTTCAGAGAGCAGCTCGACAATGGGCTGATACACAACCCAACAACTAACAACCTAAATCCCAGTGTCATCAGAAAAACTTCCAGCGAGACAGTCGGTCAGATCGAAAGAAAACACCAAGATTATTTTGATGAAATTAACCAGGACATCGATGTACTCGTTAATGGTAAATGCATTGCCCTCACTAACTGGCAGAACAACCCTCAGTCTCTGCCCAAAGCTGGTACCTTCTGCCAGAAGAAAGGGATGGCCCAGCGCAAACTTCGCGATCTAAAGGATGAATGGTGGAAAAATAAAGCATGTGAAACCCAAAAATTTTCAGATCAACACAAGATGCATTATTTTTATTTTTTTTTAATTCCACTAAAGCATTGTATGGACCAACCACTCATGATGCGGCCCTCCTCCACTCATCCATAGGTAACTCCCAAATTAAAGACAAAGAAGGCATCCATCAGCACTGGAAAGAGCATTACCATTCCCTGCTCAACCGAAACACTGATGTGGATGTCCTGACTAACCAGCAGGTCCCTCAACACCCAGAGCTGACCCACCTCAGCTATCCTCCATCCCGGGATGAAGTAGCTACTGCCACAAAGAGAGCTCAGGCTCTCAATTAGCACAGTCATGTCAATATTGTTATTTTTGTCCACTATTTATCGGTATTCTTCTGGCTAAATAAACTGTTTCAATGCCAATATCAAACAGATGAAAAATAACAAAGCCACAGGGCCTGATGGAATCCCAGCCGAGGTGTATAAAGCAGGAGGACCTCTGCTTACCAACCTCCATCGTCAATATTTATAAGAAAAAAGGAGAGCAGTCAGACTGTGGCAACTACTGCAGATCTCGCTGCTGTCCATAGCTGGCAAGATTATCACCCCAGTCCCCCTAAACCAGTGGTTCTTAACCTATGTGGAGCTGCGTCCCCTTGTGATCAACCTTAAATCCATGGCGTCCTCCGATCCCATAAGAAATGTTTTTTATTTTATTTTTTGACATTTCCAATTTCACTGCCCTTAATGTCTTTTTAGATTGGATAAATTACAAGCAAGCACACACACACAAAAAAAATCATGTATTTGTGGCCACTTGCGCCCCTTCCCCCTCTTGGAAAATTGAAGCGTCCCCCAGGTTAAGAATCAGTGCCCTAAACAGACATCTTCCTGAGGCGGAAAACTTCCTCCCAGAATCTCAATGTGGCTTTAGACCATCATGTGGTACCAATGTCATGATCTTTGTTGCCCGCCAGATACAGAAAAAGTGTAGAGAACAGCGTCGTGACTTGTACAAGGCCTTCATCGACCTAACCAAGGCCTTCGACTCGGTCAACAGGGAGTCCCTTTGGCGAACCCTCAGTCGTTTTGGCAGGCTTACCAAACTTCATCGCCATTGTGAAACAACTCCACGATGGCATGGACGGCAGAGTCCTGCAAATGGCACCCAGTTTGAGTTCTTCCCTATCCAAATGGGGGCAAAACAAGGATGTGTACTGGCACCAACTCTCTTTTCCCTTTTCTTGACTGCCTTCCTTACTCGTGCCAGTCCCAATTAAGTCAGTGGGGTGGACCTCCAGTACCGGATGAAGGGAATTTTCAACATATGATGGTTCCAGGCAGGAGCAAGGGTGTCGGCCGCTTTCATCACTGAAATTCAGTATGCAGACGACCTCACCCTTATCGCTCACACTAAATGCAAAACACAGGAGATCCTGAACACCTATGCATATGCTCATGCACACTCTTCCAGCCTGGCCCTGGTTCAGCCACACCTCCACTATCCATCTAGGTTAACGGTACTGCCCTCTCTAATGTTACCCACTTCCAGTATCTTGGCTTCCACCTGTCCACCACCGCGGACATCGATGAAAAGATTCAACATCGGATCAGGTGTGTATCTCAAGCCTTTGGCAGACGCCGTACTTGTGTCTTCAGCTGTAGGGAGCTGACATTATCTATAAAGCTGCACGTTTATCGATCAGTGGTTCTCTTCACCCTGCAAGACGTGGGTCACATACAGGAGGAACCTCAAGGCCCTTGGAAATTTTCACCAACGTAGTCTACGTTCCATCCTCCGAGTTTGCTGGGAAGACAAGAGAACACATGCCAGTATTCTCGCTGACACCAACTGTAGGAACATCGAGGTCATCATTATCCATGAACAACTTCGTTGGACTGGCCATATTACCCGCTTGGATGACAGTAGACTGCCAACACTGCGACTTTACAGTTACCTAACGAATGGTAAACGTAACGCTGGCGGGCAGCGGAAAAGGTATAAAGATAGTCTTAAGAGGGGAGCTGGTGGTAGAGCGGTACCGTTCTTGCCTCGCAAGCAAGATGTCACGGGTTCGATTTCCGGGCCGGCGGAAGTTGCTTGGACACTCTTCCTAGTCCCCTTCGTCCCTGTTCACCTAGCAGCAAAGTAGGTACCTGCTGTAAGTCGAAAGTTGCGAATTCGTATTCAGGGACAAGTTGTTGGAACTTCCAATAACTTGCTTAGACATAAACCATTGACTCTTCAGGCTACTACGCCCTTGACTCTTCAGGACTCTTCAGGCTTCTACGCCCTTAACTCATGAGACATAAGGCAAGCATGAACTTAGCATGCTTCCCTGTTGAGCGCTGTAAACGCCTCTGTGCTTTACCTTTCACAAGGATGTAGGGGAGTGTCCAATAAATAATAATAAAAAAAAAAATAGTCTTAAGACAAACCGGAAAAGTGCCAACTCGACCCTTTCACCTGGGAGACTATCACTCCACACCGTAACGCTTGGAGGAGCACCACACGGGGTGTCAATACTTTCGAAAAAGCCCGACTGCATACGAGGCAGACAAGCGCCAAAGCCGGAAAGACGCTGCCGCCGCCCTTCCCGCACTGGATGTAGCCTTCCACACTTGTAACATCTAAGGACGGCCCTGTCGGTCCCGCATCGACCTCTCGAGTCACCTGAAGAGTTCACCGACGAAGGTGACATCTTCAATAACTCATATCATTGCATCATAGCTGGATGATCGTCATACTCGATTCCGAGTGACAGAAAATTAGTAGTAATAGTGGTGTGTGTGTATGCGTGAACAGTCAGCCAAAGATCCAGCGACCCCACCCTGAGTCTCGTGCTCGCAATTTTACCTGGCAATACTTGGTAATGGAAAGCTGTATGTAAAGGTGGTTGTGATTGGTGGATCTATTTTCGGCTGCATTACTGTCAGGATAAATATTAAACAATCCAAAGGTAGAATTTTCATAATAATAAACTATTCATTGTTATTTAAGATCACGAGATGTTTCCATATGTTCTTTTTTTGCTTAAATATTGTAGAAAATTTGATCTGAGACTCTTGTGGCAGTCCTCGTTCCTCCTTGTAGTTGAGGTGCCAATTCATTAATATAATTTCTACATTATTTAACCAAATATACGAACTTTTGGAAACTTCTCATGATCTTAAATAAGAATGAATAGTTTATTTTTATAAATATTATACCTTTGAATTGATTGATATTTATCCTGACAGTAATGCCGAAAATAGATCCACCAATCACAATCACCTTTACATACAGCTTTCCATTACCAAGTATTGCCAGGTAAAATTGTCAGTTCCAGACTCAGGGTGGGGTCTGGATCTTTGGCTGACTGTACTTATTATGATTGACATGAAGTATAAATTTTATGTAGGTTAAGTATTACCTAAGTAGCCTTATTTTCTATTTATTCTATAAACACAGACTACAATAGAACTGGACGTCGCTGATTCAAGCACGTCTAAGTACGATTGATAATTTTATTGGTAGATGGCGCTGACGAGCGTGTATAAAGAGATATCTGGCAACTGCTTTCAACAAGGTGTTATCAGCCTACTGCCAAACTGCACAGTTTCCGATCTTGTTTTAAAACTTTTTAATTTTCGATTAACAGAAGCCGTATGTGTGTGTGTGTACCGTGAAGGTGTCGCTGACTTGCGTGTGGTCACGGATTTCTCTGTGCGATAAATGTGACTTATTATTTTGGTGAAAGATTAACTTTTAAAACGACTATAGTTCCTTGTGGTGATTTTGATTGTGTTACATAGTGTCTAGACTATTTTGTAGTACACATTTCATTAACTTGCAGACGATCACGAACCGATAACCTAGTGTGACATAATTTTATTGTACTTTGTTTAGATAACAAGAGTGTAAAGGGAACCCTTGAGCAGATGTCATGAGGGCCCACACACCCCAGAACCCACATTGCTGAACTGGTGAGTACAGTTATATGTATTTGGACAAGACCAAAAGACAGTATTCATCTCTTTACTTAATATCCAGAATGAGTGTAACCAGAAATAAACTAACGTAACATAACCAGACTGGACCATCGAGTGAACTGCCCTTTGTTCATCCCAAAGTTATCTGAACATTGACCTGGTGTTGTTGATGAACCTCTGGCCAATATAAACTTTTTTAACTTGCAGCATACATTTTATTTATCCACATGTATTTATTGGTTAATTTCCTTGTTTTAATCAATCGTTCGGTACAACTGCAGTTTCGGACAATACGCCCTAGTAGATGAACAATTTAAGACACTTTTCTTCAATGATGTTTCCTTCGCAAATGACCTAAAATTACCCAACCAAACCTAACTGGGGGGGGGGGGGGGTGGGTTCCGCCCCCTGGTATATTTAAGTAATTTGAAAGGAAAACGTCACAGAAGAAAGGTGTCTTAAAAATGTCTAAACCACCTGAGAAACACATTGTTCAACTACTAGGGCATATTGTCCGAAACTGCAGTTATACCATCGTTCTAATGTCTTTGGTAAACGTTAAGGTAAGGGTCAATATTTTATTTCTGGGAATAATTTGACTAAATCTTCAACACTTTTATTTTTTATATATAGGATAAATTTGTTGTAAACTTTAAATAAAAAAAATCTTTTTTAAAATAGCCTTCGGATGTGTTCATGCCGTCAACAACCTTACCACAGCCAAACCGCACTGCAAGGGATTGGTGTAGTTAGGTTAAGGAGTGGTTACTTCCTATAGGATGTTGTCAAGAGTGTCTATAGCACCGTTGGTCTCTGGATACGCTTGAATTTTTCTACAGAAGCCAATTTAACTTAGCCTGGCCACTTAGAGGGCATACTTATATATAGTTTTTTGTGTGTGTCTAATGATAATCTCAGACGAAAACAAGACAATTATTTTCTATGACACTTTTGGTGCATTTTACCCATGACCGAAATATCGAGAGTTGAAAATCAGAAAACTACTACAATGCTTTTATTGTATTTGTCGCCACCAACCTAATCTATGACGTTAGGTTAGGTGAGCTGGGCTTGGTTGGTGCGATCACCCACGTATTACTAATTTAGTATTTTAATGCTTCTATTGTGTAATTCACATTGCAGGGATACACTATACCCTCCCCCAGCACCACACCGTCGTTAACACTAATAAGGCATCCGTGCTGACGTTTTTTAGGAAAGTCTTCGAGATTGTAGATAATGACGAAAAGTACGATGTTATTTACTTAGACTTTAGCAAAGCGTTTGACAGAGTACCGCATCAGAGGCTTCTGAGAAAAGTTAAGGGTCATGGTATCGAGGGGAAAGTTTTAAATTGGATAAAATCATGGCTCACCCATAGAACGCAGAGGGTCAGCGTAGATGGTGTTAAATATGAGTGGGGCCGTGTAACCAGTGAGGTTCCCCAGGGTTCAGTACTGGGCCCACTCTTGTTCATAAACAACATAAACGATCTAGATACTGGAATAAGCAATGACATAAGCAAGTTTGCGGATGACACCAAAATAGGGCGGCAGATTAATTCAGGGCAGGATGTAAATGCACTACAGGAGGATTTAAGTAAACTGCAGGAGTGGCCAGATGTCATGGTTTTGGTTGTATCCGTGGTAGTAGGAGTGGATTATATTATATAAAGATAATAATATGTCGTATTTCTTACCGTAGAGTTTGTTACCTTCACACTGATTACTTGCAGGAGATTATGGCGTATCTACGTAGAAGTTCACTCCACCACTCGACATTCCATGATTTATACTTGATAAATGATGATTTAATGGATTCATTTAATTTTCAACATCTATCTAAGTTACTGGTTATACTTTGTCATAACCAATCAGTCATTGCCTTCAGTAATAATAAGATAGGATCACAGATACGGGCAGAAAATTGCACTTACATTTATTTGTCAAGCTTCCATACAATGATTTACAATTTGCATGGATATATGATTCACTCACGTTCACGCTGTAATAAAATTAATCTTCTAAAAGAGAATTTTAACTTGGGGACACATGTGATTACTATGGGTATAACTTAACAGAGCCTTAATTCTTCAAGTGATACATTTACTGCCAGCCTGGATTGCTTTTGTTGCAACCAGGCTTCCGCACAAGGACTTCTTTCCACGGGCCACAGCAACAAAAAGTACTCTTGGGTTACCACACATGGTGTCGTGCAGGAGAACTCTGTAAGCGTGACTTGAATTAACCATCTAGGTGCAATAGACCAGCCTGGATTGCTTTTGTCGCAACCAGGCTTCCACACGTGATATTTCCACGGGGATAACAAACCTAGGTTAACACGCTTAGTCTCGTGTCGATCACGGTAGACGGGTGTCGTGCAGGAGAACTCTGTAAGCGTGAATTAATTAACCATTTACTGCAGGTTTGATAGGCCAGCCTGGATTGCTCTTGTCGCAACCAGGCATCCACACGTGATATTTCCACGGGGATAACAGCCTAGGTTAACACACTTAGTCTCGTGTCGACGACGGTTCACAGGACGGAGTGCGGTGGAGGACTCTGTGTGGTGTGGTGCCCCGCTCCCTTTCAGGAGGGAGAGTCAAGACGACTTCTTAACTAACCCATGGCTCAGGGATACGACTTAAAATGAGGTTTTTGGGTGTGAAGCGATGAACAGTACAACACTGTTCCACTGCCCACCCCCTAAAGGCTGGCTGACATACACTAATTGAAAAATACATGTCCCAGTTATGCCTCGCCGGGCGTCTTATCTCTGGTAAAACAAACTTTGGAGTTGGTTGCATGGGTAAGCCTAACGCAACCCATGACACCAGAAAATGGCAAATGAAATTCAACACCAGCAAGTGCAGCGTACTTAATATTGGAAGAACAAATGCTGTCAATTTATACAGCCTTAACAACATCAACCTAGAGAAGTCGACTTGTGAAAGAGACTTAGGGGTATTTGTAAGCCCGGACCTACGGCCTAGAAACAGTGCGTTAATGTTCGAAATAAGGCAAACTATATCTTGAGCTAGTGAGGCCGCACCGCGATTATGCTGTTCAGTTCTGGTGTCCTTATTATAGAATGGATATCAATTCACTGGATTCGGTGCAGCGAAGAATGACGAAAATGATTCCGGGGCTTAGAAACCTTCCATACCAAGATAGATTAAAGAAACTAAACTTGCATTCCCTAGAAAGACGAAAAGTGCGGGGAGATATGATGGAAGTATTGAAGTGGGCGAAAGGAATCAATAAAGGAGATACGTATAGATAAATTTCTTATAATATCCGAGCAGGAAAGGACTCATAGCAACGGATTTAAGTTGGATAGGTTTAGGAGAGGGATAGGAAGGAACTGGTTTACAAATAGGGTGGTAGACAAGTGGAACAAGCTTAGCAACTTTGTAGTAACTGCTGGAACGCAGGAAGTTTTAAAAGGAGGCGAGATAGATTCATGGATGATAGAGAGTGGTTGTAACTCTAGACAGGAGCTGCCATGCACAGGCCAACCAGCCTATTGCAGACTCCTTATTTTCTTATGTTGTTATGTTTAAAGGCTTCGTTGATGCTTTGCTTATCACGAGTGAAGGCATTTGGCCCAGACTCCCTGTTTTCTTGTGCGCAACATAACATTTATCAGTCATTTTTAACCTGACCGGACCTTATCCTTAACCCAACCTACCCTAATCCTTAACTTTAATCTAAGCTAACCTTATCTTGACTTTAAGCTAACTTAACTTTCACCGTATCCTAACTTAATCCTGTACCGATACAATCCTTAACCAAATTAAGTAATTAACTCTTCTCCACGTAATCAGTCTCGGAAACTTGAAGCCGTAGGTCAAAACCGAGATGGCTGGCAAAGAATCAAGGAAGCCCCCAAACCAAGAGGCGCGTCCTTGTGTTGTTGGGGCTTCGTCGATGGAGCCTTAATAACTTCCTTAATTAAAACACATCGGTGAAGATCCTGCCACGACCCGGTTAGCAGTTTGTGTTGGGTGAAGCGGTGGCAACAGAGGTTTAGTTCAGTACTGTTGTTTGTGGGGATAATTGTTTCATTCTTTGTTATGTTTTCGAGTGTTGGTTAGAGTCGGTAAGGGATTTTTGTGTCTTAATATTATGGCTAATTTCAACATTGTGGCTGGTCTTGATATTATGGCTGGTCTCGGCTGGAACGAACAGCGTCACCGTGGGTAGAAATATAATTTACAGCGAGTATTTCTCTTTTTTACAACGGTTTAAACATAATGGAAACACCCGGTGAGTTGGGATGACTTTGGTATGGTATACAGTTATGAGGTTACTGGTAGTGCTTCTTACACCTACAGGTATAGCGAGTCTGATTCACTTGAGGATAATACTGAACGAACGTGGTCAGCTCTTGGCACCAACGTATTCCTCTTTTTTTTTTCCATTTCCTCGAGGTAAGGAAGCTTTTATCTTCTATGGAGAATATATTACGCCGAAACTATTATTAAAAGTACCTTGAGTTTATACCGTAACGTGATACTGTACGTCCACTTAACTCCAGACAAAGTTAAGATGGAGAATATTTTCCAAAGAATCGCTGCCTAAATTCAGTTACCTACCTGGTGCTGAGAGAACGTGTCTAGATAAGGTAATTCTCAAGAGTAGTTTCAATGCTATTAATTGATCGTTATCCACGAGTTTTACTTTAAGTTAACCAGTTTGGTTCATTCTTACAACTTCCGTTACGAGGAAATATCCATCGTACGACCCTTTTGGGATCCCAAACCTGTTCCTGAGAGAGTGTACCAGGAATACCGTTTAGGAGGGGAGTGTTTACGGCTCGCGGTAGCCCGAAAATCTACAAGATACGCGGCGATAAAGATACGCTCCTCACCATATCAATCGACATATGGGCCCCAGCTATGGAGATTCGCGCCGTAGGTATGGAGATTCGCGCCATAAACTGGAGCATTTTTGGCCATAGATATCTGGATTGTGGCCATAAGGAGCCACGGCCGCCCTGATCACGGTAAGAGGATCACCGCTCTACTTGGGGCCGTACGGGCGGGAATACTTAGTTATATCTGATGAAGCTGGAACGAGTACACCCTGATTGTTGTTGGTGGTCCCTGAGGCGTGGTGGTCCTTAAGGTGTGTGGTGGTGATGGTCCCTGAGATGTGGTGGTGGTCCCTAAAGTCTGTATGGTGGTCGTAGCTGAAATGTGTGGTAGTGGTGGTTGTACCTGAAATGTGTGGTAGTGGTGGTCGTACCTGAAATGTGTGGTAGTAGTGGTGGTCCCTGGGGTGTGTGATGGTCGTACCTGAGATGTGTGGTAGTGATCCCTGAGGTTGGTCTAGCACCCAATGGATAAAATAATACTGTATAGATGTAACTCCGCAATCTTTATTTGGTTTAGGATGATGTATACTACGTAGAGACTGCCCCACTCACTATAGGGTTTTGCTGTTGTGTGTGTAGGCTGGAGTTACCTTCACTAACTATAGAAAACGTTATGCTCATACGTACTCGTCTGTAGTGGTGATAGTGGGGGGGGGGGGGGGTACGTGCTTGTGATGACTCTCTCTTCCTGTCCGACACCTGAGAGCTTGTCAGTGTTGTTCTTACCGACAGCCTTAATACTTTCAAAAATATATCCCTCGACTTTGGAAAATTTATATCGCAAAAAAAAAAACAAAACAAAAAAAAACAAAAAAAAAAAACAACAACATTGATTCTTCCCCCCCCCCCCCACCCGCCCCCCCGTGGTTGAAAGAGTTTAGAGGGATATAAGATTGATGTTGTCTCTCTGTCTGTGTCTGTCTGTCCGCCAGTTCATCCGTCCGACTGACAGTGAAAAATTTGGAGTTCCGCTCGACGACCTACTATGGACTCCGTGGATTGATTTTAGGTTTGTTGAGAAGACGTGTATTGACAGGTGGTTGCCGGGGCCGTATGCCATGTTGCTGGCGTCTGTAATGATGTGAGTGACAGTCATATTCGGTCTAGGGAAGGGGGTTGGAGGGGACTGGGTGGGAAGGGAAATGTGTGGGGAAGGGTATGAGGATAGGGGGTTTGAGGAATAGACTACAGTATTCCAAATTGCTCTCGTTAGAGAAATGTTGAATATGGCAGACAGGAAACGATCACTTGTCCCTCCATGACCCCACTACCGACCCCAACCACCCACCCCCCTGTAATCACCCTCAGCCCCCGCCCCCATCCCCCCTCAAGAGAACAAAAATGAAGACGGCAAAAAAATCAGATTGTGATGAATGAACTGACATTTTTTTATATATAAGTCGTAAATAAGAGACGCCCAGAATTCGCTAAAATGATATAGCTCTGTTGTCTGTCCCTTGTTAACGTGATTTAACCCGACTGAATAAAAAAAAAAAATACGTGTACAATTTATCTAAGAACCACATTAACGGGGTTTTGAGAAGGCATGAAGGAGTTACTGTGTGGTGTTAAGTTTAGACTGTTATCGATGACTGCCAGCCTCTGTACTGTATTGTGGTCTATTGCTGTATTATAACCTAGTACTGTATTATGATATCGAATATATTGTATTTTGATCAAGTATTGTATTGTGATCTAAGTTTGTACTATGGTCAACTGTAGTGCTTAGATAAACATTCAGACTTTATCCACCATTTGAAATCTGTTGAGGATTAGCTATCACGGATTTTGGTTCAGGTATAGGGGTGAGGTGAGGATAATTTAGGTTAGGTCAGGTTAGGTCAAGTGATGTGAGGTTTGGGAATGTCAGGTTAGTTTAAGTTGCAATATGACTTACACTTCTAGATATAAAACCTAATACTCTGTTTGCCATATTTCGAACATTAACGCACTGTTTTCTAGGCCGTAGGTCGGGCTTACAAGTACCCCTAAGTCTCTTTCACAAGTCAACCTCTCTAGGTTGATGTTGTTAAGGCTGTATGCACCTGCTGCACTTGCTGGTGTTGAATTTCATTTGCCATTTTTCTTACCACTCCTGCAGTTTATTTGAATTCTCCTGTAGTGCATTTGCATCCTGCCCTGAATTAATCTGCCGCCCTATTTTGGTGTCATCAGCAAACTTGCTTATGTCACTGCTGATCCCAGTATCTAGATCGTTTAGGTAGATTATGAACAAGAGTGGGCCCAGTACTGACCCCTGGGGAACCCCCACTGGTTACACAGCTCCACTCAGATTTAACACCATCTACGCTGACCCTCTGTGTTCTATTGGTGAGCCATGGTTATCCAATTTAAAACTTTCCCCTCGATACCATGAGCCTTAACTTTTCTCAGAAGCCTCTGATGCGGTACTCTGCCAAACGCTTTGCTAAAGTCTAAGTAAATAACATCGTAATTTTCGTCATTATCTACTGCTCGAAGACTTTCCTAATAAACGTCAGCAGATTTGTTAGAAGCAGGTATTACTAATTTTGATTTTTTTTACAAAAATTGCCGAGGATTTTTAGTCTCGAATTTCATGGGAGTCTGGTAACCATATCCTTTGTATTGTTGATTATGAAAAATAATTGTATATTGCATTAATATTTATTGCCACCCATTATGTTACTTAATTTTTTTTCTGCATAAGAACATAAGAATGGAGGAAACTGCAGCGGGCCTATTGGCCCATACTGGGCAGTCCCGTTTACACCCAACCCCTATTGCTCATATAAGCATCCAACCTACTATGTTTGAAGCTATTCAGCGTATTCGAGTTAATGATGATATTTGGTAACTTGTTCCATTCATCCACTACTCTGTTTCCAAACCAGTGTTTACCTATTTCACGCCTAAATCTAAATTTGTCTAATTTAAAACCATTGTTACGAGTTCGCTCCTGGTTGGATATGAGTACCTTTGTAATGTCCCCTTTGTTTAGCCCTGACTTCCACTTATACACCTCTATCAGGTCGCCCCTCGCTCTACGTCTCTGGAGGGAGTGCAAATTAAGATGCTTTAACCTGTCTCTATACTCAAGGTTCCTAATGCCCGGGATTAGTCTTGTCATTCTCCTCTGAATTCTTTCCAATGATTCTATATCCATTCTGTAATACGGTGACCAGAACTGAACTGTGTAATCCAGGTGTAGTCTCACAAGCGCAAGATACAGTTTTAGGATGACCTCGCTAGTCTTGTAACTAACACTCCTTTGTATGAACCCAAGTACCTTATTAGCCTTGTTACGAGCAAAAACACATTGTTGACTTGGCTTAAGGTTCCTACTTATCATTACTCCTAAATCTCTCTCGCACTCGGATTTCTCTATGGCATCGTTGTTCATCTGGTATCTGGTTTCCCTGTTTACATCTCCTATACTGAGTACTTTACATTTGTCCACGTTGAATTTCATATGCCATTTTTCAGACCATTCGAAAAATTTGTTTAGATCTTCCTGTAGTTTTGCGGAGTCCTCGTCAGATTTAATAACACGTCCTATTTTAGTGTCATCAGCAAATTTACTTATGCCGATATCTATGTCGTTTATGTATATAATAAATAATAATGGTCCAAGTACTGAGCCTTGGGGAACTCCACTTGTGACGTTGCTCCAATGGGACTTAGTGCCGTTAATGTTCACTCTCTGTTTCCTGACCTGTAACCACGCCCTAATCCATTTAAGGATATTACCTTTGATGCCATGTGCTTCTACCTTTCTAATTAGTCTTTCGTGGGGGACTCTGTCGAAGGCTTTGCTAAAGTCGAGATATACCACATCATAATTGTGCCCCTCGTCCACCGATTCGAAAACTGATGAAAAGAATGTCAATAGATTAGTTAGACAAGAACGTCCGCTTGTGAAGCCATGCTGGGAATCATTGATCAATCGGTGCTTCTCCAGGTGATTTCGAATAGAGTTTGAAATGATTGCTTCCAATAATTTGCCTACTATTGATGTTAGACTGATTGGGCGGTAGTTAGAGGATAGTGCTTGTCTGAATATATGGTGTAGTTCTTTATTAATGCCCAATTTCGTGTTTTGTTTTCTGAATTTAATACATATTGCATAACTACTGTACACTGTGTGACGGCTGCAGCCGATTACTGATTTATTGTTTGTGAGACCGATTACTGTATCAAGGTTGCTGACCACTGGTTTGGAGCTCTTGAACACTGACTTTCATTATAATTTCTTATAATATGAAGTTTGGTTTTATTCTAAAGAATTTTAGAGTAATTAAGATGATTTGATAGAAATCTCGACTTATCTTAAATATATATAATCATATACACCTGTAATTTAGGCCAGTATTGGTATAGTCAGGGCTATTGTAGGAACTGGCCATGTACAGGCTTTTGTGTATCTACCTGTGGCCATATATATATATATATATATATATATATATATATATATATATATATATATATATATATATATATATATATATATATATATACAGGCTCATGGATGTATATACCCGTAACATACACCAACGCTCTACTAACTCTGGGTATCCATGTGGGTTGACCACCGTGGCTATAAGAAACCATCAAAACATTTCGGCTTTTCACTTAATTTATCGTCCAGGTCTTTTATCTACTCCTGAAGAAGGCGTAGAAGAACCAGTGTCAGGAACCACTGCTGAGGAGTTGTGGAAGTCTTATATGGCTCCGGAAGGGTGCACAAATCTCTCTCTTTTTGCGCTACGGGAGATGTAAAGTCGGTGGCTGGCAGACAGGAGAGGTGCTGTTACTACGTGTGTGTGTGTGTGTGTGTGTGTGTGTATTTCCTTCGTTTATCCTTCCTTTTATTTGTCTGATATCATTCTGTCCACCTGTCTGTCTGTCTGTCCTTGTCTGTGTGTCTCACTGTTTCTCTCTCAGAAAATGTACTGTAACTCGTGAATAGCTTCTCGGTACATTAGCTAAGTAGCGAGGTCGACGACGTGTCCCTCCCTTCCTCCCTCATTCTCTTTCTTCCCTCCCTCTTTCCCTTCCTTCCCTCCCTCACCTTCCGTCTCCCTCCTTCTCTTCCTTCCCTCCCTCACTGTCCCCTTTCCCCTATCCTCCTTCCCTCTCTCCTGTCCCTTCCTCCTTCCTCTCATGCCGTCTTCCTTCTTTTCTCCTTCCCTTCCTCCTCTAACAAGCCAATAGCAAACTGAAAACCAAGATGACATTGTCCTTTGCCATCTTTCATTCCTTCTTCCCTAAACTTTTGTTTCCCTAAGTCCCGATGGTGAAATTATCGATTCCCAATCAACTAGGAGTCGGGGGACAAAACTTAGGGGAACAGGAAATCCTTATAAAGATGAAAAGTCGACGGAATAATGTCACAAAATTAGGGGTTTCTTTTTTTTTGGGGGGGGGGGGGGCTTCTGCGCTGTGTTAAGAGGAAAAGAGGGAGGTGAGGGATGTGTGCGTGTGCTAGGGGGTGATGAGGGGGTGGTTGGTGAGGGAGGGTGGTGTATTGGGGATGAGGGAGGTAAGGGAAGTGTGTGTGTGTGTGTTAGGGGCGAGGGAGTTAATGGGGAGGTTTGTGCTGAGGGTGAGGAAGGTAAGGGTTTTTTGTGCTGGGGAAGGGAAAATAGGGAGAATTTGTGCGGTTGGGGATGAGGGAGACGAGGGGGTTGTGTGCTTGGGGGTGAGGGAGAAGAGGGGTTGTGTGCTGGGAGTGAGGGAGGAGAGGGGTTGTCTGCTGGGGGTGAGGGAGGAGCGGGTGGTTTGTGTATACTTGGCAAGGAGTGGGGTGGGGTGAGGTTTGTGTGCTGGGGGTGACTGTCCAATTTTTTCCTGTTTCCAGTCAATAGCTTCGGGGGGAGGGGTGGGAGGGGGAAGGTGAGTACGTAATAAGACGACTGGATAAACACGGGGCGGATTCAGCAAGCAAGCAAGCAAACTCTTACGAAATTACCGGAATGAAATGGAACAAAATACCATCCAATTGAACTAGTCTTCAATCTGTGCCTCTTAGGTGCTGATATTTGAATGAGGAAAGTGTGTGTGTGTGTGTAGCATTGAAGTAGCACAAAAATGCAAAAATAAAACAAGAGAAGGGGGTAAGTGAAGTGAAAGGGAGGGAAGATAAACGAGTGATGGAAAAAAGACTGAAAAATGTGACAAGTCGAAGTAAACACACAAGATAAACACAATGACAAGGCGGCGACAAGTGTCGGGAGACGACCCTAGACGCGCACACGCACACCGCGCGCACGCACACACCACACACACACACACACACCCACCCACCCACCCACCCACCCGTGCTTACGCACAAACACACGCGTACACACACACGTATTTGCGCGCGCGCACTCACATACACACTGCACAAACACACACACACACACACATACATTAATAAGTTACATCTCCTGCCAAACTTTGGACCGGAGGAAAAAATATGTGTGAACAGAAATTTCAAAAACTTTAAGGTTCTCTCACTTCGAGCAGTGCCACGACTTCCCGAAAAAATGGGAAGGAGGGAAGAGGGGTGGGGGTAGATGGGGAGGGGGAGGGGAAAGGGATGGAGGTAGGGAGAAGAAAAAAGCAGCGGAGTTTACACTACACCTCTTCAAACTACTGTACTTATGTAAGGCGTCTTGGCTGGCTCTTGACATCTATGGTACTTTTCCTCCTACCCTTATTATTGTAGTGGCATTTTTCCTCTTACCTCTATTATGGTAGTGGCACTTTTCCTCCTGCCCTTATTATTGTAGTGGCATTTTTCCTCCTACCCTAATTATGGTAGTGGCACTTTTCCTCCTGCCCTTATTATGGTAGTGGCACTTTTCCTCCTACCCTTATTATGGTAGTGGCATTTTTCCTCCTACCCTTATTATGGTAGTGGCACTTTTCCTCCTGCCCTTATTATGGTAGTGGCACTTTTCCTCCTACCCTTATTATGGTAGTGGCATTTTTCCTCCTACCCTTATTATGGTAGTGGCATTTTTCCTCCCATCCTTATTATGGTAGTGGCACTTTTCCTCTTACCTCTATTATGGTAGTGGCATTTTTCCTCCTACCCTTATTATGGTAGTGACGCTTCTCCTCCTCCCCTTTTCTTCTCTTCCAAGTTTCACAATCCATTCCCCTCACCACATCGAGGCAGCCCCCGAGTCTTTGGTTCTGAGGTCATCTGTGGGCCATCTTTAATATTAGGATCCAGCTGGAATTTAGAACCATCTGGGGTCTTTAGGGCCATGTGGAGCTTTGTGGCCATCTGGGAGTCTTGTAACTATTTGGAATATTGTGTCCATGTGGACTACTGTGGCCATCTGGGCGTATTGTTACCATCTAGAGTCTTTTGTAGCCATCTGGAGTATTGTGGCCATGTGGACTACTGTGGCCATCTGGAGACTTGTAGCTATCTGGAGTATTGTGGCCATGTGGACTACTGTAGCCATCTGGATTATTGCGGCCATGTGGACTACTGTAGCGATCTGGAAACAAGAATATCCAGTTTGCTATTTTTCTCTTTCATTTACTTTGAACTTATACCCATGTCATACTGTCAGGGTGATTGAAGTACCTCCCTGTAGACCAGAAGACTCTACTCCTAACTTCTGACGGTGAAAAAGTTGGCGACATAAGGAACTCTCACCCCCTTTTCCCTTGGGTGTTGATCGGCGTTGGTAAAATATGATGATTATAATACTATAGTGTTCTTGATGTTTGGTAAGTGTTGCGTGTCTTGTGTTGTGTTCTTGTGTTGGCCTCCAGTGTTGGGTGAGGCCTGTCTTTCTCTAGCTCTGTCTATTGCTCTTTGTCTCTTTATCTCTCTTTCTCACTATTTCTCTGTTTCTTTTTCCCTTTTCACCTCCTCCGTTCTGACTATCATAAATAAGTGAGGTCTCTTGGCATGAAAATCAACCGCGCATAGCCAATTGGGTTTTTCTTGGGCCACTCCTTCACTGTGTTCAGGGGGCCCCCCCCCCCCCCCCCCCCCCCCCCCCCAGCGAGCATAAGAAGCAGCCAGTGGTGGAAGAAACAGCTGAGGGAAAAACAGTAGTAGCCGTAGTAGTAATAGTAGACTTAGTAGTAAAATCACAGCATTTAGGGAGATAACAGGATGATAATGACAGAAATAAACAAACACAAGAGGTTGAAAGGGTCATGGTAGTAGAATATACAGTATTACGCGAGGTGAATGATTTAAGGATTCTCACAGTATTACGCGAGGTGAATTATTTAAGGATTCTCACAGTATTACTCGAGGTGAATGATTTAAGGATTCTCTCAGTATTACTCGAGGTGAATTATTTAAGGATTCTCACAGTATTATGCGAGGTGAATGATTTAAGGATTCTCTCAGTATTACTCGAGGTGAATGATTTAAGGATTCTCACAGTATTACGCGAGGTGAATTATTTAAGGATTCTCACAGTATTACTCGAGGTGAATGATTTAAGGATTCTCTCAGTATTACTCGAGGTGAATTATTTAAGGATTCTCACAGTATTATGCGAGGCGAATGATTTAAGGATTCTCTCAGTATTACTCGAGGTGAATTATTTAAGGATTCTCACAGTATTACTCGAGGTGAATGATTTAAGGATTCTCTCAGTATTACTCGAGGTGAATTATTTAAGGATTCTCACAGTATTATGCGAGGTGAATGATTTAAGGATTCTCTCAGTATTACTCGAGGTGAATTATTTAAGGATTCTCACAGTATTACTCGAGGTGAATTATTTAAGGATTCTCTCAGTATTACTCGAGGTGAATGATTCAAGGATTCTCACAGTATTACTCGAGGTGAATTATTTAAGGATTCTCACAGTATTATGCGAGGTGAATGATTTGAGGATTCTCACAGTATTACTCGAGGTGAATTATTTAAGGATTCTCACAGTATTACTCGAGGTGAATAAATTAAGGATTCTGACAGTATTATGCGAAGTGAATGATTTAAGGATTCTCATAGTATTATTCGAGGTGAATTATTTCAGGATTCTCACAGTATTACTCGAGGTGAATTATTTAAGGATTCTCATAGTATTACTCGAGGTGAATTATTTAAGGATTCTCACAGTATTACTCGAGGTGAATTATTTAAGGATTCTCACAGTATTATGCGAGGTGAATGATTTAAGGATTCTCACAGTATTACTCGAGGTGAATTATTTAAGGATTCTCACAGTATTACTCGAGGTGAATTATTTAAGGATTCTCACAGTATTATGCGAGGTGAATGATTTAAGGATTCTCACAGTATTACTCGAGGTGAATTATTTAAGGATTATCACAGCATTACGTGAGGTGAATCACTTAAAGATTCTCACAGTATTACTCGAGGTGAATTATTTAAGGATTCTCCCAGTATTACTCGAGGTGAATTATTTAATGATTCTCACAGTATTACTCGAGGTGAATTATTTA
The DNA here is from genome assembly GCA_958450375.1 of Homarus gammarus. Taxonomy (NCBI): domain Eukaryota; kingdom Metazoa; phylum Arthropoda; class Malacostraca; order Decapoda; family Nephropidae; genus Homarus; species Homarus gammarus. The sequence continues at coordinate 882,326 of CAUDMG010001957.1, read as the reverse complement.
AGAATTCTCACAGTATTACTCAAGGTGAATTATTTAAGGATTCTCACAATATAACACGAGGTGAATTATTTAATGATTCTCACAGTATTACTCGAGGTGAATTATTTAAGGTTTCTCACAGTATTACTCGAGATGAATTATTTAAGGATTCTCACAGTATTACTCGAGGTGAATTATTTAAGGATTCTCACAGTGTTACTCGAGGTGAATTATTTCAGGATTCTCACAGTATTACGCGAGGTCAATTATTTAAGGATTTTCACAGTATTATGCGAGGTGAATGATTTAGGGATTCTCACAGTATTACTCGAGGTGAATTATTTAAGGATTCTCACAGTATTACTCGCGGTGAATTATTTAAGGATTCCCACACTATTACTCGAGGTGAATTATTTAAGGATTCTCACACTATTACGCGAGGTGAATTATTTAAGGATTCTCATAGTATTACTCGAGGTGAATTATTTAAGGATTCTCACAGTATTACTCGAGGTGAATTATTTAAGGATTCTCATAGTATTACTCGAGGTGAATTATTTAAGGATTCTCACAGTATTACTCGAGGTGAATTATTTAAGGATTCTCACAGTATTATGCGAGGTGAATGATTTAAGGATTCTCACAGTATTACTCGAGGTGAATTATTTAAGGATTCTCACAGTATTACTCAAGGTGAATTATTTAAGGATTCTCACAATATAACACGAGGTGAATTATTTAAGGATTCTCACAGTATTACTCGAGGTGAATTATTTAAGGATTCTCACAGTATTATGCGAGGTGAATGATTTAAGGATTCTCACAGTATTACTCGAGGTGAATTATTTAAGGATTATCACAGCATTACGTGAGGTGAATCACTTAAGGATTCTCACAGTATTACTCGAGGTGAATTATTTAAGGATTCTCCCTGTATTACTCGAGGTGAATTATTTAATGATTCTCACAGTATTACTCGAGGTGAATTATTTAAGAATTCTCACAGTATTACTCAAGGTGAATTATTTAAGGATTCTCACAATATAACACGAGGTGAATTATTTAATGATTCTCACAGTATTACTCGAGGTGAATTATTTAAGGTTTCTCACAGTATTACTCGAGATGAATTATTTAAGGATTCTCACAGTATTACTCGAGGTGAATTATTTAAGGATTCTCACAGTGTTACTCGAGGTGAATTATTTCAGGATTCTCACAGTATTACGCGAGGTCAATTATTTAAGGATTTTCACAGTATTATGCGAGGTGAATGATTTAGGGATTCTCACAGTATTACTCGAGGTGAATTATTTAAGGATTCTCACAGTATTACTCGCGGTGAATTATTTAAGGATTCCCACACTATTACTCGAGGTGAATTATTTAAGGATTCTCACACTATTACGCGAGGTGAATTATTTAAGGATTCTCATAGTATTACTCGAGGTGAATTATTTAAGGATTCTCACAGTATTACTCGAGGTGAATTATTTAAGGATTCTCATAGTATTACTCGAGGTGAATTATTTAAGGATTCTCACAGTATTACTCGAGGTGAATTATTTAAGGATTCTCACAGTATTATGCGAGGTGAATGATTTAAGGATTCTCACAGTATTACTCGAGGTGAATTATTTAAGGATTCTCACAGTATTACTCAAGGTGAATTATTTAAGGATTCTCACAATATAACACGAGGTGAATTATTTCAGGTTTCTCACAGTATTACTCGAGGTGAATTATTTAAGGGTTCTCACAGTATTACTCGAGGTGAATTATTTAAAGATTCTCATAGTATTACTCGTGGTGAATTATTTAAGGATTCTCACAGTATTACTCGAGGTGAATTATTTAAGGATTCTCACAGTATTACGCCAGGTGAATTATTTAGGATTCTCACAGTATTATGCGAGGTGAATGATTTAAGGATTCTCACAGTATTACGCGAGGTGAATTATTTAAAGATTCTCACAGTATTACGCGAGGTGAAATATTTAAGGATTCTCACAGCATTACGCGAGGTGAATTTCTTAAGGATTCTCACAGTATTACTCGAGGTGAATTATTTAAGGATTCTCACAGTATTACTCGAGGTGAATTATTTAAGGATTCTCACAGTATTATGCGAGGTGAATTATTTAAGGATTCTCCCAGTATTACTCGAGGTGAATTATTTAAGGATTCTCACAGTATTACTCGAGGTGAATTATTTAAGGATTCTCACAGTATTACGCGAGGTGAATTATATTTAAGGATTCTCACGGTATTACTCAAGGTGAATTATTTAAGGATTCTCACAGTATTACTCAAGGTGAATTATTTAAGGATTCTCACAGTATTACTCAAGGTGAATTATTTAAGGATTCTCACAGTATTACTCGAGATGAATTATTTAAGGATTCTCACAGTATTACGCGAGGTGAATTATTTAAGAATTCTCACAGTATTACGCGAGGTGAATTATTTAAGGATTCTGACAGTATTACTCGAGGGTTCTTCATTGGCGCCCACTTTTAAGATAAAATAATAACTAACTCTAGCTGAATCAACATCCATACGTTAGGTCATAAGCGGCGGGTGTTGCTGATGAGTAAACGACTTACACTACACCCACGGCAGAAGAGTAACACCACAACACCGCCACCACAAATGTAACACTGCAATACCAGCACCACAGCACCAACACTACAAATGTAACACTACAATACCAAAACCACAACACCACCACCACAAATGTAACACTGCAATACCAACACCACAACACCAACACCACAAATGTAACACTACAATACCAACACCACAACACCAGCACCACAGCACCAGCACCACGGCACCAGTACCACAAAATCAGCACGACAACTCCAGCACGACAACACCAGCATCACAACACCAGCATCACAACACCAACATCACATTACCAACACCACAACACGAGCACCACAACACGAGCACCACAACACCATCATCACAACACCATCATCACAACACTATCATCACAACACCAACACCACATCACCAGCACCACAACACCAACACCACAACACGAGCACCACAACACCATCATCACAACACCATCATCACAACACTATCATCACAACACCACATCACCAGCACCACAACACCAGCATCACACCGCAACACCAGCACCACAACACCAGCACCACAACACCAGCACCACAACACCAACACCGCAACGCCAACATCACATTACCAGCACCACAACACCAGCTTCACAACACCAGCACCACAACACCAACATCACAACACCAGCACCACAACACCAGCATCACGATACCAACATCACAACACCATCATCACAACACGAGCATCACAACTCCATCATCACAACACCAGCACCACAACACCATCATCACAACACCAGCACCACATCACCAGCATCACAATACCAGTACCACAACACCAGCATCACAATACCAACATCACAACACCATCATCACAACACCATCATCACAACACCAGCACCACAACACCATCATCACAACACCAGCACCACAACACCAGCACCACAACACTAGCATCACACCACAACACCAACACCACAACACCAGCACCACACCACAACACCAACGCCACAACACCAGCACCACAACACTAGCATCACACCACAACACTAGCATCACACCACAACACCAGCACCACAACACTAGCATCACACCACAACACTAGCATCACACCACAACACCAGCACCACAACACCAGCACCAAAGCACTAGCACCACAACCCGTCAGTAATGTCAACAGGTCGCCGCTCTTCCCTCGAGCGGTCCAGTGTTTAATGCAATAATAACGTGTTTGTGTCCTTGGCTGTGCTGGGATCAACAGTCCGCCTCCAGTGGAGTCAGGTCATTGGGGGTCATGACTCTCTCTCTCTCTCTCTCTCTCTCTCTCTCTCTCTCTCTCTCTCTCTCTCTCTCTCTCGTGGACGCAGATATCTCTGATACGGATGCCATTACCAACTCGCCTGGTCATGCTGAATCCAACACCCTTCAAGAGCCAGACCCCAGTGATTATGACAGTGACGGTAATGTTTCTCTGGGAAACACTACCCGAAGTGGAAACACCAATGCCACGGACCGTATCACCCTGCCCTCTGCCAACCAGCCAAGTAAGCTGAATCTCCACTTCCCCAAGGACTCAGTGAAAACTGTAGAGGAATGCTTTAAGTGGATGATGAAGTACTGCAGACAGCACGGTTTCAGCATTCAATTCCGACAAGGTCAGAACCGGAACTTTACCAAGTGTGAGACTCCTGAGGTCTATGAAACACTTAGTACTGTTGGCTTTGACGGGGGTATACAGGTAGACTGTGTCCATTGCATCATTTATCATTGTGACAGTATAAAAATATGGCAAATTAAGTACTCATTGTAAGTGTTAAGATTAGACTAATTACATTGCTATGAGTGTTATGTAAATATATATTGGATTAAACATTTATGTAGGAGTGCCTATGTATGATTTATTTGAAATACTAAAATGAATTGTCTTCAACTGGTTAGACCGAATTATAACGTTCGAGTTTAACGTGACGAGTCTAATTAATCCTCTAACTGCCCGGATGGCGGTTATAGAGAAAAAAACCTATCATTTTCATGAAAACGTTCTTAGGGGTGACTGACTCGACCCCCCCCCCCCCTCCCTCGTCTTGAAGAAAAATCCAAGTTTGTTTGAGGGAGAAAAGTCTTCGTCAGGTCCCCGGGAGAGAGAGGACGAGGAACTTGATTCCACATATTTTGTTGAACTGCCAATGGGTGTACAAATGGTAACATCTTCCTAAGGGTGTGTATCGACCACTTACATCACTATACCATTGTACCATCTAC